>CM077019.1:40331207-40931207 GCA_039090855.1 Macrothele yani
TCAGAAGTCTTTTTTCATTTCACAGAATAATGCAATAATTAAAGTTAAGAAAACATTCGTTCTACACACTGAAATTTCAAAGTCATGGGATACCTACTTACAATCGTGGCCGAAAGTCAAGCACCAACAGACCAAAAGATAATTTTTGAGATTTGAAGTCAACATATACAGCGTAATGGTAAAGTCAGGATTACATATTTTATACATCATTTTAAAAGACATTTTATACTGCATTCAAATATTTTTACAGAACGGCATTACCGGTAATAGAAGTGAAGTTACAAGCAAAAGTACAGCGTCTAGTCATAAAAAGCAAAAAATAGTAGAATTTGTAAAATTATTGTGTACCATGTATTTAACGTAAAATTATTGTACAGTACATTATTGAAACTTGCAAGACACTTGAAATAACTTACCAACAAGCGAAATAAGCTTTAATACACTGCTGGCCACCCGAAATTCAACACCAAGAAGGACACGTGATAGCAAAACTAGATTTAATGGACACATAACAACAGATACAAAGATAAAACCATTGAGCTTACAGGCCCGTGCGACTTGCGGAACACGCAGACATCAATAATTTGTGTTGCCCCCATGGCTGGCAATAACGGACGCTACGCGCCGCGGCATCGAATGAAAGAAGCTATAGATGTGGGTTTTGGGTATGTGGGTTTATGGAATGTTGGTCCAGGCTGCTTCCACACGTTGCCACAGTCCATCAGGCGTAGCCGCGGGTGGCGCTTGCCGGGCCACTCGCTTACCGATCAACGACCAGACGTGTTCGATGGGCGAAATATCGAGTGCACAAGCGCGCCACGGCAGCAGTGATATCTGGTGGGCTGTCAAGAATTTTTGCCCGATGCGTGCCACGTGCGGGCGCGCATTGTCCTCTTGAAACATGGTCGCTGGCAGGTTCTGCAGGTAAGAGAGGACTACAGGCTCCAAAACGTCGGAGATAGTGCGGTGGCTGTTGAGTGTACCGGCGATGCCTACGAGAAAGGTGCGGGTGTCATGTCCAATTGCGCCCCAAACCATAACGCCAGGCGACGGACCAGTATGGCGATGCATAATGGCGGCGTCATACAGTCTTGCAGCGGTGCCGCCACACGATGATCCGAATATCGTGGTGTTGCAGGCAGAAGCGGGACTCGTCGGAGAAGACAATGTCGTGCCATTCCTGAGTTTAGGTGCGGCGTTCAACGGTCCACTGCCGCCGCACTGGCCGGTGGTGTAACGTCAATGGTCGTCGGAGCAATGGGCGAGTGCTGAAAGTCCCCACTCCTGCAGACGGCGTCGAACGGTACGTGCTGACACAGGTTGTTGCGCAACACACCCTAATTCTTGCGCTAACGTTCGCGATGTGGCGGTACGAACAGTCAATGCTAGCCACACAACATGCCGGTCCGGTCGTACGGTCGGTGAGCTGCAGCTGAGGCAATCGCTCACGTCGGTCCGTCCGTCCCTCCTGTACCCACCGAATCTATACATGCCTCACTGTGGCTGGATGTCGTCCCACACGGGCGTCGATTTCTCGGTACGATAAATAGCTGTCGTGATAAGCCACTATTCGTCCTCTGTCGAACTCCGAAACGTGCTGGAATGACTACCGTATTCTGCGACGAGGCATCAGGAAGCTTCCCACGCACAGGTCCGGCAGCACAACACACTTCCACTACTTACACCTCGCCATCTATGCACCCTTCTTATAGTGCTTCTCGGTGGCGTGCCGGGCACATATGATTTGCATATGCCCTGCAATGCTAATCGTTTGCATGTCCTCTCGCGGGCGACGCATGCTGCAAAATTGAGGTTAATCGGATGCTTCCTTCTTGGTGTTGCATTTTGGGTGGCCAGCAGTGTATTTAATTGGATAAGAGCGGTTTCTTTCTTAGTAACAAAGTGCAACTTTTTGGCATGAAACTAATGAGCTTCGTTAGCTATCCATTGGTGAAAACAAGGTGCCATAAAGCCCTTACAGATTCAATTAGTCTTTAATTATTTTTTAAGAATCTTATTACCAGTAACAGAAGTGAAGTTAGAAGCAAAAGTACAATTACAGTCTTGAATTGAGTCTGCAAGGGTCGTATGGCACAGTGTTATCACCAAGGAACAACTAGAGAAGCTAATTATTTCCATGACAAGAAGGTTAAATGTGGCTTAAATCATTCCACTGTCTTGCGCACCATTACATGAGTTACAGAAACGACCAAATTGTTTTCTATTTTCATTTTTTTATTTTCATTTAACAGCAATTTTGTTCCATGACAAAATTGCTGTTAAATGTGGCTTAAATCATTCCACTGTCTTGCGCACCATTACATGAGTTACAGAAACGACCAAATTGTTTTCTATTTTCATTTTTTTTTATTTTCATTTAACAGCAATTTTGTTCCATGACAAAATTGCTGTTAAATGTGGCTTAAATCATTCCACTGTCTTGCGCACCATTACATGAGTTACAGAAACGACCAAATTGTTTTCTATTTTCATTTTTTTTTATTTTCATTTAACAGCAATTTTGTTCCATGACAAAATTGCTGTTAAATGTGGCTTAAATCATTCCACTGTCTTGCGCACCATTACATGAGTTACAGAAACGACCAAATTGTTTTCTATTTTCATTTTTTTTTATTTTCATTTAACAGCAATTTTGTTCCATGACAAAATTGCTGTTAAATGTGGCTTAAATCATTCCACTGTCTTGCGCACCATTACATGAGTTACAGAAACGACCAAATTGTTTTCTATTTTCATTTTTTTTTATTTTCATTTAACAGCAATTTTGTTCCATGACAAAATTGCTGTTAAATGTGGCTTAAATCATTCCACTGTCTTGCGCACCATTACATGAGTTACAGAAACGACCAAATTGTTTTCTATTTTCATTTTTTTTATTTTCATTTAACAGCAATTTTGTTCCATGACAAAATTGCTGTTAAATGTGGCTTAAATCATTCCACTGTCTTGCGCACCATTACATGAGTTACAGAAACGACCAAATTGTTTTCTATTTTCATTTTTTTTTATTTTCATTTAACAGCAATTTTGCTCCATGACAAAATTGCTGTTAAATGTGGCTTAAATCATTCCACTGTCTTGCGCACCATTACATGAGTTACAGAAACGACCAAATTGTTTTCTATTTTCATTTTTTTTTTATTTTCATTTAACAGCAATTTTGCTCCATGACAAAATTGCTGTTAAATGTGGCTTAAATCATTCCACTGTCTTGCGCACCATTACATGAGTTACAGAAACGACCAAATTGTTTTCTATTTTCATTTTTTTTTTTATTTTCATTTAACAGCAATTTTGTTCCATGACAAAATTGCTGTTAAATGTGGCTTAAATCATTCCACTGTCTTGCGCACCATTACATGAGTTACAGAAACGACCAAATTGTTTTCTATTTTCATTTTTTTTTTTATTTTCATTTAACAGCAATTTTGCTCCATGACAAAATTGCTGTTAAATGTGGCTTAAATCATTCCACTGTCTTGCGCACCATTACATGAGTTACAGAAACGACCAAATTGTTTTCTATTTTCATTTTTTTTTATTTTCATTTAACAGCAATTTTGTTCCATGACAAAAATGCTGTTAAATGTGGCTTAAATCATTCCACTGTCTTGCGCACCATTACATGAGTTACAGAAACGACCAAATTGTTTTCTATTTTCATTTTTTTTTATTTTCATTTAACAGCAATTTTGCTCCATGACAAAATTGCTGTTAAATGTGGCTTAAATCATTCCACTGTCTTGCGCACCATTACATGAGTTACAGAAACGACCAAATTGTTTTCTATTTTCATTTTTTTTTTATTTTCATTAAACAGCAATTTTGTTCCATGACAAAATTGCTGTTAAATGTGGCTTAAATCATTCCACTGTCTTGCGCACCATTACATGAGTTACAGAAACGACCAAATTGTTTTCTATTTTCATTTTTTTTTATTTTCATTTAACAGCAATTTTGCTCCATGACAAAATTGCTGTTAAATGTGGCTTAAATCATTCCACTGTCTTGCGCACCATTACATGAGTTACAGAAACGACCAAATTGTTTTCTATTTTCATTTTTTTTTATTTTCATTTAACAGCAATTTTGCTCCATGACAAAATTGCTGTTAAATGTGGCTTAAATCATTCCACTGTCTTGCGCACCATTACATGAGTTACAGAAATGACCAAATTGTTTTCTATTTTCATTTTTTTTTATTTTCATTTAACAGCAATTTTGCTCCATGACAAAATTGCTGTTAAATGTGGCTTAAATCATTCCACTGTCTTGCGCACCATTACATGAGTTACAGAAACGACCAAATTGTTTTCTATTTTCATTTTTTTTTTATTTTCATTTAACAGCAATTTTGCTCCATGACAAAATTGCTGTTAAATGTGGCTTAAATCATTCCACTGTCTTGCGCACCATTACATGAGTTACAGAAACGACCAAATTGTTTTCTATTTTCATTTTTTTTTATTTTCATTTAACAGCAATTTTGTTCCATGACAAAATTGCTGTTAAATGTGGCTTAAATCATTCCACTGTCTTGCGCACCATTACATGAGTTACAGAAACGACCAAATTGTTTTCTATTTTCATTTTTTTTTTATTTTCATTTAACAGCAATTTTGCTCCATGACAAAATTGCTGTTAAATGTGGCTTAAATCATTCCACTGTCTTGCGCACCATTACATGAGTTACAGAAACGACCAAATTGTTTTCTATTTTCATTTTTTTTTATTTTCATTAAACAGCAATTTTGTTCCATGACAAAATTGCTGTTAAATGTGGCTTAAATCATTCCACTGTCTTGCGCACCATTACATGAGTTACAGAAACGACCAAATTGTTTTCTATTTTCATTTTTTTTTTATTTTCATTTAACAGCAATTTTGTTCCATGACAAAATTGCTGTTAAATGTGGCTTAAATCATTCCACTGTCTTGCGCACCATTACATGAGTTACAGAAACGACCAAATTGTTTTCTATTTTCATTTTTTTTTATTTTCATTTAACAGCAATTTTGCTCCATGACAGAATTGCTGTTAAATGTGGCTTAAATCATTCCACTGTCTTGCGCACCATTACATGAGTTACAGAAACGACCAAATTGTTTTCTATTTTCATTTTTTTTTATTTTCATTTAACAGCAATTTTGTTCCATGACAAAATTGCTGTTAAATGTGGCTTAAATCATTCCACTGTCTTGCGCACCATTACATGAGTTACAGAAACGACCAAATTGTTTTCTATTTTCATTTTTTTTTATTTTCATTTAACAGCAATTTTGCTCCATGACAGAATTGCTGTTAAATGTGGCTTAAATCATTCCACTGTCTTGCGCACCATTACATGAGTTACAGAAACGACCAAATTGTTTTCTATTTTCATTTTTTTTATTTTCATTTAACAGCAATTTTGTTCCATGACAAAATTGCTGTTAAATGTGGCTTAAATCATTCCACTGTCTTGCGCACCATTACATGAGTTACAGAAACGACCAAATTGTTTTCTATTTTCATTTTTTTATTTTCATTTAACAGCAATTTTGTTCCATGACAAAATTGCTGTTAAATGTGGCTTAAATCATTCCACTGTCTTGCGCACCATTACATGAGTTACAGAAATGACCAAATTGTTTTCTATTTTCATTTTTTTTTATTTTCATTTAACAGCAATTTTGTTCCATGACAAAATTGCTGTTAAATGTGGCTTAAATCATTCCACTGTCTTGCGCACCATTACATGGGTTACAGAAACGACCAAATTGTTTTCTATTTTCATTTTTTTTATTTTCATTTAACAGCAGTTTTGTTCCATGACAAAATTGCTGTTAAATGTGGCTTAAATCATTCCACTGTCTTGCGCACCATTACATGAGTTACAGAAACGACCAAATTGTTTTCTATTTTCATTTTTTTTTTATTTTCATTTAACAGCAATTTTGTTCCATGACAAAATTGCTGTTAAATGTGGCTTAAATCATTCCACTGTCTTGCGCACCATTACATGAGTTACAGAAACGACCAAATTGTTTTCTATTTTCATTTTTTTTTTATTTTCATTTAACAGCAATTTTGTTCCATGACAAAATTGCTGTTAAATGTGGCTTAAATCATTCCACTGTCTTGCGCACCATTACATGAGTTACAGAAACGACCAAATTGTTTTCTATTTTCATTTTTTTTTTATTTTCATTTAACAGCAATTTTGTTCCATGACAAAATTGCTGTTAAATGTGGCTTAAATCATTCCACTGTCTTGCGCACCATTACATGAGTTACAGAAACGACCAAATTGTTTTCTATTTTCATTTTTTTTTATTTTCATTTAACAGCAGTTTTGTTCCATGACAAAATTGCTGTTAAATGTGGCTTAAATCATTCCACTGTCTTGCGCACCATTACATGAGTTACAGAAACGACCAAATTGTTTTCTATTTTCATTTTTTTATTTTCATTTAACAGCAATTTTGTTCCATGACAAAATTGCTGCTAAATGTGGCTTAAATCATTCCACTGTCTTGCGCACCATTACATGAGTTACAGAAACGACCAAATTGTTTTCTATTTTCATTTTTTTTTATTTTCATTTAACAGCAATTTTGTTCCATGACAAAATTGCTGTTAAATGTGGCTTAAATCATTCCACTGTCTTGCGCACCATTACATGAATTACAGAAACGACCAAATTGTTTTCTATTTTCATTTTTTTTTTCATTTAACAGCAATTTTGTTCTATGACAAAATTGCTGTTAAATGTGGCTTAAATCATTCCACTGTCTTGCGCACCATTAAATGTTTTCCAGAAACTGGACGTGTGGGAAACAGAAAAAGAACAGGTCGACCAAAGTAACGTACTGAACGTGATGATCGCACGTTTCTTTGTCGTTCCTCAAAATAAAAATTTAAAACAGCCACTGATTTAAGAAATGAGTGGGAGAATGAAGTAGGTATTATTGCATCTGCACGTACAGTTCGTCGTATGCTACAAGAAAATGAACTGACTCCACGAAAACCTTTCGTTACTGAACAACAACGGCTCAAAAGAATTGCTTGGGCCGAGGCACACAAGAATTGAACTGTTGATGAACGGAAAAATGTTATTTTCAGTGATGAAACAATTGTTACTATTTCCGCTAATAATGGAAATAATTATGCACATTTTAACGTACCAGGAGATGTGACGTACCTGCCAGAAGGACGCACACTACATAAAGGCAGATAGGAATCAGAATAAAGCGTCCGCGTAGCTCAATCGGTAGAGCAACTTATTCCGGAATGAGGGGACCCGGGTTCGAATCCTGGCGTGGATAGAAATGACGGAGAAATTTACTTCGTTATAACATCGTCGGGCTGGTAAAAGATATAAGGCATGCTGCACCCAGCCGGCAATCAATCACCCACATTCGGTGATGTTATGATGCTTTATTTTAATCAGCGTAGTTAGCCATCTGCACACTGTTGATGGCACATTGAATAGATCGAAGTATGTAAATATTTTGCAGTCCAAACTGCTACCATCTGCATAAGACATGGGTTTGCGGAATTCTACCGATCAGGACAATAACGCGCAATGTCATCGGTCAAAGTTGTTTGTCGAGTGGTTTAATCGAAAAGTTATAAGAAAATTTCAGTGGCCGGCACAGTCACCGGATCTTAATCCTATAGTAAATCTGTGGGTGAGATTGAAGCACAAAATCCGTCAACAAGGACCCACATCTAAAACAGGATTGAATGAGTTTATAAGGGCCGTATGGTACCGTGTTATCACCAATGGACAACTAGAGAAGCTCATTAGTTCCATGCCAAGGAGGTGCACTTTGTTACTAAGAAACCGTATGTATCCAATTAAATATTAAAGAGCATTTTGCTTGTTGGTAGGTTATTTCAAGTGCCCTGCAAGTTTCAATAATGTACTGTAGAGTACTTTTACGTTAAATGCATTGTACACTAATTTCACAAAAACCACTAATTTTTGCTTTTTATGACTACACTCTGTATTTTTGCTTGTAGCTTCACCTCTATTACTGGTTATAACATTCTGTAACAATATTTGCATTCAACATAAAATTTCCTTTAAAATGATGTATAATATGTACTCCTGGCTTTTACATTAAGCTGTATAGGTTGACTTTAAACATAAACAAGAAAGATGACACCGTATTTTCGGGTGTAATAAACACGTCTTTTGAATCCGTTCTGACGCAAATTAAATTCATCAAAGCTATTCAAAGTCAATGGAACCGGTATGGAAAACAATAGTATCTGACGGAAGAAAGAAGTTTTTCAATCGGGTTTTTAATCCCTCAGATATTGCTGTAAACGCAGTCATCCAGACATGTGCGTTAAGAAAGGCATGAATTTATATGAGAAACATTTCGCACTGGAAACGCCCTCCAACACAGAAAGTATTATTTCAAATCGGACTCTTAGAAAGAGAGATATCGACAAAAATAGGATGTGACTTTACGTCCCCTGTTGGGAAAACCATGCATTATTTTAGGAAGAAAGTATTCTCAAAAGGTTTATCCATATGAGCGGTATCGGTTCAAGAAAAAAAAAATTACTCTAGTTTTCAGAATCCCAGATTGTGCTACAAATACATCAGAAGCAGAAAGAAATCAACACTTATGCCGCCTGGTGGCTAAACCATTTTTTACTAAACATTAGAAACTATGTGAAAATTATTTTCCATCAGGTCTTGTATGCGATATAGGAAGAATTTTTCAAATCCGAGTTTTAGGTGCAGAAATAACGCAGAAAACGCAATTTACCTTTGCGCCCCCTAGCGGTAAGTCTATGATTTACTTGAAAGTTTTGAATTTATAGGGAAAATATTTCGCATCGGAAACACTATCCAACAAAGAAAGAATTTTTCAAATCGGACTCCTAGAAGTACAGATATTGAAAAAAAATAAGATATACATGTTCGCCCCCCTGGCGTAGAAACCATGCATTATTTTAAGAAGAAAATGTTTTTAAATGGTTTGTCGACATGATTAGTATCGGTCTACAAACGACGTTTTTTACAATCGAGAATTTAGAAGCTCATATTTTGCTGCAAATACATCAGAAGCGGATATTAAGATTTACGCCCCCTGGTGGCCAAATCATTTTTTTACAAAAATTAGAAAATATGTGCAAACGATTTCCCATCAGGAGCTGTATCCGGTGCAGAAATAATTTTTCAAATCGGAGATTTAGAAGCAGAGATATCGGGGGGAAATGCAATTTACATCTACGCCCTTTAGCGGAAAGTCTATGAATTACTTGAAATTTTTTTAATTATATGAAAACATGTTACACTGAAAATACTATCTAACAAAGAAGGAATTTTTCAAATCGGACTCCTAGAAGTAGAGATATTGACAAAAATAAGATATACATCTACGCCCACTGGCGGAGAAACTGTGGAATATTTTAAAAAGAAAATATTCCGAAAAGGTTTATCGATGTGAGTGGCATCAGTCCACGAAATAATTTTTTCAATCGATATTTTAGAAGCTCAGGTTTTATGGCAAATACATCAGAAACAAAAATTAACACTTACGCCTCCTGGTGGCCAAAGTATTCTTTACCAAAAATTAGAAATTATATGCAGAAGATTTTCCGTCAGAAGATGCATCCGCTGAAGAAAACGTTCTTAAAATCGAAGCTTTAGAAGAAGAGTTATCGGGAAAAATGCAATTTACTTTTACGCCCCCAAGCGGAAAATCCATGCGTAATTTGAAAAAGTAACTATATCCAAAATACTCTTCGACATAAATGGAATCGAAATGTAAAATAATTTTTTAATTGGATGTTTAGAAGCAAATATGTGGAATAAAACATATTTTTGAATTCGACATCATCTGCATTTACGCCCTCTAGCGGCGAAATTCCACTTCGTAAAAAAAACGAAATACAGGATCATCATTCGCATATTTCAAGCTTCCCAATGCAAAAGGAATTTTTAATTTTTCAAATCGGACTAATAGTTGCAGAGATATCGTGGGTACAGACGGACGGACGGACAACCCGGTAACATAAGCACGATCTTTTTCACAAAAGACGTGCTAAAAAAGGAAATATCATTGCTTCATCCACACAGCCCTCAAAGAGTATATCAGGATAAGGCCACCAATCATTCATTCTGATCTATCACTTTGTTCGTTAAATAAATTAAAAGAGGGGTTGGTATCAAGTTTATATTCTTTGCTCATATTCCTTGGAAGTCTCGTGATGTGTCATCAATGGACTATTGCTACTTCGGGTTGATAAAAAGAACGCGCAAACCTAAAATAGTGATTGGACTGTGCAAAAGCAGTAGAAGAGAAGTCTAATAAAATACCGCTACCAATTTGAAGAAATATCTTCCTATCTTGGAAATCTTTAGATGAAAGTCCTTTCTCTGTGTCCAGAGAAAGGACTTTCAGTTAGTCCTTTCTCTGGAGTAAGAAAGGACTATCTGATAGTCCTTAAGAAAGAAATATTCATTCATCTATCACTTTGTTCGCTTTGTTCGTTAAATAAATGAAAAGAGGGGTAGGTATCAAGTTTATATTCTTTGCTCATATTCCTTGGAAGTCTCGTGATGTGTCATCAATGGACTATTGCTCCTTCGGGTTGATAAAAAGAACGCGCAGACCTAAAATAGTGATTTGACTGTGCAAAAGCAGTAGAAGAGAGGTCTAATAAAATACCGCTACCAATTTGAAGAAATATCTTCTTGCCTTGGAAATCTTTACATAGATTCATAGTCCAGAGAAAAGACTTTCGTATAGTCCTTTCTCTGGACTAAGAAAGGACTATCTGATAGTCCTTAAGAAAGAAATATTTTTTTAAAACTTAAGAAAGAAATATTTTTTTAAACTTAAGAAAGAAATATTTTTTTAAACTTAAGAAAGAAATATTTTTTAAATTTAAGAAAGAAATAATTTTTTTTAAATTTAAGAAAGAAATATTTTTTAAACTTAAGAAAGAAATATTTTTTTAAACTTAAGAAATATTTTTTTAAAATAAAGAAATAAATATTTTTTAAACTTAAGAAAGAAATATTTTTTTAAACTTAAAGAAATATTTTTTTACACTTAAGAAAGAAATATTTTTTTTAAACTTAAGAAAGAAATATTTTTTTAAACATGAATTATATTCCTTGAAAATCGTTCTAAAAATGTGCGTACATCTTTTTTAGAGCTGTGTCGCAAAGACCACAGTAATTTAGAAATTTCATGTGGAATGCAATGCATTAATAAGAGATGTACGTGTACAGCAAAGTGCTAGGAAATTTCTTCCTAACATTTATTTACCTAACAGAGCCGTAGAAATTCGCGTGAGATTTATGTGTCATGCCGTTCTATTGTTTTTACTTTTTTTTTTTTTTTGTATTCTCTCTTTGCAGTGTCTCCAGAAATTGATGCCCACTTCTTTCGTGAAAGCGCAACTGTCGACGAAGGTTCCAGAACAAAGTTGATGTGCGTGGTGACGAAAGGTGATCCACCCCTTCGCTTCCACTGGTTGAAAAATGGTGTTCCTTTCTTGGCTCACGGCGATACAACAGTGCAGACTTTCGAAGATTCATCTATTGTCACTTTCAAGAAAGTTTCTTCCATGGACAGAGGACAATATACTTGCGTTGCCACAAACATAGCCGCTTCCACCAACATGACTATGCAGCTGATTGTGAACGGTAAATACCTCACATAAATCTTATTTGATATTCAGAGTCTTTTCCAGTTATATTTGAAAACATTACGTAAGGTATCCCACTACGTTGGGGGAACTTTTTTTTAAAAAAATGCGAAAATGGGTAATTTTTTGGTAGGAAGGCCAACACACAAAAACACATAAACGTTGAAAAAAATGATATCAGTATGAATTTTCAAGAAATTAGGAAATTTATGTAAATATTTAAGGACATGTGTCGTCTACGGTGAACGCTTTAAATAAAAACGTTACAAATATGTGATGGCATTTTTTGTATCAATATAGGCACATGCCTAAGCAGTGAACTAAAAAGTACGTGATGTTCCTAAACACTGATGAGATACATTCATTCCTACATGCATTAGTGTGAATTTTCGACAAATTTCTTCACTATGTTGAATGTAAGTAGATATAACCTACACGGTGTGGCAAATAATTTTTAAGACTGGGTTTGTAAAATGAAATATTTATAACAAACCAAAACAAGTTATAATTTGTTTTGGTTTGTTATTCAAAATAAGTCCCTCCGGCTTCAATACACTTGTTACAGCGATTTAAAGATGATTCGAATGCCTGTTCCAGTTCACTTTGCGGAATTGCCTCCAAAGCACGCATCGAAGCTGTTTGTATGGTCGAAATATCTTTAAAATAACATCCTTTTAACGTCATTTAAAGTTTTGGGAACAACGAAAAGTCACACGGTGCTAAATCAGGCGAATACGGTGGATGATTTAACAAACAGACCTTATTTTTCGCCAACAATCTACAAAGAAGTGAGGTGTGACTGGGTGCATTATCGTGCAACAAACACCAACTCTTTTCGTCCCGATATTCTGGACGAATGCGACGAATTCTGCCCACCAAACACCTCAAAACAGAGTAATTGTTTTTCCACTTGGAACAATACCCTTACTATCGAAAAATGTAATGAGCATTGTTTTGATTTTCGATGGAACTTTTCTCGTTTTTTTGGCTTGTGGTGAGTTTTTTGACTTCCATTCCGCACTTTGTCGCTCTGTTTTGGGATCATATTGAAAACACCATGTTTCATCACCAGTAACAATCGATTTTAAGAAGTTTGGATCATTTTCAGCGGCTGAAAGGATGTCTCTGCAATGTGCACTTCTCCTTGATTTTTGTTCATTGGTTAACGTGTGTGGAACAAATTTAGCACAAACTTTTGTTTTGCCCAAATCTTCATGCAGATGGTTCGAATCGTTTCTTTGTTGATGTTTAAAGACTCTTCCATCATTCTTAGTGACGCACATCGATTGTTTGCCACGAAATCACGCACTTTTTCAATAATCTCAGGTGTCCTAGATGAACTTGGTCTTCCGATATGCTTATCATCTTCTAGCGTATCTCTTCCGTCCGAAAAACGTTTGTGCCACGGAAAGACATTTGATCTACTTAAACAAAACTCACCGTAAATTTGTTTCATCATTTGGTACGTTTCCGAGGCACTTTTACCAAGTTTTGCGTTAAATTTAATAACAGCCCTTTGTTCCATCTTAATAATTCAACATGAAAAAAATGTTTACTTCTCTAATGAACGGCCGTTTCGTTTGAGTTACTTTAACAACTGCGCAGTACTTTTGGCAGAAAGCAAGCAGATGGTCAATGTTTATAACGCATGCGCGATTACACTGGTGGCGCCACCATAGGCTGAAATCTAGCGCCAGTCATAAAAATTCTTTGACGCACTGTGCATATTTGAACTGACAAATAGCAAAACTTTTACTTCATTGCATGCACAACATTGTAAGAAAGATGGATACCAAGTTTCATCAATTGATTTACATACTTTTTGCAGTTATCAGGTTTTCCATAAAAAGTTCTGGACGAAAATCTCATCCTGCAAAATCTCGTTTCAAATGTCACTTTCCGTTCGTTTGACACCTGGGTTTAGATATCCCGATTGCTCTAACTCTGTATCTAATCATCTCAGACAAGAAAGATAGAAAGGTAGTTTTGAAATCCTAAAGAATGGGGCTTTAAAATGAACCCATTTTTACGAAATGTGAAATTTGGCCCAAAACGAGTTTTTCAGAGTGGTGGGATACCTTAAGATTATTTATCATTGAAATGCCATGCCTACGTTATCAAGAAATGGTTTTGGAATATCAGTGTGTGTTTTTTACGCTTTCCAAACGTAGGTTGGAAAAGGTCCTGTCCGCACGATGACTCGCGTAAAAATGGTTCGATTTCGATGAAATTTTAGTATGTGGTAGGGGAACTGGGGACGAACCGTAAGAAAATTGGACAAAATGGAGTCAAAGGTCACGACATAGGAGCGGGATCCATTCCATTGCTCTTATGCGTCATAACTTGCGTAAAAATGGTTCGATTTCGATGAAATTTTAGAATGTGGTAGGTGCTCACCGTGGAATGAAATCTGTTAAAAATGGACAAAATGGGATCAAAGGTCAGGACATAGAATTTGGGTCCATTCCATTGCCCTTATGCGTTATAACGTGTGTAAAAATGTTTGGATATCGATGGAATTTTAGTATGTCGTAGGAAACTACCTGGGGTCACATTTTATTGAAAATGGACGAAATGGGGTCAAAGATCTGGACATAGGAGCGGGATCCATTCCATTGCCCTTATGTGTTATAGCTTACGTAAAAATGCTTCGATTGCGGCAAAGCTGTATCATGTTCATCCAGAAGTACACTTAACCGGTTCTGTTGAATATCATCGAAATGGGGTCGAAGGTCAGGACACAGGAGCGATATTTATTTCGCAGCCATTATCCTCATAACTTGAGTAATGATTTTAGGCATACTGGAAAGCGTATCATAATTTATGCATTGCGTGATTTTACTAACTTGTTATAAAACGCAAAAGACTTAACAGTAGTAAAGTACAATGACATAGCGTAAAACTCAGGCGGCTCTTGCGAAAAAAAAGATTAAAAGAGTTACCTGGAAATCCATGTAGATATTTTATGGTATGCATCTTTTGCATGCCAAACCCTTTGTGGGTGTAAAAACAAATGAGTGATTCGAGGGCATGCATTTATTTACGCACAACAGATTACATTTATTCACATCACTAACCACCACACGGAGCCATTGTCCTGTAAACTCTAAGTGGAATAAAATGATAACGAGAAACAATATGGTTCACTAATTCCTGATTTTATTCACATCACTAACGACCAATAAAGTCACTCTCCGGTAAACACTAAGTGGAATAAAATCATAACGACAAACAATATGGTTCACTAATTCCTGATTTTATTCACATCACTAACGACCACACGGAGCCACTGTCCGGTAAAAACTAAGTGGAATAACGCCGCCCCGGTGGCGCAGTGATCTAAGCGTTGGCCTCTGATCATTCGTCAAAACGGGGTCCGGGTTCGAATTCCGGTGAGGCATGGATGTTGTGTTTGTCTTACGGCACTGGCTCTTTCCCTTCCCTTGAACCAGTGACCCTAAATTAGGGACGGGCGACTGCTTATAGCCCATTGAGTTGCTCACGGTGGTCGTTAAACCTCCAATCAAAAAAAAAAAAAATAAGTGGAATAAAATCATAACGACAAACAATATGGTTTACTAATTCCTGATTTTATTCACATCACTAACGACCACACGGAGCCACTGTCCGGTAAACACCAAGTGGAATAAAGTCATAACGACAAACAATATTGTTTACTAATTCCTGATTTTATTCACATCACTTGACGACCACATGGAGTCCCTATCCGGTAAACACTAAGTGGAATAAAATGATAACGACAAACAATATGGCTTACTATTTTCTGATTTTATTCACATCACTAACGATCACACGGAGCCACTGTCAGGTAAATACTAAGTGTAATAATAGCATAACGACAAACAATATGCTTTGCTAATTCCATGATTTTATTCACATCACTAACGACCACACGGAGCCACTGTCAGGTAAATACTAAGTGGAATAAAATGATAACGACAAACAATATGGTTTACTAATTTCTGATTTTATTCACATCACTGACGACCACATGGAGTCCCTATCCGGTAAACACTAAGTGGAATAAAATGATAACGACAAACAATATGGTTTACTATTTTCTGATTTTATTCACATCACTAACGATCACACGGAGCCACTGTCAGGTAAATACTAAGTGTAATAATAGCATAACGACAAACAATATGGTTTACTAATTCCTGATTTTATTCACATCCTTTTATTCCACGTAGGTAAATACTAAGTGGAATAAAATCATAACGACAAACAGTATGGTATACTAATTCCTGACACTGAGAATTACGTAGGTGGATTAACTGATATTAATGTCGTATAACTAATGAAAGAAGAGCTGTGAGTCATAAAAGCAAATATTTACTAAACTATGTCCGCGGCAAAAATAAGTAATTAAACTGTTTAGTAATTCAAAACAGTATTTATTATTTTCATACATTATTTTGATTTAGACGAATGTAAGAAACGACCTTGACACCAATGAAATGTGATGTAGCTACGAAAGTCCATCTGCGCATGCGCAAGTTAAAATCGGATCTCAATATAAAAGGAAAGCTGCCGTGGAAAAGATAAGAAAATGAAAATTAATGAAAATGAATTTAAAGAAAATAAAAGAGAGTTAAAAACGCAAAATGAAAATTTGAAAATAATGGATTTGTAATTCTTATTCAATTTTTTTTTTTTTTTTTTTTTTGTTAAACTCATACTGCCTGCCTCTGTAAATTATACAAATTTTCACGCCTTTGTGGGAGAGCGTAATCCTATATAACTCTAATTTCTTCGTTCTTCTGCATTCTGATCTGTCCTATCTGAACAACTGTTCATTCCTATTTTCAAAGGTGGTTGGACCTACGGCAGTCACACCTTTCCCGTCTAGTAGGGCTCTCAGGAGCATGGGTATAGGCGACTAAACCTTTTAGGGAACCCATTAACCAGGAGGAGGTATTTCAAAGCGGTGTGGTATATGTGCCGCACTTGTTTCGAACCTTCCATTCTTGTTTAACTGAACTGGAGATCCTTACTAACAATCAGGTTTGCAATGATAGTGTTTTTCTTGAGTTGCCACGAACTTGGAACCAGTTCTAATTCTTTCCAAGATATCGAGTGACCAAACAATATGACGCCTCGTATCCTTTAATGAAAATTACATTCGCATCTATAATAATGAAACGTATGTTGCGTATTAAATCCGGTTATTTTTTGTGGTGTAGTCAGCACAAAGATTCGCCAAGCTTTCGCACTCCACTGGGATGCTTTTTCAAGGCAATGGTAGACATAAATGGTAGAGTATGTCTACCATTGCCTTGAAAAAGATTCCCAGTGGAGTGTGAAAGCTTGGCGAATCTTTGTACTGACTACACCACAAAAAATAACCGGATTTAATACGCTACATAAGTTTCATTATTATTCATGTCTGGTGTATTTAAAATGAAGTAACATTCGCATATATTTGTGAGGTCTTGAAGAGAGCGCGAGAAAAGAGGTCTAGAAGAGAGAGCGCTAGAAAAGTCTAGAAGGGAGCGCTAGAAAAGTGGTCTAGAAGAGAGCGCTATATAAGGGATTTAGAAGAGAGCGCTGGAAAAGTCTAGAAGAGAGCGTTAGAAAAAATGTCTAGAAGAGAGCGCTTGAAAAGAGGTCTAGATGAGAGCGCTAGAAAAGTCTAGAAGACAGCGCTAGAAGAGAGCGCTAGAAAAGAGGTCTAGAAGAGAGCGCTACAAAAGAGATCTAGGAGAGCGCTAGAAAAGTCTAGAAGAAAGCGCTGGAAAAAGGTCTAGAATTGAGCGCTAGAAAAGAGATCAAGAATAGAGCGCTAGAAAAGAGGTTTAGTAGACATGCTAGAAAAGAGGTCTAGAAGAGAGCGCTACAAAAGTCTAGAAGACAGCTCTAGAAGAGAGCGCTAGAAAAGAGGTCTAGAAGAGACCGGTAGAAAAGAGGTCTAGAAGAGAGCGCTAGAAAATAGGTCTAGAAGAAAGCGCTAGAAAAGAGGTCTAGAAGAGAGCGCTACAAAAGTCTAGAAGACAGTGCTAGAAGAGAGCGCTAGAAAAGAGGTCTGGAAGAGAGCGCTACAAAAGTCTAGAAGACAGTGCTGGAAGAGAGCGCTAGAAAAGAGGTCTAGAAGAGAGCGCTACAAAAGTCTAGAAGACAGCTCTAGAAGAGAGCGCTAGAAAAGAGGTCTAGAAGAGAGCGCTACAAAAGTCTAGAAGACAGTGCTAGAAGAGAGCGCTACAAAAGTCTAGAAGACAGTGCTAGAAGAGAGCGCTACAAAAGTCTAGAAGACAGTGCTAGAAGAGAACGCTAGAAAAGAGGTCTGAAAGAGAGCGCTACAAAAGTCTAGAAGACAGTGCTGGAAGAGAGCGCTACAAAAGTCTAGAAGACAGCTCTAGAAGAGAGCGCTAGAAAAGAAGTCTAGAAAAGACCGCTAGAAAAGAGGTCTAGAAGAGACCGGTAGAAAAGAGGTCTAGAAGAGACCGGTAGAAAATAGGTCTAGAAGAGAGCGCTAGAAAATAGGTCTAGAAGAGAGCGCTAGAAAATAGGTCTAGAAGAGAGCGCTAGAAAGGTCTAGAAGGGAGCGCTAGAAAAGTCTGGAAGGGAGCGCTAGAAAAGAAGTCTAGAAGAGAGCGCTACAAAAGAGATCTAGAAAACAGCGCTAGAAAAGTCTAGAAGAAAGCGCTAGAAAAAAGTTCTAGAAGAGAGCACTAGAAAAGAGGTCTAGAAGAGAGCTCTAGAAGAGAGCTCTAGAAAAGAGAATTATAAAGGTATATTATATACGAGCACAAGTAACACGTATATGGTCGGTACTACTGAGATGAGAATGGAAAAGAAATTGTTTTGTCATAACTTTTATTAAACCCGATCGCTATGTGGACATTTCTGTTTCGGAAGGTTAGAAAATTTGGGGCACCATTTGGTTCAGGTACACCAGCCGATTAAAGGGTTAAGGATGAGAGCTTACCGCTGCAGCAAACTTTCACTTTAAGCACCCTCTGCTGCTTCACTTGTGGGGTGAGGAAGTACCCTGTAGGCCGCCGGCAAGCTCTCACTCTTAGGTCACTTTACAGCACGGGGGAAATCAACATTCTTGAAACGTTCAGCTGACGAGCCATCACTCATTGTTTTCTGACAGGATTTTGTCGAATACTGGTTTCCACTGCTTTCACCAGGACAGCAGTCCTCACTGTACGCGGCCGACCCTTTCTGGGGCGGCCAGGGACGGTCTCAGTCTCAAAGAACCTTTCTATGGTCCAGTGGACTAAAGTTGGGCTGATTTTCAGCATGTTAAAAATCTCAGAATCTGATTTTCCAACTTTGTGCAGCGCTATTACAGCAACGCGATTCTCATAATCTTGCCACTCCATGGCAAGTACTTTACGAAACACGTTATCTCCTCTGTGTCTGAACGCACGATGATTCACTAGCTGCTTCATGCCCCCTGGCTGGTCGGTGACGTTGCACATCGGTTGCGCGCCATCTATCGGGCGTTTGTAGCAGTATTTATGATAAGACTGGGTATACACTGAGTGGCCACTTTATTATGACCACCCCTTCAGTACTTCGTTGGGCCACGTTTTGCCTTTAATACTGCTTCGATTCTTTGTGGCATGGACTCCACGAGATGTTGATAGGTGGTTTGTGGAATCTGAGACCATGCTTGATGAATAGCACCTTCCAGGAGTGTGAGATTGCAGGGTTGTCGATCCAGCTGTCTGATGGCTCGTTCAACTTTATCCCACAAATTATCAATGGGGTTGAGATCTGGAGATTGTGGGGGCCACCTAAGCAAAGCAAACTCACCGGCATAACCAATCCTGTACAATACGAGTACTATGGCAGGACATATCTTGTTGAAAGTAGCCATCGCCATTGGGATAAACCATCCACATGACAGGATGCACTTGATCCGCAACGATGTTTAGATATGATGTGCCAGTCAGAAGTTGATCAACACGAATTAAAGCGCCCAAAGCATGACAGGAAAACATTCCCCAAACCATAACGTTGCCTCCACCAGCTTGAAGGGTTGTAGCAATGCATTTGGGATCCATGCCTTCGTGCTGTTTCTGCCAAATTCTCACTAGGCCATCGGCATGGTGCAACTGAAAACGTGATTCATCAGACCACATAATTTGTTTTATAATACTGTCCAATCCTTGTGCTCCTGTCCGAACTAGAGACGTTTTCTCTTGTTAACTGCAGACAGCAAAGGTGTTCGAAAAGGCCTTCGGCTGTCATATCCCATCCGATGCAGTGTACGGCTAACAGTGCGTGCAGAGATCATTTGAGGGGATCCTTGATTAAGATGGTCTGTAATTTGCTGCACTGTTGCTCTTCTGTTGTCTGTTACCAGTCTGGACACTCTCCGTTCCGCCCGGGCAGTCACTAGTCGATGACGACCACACGTTGCACGTACAGACCCAGTATTTTGGCTGACAGTCCAGTCTTTAAACATTTTAACAAGAGCTGTTCTGGAACATTTCACGAATGTGGCGGGTTTCGGTGATGCTCGCTCCACGGCTCCGAGCTCCTACAATCATCAAACGTTGAAAGTCCGTCAAATCGCAATTTGTAACCATCTCGTCACCCAAAAAACACTTCTACTACTGTCGAAAGCACTAAGCTTTCCCTTTTATACTAGCCTCACCCTCTGGCGGCAACAGCGTGCAGCCATAGCTCATTTGCTTAAAACTGTCAGGTCGTCATAATAAAGTGGCCTCTCAGTGTATAAGGAAGCACACATTTTATAATTGTTCGGGTGTCAGGGACAGGTAATTGTCTATTTGGCGCTATTTGTTTATGTATGTATGGAAACACAAATACGGCGTAATATTATAAAAAAAGGTTGAAATTGCAGAGTAATTTCATAAAAAGAAATCAGCGTTATTTTACTCATAAAATTTTTACGTTGTATGATTTTTAAGGTACTGTGCCCGTCATATGACGGGTTAAAATCTATTAACCTATATAATAGGCTTCTGTCATGGGAATATTGAATGGGAATATTACGAAAACTTTGTTGTTGGTGACCGACTGCCAATTAATAATGCAACTGTTTATTATACAGGGAGGGTGCAAAGTAACTCTCTATTAGAAATATTTAATAACTTCAATACTAATTGATCGATTTTAATGGAAAAAGTTATAAATTGCACAGTAGAATGGTACAACTTTAGTAGTGTTTGAAATTCACATTGCCGCCCCGGTGGCGCAGTGGTCTAAGGCGTTGGCCTCTGATCATTCGTCCGTAAGGGGTCCGGGTTCGAATCCCGGTGAGGCATGGATGTTGTGTTTGTCTTACGGCACTGGTTCTCTCCCTTCCCTGGAACCAGTGACCCTAAATTAGGGACGGGCGACTGCTTATAGCCCATTTGAGTTGCTCACGGTGGTCGTTAAACCTCCAATCAAAAAAAAAAAAAAAAAAAAAAAGAAATTCACATTGACACAGGTGTTGAAATTCCACATAGCCACCAACATTGCCGTCGTTTGGGAACATCTTCGACTGACTTCAGCAGAAACTCACGTCGTATGTCTACCAGAACATGCCGAATGCTTTCCTCCAAGTCATCCAAAGTCGTTGACTTTGTTCGATAAACTTCTTCCTTCGCATACCCCCACGGGAAAAAGTCACATGAGGGGAGGTCAAGGCTTCTTGTTGGCCATTCATGTGGACCTCGACGACTCAGACTACGTCCCGGTAATTGGATGTCGAGCCACTTACGAAGAGTGCGTGCAAAACGTGAAGCAGCACCATCTTGCATGAAAAATAGTTCATTGAAGTTGTCCCAAGTGGATATTGTAGGCCACACATGTTCTTGAAGCATGGTTTGTTAACGATCTGAATTCATTATGTCCCGCATAAGGAATGGCCCCGTAACTTGACTGGAGGTCATGCCGAACCACACTGTGACCTTGGGCCGATTTTGCATCTTTTCAACAATGTTTCCGGGATCTTTGCGCGTAGTAGTGACAATTGTGGCGGTTAACAAATCCACCAACATGGAAGACGACTTCGTCGCCCTACAGGATGTTGTACAACAACTGGGGACAGTCAGCATACCAAACAAGCATGGTTTTTTCAAACTCCATCCGACGATCACAGTCTTCCGCCGATAATTACTACCAATAATGTGGCTCCCAAGGACTCCAGTTTAACTACTTTAAAACAGTTCGTATTGTGTGACGGGATAGACCACTTTCAAGACAGTCCTGGCGGGTTGACTTTTGCTGACATCGGGTGAACATTTCCTGCACAACTTTCACATTCTCCTCTTGTCTGGATGTTGAGGTACTACCGCTTATGTGAGTATCTCTTACAGATCCTGCATTCATGAGTTTAGAATGGCAGTTCTTGATGGTTTTGGCATCAACTGAAGCACGAGGTCCGTGAACACTGCGCTCCGATCTTTGCACCTGCACTTCGTAACGCCGTGTGGCCTGGAAAATTTCACGCATTGTCAGGCGTTGGGTCATTCTGGGCTGGTGTTATCACTCTAAAATTAAAACAGGAATTAGCAATGCAATTCTACCAGTTTGGGAAGCACGATATTTTTTATTGCATCCACATGCTGTGATTTTTCAAATAGTTATGAACACTTTTTAATAGGCAGTTATTTCTCACCCATCCTGTAGTTATGTACACTGAAGTGCCAGAAAAACTGGTTCGGCAGTCTAATACTTGGTAGGCCCCTTCCCCCCCTCCCCCACGGGAGCGCAGGACTGCAGAAATACGAAGGGGCATGGACTCCACTAGCTTCTGGAAATATGCTGTAGGCAATGCACACCATACGTCCTGCAGAGCGTTCCACAATTCGGGTGTATTCCGAGGTCTCGGATTCCTGTGTTCGATAGCGCGTTGCATGGCATCTCAAATGTGTTCGTTCTATCACGTTCAGATCTCGGGACTTGGGTGGGAATGGACACACCCCAAACTCAGATTAATGCTCCTCTAACCATAATGTGGCGTCCCGACACTTCCGTGGATGTTCATTGACCTGTTGGAACAGGCCCGACCCATCAGCATGGATGCAGGACATGAACGGGTGTACCTCGTCAGAAAGGATGAGCACATAGCGTTAGCCGGTCACAGACGTTTGTAGACGCACAACGTGTCCCACTGAAGTGCAGCTAAACATACCCCATACTATTACGGACCCCCTCCCCTCCCCCACCAGCCGGTACAGTTCCCTGTTGACAGGCGGGATCTATGGCTTCATCGGGTTTGCGCCACACACAAATCCTTCCATCTGCCCGATACAGTTCAAAACGCGACTCGTCAGACCAGGCTACTTGTCTGCAGTCATCAAGTGTCCAGTGGCGGTGTTGCCGTGCCCAAGAGAGGCGCATAGCTGTGCGTCGTGTACCCATCAAGGGGACTCGAGTTAGGCGTCGGCTCCCGAAGCACATATCGTGCAAGGTACGTTGCATAGTCCGGACGCTGATGCTTGTTGAGGCTCCAGCATTGAATTCCGATGATAATTGCGAGAGTATTGCGTGAAACGATTCTTGACAGCCGACTGTGCTCAAGTTCACCCAATGTCATTTTACGGCCACACTAGTATCGTAGGAATACTTGTAGACACGGTACATCCTTGCAATGTTCGTCCGTGAAAATAAGAACTTCGTTTCTACCTCCGAAATACCTTGGCCCATCTCACGAGCGCCAACTATGACACCGCGTTGAAAATCGCTTAAATCGTTATTACTTGTCATTCTCATGCCGAAAACAGCTCTGACAGCTGGCAAGGATGTCTATTGTTTTATATACGCACTGGCGGACGCAACCGAGTACGCGCATAGGTGACGTTGCTGTGTATTTTGCAAAAGCTCGTCGGTACCAGTTTTTCTGGCACATCAGTGTATATATATATTTTATTATTCGTGTAATAAAACTTTCAGTCACAGCTTTTTTGCCAGTGCTTGGCACGGGCTATTAGCTATAGCATAAAAAATACTGAAAAATTGCAACAAAAAACATTGCTTTTTCGTAAAAACAATGTAGGAAAGGGAAAGAAATAACTGATCTTTCTGCCGTAAGAATTGCTATGTGGCAATAATTCGGTATCATAGTTCTGAAAAACATTAATACGGTCTAAGAAAGTGGTTTTGACTCTCCGGCACCCTTTCACCTTTATGAAAAGACCGACATTGTTGCATCTCCTGCGTCGTTTTAATATAACAAAGCTCGTCCTTCCACAATAGCTTGGATGCCTCACGATAGGTGATTCCGGCTTCTAAAGGAGGTGGACAACCCCGAAGGCATACCGTCCTATCAATCTTTTGTGCCTAACTACCTGCCAGGGACAGATGGGTGTTTCAATTAACCGCTCCTATTGTCCATATCAAGCAGCCTATCACGAGAGGTGCCAAACGCTTTAGTTCCCCTTGATGCCTTGTATTTTGTATGACGCATTTTTTTTGTAGTCCCATGAGCATTTCGTATTTTTCCAGAAAAACTAATTAAGCGGAAAAATTGGCTGCCAGTGTCCCGAAATAGAATTTCAAGACGTCAACAGCTAAACTATCTTCTATCATAGACTCTGTTTATTATATTTTTATTATCACCATTGCCAATGTTTTCATAATAATTATTATTATCTTCTTTTATGTTAGCTAATTACTGCCGCACAGCCTTAGTTAAATATAGGAAATTGTTTTTCTTTGTGTTTCCCTTTTTTATTTCACGATCATGTGCTTTATTCAATTTACTGTTATAATGCGAAATTACCCTTTTATGAGGAAGCCAATGTTGCAACAAATTTTCTGCGCTCATTAAATATGAATCTTCACAAAAGACCCATCTTCACAATCTTCATCTTAAATTAATACACACAACTGATGTGGATTAGGAACATCAAATAGAAGTCATCGCTCTTTCCACGTCTATTTGACGTTCCTAATCCACGTCAATAATGTGTATTAATTATTCATTCGCCTCCTAGTTATTTGTTCAGTTACTGCTTTCCAACTTTGGAGAATCTCCAGCATTGTGTGGGGCTCCGAGAATTAACCTGTCATGTGGTTTGGCAGATATTCGTATGTGAGTCTGGAGAACTCGAGGCAGCTGTGGTGCAGTAGTAGCATGTCCGCCCCGCGTAACTGGAAGACCCTGGGTTCGATTCTCTGTGGCGGGCGATTAGAATCCCCAGCATTGTGTGGGGTTCCGAGAAGCAACTTGCCATGTGGTTTGGCAGCCATTCGTATACGAGTCTGGAGAACTCGAGGCAGCTGTGGTGCAGTAGTAGCATGTCCGCTCCGCGTAACTGGAAGACCATGGGTTCGATTCCCTGTGGCGGGCGATTAGAATCCCGAGCATTGTGTGGGGCTCCGAGAAGCAACTTGCCATGTGGTTTGGCAGCCATTCGTATACGAGTCTTTAGAACTCGAGGCAGCTGTGGTGCAGTAGTAGCATGTCCGCGCCGCGTAACTGGAAGACCCTGGGTTCGATTCTCTGTGGCGGGCGATTAGAATCCCGAGCATTGTGTGGGGCTCCGAGAAGCAACCTGCCATGTGGTTTAGCAGATATTCGTATGTGAGTCTTTAGAACTCGAGGCAGCTGTGGTGCAGTAGTAGCATGTCCGCGCCGTGTAACTGGAAGACCCTGGGTTCGATTCCCTGTGGCGGACGATTAGAATCCTCAGCATTGTGTGGGGCTCCGAGAAGCAACCTGCCATGTGGTTTAGCAGATATTCGTATGTGAGTCTTTAGAACTCGAGGCAGCTGTGGTGCAGTAGTAGCGTGTCCGCGCCGCGTAACTGGAAGACCCTGGGTTCGATTCCCTGTGGCGGGCGATTAGAATCCTCAGCATTGTGTGGGGCTCCGAGAAGCAACCTGCCATGTGGTTTAGCAGATATTCGTATGTGAGTCTTTAGAACTCGAGGCAGCTGTGGTGCAGTAGTAGCGTGTCCGCGCCGTGTAACTGGAAGACCCTGGGTTCAATTCCCTGTGGCGGGCGATTAGAATACCCAGCATTGTGTGGGGCTCCGAGAAGCAACCTGCCATGTGGTTTAGCAGATATTCGTATGTGAGTCTTTAGAACTCGAGACAGCTGTGGTGCAGTAGTAGCGTGTCCGCCCCGCGTAACTGGAAGACCCTGGGTTCAATTCCCTGTGGCGGGCGATTAGAATCCCGAGCATTGTGTGGGGCTCCGAGAAGCAACCTGCCATGTGGTTTAGCAGATATTCGTATGTGAGTCTTTAGAACTCGAGGCAGCTGTGGTGCAGTAGTAGCATGTCCGCGCCGTGTAACTGGAAGACCCTGGGTTCAATTCCCTGTGGCGGGCGATTAGAATCCTCAGCATTGTGTGGGGCTCCGAGAAGCAACCTGCCATGTGGTTTAGCAGATATTCGTATGTGAGTCTTTAGAACTCGAGGCAGCTGTGGTGCAGTAGTAGCATGTCCGCGCCGTGTAACTGGAAGACCCTGGGTTCAATTCCCTGTGGCGGACGATTAGAATCCTCAGCATTGTGTGGGGCTCCGAGAAGCAACCTGCCATGTGGTTTAGCAGATATTCGTATGTGAGTCTTTAGAACTCGAGGCAGCTGTGGTGCAGTAGTAGCATGTCCGCGCCGTGTAACTGGAAGACCCTGGGTTCAATTCCCTGTGGCGGGACGATTAGAATACCCAGCATTGTGTGGGGCTCCGAGAAGCAACCTGCCATGTGGTTTAGCAGATATTCGTATGTGAGTCTTTAGAACTCGAGGCAGCTGTGGTGCAGTAGTAGCGTGTCCGCCCCGCGTAACTGGAAGACCCTGGGTTCGATTCCCTGTGGCGGGCGATTAGAATCCCGAGCATTGTGTGGGGCTCCGAGAAGCAACCTGCCATGTGGTTTAGCAGATATTCGTATGTGAGTCTTTAGAACTCGAGGCAGCTGTGGTGCAGTAGTAGCATGTCCGCGCCGTGTAACTGGAA
The DNA here is from genome assembly GCA_039090855.1 of Macrothele yani. NCBI lineage: Eukaryota > Metazoa > Arthropoda > Arachnida > Araneae > Macrothelidae > Macrothele > Macrothele yani. Next base: position 40,357,791 of record CM077019.1, read on the forward strand.
GACCCTGGGTTCGATTCCCTGTGGCGGACGATTAGAATACCCAGCATTGTGTGGGGCTCCGAGAAGCAACCTGCCATGTGGTTTAGCAGATATTCGTATGTGAGTCTTTAGAACTCGAGGCAGCTGTGGTGCAGTAGTAGCATGTCCGCGCCGCGTAACTGGAAGACCCTGGGTTCGATTCCCTGTGGCGGGCGATTAGAATACCCAGCATTGTGTGGGGCTCCGAGAAGCAACCTGCCATGTGGTTTAGCAGATATTCGTATGTGAGTCTTTAGAACTCGAGGCAGCTGTGGTGCAGTAGTAGCGTGTCCGCCCCGCGTAACTGGAAGACCCTGGGTTCGATTCCCTGTGGCGGGCGATTAGAATCCCCAGCATTGTGTGGGGCTCCGAGAAGCAACCTGCCATGTGGTTTAGCAGATATTCGTATGTGAGTCTTTAGAACTCGAGGCAGCTGTGGTGCAGTAGTAGCATGTCCGCGCCGTGTAACTGGAAGACCCTGGGTTCGATTCCCTGTGGCGGGCGATTAGAATCCCCAGCATTGTGTGGGGCTCCGAGAAGCAACCTGCCATGTGGTTTAGCAGATATTCGTATGTGAGTCTTTAGAACTCGAGGCAGCTGTGGTGCAGTAGTAGCGTGTCCGCCCCGCGTAACTGGAAGACCCTGGGTTCGATTCCCTGTGGCGGGCGATTAGAATCCCCAGCATTGTGTGGGGCTCCGAGAAGCAACCTGCCATGTGGTTTAGCAGATATTCGTATGTGAGTCTTTAGAACTCGAGGCAGCTGTGGTGCAGTAGTAGCATGTCCGCCCCGCGTAACTGGAAGACCCTGGGTTCGATTCTCTGTGGCGGGCGATTAGAATCCTCAGCATTGTGTGGGGCTCCGAGAATTAACCTGCCATGTGGTTTGGCAGATATTCGTATGTGAGTCTGGAGAACTCGAGGCAGCTGTGGTGCAGTAGTAGCATGTCCGCTCCGCGTAACTGGAAGACCCTGGGTTCGATTCTCTGTGGCGGGCGATTAGAATCCCCAGCATTGTGTGGGGTTCCGAGAAGCAACTTGCCATGTGGTTTGGCAGCCATTCGTATGTGAGTCTGGAGAACTCGAGGCAGCTGTGGTGCAGTAGTAGCATGTCCGCTCCGCGTAACTGGAAGACCATGGGTTCGATTCCCTGTGGCGGGCGATTAGAATCCCGAGCATTGTGTGGGGCTCCGAGAAGCAACCTGCCATGTGGTTTAGCAGATATTCGTATGTGAGTCTTTAGAACTCGAGACAGCTGTGGTGCAGTAGTAGCGTGTCCGCCCCGCGTAACTGGAAGACCCTGGGTTCGATTCCCTGTGGCGGGCGATTAGAATCCCCAGCATTGTGTGGGGCTCCGAGAAGCAACCTGCCATGTGGTTTAGCAGATATTCGTATGTGAGTCTTTAGAACTCGAGGCAGCTGTGGTGCAGTAGTAGCGTGTCCGCCCCGCGTAACTGGAAGACCCTGGGTTCGATTCTCTGTGGCGGGCGATTAGAATCCCCAGCATTGTGTGGGGCTCCGAGAATTAACCTGCCATGTGGTTTAGCAGATATTCGTATGTGAGTCTGGAGAACTCGAGGCAGCTGTGGTGCAGTAGTAGCATGTCCGCCCCGCGTAACTGGAAGACCCTGGGTTCGATTCTCTGTGGCGGGCGATTAGAATCCCCAGCATTGTGTGGGGCTCCGAGAATTAACCTGCCATGTGGTTTGGCAGATATTCGTATGTGAGTCTGGAGAACTCGAGGCAGCTGTGGTGCAGTAGTAGCATGTCCGCCCCGCGTAACTGGAAGACCCTGGGTTCGATTCTCTGTGGCGGGCGATTAGAATCCCCAGCATTGTGTGGGGCTCCGAGAATTAACCTGTCATGTGGTTTGGCAGATATTCGTATGTGAGTCTGGAGAACTCGAGGCAGCTGTGGTGCAGTAGTAGCATGTCCGCCCCGCGTAACTGGAAGACCCTGGGTTCGATTCCCTGTGGCGGGCGATTAGAATCCCCAGCATTGTGTGGGGTTCCGAGAAGCAACCTGCCATGTGGTTTGGCAGATATTCGTATACGAGTCTTTGGAGAACTCGAGGCAGCTGTGGTGCAGTAGTAGCATGTCCGCTCCGCGTAACTGGAAGACCATGGGTTCGATTCCCTGTGGCGGGCGATTAGAATCCCGAGCATTGTGTGGGGCTCCGAGAAGCAACCTGCCATGTGGTTTAGCAGATATTCGTATGTGAGTCTTTAGAACTCGAGACAGCTGTGGTGCAGTAGTAGCGTGTCCGCCCCGCGTAACTGGAAGACCCTGGGTTCGATTCCCTGTGGCGGGGGATTAGAATCCCCAGCATTGTGTGGGGCTCCGAGAATTAACCTGTCATGTGGTTTGGCAGATATTCGTATGTGAGTCTGGAGAACTCGAGGCAGCTGTGGTGCAGTAGTAGCATGTCCGCCCCGCGTAACTGGAAGACCCTGGGTTCGATTCTCTGTGGCGGGCGATTAGAATCCCCAGCATTGTGTGGGGTTCCGAGAAGCAACTTGCCATGTGGTTTGGCAGCCATTCGTATACGAGTCTGGAGAACTCGAGGCAGCTGTGGTGCAGTAGTAGCATGTCCGCTCCGCGTAACTGGAAGACCATGGGTTCGATTCCCTGTGGCGGGCGATTAGAATCCCGAGCATTGTGTGGGGCTCCGAGAAGCAACCTGCCATGTGGTTTAGCAGATATTCGTATGTGAGTCTTTAGAACTCGAGACAGCTGTGGTGCAGTAGTAGCGTGTCCGCCCCGCGTAACTGGAAGACCCTGGGTTTGATTCCCTGTGGCGGGGGATTAGAATCCCCAGCATTGTGTGGGGCTCCGAGAAGCAACCTGCCATGTGGTTTAGCAGATATTCGTATGTGAGTCTTTAGAACTCGAGGCAGCTGTGGTGCAGTAGTAGCATGTCCGCGCCGTGTAACTGGAAGACCCTGGGTTCGATTCCCTGTGGCGGACGATTAGAATACCCAGCATTGTGTGGGGCTCCGAGAAGCAACCTGCCATGTGGTTTAGCAGATATTCGTATGTGAGTCTTTAGAACTCGAGACAGCTGTGGTGCAGTAGTAGCGTGTCCGCCCCGCGTAACTGGAAGACCCTGGGTTCGATTCCCTGTGGCGGGCGATTAGAATCCCGAGCATTGTGTGGGGCTCCGAGAAGCAACCTGCCATGTGGTTTAGCAGATATTCGTATGTGAGTCTTTAGAACTCGAGGCAGCTGTGGTGCAGTAGTAGCATGTCCGCGCCGTGTAACTGGAAGACCCTGGGTTCAATTCCCTGTGGCGGACGATTAGAATACCCAGCATTGTGTGGGGCTCCGAGAAGCAACCTGCCATGTGGTTTAGCAGATATTCGTATGTGAGTCTTTAGAACTCGAGGCAGCTGTGGTGCAGTAGTAGCATGTCCGCGCCGTGTAACTGGAAGACCCTGGGTTCGATTCCCTGTGGCGGACGATTAGAATACCCAGCATTGTGTGGGGCTCCGAGAAGCAACCTGCCATGTGGTTTAGCAGATATTCGTATGTGAGTCTTTAGAACTCGAGACAGCTGTGGTGCAGTAGTAGCGTGTCCGCCCCGCGTAACTGGAAGAAACTGGGTTCGATTCCCTGTGGCGGGCGATTAGAATCCCGAGCATTGTGTGGGGCTCCGAGAAGCAACCTGCCATGTGGTTTAGCAGATATTCGTATGTGAGTCTTTAGAACTCGAGACAGCTGTGGTGCAGTAGTAGCGTGTCCGCCCCGCGTAACTGGAAGACCCTGGGTTCGATTCCCTGTGGCGGGCGATTAGAATCCCCAGCATTGTGTGGGGCTCCGAGAAGCAACCTGCCATGTGGTTTAGCAGATATTCGTATGTGAGTCTTTAGAACTCGAGACAGCTGTGGTGCAGTAGTAGCGTGTCCGCCCCGCGTAACTGGAAGACCCTGGGTTCGATTCTCTGTGGCGGGCGATTAGAATCCCCAGCATTGTGTGGGGCTCCGAGAATTAACCTGTCATGTGGTTTGGCAGATATTCGTATGTGAGTCTGGAGAACTCGAGGCAGCTGTGGTGCAGTAGTAGCATGTCCGCCCCGCGTAACTGGAAGACCCTGGGTTCGATTCTCTGTGGCGGGCGATTAGAATCCCCAGCATTGTGTGGGGTTCCGAGAAGCAACTTGCCATGTGGTTTGGCAGCCATTCGTATACGAGTCTGGAGAACTCGAGGCAGCTGTGGTGCAGTAGTAGCATGTCCGCTCCGCGTAACTGGAAGACCATGGGTTCGATTCCCTGTGGCGGGCGATTAGAATCCCGAGCATTGTGTGGGGCTCCGAGAAGCAACCTGCCATGTGGTTTAGCAGATATTCGTATGTGAGTCTTTAGAACTCGAGGCAGCTGTGGTGCAGTAGTAGCATGTCCGCGCCGTGTAACTGGAAGACCCTGGGTTCGATTCCCTGTGGCGGACGATTAGAATACCCAGCATTGTGTGGGGCTCCGAGAAGCAACCTGCCATGTGGTTTAGCAGATATTCGTATGTGAGTCTTTAGAACTCGAGGCAGCTGTGGTGCAGTAGTAGCATGTCCGCTCCGCGTAACTGGAAGACCATGGGTTCGATTCCCTGTGGCGGGCGATTAGAATCCCGAGCATTGTGTGGGGCTCCGAGAAGCAACCTGCCATGTGGTTTAGCAGATATTCGTATGTGAGTCTTTAGAACTCGAGGCAGCTGTGGTGCAGTAGTAGCGTGTCCGCCCCGCGTAACTGGAAGACCCTGGGTTCGATTCCCTGTGGCGGGCGATTAGAATCCCGAGCATTGTGTGGGGCTCCGAGAAGCAACCTGCCATGTGGTTTAGCAGATATTCGTATGTGAGTCTTTAGAACTCGAGGCAGCTGTGGTGCAGTAGTAGCGTGTCCGCCCCGCGTAACTGGAAGACCCTGGGTTCGATTCCCTGTGGCGGGCGATTAGAATACCCGAGCATTGTGTGGGGCTGCGAGAAGCAACCTGCCATGTGGTTTAGCAGATATTCGTATGTGAGTCTTTAGAACTCGAGGCAGCTGTGGTGCAGTAGTAGCGTGTCCGCCCCGCGTAACTGGAAGACCCTGGGTTCGATTCCCTGTGGCGGGCGATTAGAATCCCGAGCATTGTGTGGGGCTCCGAGAAGCAACCTGCCATGTGGTTTAGCAGATATTCGTATGTGAGTCTTTAGAACTCGAGGCAGCTGTGGTGCAGTAGTAGCGTGTCCGCCCCGCGTAACTGGAAGACCCTGGCTTCGATTCCCTGTGGCGGGCGATTAGAATCCCGAGCATTGTGTGGGGCTCCGAGAAGCAACCTGCCATGTGGTTTAGCAGATATTCGTATGTGAGTCTTTAGAACTCGAGACAGCTGTGGTGCAGTAGTAGCGTGTCCGCCCCGCGTAACTGGAAGACCCTGGGTTCGATTCCCTGTGGCGGGCGATTAGAATCCCGAGCATTGTGTGGGGCTCCGAGAAGCAACCTGCCATGTGGTTTAGCAGATATTCGTATGTGAGTCTTTAGAACTCGAGACAGCTGTGGTGCAGTAGTAGCGTGTCCGCCCCGCGTAACTGGAAGACCCTGGGTTCGATTCCCTGTGGCGGGCGATTAGAATCCCCAGCATTGTGTGGGGCTCCGAGAAGCAACCTGCCATGTGGTTTAGCAGATATTCGTATGTGAGTCTTTAGAACTCGAGACAGCTGTGGTGCAGTAGTAGCGTGTCCGCCCCGCGTAACTGGAAGACCCTGGGTTCGATTCTCTGTGGCGGGCGATTAGAATCCCCAGCATTGTGTGGGGCTCCGAGAATTAACCTGTCATGTGGTTTGGCAGATATTCGTATGTGAGTCTGGAGAACTCGAGGCAGCTGTGGTGCAGTAGTAGCATGTCCGCCCCGCGTAACTGGAAGACCCTGGGTTCGATTCTCTGTGGCGGGCGATTAGAATCCCCAGCATTGTGTGGGGTTCCGAGAAGCAACTTGCCATGTGGTTTGGCAGCCATTCGTATACGAGTCTGGAGAACTCGAGGCAGCTGTGGTGCAGTAGTAGCATGTCCGCTCCGCGTAACTGGAAGACCATGGGTTCGATTCCCTGTGGCGGGCGATTAGAATCCCGAGCATTGTGTGGGGCTCCGAGAAGCAACCTGCCATGTGGTTTAGCAGATATTCGTATGTGAGTCTTTAGAACTCGAGGCAGCTGTGGTGCAGTAGTAGCATGTCCGCGCCGTGTAACTGGAAGACCCTGGGTTCGATTCCCTGTGGCGGACGATTAGAATACCCAGCATTGTGTGGGGCTCCGAGAAGCAACCTGCCATGTGGTTTAGCAGATATTCGTATGTGAGTCTTTAGAACTCGAGGCAGCTGTGGTGCAGTAGTAGCATGTCCGCTCCGCGTAACTGGAAGACCATGGGTTCGATTCCCTGTGGCGGGCGATTAGAATCCCGAGCATTGTGTGGGGCTCCGAGAAGCAACCTGCCATGTGGTTTAGCAGATATTCGTATGTGAGTCTTTAGAACTCGAGGCAGCTGTGGTGCAGTAGTAGCGTGTCCGCCCCGCGTAACTGGAAGACCCTGGGTTCGATTCCCTGTGGCGGGCGATTAGAATCCCGAGCATTGTGTGGGGCTCCGAGAAGCAACCTGCCATGTGGTTTAGCAGATATTCGTATGTGAGTCTTTAGAACTCGAGGCAGCTGTGGTGCAGTAGTAGCGTGTCCGCCCCGCGTAACTGGAAGACCCTGGGTTCGATTCCCTGTGGCGGGCGATTAGAATCCCGAGCATTGTGTGGGGCTCCGAGAAGCAACCTGCCATGTGGTTTAGCAGATATTCGTATGTGAGTCTTTAGAACTCGAGACAGCTGTGGTGCAGTAGTAGCGTGTCCGCCCCGCGTAACTGGAAGACCCTGGGTTCGATTCCCTGTGGCGGGCGATTAGAATCCCGAGCATTGTGTGGGGCTCCGAGAAGCAACCTGCCATGTGGTTTAGCAGATATTCGTATGTGAGTCTTTAGAACTCGAGGCAGCTGTGGTGCAGTAGTAGCGTGTCCGCCCCGCGTAACTGGAAGACCCTGGGTTCGATTCCCTGTGGCGGGCGATTAGAATCCCGAGCATTGTGTGGGGCTCCGAGAAGCAACCTGCCATGTGGTTTAGCAGATATTCGTATGTGAGTCTTTAGAACTCGAGGCAGCTGTGGTGCAGTAGTAGCGTGTCCGCCCCGCGTAACTGGAAGACCCTGGGTTCGATTCCCTGTGGCGGGCGATTAGAATCCCGAGCATTGTGTGGGGCTCCGAGAAGCAACCTGCCATGTGGTTTAGCAGATATTCGTATGTGAGTCTTTAGAACTCGAGGCAGCTGTGGTGCAGTAGTAGCGTGTCCGCGCCCCGCGTAACTGGAAGACCCTGGGTTCGATTCCCTGTGGCGGGCGATTAGAATCCCGAGCATTGTGTGGGGCTCCGAGAAGCAACCTGCCATGTGGTTTAGCAGATATTCGTATGTGAGTCTTTAGAACTCGAGACAGCTGTGGTGCAGTAGTAGCGTGTCCGCCCCGCGTAACTGGAAGACCCTGGGTTCGATTCCCTGTGGCGGGCGATTAGAATCCCGAGCATTGTGTGGGGCTCCGAGAAGCAACCTGCCATGTGGTTTAGCAGATATTCGTATGTGAGTCTTTAGAACTCGAGGCAGCTGTGGTGCAGTAGTAGCATGTCCGCGCCGTGTAACTGGAAGACCCTGGGTTCGATTCCCTGTGGCGGACGATTAGAATACCCAGCATTGTGTGGGGCTCCGAGAAGCAACCTGCCATGTGGTTTAGCAGATATTCGTATGTGAGTCTTTAGAACTCGAGACAGCTGTGGTGCAGTAGTAGCGTGTCCGCCCCGCGTAACTGGAAGACCCTGGGTTCGATTCCCTGTGGCGGGCGATTAGAATCCCGAGCATTGTGTGGGGCTCCGAGAAGCAACCTGCCATGTGGTTTAGCAGATATTCGTATGTGAGTCTTTAGAACTCGAGGCAGCTGTGGTGCAGTAGTAGCATGTCCGCGCCGTGTAACTGGAAGACCCTGGGTTCAATTCCCTGTGGCGGACGATTAGAATACCCAGCATTGTGTGGGGCTCAGAGAAGCAACCTGCCATGTGGTTTAGCAGATATTCGTATGTGAGTCTTTAGAACTCGAGGCAGCTGTGGTGCAGTAGTAGCATGTCCGCGCCGTGTAACTGGAAGACCCTGGGTTCAATTCCCTGTGGCGGACGATTAGAATACCCAGCATTGTGTGGGGCTCCGAGAAGCAACCTGCCATGTGGTTTAGCAGATATTCGTATGTGAGTCTTTAGAACTCGAGACAGCTGTGGTGCAGTAGTAGCGTGTCCGCCCCGCGTAACTGGAAGACCCTGGGTTCGATTCCCTGTGGCGGGCGATTAGAATCCCGAGCATTGTGTGGGGCTCCGAGAAGCAACCTGCCATGTGGTTTAGCAGATATTCGTATGTGAGTCTTTAGAACTCGAGGCAGCTGTGGTGCAGTAGTAGCGTGTCCGCCCCGCGTAACTGGAAGACCCTGGGTTCGATTCCCTGTGGCGGGCGATTAGAATCCCCAGCATTGTGTGGGGCTCCGAGAAGCAACCTGCCATGTGGTTTAGCAGATATTCGTATGTGAGTCTTTAGAACTCGAGGCAGCTGTGGTGCAGTAGTAGCGTGTCCGCCCCGCGTAACTGGAAGACCCTGGGTTCGATTCCCTGTGGCGGGCGATTAGAATCCCGAGCATTGTGTGGGGCTCCGAGAAGCAACCTGCCATGTGGTTTAGCAGATATTCGTATGTGAGTCTTTAGAACTCGAGGCAGCTGTGGTGCAGTAGTAGCGTGTCCGCCCCGCGTAACTGGAAGACCCTGGGTTCGATTCCCTGTGGCGGGCGATTAGAATCCCGAGCATTGTGTGGGGCTCCGAGAAGCAACCTGCCATGTGGTTTAGCAGATATTCGTATGTGAGTCTTTAGAACTCGAGGCAGCTGTGGTGCAGTAGTAGCGTGTCCGCCCCGCGTAACTGGAAGACCCTGGGTTCGATTCCCTGTGGCGGGCGATTAGAATCCCGAGCATTGTGTGGGGCTCCGAGAAGCAACCTGCCATGTGGTTTAGCAGATATTCGTATGTGAGTCTTTAGAACTCGAGGCAGCTGTGGTGCAGTAGTAGCGTGTCCGCCCCGCGTAACTGGAAGACCCTGGGTTCGATTCCCTGTGGCGGGCGATTAGAATCCCGAGCATTGTGTGGGGCTCCGAGAAGCAACCTGCCATGTGGTTTAGCAGATATTCGTATGTGAGTCTTTAGAACTCGAGACAGCTGTGGTGCAGTAGTAGCGTGTCCGCCCCGCGTAACTGGAAGACCCTGGGTTCGATTCCCTGTGGCGGGCGATTAGAATCCCGAGCATTGTGTGGGGCTCCGAGAAGCAACCTGCCATGTGGTTTAGCAGATATTCGTATGTGAGTCTTTAGAACTCGAGGCAGCTGTGGTGCAGTAGTAGCATGTCCGCGCCGTGTAACTGGAAGACCCTGGGTTCGATTCCCTGTGGCGGACGATTAGAATACCCAGCATTGTGTGGGGCTCCGAGAAGCAACCTGCCATGTGGTTTAGCAGATATTCGTATGTGAGTCTTTAGAACTCGAGACAGCTGTGGTGCAGTAGTAGCGTGTCCGCCCCGCGTAACTGGAAGACCCTGGGTTCGATTCCCTGTGGCGGGCGATTAGAATCCCGAGCATTGTGTGGGGCTCCGAGAAGCAACCTGCCATGTGGTTTAGCAGATATTCGTATGTGAGTCTTTAGAACTCGAGGCAGCTGTGGTGCAGTAGTAGCATGTCCGCGCCGTGTAACTGGAAGACCCTGGGTTCAATTCCCTGTGGCGGACGATTAGAATACCCAGCATTGTGTGGGGCTCCGAGAAGCAACCTGCCATGTGGTTTAGCAGATATTCGTATGTGAGTCTTTAGAACTCGAGACAGCTGTGGTGCAGTAGTAGCGTGTCCGCCCCGCGTAACTGGAAGACCCTGGGTTCGATTCCCTGTGGCGGGCGATTAGAATCCCGAGCATTGTGTGGGGCTCCGAGAAGCAACCTGCCATGTGGTTTAGCAGATATTCGTATGTGAGTCTTTAGAACTCGAGACAGCTGTGGTGCAGTAGTAGCGTGTCCGCCCCGCGTAACTGGAAGACCCTGGGTTCGATTCCCTGTGGCGGGCGATTAGAATCCCCAGCATTGTGTGGGGCTCCGAGAAGCAACCTGCCATGTGGTTTAGCAGATATTCGTATGTGAGTCTTTAGAACTCGAGGCAGCTGTGGTGCAGTAGTAGCATGTCCGCGCCGTGTAACTGGAAGACCCTGGGTTCGATTCCCTGTGGCGGGCGATTAGAATCCCCAGCATTGTGTGGGGCTCCGAGAAGCAACCTGCCATGTGGTTTAGCAGATATTCGTATGTGAGTCTTTAGAACTCGAGGCAGCTGTGGTGCAGTAGTAGCATGTCCGCGCCGTGTAACTGGAAGACCCTGGGTTCGATTCCCTGTGGCGGACGATTAGAATACCCAGCATTGTGTGGGGCTCCGAGAAGCAACCTGCCATGTGGTTTAGCAGATATTCGTATGTGAGTCTTTAGAACTCGAGACAGCTGTGGTGCAGTAGTAGCGTGTCCGCCCCGCGTAACTGGAAGACCCTGGGTTCGATTCCCTGTGGCGGGCGATTAGAATCCCCAGCATTGTGTGGGGCTCCGAGAAGCAACCTGCCATGTGGTTTAGCAGATATTCGTATGTGAGTCTTTAGAACTCGAGGCAGCTGTGGTGCAGTAGTAGCATGTCCGCGCCGTGTAACTGGAAGACCCTGGGTTCAATTCCCTGTGGCGGACGATTAGAATACCCAGCATTGTGTGGGGCTCCGAGAAGCAACCTGCCATGTGGTTTAGCAGATATTCGTATGTGAGTCTTTAGAACTCGAGACAGCTGTGGTGCAGTAGTAGCGTGTCCGCCCCGCGTAACTGGAAGACCCTGGGTTCGATTCTCTGTGGCGGGCGATTAGAATCCCCAGCATTGTGTGGGGCTCCGAGAATTAACCTGTCATGTGGTTTAGCAGATATTCGTATGTGAGTCTTTGGAGAACTCGAGGCAGCTGTGGTGCAGTAGTAGCATGTCCGCCCCGCGTAACTGGAAGACCCTGGGTTCGATTCTCTGTGGCGGGCGATTAGAATCCCCAGCATTGTGTGGGGTTCCGAGAAGCAACTTGCCATGTGGTTTGGCAGCCATTCGTATACGAGTCTGGAGAACTCGAGGCAGCTGTGGTGCAGTAGTAGCATGTCCGCTCCGCGTAACTGGAAGACCATGGGTTCGATTCCCTGTGGCGGGCGATTAGAATCCCGAGCATTGTGTGGGGCTCCGAGAAGCAACCTGCCATGTGGTTTAGCAGATATTCGTATGTGAGTCTTTAGAACTCGAGGCAGCTGTGGTGCAGTAGTAGCATGTCCGCGCCGTGTAACTGGAAGACCCTGGGTTCAATTCCCTGTGGCGGACGATTAGAATACCCAGCATTGTGTGGGGCTCCGAGAAGCAACCTGCCATGTGGTTTAGCAGATATTCGTATGTGAGTCTTTAGAACTCGAGACAGCTGTGGTGCAGTAGTAGCGTGTCCGCCCCGCGTAACTGGAAGACCCTGGGTTCGATTCCCTGTGGCGGGCGATTAGAATCCCGAGCATTGTGTGGGGCTCCGAGAAGCAACCTGCCATGTGGTTTAGCAGATATTCGTATGTGAGTCTTTAGAACTCGAGGCAGCTGTGGTGCAGTAGTAGCATGTCCGCGCCGTGTAACTGGAAGACCCTGGGTTCGATTCCCTGTGGCGGACGATTAGAATACCCAGCATTGTGTGGGGCTCCGAGAAGCAACCTGCCATGTGGTTTAGCAGATATTCGTATGTGAGTCTTTAGAACTCGAGGCAGCTGTGGTGCAGTAGTAGCATGTCCGCGCCGTGTAACTGGAAGACCCTGGGTTCGATTCCCTGTGGCGGACGATTAGAATACCCAGCATTGTGTGGGGCTCCGAGAAGCAACCTGCCATGTGGTTTAGCAGATATTCGTATGTGAGTCTTTAGAACTCGAGACAGCTGTGGTGCAGTAGTAGCGTGTCCGCCCCGCGTAACTGGAAGACCCTGGGTTCGATTCCCTGTGGCGGGCGATTAGAATCCCCAGCATTGTGTGGGGCTCCGAGAAGCAACCTGCCATGTGGTTTAGCAGATATTCGTATGTGAGTCTTTAGAACTCGAGGCAGCTGTGGTGCAGTAGTAGCATGTCCGCGCCGTGTAACTGGAAGACCCTGGGTTCAATTCCCTGTGGCGGACGATTAGAATACCCAGCATTGTGTGGGGCTCCGAGAAGCAACCTGCCATGTGGTTTAGCAGATATTCGTATGTGAGTCTTTAGAACTCGAGACAGCTGTGGTGCAGTAGTAGCGTGTCCGCCCCGCGTAACTGGAAGACCCTGGGTTCGATTCCCTGTGGCGGGCGATTAGAATCCCCAGCATTGTGTGGGGCTCCGAGAAGCAACCTGCCATGTGGTTTAGCAGATATTCGTATGTGAGTCTTTAGAACTCGAGGCAGCTGTGGTGCAGTAGTAGCATGTCCGCGCCGTGTAACTGGAAGACCCTGGGTTCGATTCCCTGTGGCGGACGATTAGAATCCTCAGCATTGTGTGGGGCTCCGAGAAGCAACCTGCCATGTGGTTTAGCAGATATTCGTATGTGAGTCTTTAGAACTCGAGGCAGCTGTGGTGCAGTAGTAGCATGTCCGCGCCGTGTAACTGGAAGACCCTGGGTTCAATTCCCTGTGGCGGACGATTAGAATCCCCAGCATTGTGTTTGGCTCCGAGAAGCAACCTGCCATGTGGTTTAGCAGATATTCGTATGTGAGTCTTTAGAACTCGAGACAGCTGTGGTGCAGTAGTAGCGTGTCCGCCCCGCGTAACTGGAAGACCCTGGGTTCGATTCCCTGTGGCGGGCGATTAGAATCCCCAGCATTGTGTGGGGCTCCGAGAAGCAACCTGCCATGTGGTTTAGCAGATATTCGTATGTGAGTCTTTAGAACTCGAGGCAGCTGTGGTGCAGTAGTAGCATGTCCGCGCCGTGTAACTGGAAGACCCTGGGTTCGATTCCCTGTGGCGGACGATTAGAATACCCAGCATTGTGTGGATCTCCGAGAAGCAACCTGCCATGTGGTTTAGCAGATATTCGTATGTGAGTCTTTAGAACTCGAGGCAGCTGTGGTGCAGTAGTAGCATGTCCGCGCCGCGTAACTGGAAGACCCTGGGTTCGATTCCCTGTTGCGGGCGATTAGAATACCCAGCATTGTGTGGGGCTCCGAGAAGCAACCTGCCATGTGGTTTAGCAGATATTCGTATGTGAGTGTTTAGAACTCGAGGCAGCTGTGGTGCAGTAGTAGCATGTCCACCACGCGTAACTGGAAGACCCTGGGTTCGATTCCCTGTTGCGGGCGATTAGAATACCCAGCATTGTGTGGGGCTCCGAGAAGCAACCTGCCATGTGGTTTAGCAGATATTCGTATGTGAGTCTTTAGAACTCGAGGCCGCTGTGGTACAGTGGTAGCGTGTCCGGTGCGTAACTGGAAGACCCTGGGTTCGATTCCGGAGACGGCCGATGAGAATTTTTCCATGACGCTCTTATAAACGTGGAAAGAGTGATGACTTCTATTTGATCTTCATCTTTGGCAAACGTACGGCGTCTTCAGCGAGTGAATCACCCTCTACGCGATTTATGGCTTATTTTAGCAGTTTTGTCTGTATGTTGGTATTACAGACGGTGAGCCGAAAATTTTGCGATATTTGCATAAACGCATGTGCTGAGGCGGATATGTCACGTGTTTAAACTAGTTCAACCCACGCACTGCAGTCAGTCAAAAGGGATAAAAAGTGGTAGTCGTTGCTGTGAACAGAATTGCATGTCGCCGTTCTGTATGCGGTTGGGACGCCTAAAAGATGAACAGCCACAACCGGCTAATTAGGGAACTTTTGCTTTACGGGTTTGAAATCGGCCATAACGCTGCTCAAGCGACACGAAACATTTGTCATGCGAAAGGGAAAGGTTCCGTGGACCACAGCACCGCAACCAGATGGTTCAAGAAATTTCGCTCACGTGACAGTAACCTTGACGATCAGCAAAGGTCAGGTAGGCCCCGAACCATTGATTCGGAGGTTGTAGAGGCAAACCCGACAACCAGCACTGGGAAATTATCAGGCGAGCTGGGCATGTCATAGAACATCGTAGTTCGTCGCCAAATGATCATATGTCGAGGATTTTAGGAAGCGAATGTCTGACACCAGGTCTTAAACAACCCTTAGAAATAGGTAGCTAGGAGATTTGGGCTAGATTGCCCGATAGGAAAGTGACACGGAAGCGAAGTAGAAAGAGGGAGGAAGACGCCCTTATTTATTACCGGGGGGGCCAGTACCCGGGGTCCGACGGCTTAACGTGCCCATCCGACGCACGGCAGATATTTAGTGGTTCGAGCGTTCGTACCTGCCAGGGCCCTAGACTGAGATTCTCTCCATTGCAGTCACGAACGTTGTCCACTATGCAACTCGCGGCCCTGTGGTTTGTCGCCTTCAGGACCGTGCCAAGGTTTACAGGTGTTGCTGCATTGTCTCTCACGAACTGAAGCAAACCGCCAAGTGGCATTATGCACGAAACTCCTAGAGGAATTAGTGGAATTATGCACGAAACTCCTAGAGGAATTAGTGGAATTATGCACGAAACTCCTAACACACAAGGGAATCGGTTGAGCCCGGACCAGCTTCCTGAACCTGTTGCTAAACGTGGGTTCTTCGAGCAAAAGGTGATGCTTTGCGTCTGATGGAATTTCGAGGGGATAATCCATTACGAGTTTGTTGCAGACGATTGGGCCATTAACACCAAACTCTACTCTGAATAGCTGGAGCGGATGTATGCCGTTTAGTAGGAAAAGTACCCGGCAGTGGTGAACAGAAACAGCACTCTCATGCAGCAGGACAACGCTCGGCCTCATACCGCGCGAACACCCGGAAGTTGAGGGCATCGAACTGATGCTATACCCAGCATGTAGTCCGGATCTTGCCCCGTCAGATTATTACTTTTTCGGGTCCATGGCCTACGTCCTTCGCGTGCGGGATTTCAACAACCAGGAAGACGCGGCAGCTCGGGTAAAGGAGATCTTTGCTCCGACGGACAAGAACTGATATCGCCGCAGAATCGAAGAATTGGCCGGCAGATGGCTAAAGACGGTGCAACACGATGACCTATACTTTGAATGCTAGTCAGCTTTCGTCGTAAATGTACATATGAAGAAATAAAGTGATCCAAACATTGCAAAACTTTCGACTCACGCTCTGTATAAATAAATAGGGATTTTTGATGACAATCGTTAGGGGCATCTACTGAGTGAATCGCCATATACGTGATTTATTTGATTCATTTTAACAGTTTCACCCGTATCTTGGAACTAACACTGAAAATCAACTATGAAGTGTCTGCACCGCAGGACGCACATCGGACAAAGGCAGATAAGCAGGGAGAGCACATATCCGCGTAGCTCAGTTGGGAGAGTGACTTACTCCGGGGTGAGGAGAACCGGATTCGAATCCGGACGCGGACAAACATTTACGTCATAATACGCTCTGTATTTAAGGAATTCTTTCTCACCTCAAATTTTTTTTTCGACCACCGTGAGCAACTCAATGGGCTATAAGCAGTAGCCCGTCCTGTAATTTAGGTTCACTGGTTCCAGGGAAGGGAAAGAGCCAGTGCCGTAAGACAAACAGGGTCAGCTGGATCATAGGGGCAACCGGGGCGATGGCCCCGGGCCCTGCGCCTTGAAGGGGCCCCGTAGTTTAGAAAATAAAAACACAATCTTTTTTGCTAGAATTCTCTACATTTATTGCTATTTTTTTTAAGTTTTGGGGCGCTATGCCTAAAATATATTTTTGTAACGTTTTTTTTTTTTTTTTTAGTTTACAATCTTCCCCTCTCCTCACTTTTTTATATCTTAATTTTTTTTCCACATTTATGAAATAGAAAGTTAAATGTTATCACATTTTATGACTGCGTACTATTGGTCAACAATTTGTGTGTAAACTAGATACTGAAATTTAACAAAATAAGAACCATATCAAAGCATGGAGGGCAATTTTTTAGTTTAAAAACAGTATTGGAAATAAAAAAAAAAAAAAAAGCAATTTTCACACATGAACGCGTATAAAAGGTAGAAAAGGTCACTAATTTGTCCGTTATTCCGCTTTGCGTAAAAAATAAATCACTAAAACGTTTACCAGGATATATACAGATTTATTTCAATGCAAAAATAGGGCAACGGCAACAGAATAAAACTTCAGTAGGTAAATTCGGTCACGGCAACAGAAACCAGCGTGGAAATACTCTCGTTGAGTTTGCAGAGGCAGAAGGATTTTTCATCTTGAACTCCTTTTTCAAGAAAAAGCCACACAGGAAATGGACATGGAGACATCCAATTGGGACGACAAGTGAAATTGATTTTATTATGTGTAACAAAAAATTCGTCATCGAAGACTGCAGTGTGCTAAACAAGTTCAACACAGGTAGTGACCATAGATTGGTGAGATGTAAGATGCACCTCAACACTAAACTGGAACGTGGCAAGCTCATAAGACAAACAAAATGTATTGACATAACCAACCTTAAAAAACACCATAATACCTTCAAGTTGGAACTGAAGAACAGATTCTCTGCTTTAGAAGGCCTAACATCGGAAGAAGTGGATATTTCGGAAGTTAACAGAAAAGTAACCAAAGCTCTAATGGAAACAGCAACAAAATTAGCTGGGTCTAAGAACAAGTTGCATGTGAACAAATTATCAGGAAAAACCAAAATGTTGATGCAAAAAAGAAGAGAGATGAGGACAACTAAAGAAGATGTGACTTCCAAAGTGGAATATATAGAGCTATGCAAGACAACACGAAAAAGTATCACTGAAGACGTAAGGAAATTCAACTGTGAGCTAGTGAGGAAAGCAATTGAAAACAACCAAAGCCTTAAGATAGCAAAGGGACATCTCAGTAAGGGAAGAAAACAGATTATGGCTCTGAGAAAAGAAGATGGTTCTATAACAAGAAATAGAGGCGAAATATTGACAAAGAGTGAAAGATTTCTACTCCAAATTATATGAAAGGGATAATACATGTACTCCAGACATCATGAAAGGTACCAGAGTTCTTCCAGTCCTCCCAGCAGAAGTTGCTCATGCAATCAAGAACATGAAGCGAGGGAAAGCTCCAGGAGAAGATGGAATTACTATAGACATCATACAAGAAGCAAGTGGAGAAATTGAAACAGTACTCGCCCAAATTTTCACTCGATGCCTTAATGAAGGGAAGATTCCTGAGTATTGGAACAACGCTACAATGATCCTGCTACATAAAAAAGGTGACATTGAGGATCTCAGGAACTACAGACCTATCAGCCTCCTATCAGTGGTTTATAAAATCTTCACTAAAGTTCTTTCACACCGCTTGAAAGTAACACTGGACATGGCTCAACCGAGAGAACAAGCTGGATTCAGGAGTGGCTACAGCACAATAGATCATATCCACGTACTGAGAGAACTAATTGAAAGAGCGAGGGAATATGAACTTCCATTGTGCATGGCTTTTATCGATTATGAAAAAGCCTTTGATTCGGTGAAATCATCAGCAGTTACCACGGCTCTGAAATCCTGCGGTATTGAAGATGCATACATTAATATTATTAATAACATCTATGAAAATGCAAGTGCAAAGATTCGGCTGTTTGAAAATACAACACACATAAAAATTGGAAAGGGAGTGAGACAAGGAGACACCATATCTCCGAAGCTCTTTAATGCCACATTGCAAAATGTCTTTCAATCACTGAACTGGGAAAACAAAGGGATAAAGATTAATGGAGTTTATCTAACCCACCTTCGTTTTGCTGATGACGTAGTCATTTTTGCAACTACCCCATCAGAGCTGCAGAGTATGATCCAGGAACTTGCTGACAAGAGTAAAGAAGTGGGATTAAAAATGAACTTTCAGAAGACAAAAGTGATGTTCAATGCTTTTACAAGAAATGAAGATTTATCGATTGATGGAGAAAAACTGGAGATAACAGATACATATGTTTATCTTGGACAGCAGATATCAAGTGAGGGTCACATTGATGAAGAAATTAATCGGCATACAAAACTTGCCTGGAGAGCTTTTGGAAGAAACAGCATAATTTTCAAGAGCAATATGCCATTATGTCTTAAAAGAAAAGTGTTTGATCAATGCATCCTTCCAGTGCTTACGTATGGTGCAGAGACGTGGACCTTAACTAAAAGAGACATAGAAAGGCTGCAGACAACTCAAAGGAGCATGGAGAGGTGCATGCTTGGTATAACCAGGAGAGATAAGAAGAGGAACTCGTGGATCCGAAAAATGACGAGAGTGGAAGACATCATGATCAGAGTTAAATCCCTGAAATGGCAATGGGCTGGACATACTGCCAGAAGGACAGACCATAGATGGACAGCCGAAATTTTAGATTGGATTCCAAGGGACAGGAAAAGACCCAGAAAAAGACCACATGGGAGATGGGTGGATGAAATTCGTAAATATGCGGGAGTGACATGGAGGAGACTGGCACAAGACAGAACGTTGTGGAGGAATCTTGGGGAGACCTTCGTCCAGCAGTGGATTGATAATGGTTGACAATGATGATGATGATGATGATACAGATTTATTTAAGAGGGATCATTATAATTCGCTACGCAAAAATGTGTGCTCTAGAAAAAATATTCGTTACGCAGATCAGTTAAAGTTATCTTTGCCGCCCCGGTGTCGCAGTGGTCTAAGGCGCTGGCCTCTGATCATTCGTCCGTAAGGGGTCCGGGTTCGAATCCCGGTCAGGCATGGATGTTGTGTTTGTGTTACGGGACTGGCTCTCTCCCTTCCCTGGAACCAGTGACCCTAAATTAAGGACGGGCGACTGCTTATAGCCCATTGAGTTGCTCACGGTGGTCGTTAAACCTCCAAATCCAAAAAAAAAAAAAAAAATAAGTTATCTTTCTATCATGTTGTGAGAACGTTTTTATATAAAAATCACAACGCAACCTAAACCCCATCTTCCCGGAAAGGAAATCGTAGATTTTAGCACTTGTTGCTTTCTCTCTCTCTCTCTCTCTCTCTCTCTGTTTGCCTGCCTTCGTGTGTGTCTTGCTCTCCGTCTTTTTCTCTCTGTGCACGTCTCTGTCTCCGCCTCTTTGTCTGTTTCTGTGCCTTTTTATCTCTGTCCTTTCCTGAGTGTGCCTCTGTCTCTGCACCTTTTCATGCCTGTCTCTCTCTCTCTCTCTCTCTCTCTCTCTCGCGTGCGCTCGGTCTGTCTGTCTCGCTCTCTCTGTGCCTCTGTCTCACGCGCTATCTCTCTCTCTATCTCTCTCTCTCTCTCTCTGTGCCTGTCTCTTTCTGTGTGTGTGTTTGTGTGCGCGTGCGCGTATGTGTCTTTCTCTCGGTCTTTCTTTCTCTGTCTCTTTCTCTCGCTCTCTCTTTCTGAACTTTCAGTCCATTTTATGGCCTTTTTCTTAAGCTCACAGTAAATTGATATAGTTTTTTTTTCTTTATGATAATTTTCATGTGTTTTCATTTTTCACGTAACGATTTTATTAAATTTTGAGATTTATTTTCGTAGGGCCGTTGTGAAATTTTGCCCCGGGCCCCGCAAAAGTTCCATCCGGGCCTGAAGACAAACACAACATCCATACCTCACCGGGATTCGAACCCGGACCCACCTCGGACGAATGATCGGAAACCATCGCTTAGACCACTGCACTAGCTTGGCGGCCACCCAAAATTCGCATCATGGTCTCTGCGTTTTCTAAAGGCTGCATTTTATTCTAACAGAAGTTGTCATTCCTTCTGTGCCAAACGGATACGCATGAGTGTTACAAAGTCACAATTTGAATCGTAAATTTTCTCACAATGGTGCTAAAGCTTTCAAAGGCATTAGCTAAAGAGGTAATTCTTTTTTTGCGGCATGATTGAAGGAAGTTTTATTTTCTCTATATATAATTACGGTTCCGCTCTGTGCCGGTTGTACAAGTACATGGAAATGTACTGCTTTTGAAACCGCTAAGTAAGCCTCCATAAAAAACATTGAATACACGCTTGTGATCACTGCTATAAATAGTTCTTTAGAGATCACATTTATTTGAAAATCCATTGACGTAAAAAGAGCAGTAAAATCTTTTTACGACAGTATGCTAGTTCTAAAACATTAATTCTTTATGTGCGTGTTTGCATATGTTTTCTTTTACGGCCTTCTCGAGCTCGTAATCACTTAAACTGCGCAGGAAAGGAAGTCAGATGGTTAAATGGGATCTTAAAGATTTATTAAGATTGAAAGCATGATGAGAACATGAAGATATATTTTTTGGTTCCTTTTACTGCATTTTTTCTTCAGAGAAATGACCAGACTTGATAATAGCAGACGGGAGACTGTTTTGTATGCTCCTGTTTTAATAAATTAGTTTTTGGGTCTTATGCAAAAAGCTTTACTTAGAAGAAAGAAAGATATGTCTGAAGCACCACAGTTTAAAGCTTACCTTTCAGTTTAGAAATAAATTTACTTTTTCTCAAACAAACAAATAACTTTCACATTTAGCCTGAGTTTAAAATATAGCAAAGCAGTTAAATTAAATATTTGCAGAATGCAGATACAGGAACTAGTAAAAAAATTGGACCACTAGATTAATTTTTAATGATTCGTAAAATATTTAAGATATTTGTATTATATAGATGAACTACATGGTTATGGTGTGTGTTAACCCTTTAACCAGCTGGAACGAATTAACTCGGGGTTACCAAAATGGATGGATATCAGCTCGAACGAATATATTCGTTGTCTAAGTCAGCAGAACGCGGGTTGGACGAGTGAACTGAGCTTCAGAAAGAGTTACAATTTTTATTATTCAAAGTGACTATTTAGGGGAAGATTGACACTAATCCTTTATCTGACATTGCCTGCAAAAAGGGCTATCTGATGCTTATCGTATCATATTGACGTTAATCGCTTTTGTCTTTTCACCTGCTGAAAAGAGCTATCGCGACGAACTTAAGAAAGGCGAGAGAATATATTGATAAACTTGTTTCTACCCAGTGGCATGATATCTAAGTCAGGGGGACTAACACTGTTCCATCATGCCTTGGGTCATGGAGTAAATATAGGACTTGAAGAAAGCTCTAATCACTCTTGCCGGGTTTATGATACGCACTCATGAGACGGAAGGAAGAAAAATTGTTTTTCTGTAGCTTTCATAAAATCCGGCCGCTATGCCTAATATTCCTGTTCAGAAACAGCAGAAAATTTTGGGCACAGTTTGGTTCAGGTACATCGGCCGCTTAAAGGGTTTTAATGTGCTAAATATCTTATCTGATGAGGTGTATTTCTCAAATACAGTTCTCAGTAACTTAAATTCTATGCACATACATGTGAGTAGTTTAGCCTTTCCCTCGACGCATATGCTAAAAGTCTGTAGCAATCTTAATACTGCAGTATAAATTAAAAACCAGAAGTTCCAGTGACTGTGTAGTTCAATAGACTATTAGTCTTACCATTGAGAACACTTCACTAATATACCTTTATTACCATTAAGTACACTAATTCTGAAATGCTCGCTGAATAACACTAACTTTACATATTAAACAGTGCCGCCCCGGTGGCGTAGTGGTCTAAGGCGTTGGCCTCTGATCATTCGTCCGTAAGGGGTCCGGGTTCGAATCCCGGTCAGGCATGGATGTTGTGTTTGTCTTACGGCACTGGCTCTCTCCCTTCCCTGGAACCAGTGACCCTAAATTAGGGACGGGCGACTGCTTATAGCCCATTGAGTTGCTCACGGTGGTCGTTAAACCTCCAATCAAAAAAAATATATTAAACAGTTGAAGGAAACACTAAACATCAAGGGAAAAGTAAAATGCTATAGACATGGAAAGGTCAACACTACACACGAAACTCTCACCTCTGCACGATCTGCGTAACACGTGATGCGTTTCAATATCACTTTGATATCATTATCAAGCTCTCATGTGGAGTCTCCCAAGACTGAGGTATACTCTGAGTGGCCACTTTATTATGACCACCTGACAGTTTTAAGCAAATGAGCTATGGCTTCACGATGTTCCCGCCAGAGCGCGAGGCTAGTATAAAAAGAGAAAGCTTAGTGCTTGCGACAGCAGTAGAAGTGTTTTTTGGGTGAAGACATGGGTTAAAAATGCGATTTGATGGACGTTCAACGTGGGATGATTATAGGAGCTCGAAGCCATGGAGCGAGTATCACCGAAACCGCCGCATTCGTGAAATGTTCCAGAGCAGCTGTTGTTAAAGTGTTTAAAGACTGGGCTGTCAGCCAAAAAACTGGATCGCTACGTGCAACGTGTAGTCGTCATCGACTAGTGATTGCTCGGGCGGAACGGAGAGTGTCCAGACTGGTAACAGACAACACAAGGGCAACAGTGCAGCAAATTACACACCATCTTAATCAAGGATCCCCTTTAAATGATCTCTGCACGCACTGTTCACCGTACACTGCATCGGATGGGATATGGTAGCCGAAGGCCTGTTCGAACACCTTTGCTGTCTGCAGTTTACAAGAGAAAACGCCTCCAGTTCGTACAGGAGCACAAGGATTGGACAGTCGATAATTGGAAACAAATTATGTGGTCCGATGAATCACGTTTTCAGTTGCACCATGCCGATGGCCAAGTGAGAATTTGGCGGAAATAGCACGAACGCATGGACCCCAAATGCATTGCTACAACCCTTCAAGCTGGTGGAGACAACGTTATGGTTTGGGGAATTTTTTCCTTGCATGCTTTGGGCCCTTTAATTCGTGTTGATCCACTTCTGACTGGCACATCATATGTAAACATCGTTGCGGACCAAGTGCATCCTGTCATGTGGATGGTTTATCCCAATGGCGATGGCTACTTTCAACAAGAAAATGCGTTCTGCCATAGTGCTTGTATTGTACAGGATTGGTTATGCCGGTGAGTTTAATTTGCTTAGGTGGCCCCCAGAATCTCCAGATCTCAACCCCATTGATAATTTGTGGGATAAAGTTGAACAAGCCATCAGACAGCTGGATCGACAACCCTGCAATCTCACACTCCTGGAAAGTGCTATTCATCAAGCATGGTCTCAGATTCCACAAACCACCTATCAACATATCGTGGAGTCCATGCCACGAAGAATCGACGCAGTATTAAAGGCAAAAGGTGGCCCAACGAAGTACTGAGGGGTGGTCATAATAAAGTGGCCACTCCGTGTGTATACATAGGTACAACCAATCAATGGTTGTCATGTTACTGCCAACGTATTGGATTTTCTTATGTATGAATATTATTTTGATACGTATTTGTATTGGATTTTATTGCGTATGAATAAAGAAGGGAAATATTTTTCAGACCAAATAAATTTCAACATCGGAGTCTTTAGTTCCTTGAACAGCAGCGATTTGATAATAGATATCAAGCTATTTGCGTTGCAGGACAGTGGTCACGATCGTGCATTGGACACAACGATGAAAATTTTCTGAAAATGTTGTTTGGAGTATCACACACGATAAACTCACATACACACACAAATTATATGAACTGAGATCTGCAGAATATGATAGTCAAAAGTCTTGTCCCTACGGGGAACATAAGCTTATCTTTAACGTGACTAACAAGGCCCTGAGTGATTCTTGGCAACGAATATTAGAACACCAGTATTCTAACGCAGTTTGCTAAGACTTTGAGTATCTCTTGATAGCCAATAGCAGAATGTTAATGCTGTAACGGCAGTTCCGTAAAACCTTAAGTGTCACCTGGTAAGCAGTAGCAAGATGCCAATGGCAGTCCTTAAAACTATAAGAGACCCTTATTAGCCAATGCTAGAACGCCAATGACATAAAAACAGTCCCTTAATACTCTGAGTGGCTTTTAATGGCCAATAAACGCCACTGTCCTAACGGCATCCAAGAATCCGTGGTATTCGTGCCAACTAATATACACCAATCCCCTCATTGCTGTCTAGACACGATATTAAACAACGGAGATAGTTGCAAAATAAAATATGAACTTTATTTACAGCTAAAACCAAGTTAAAAACAATGCGAGATCCTTCGGACTCACTATGGGTACCCTCGTGGGACGATGGGCACCGCATGGATAGGATTCCAATCTTTTAAACTCGGAGGTCCATACCACAATGCTCAGCATGAAGGCACTGCTCCCAATTCACGCATGCACACTTGATATAATATATATGACATGCAAATAATGTAAAACTACAAATAAAGATGGTTATGGATTACAATGATATATACACTGAAGAGCAATTGAATTAGAGATACCTGTATTGTAACGTGTAGCACCATCTTTCGCCCTGATGACGGCGGCGGTTCGTCTCGGCACGGACTTGACAAGACACCGGAAGCGTTGGGAAGCCATACGGATCCACGACCCCTGAACAAGCTCCCACAGTTCACGAAGATTTGATGGAGGGGGGTCAGAGCCTCAAACATCTCTGTCTCTCTCTCCATGGTATCCCAGATGTGCTCGATGGGATTTGAAGTCAGGTGACCTAGCTGGCCAAGGAAGCGCGGTCACGTCGGTGGAGTGTTCATCTAACCATTCGTATACAATTCGGGAGCGATGGCGTGGTGCATTGCCTTGTTGCAGGATGAGGTCCCCAGTGGAATGTTGAAGACACACAAACGGGAGCAAATGGTCGTCCAGGATATCCACGTAACGTTGACCTCTGAGGGACGATGTCACACTTATCAGGGGTCCCATTTCAGTCCACGTAAACAGTCCCCAGACGAGAATACCACCCCCCACCAGTTTGAAGAGTACCATGCTGGCAAGAAGGATCCATCGCTTCATGTGGTTTGCGCCGTACTCGTATCCTGCCATCCACATGTACCAACGTGAATTTCAACTCATCAGTCCAGGCAATATTTTTCCTCATGTCTAGGGTCCAGTGGCGATGTTCCCACGCCCATGCTAATATTTGCATCCTGTGATGTGCGGTCAGCAGCGGTACCCTCGTAGGACGATGGCTTCTGTACTCCATAGAAAAGAGATGGTTCTGGATGGTGTGGCTGCTTACCCGTTTTTGTGCACCAGCGGTAAATTGCCGTGTGATTTCTTGCACTGTGGCCCGTCTATCCGCTGTTACAATGCGAGCTAGCCGACGATGACCCCGCTCATCCACACGCTGTTTTCCACGGCAGTTTTCCCTGGCAGGGATGGTTTTACCGGATTCGATGTACTCTCGGTGCACCCGTGACACAGTGGCTGGTGAATATCCTAGTGGCTGCACGACTTCCGAAATGGAGTGACCCATGAGCCCTGACAATTTGCCCACGATCAAATGCGCTTAGATGCTTCGTCTTACCCATACTTCTTCCGACTCTTACTGATTCCCGTCGCATCACTGCATGCGTCATGTCGTTTCCGTTTACAGGGCCGCCCACAGCGCCACATTTGCACAACGCCAGCTGTCTCTAATTCAATTATTCTTCAGTGTATGCCCATGTGATAGAATGACTTAGGTTTTGAGCTGAAGAACGCAGTGACGAAATTTTCCACCTCTGGAACTGTGGTGAACAGCTGTTGGGCTAGGGCATGTTGCATAGAGCGAAACAGATGTAAGTCTGAGGGTGCAACATCCTGGGAGTAAGCTGGGTGCGGTAAAACCTCCCAGTGTAACTGTCCAAGGGTTGATTTCGTGGTGGCATCGACTTGTGGTCTATCATTATCGTGTAACAGGAAGACTGGGTGGCGTCCTTTACGTGTTCATTGGCGTTTTGGCTCGATTGCGGCGTTCAGGTTCATCAACTGATCGCTATATCGCTGTGGAGTGATTGTTTCGCCCGGTTTCAACAGTTTAAAGTACAGCACTCCATGAATATCCCACCACATATGCAACAGTACCTTTTCTCGTGGATATCCTGTTTTGCAGTGGATGTTGATGGCAGGTCTGGGTCGACACAAGATCTTTTGCGTACGGGGTTGTCGCAATGAATCAATTTTTCATCTACGGTGAAAACCTTCCACAAGAAATTCTTCCTATGAAACCTCTTCAGCAACGGCATACAGATGCCCAATCGGAACAATATTTACGCTTCGCTAAAATATGCTGGATCAATCTTCTGGATCACTAATCGGTCGATGATCACCAATCAGAAAATTTACCTTCATCACCGATTCATCTTCATTTTCATCACCATCTGAAAATGATGAAGATGATGAAGGTGAATTTTTAAATATAAAAAAATTCATCTTCATCATTTTAAAATTTAATCAGATGTATTTTTAATTCATCTTCATCATCTTCAACAAATTTCATCACATGATTTTTCATTTTAAAATTTCATCAGATGAATTTTTATTTAAAAAAAATTCATCTTCATCATCTTCACCATTAATTTTCATCACTATCTGAAAATAGTAAAACCTATTGAGGTTTTTCATCACCTTCTGATGATGATGATGAATTTTTCAACACCATCTGATGATGATGATGAATTTTTCAACACCATCTGATGATGATGATGAATTTTCATCACCATCTGAAAATAGTAAAAACCTAATAAATAGTAAAAAACCTAAAATAGTAAAAACCTCAAATAGTAAAAACTACTCGGTCGATGCTCGTATTCGTGAGGTGAAGTGTTATGGATCCATCTTCTGGATCACAAATCGGCGATGAAGATGAATTTTTAAATCTAAAAAAATTAATCTTCATCATCATCATTTTAAAATTTCATCAGATAAATTTTTAATTCATCTTCATCTTCATCAAATGATTTTTCATTTTAAAATTTCATCAGATGAATGTTTAAATCTAAAAAAATTCATCTTCACCATGAATTTTCATCATCACCTGATGATCATGATGAAGAAGATAAATTTTCATCATCTTATTCAATGATGAAGATGAATTTTCATCACCATCTTAAAATAGTGAAAACCTAAAATAGTAAAAACTACTCAGTCGATACTCGGATTCGTGAGATTAAGTGTTATGGATCAATCTTCTTCTCACTAATCGGCGATGAATATGATGAAGATTAATTTTTCATCACCATCTGATGATGAAGATGAATTTTCATCACCATCTAAAAATAGTAAAAACCTAATGAAAATAGTAAAAACCTAAAATAGTAAAACTACTCAGTCGATACTCGGATTCGTGAGATTAAGTGTTATGGATCAATCTTCTTCTCACTAATCGGCGATGAAGATGAATTTTTCATCACCATCTGATGATGAAGATGAATTTTCATCACCATCTAAAAATAGTAAAAACCTAATGAAAATAGTAAAAACCTAAAATAGTAAAACTACTCAGTCGATACTCGGATTCGTGAGATTAAGTGTTATGGATCAATCTTCTTCTCACTAATCGGCGATGAAGATGAATTTTTCATCACCATCTGATGATGAAGATGAATTTTCATCACCATCTAAAAATAGTAAAAACCTAATGAAAATAGTAAAAACCTAAAATAGTAAAACTACTCAGTCGATACTCGGATTCGTGAGATTAAGTGTTATGGATCAATCTTCTTCTCACTAATCGGCAATGAAGATGAATTTTTCATCACCATCTGATGATGAAGATGAATTCTCATCACCATCAAAAAATAGTAAAAACCTAATTGGATGATCACTAATCGGTCGACACTACTCGGTCAATACTCGGTCGATACTCGGTCAATCTTATCAATCTTCTGGATCTTCCCCAAAAACTGTAGACGCCGTACCACCGTCGATTGAGCCACTTTCAAACGTTTCGACAGTGTTTTTTTTTTTTTCACCAGGACGGTAAATGAATCCCATTTTTTGCTGAATATTTTTTTTCTGGAAATCGCGGCTATCGGTTGCCTGATGTTGAGAGTACGAATGTGTTGTATTAAATAACATTATCCACAAAATTGCTTCAGACATATGTATCTTGCAAACATTGACGTATGTATAACAAAGATTGTAGTTCTCGAACGTGTAATTTAACATATAACATTAAAAATAACGTGAATGAATTTAGGTTGAACATTTCTTTTTCTCATTTGTGTTTAGTACCACCACAGTGGACTGTGGAACCCCGAAACGCAACGGCTGTCCTGAGCAGTACCGTGTGGATGGACTGTGCTGCCGTTGGATTTCCTGCCCCGAATATTCTCTGGAAGAAATTAATATATACAGGTAATGTGAAACTTTTTCATGTTGAACAAAATAGCTTCCCTGATAGGAGTTCAATTAACTTACACTGCTGGCCACCCAAAATGCAACACCAAGGACACGAGCGAGCAAACCCAGATTTACTAGACACATAACAACAGATACAAAGATGAAATGATTGAGCTTACAGGCCCGTGCGACTTGCGGAACACGCAGACATCAATAGTTCGTGCGCCGCCCATGGCTGGCAATAACGGCTGCTACACGCCGCGGCATCGAACGAAAGAGGCTTTGGATGTGCGCTTGGGGTATATCGGTCCACGCTGCTTCCACCCGTTGCCAAAGTTCATCAGGCACAGCCACGCGTGATGCTTTCCGGGCCACTCTGTTGTCGATCAGCGACCAGATGTGTTCGATGGGCGACATATCGCGAGAACAGGCATGCCACGGCAGCAGTGACACCTGGTGGGCCGTGAAGAATTGTTGCACGATGCGTGCCACCTGCGGGCGCACATTGTCCTGTTGAAACGTGGCCACGAGCAGGTCCTGCAGGTAAGGGAGGACTACAGGCTCCAAAACGTCGGAGATGGTACGGTGGCTGTTGAGTGTACCGGCGATTCGTACCAGAGGGGTGCGCGTGTCATACCCAATTGCGCGCCAAACCATAACGCCAGGCGACGGACCGGTATGACGATGCATAATGCAAGCGTCATACAGTCTCTCGCCGCGGTGCCACCACACGCGGATCCGACCAGCTTGGTGTTGAAGCGGGATTCGTCGGAGAAGACAATGTCGTGTCATTACGTAACCCAGGTGCGGCGTTCAAGGGCCCACTGCCGCCGCACTCGCCGGTGGTGTAACGTCAATGGTAATCGGAGCAACGGGCGCCGTGCGACAAGTCTCCGCTCCTGCAGACGACGTCGAACGGTACGTGCTAACACAGGTTGTTGCGCAACACACCCTAATTCCTGCACTAAAGTTCATGATGTGGCGGTGGAGCCGACAATGCCCGCCACACAACATGCCGGTCCTCTCGTTCGGTGGTGTGCCGCGGCTGCGGCAATCGCTCACGTCGGTCCGTCCTTCCCTCCTGCACCTACCAAATCCATACTTGCCTCCCTGGGGCTGGATGCCGTCCCACACGGGCGCCGATTTCTCGGTACGATAAACCGCTGTCGTGATAAGCCACTATTCGTGCTCTGTCGAACTCCGAAATGTGCTGGAATGACTGCCGTATTCTGCGACGAGGCATCAGGAAGCTTCCCACGCACAGGTCCCGCAGCACAACACACTTGCACTACATACACCTCGCCTTCTGTGAACCCTTCTTATAGTGCTTCTCGGTGGCGTGCCGGGCGCACTTGATTTGCATATGCCCTGCAATGCTAATCGTTTGCATGTTCGCGCGGGCAACGCATGCTGCGAATTTCAGGCCAATCGGATGCTTCCTTCTTGGTGTTGCATTTTTTGTGGCCAGCAGTGTATATACTGAAATAGCAAACTATAGAAACACATGATCAATAAAGCGTTGGTACGTGCTTGGCCTCTAAATAGAATGAATAAATCATTGATCCGATGAGGAATATATTCAACCATGCAAATGAAATGGCGTCTGATAATTGTTGAATCTCTCTTACGAATGGCTCTCTCAATCTCATTTCACAGACATTCAATTTAGTTAAGATCTGGGTACAGTGGAGTCCATTTTAGAGCTTTGAAGTTCCATGTCGTAATAATGGAACCATTGTGTGAAGAGCCGATTCTCGCGGCATGGCGCAGTATCCTGCTGACAGTACACTGTATTCGATGAGCATGTGACTTTGGAAGCATTATGCAAGCTAATCGTGTGATATCTAACCGAAACGTCGAAACCACAAGTAGAGTGTGACGGAGGCAGCAGAATCGTGCACATCATTATGTAAATTAGCGTCTGTGACGTCAGAATGCGTAAATCATAGGATAAACAAGCTAGTAAAATCATGCAATGCATTGATTATATGATACGCTTTCAAACATACGAAAAATCATTACTCAAGTTTTGAGGATAATGGCTGTAGAATAAATCTCGCTCCTATGACCTGACCTTTGACCCCATTTCGATGGTATTTAACAGAACCGGTTCAGTATACACCAGGAAAAACATACTAAAGTTTTGTCTCAATCGAAGCATTTTTACTTAAGTTATAACGCATAAGAATAATTGAGTATATCCCGCTCCTATGTCCTGACCTTTGACCGCATTTCGTCCATTTTCAACAGGATTCGTTCCCAGACGGTCCCCTATCACATACTAAAATTTCATCAAAATCGAACCATTTTTATGCAAGTTATGACGCATAAGAAGAAGAAGCGTATATGCTCCAGCTTTGTCCGTCTGACTGCCCGTCCGCACGATAACTCGCGTAAAAATGGTTCGAGTTTGACATTTTCGTGTGTAATAGGGTTCCACCTAGAAACGAAACCTCCAGAAAAGAGACTAAATGGGGTCAAAAGGTCAGGACATAGGAGCGGGATCCATTCCATTGCTCTTATGCGTCATAACTTGCGTAAAAATGGTTCGATTTCGATGAAATTTTAGTGTGTGGTAGGGGACCATCTGGGGACGAATCCTTTTGAAAATGGACGATATGGGCTCAAAGGTCAGGACATAGGAACGGGATACACTCAATTGCCCTTATGCGTTATAACTTACGTAAAAATGCTTCGATTGAGACAAAACTTTAGTACGTTGTTCGGGATGTATACTGAACCGGTTCTATTTAATATTATCGAAATCTGGTCAAAGGTCAGGAAAAAGGAGCGAGATTTATTCCACAGCCGTTATCCTCATAACTTGACTAAAAATGCTTCTATTGCGACAAAAATTTAGTTATGTTGTTCCGGAGGTATACTGAACCAGTTCTGTTGTATATCATCGAAATGGGGTCAAAGGCCAGGCACAGGAGCGAGATTAATTCCACAGCCATTATCCTCATAACTTGAGCAATGATTTCCTGTATTTTGGAAAGCGTATCATAATCAATGCATTGCATGATTTTACTAACTTGTTTTCCGACTACAGACACGATTCTGTGGTACGGGAAGTGTTCATTTGTTGTTAACAGCCCGTCGGAACACGCGGAAAAATGCTACCCAGCTCCAGCGAGAGCTTATTGTGTCAACAAGACGCAGGCTGTTATCTCAAACTATACACAATCGCCATCAAAAAGGTGGTCTTTATGCACGTTGGCCAATGGTGGGTATTTCTTTAACCGTACGGCACCGAAATGCCCATGGAAACTGAACTGAGGAACATCATCTTTGAGAGACACGACGCGTTGAGTCGAGTTCTCTTCTCCGACGAGCAGAGATTCCGTCTGGAGTCTGACAATCAACGAGGTCCTATCTGGAAGGAATCTGGCACACGAAGTAATCCAGCTTTAGTGCAGGAAACATGAAATTACGGCCACGATGAATTAATTGTTTGGGCAGCCATAAGTATCGGTGGATTGTACGAACCTGTACGTAATCCGAAACAGCCGTCTGACTGCCCAGAGATATAGAGACGAGATTCTCAAGCCTATTGTCTTGATGTACACTGAAGACGTCGATGATTCATGGACGATAACGCTGGACCACATAGCGCTCGTATAGTGGAAAAATGCTCAAAAGGAGGAAATCGGGCGTATGGAGTGGGCAGAACGCTCCCCTGAATTACACTGGCGGAAAGTGAAAAAAGAGCACCAAGAAGGAATTGGCGGACGATCATGAAATTTACATATCTTAATGGGGTCGAGTTTACGTAGGTGTGATGTTAATTTCGAGACTAACCGGTGAGCGCTTATCCCACAGCACGGCATAATATGCAAATTATCGTCGGTGTTATTTAAGGAGTACGGCGAAGTGAATGTAATCAGTCGTCGGCGTACGGACACGTGCGAAGACCCTGAAGAAGCTGCACTGCCTGGACATGGAAGACGTGTAGGATTTCAGCAATTATCGGACTTTGAGCGAGGTCGTTTAGTCGGACTCCGCGAGGCCGGGTGGTCGTATCGTCGTATAGCGGAGCGAATTGGACGGTAAGTATCGGTGGTGGTACGATATTGGCATAGATAGTCCGATTAACATTCCCACACGAGAAGACGTGGAACCGGCAGTCACAGACGGACTGATGAGCGGACCGATCGACGCGTAAGAAGAGCGGCGTTGTCAAGCAGAACATCCACTGCCACGCAAATCCGAGCTGCCGTTGCACCTGAGGTGACTGTGCGAACAATCCGCAACCGTCTACTGGATGCAGGACTGCGTGCACGTGTGCCTCTGGCATGTGTTTCCCTGACTCCAGTTCATCGTCAGGAACGGCTGCAGTGGTGTCGCCAACGTCTGCACTGGAGAACGCAATGGCGATCTGTCGTGTTCAGCGATGAAAGCAGATTCTGCTTGGGAGCCTCCGATTGCCGTATGCGTGTTGGCAGACGCCCAGGGGAGCGTCTCCACCCTTCCTGCATCCGCCAGTGACACACAGGGCGTACACCTGGTCTCCTGGTGTGGGGAGCGATCAGCTATCACTCCCGTACAAAACTAGTGTTTGTACTGGGTACGTTAAACAGCACATCCTACATCAACAACGTCGTTGTTGTACCATTTGTAAGGTCGGTCAATGGTGGTGTTTTCCAGAAGGATAACGCACGCCCACACACGGCACGTGCAACGCAACATGCACTTCAGGGTGTGAGACAACTTCCATGCCCTGCACGTTCACCACGTTCTTCAGGGTGTGAGACAACGTCCATGGCCTGCACGTTCACCACGGCCAGCCACGACCATCCCCGATTTACGCGTCCAGGTTGAGGATGCTTGGAACTCAATACCCCAAACTTACATCCAACATCTGTACGACAGACTCCATGCCGGAATTGCACAGAGTGACGCAGTTCATGGCGGTTCAACCTCGTTATTTTTCAGTTTATCAGAAATGTTATTTTTCAGTTTATCAGCAAATACAGCTGTATTTTGACATAATGTTTTGATCACGTTATCCTCTGTGTTCCGCTATTATGCTGTATAAATTTCGTTGGTATCAGACGTCTCCTTCTTGGTGTAATTTTTTCACTTCTTGCCAGTGTATATCCTATTGGCCATGGCCTGGACACACTTGAAAGACTCCGCTGACTCTTCGTGAACTGGGGACTTCCTTCATTGAGGAGTGCTGAAGAAAACGCCAAAACATCCTCGATAACCTCATCAATTCCATGCCATACAGGTATACAGCAGTGTTAGCCGTTCGTTGAGACGACCTCACACTTATCGGACGATAAATGTCTTCTTAAATATGAATACTTCTTTTTTGCTGAAACTTCCGTTCTTCTCACATTCGTTGGAAAAGGAATTAGAAATTAAAAGATTGGATAAACCGATACTTTAGATCTTAAATCAGAGCAAAAATTTAAAGATAAAAATGCTGAGCAAATCAGGAACGAAACATGTAGTACGAATGAATGAATATGCTGCTGTGACAATAAAATAATGTACTTCACCTCCCATATTTATTGTTTACGGGGAACATTTTATGGTCGGTAACATGTGTCTAACATCAATTTTCATTCATTCATATTCTGTGCCTCCGGGCAATCACGGGAATGAATTCAAAACCTCCATTTTCGCTATATACAGTACACGGTATTGACAAAAGTCACCGGACACCTAGAAGAGAAAAACAACATAGCATTTATTAACATACATTAGTACGGTGTCGGTCCATCTTTGGCCTTAATGCATGCACGGACCTTTCGAGACATGCTTTTGAAAAGGTTTTGGAACACAGCGATGAGTATGCGCTTCTATTCAGTACATAATGCTGCCTCTAACTGTTGCTTAGTAGCAGGCCTTGATTCCAAACTTCTTATGCGGCGCTCTTATTCATCCCATAGGTGTTCTATGGGATTAAGATCAGGGTTCTGTGCTGGCCAGTCCACACACGATACGGAATTATCGTCAAACCACGCCGTAACAGTCCCTGCTTTAAGGCTCGGTGCATTATCCTGCTGGTACAAGCAAGGCTCGGTTCCATAGTATTGCCCTAGGGTTGGTAGTGCATATTTGTCCAGAATATCGAGGTAGACGTGAAGGTTAACAGGTTTGTCCACGATAACCAATGA
The DNA here is from genome assembly GCA_039090855.1 of Macrothele yani. Taxonomy (NCBI): domain Eukaryota; kingdom Metazoa; phylum Arthropoda; class Arachnida; order Araneae; family Macrothelidae; genus Macrothele; species Macrothele yani. Next base: position 40,392,165 of record CM077019.1, read on the forward strand.
ACCGGAACCATACCACACAAAACACCCCCACACGAGTATATTACCAGCTCCAAACTTGACAGTAGGAACAGTGCACTGTGGTAAATAGCGTTCCCCCGGCTGCCGCCATACCCACACACGGCGATCAGACTGATGAATCCTGTATCTGGATTCATCAGTTCATAGAACCTGTTTCCATTTATCTACTGTTCACGATAAAAGTTCATTACACCATGCTAAACGACGAGCAGCATTCCAAGTGGAGATTAAAGGTTTATGAGCAGCCGCGCGACCACGTAACCCATGGAATGAAGTTCTCTGCGAATGGTACGTGAACATATTGACGTTCCTGCAGCTTTACTCACCTGTACATTGAGTTCATGTGCAGTACTCCGTCGATTACTTGTAACGATTCTCCTGAGGCTTCGACGTCCCCTATCACTGATTTTCTTTGATCTGCCGGCACGCCATGTCTTCCACTTATTCAGTACATCCAAAACAGTTGACTTGGGCATGTTTAAACGCCTCTCGGTTTCTCTTATGGACAACCCACTAATATAACACCCAACAATCTTTCCTTTCTCAAAGTCAGTTCTCTCCTGCCGCGACATTTTCACTCAGCCTCAGAGTGCGATATGATCGCGGTTAGCTGCAGGCTTGTTTTCATACCGTTTGCAGCTGTACCGCGCATCGTAACAACGCAGCGGATCCGTGCATTTCCTTTCTAAGGGGTGTCCGGTGACTTTTATCAGTATAGTGTATAAGATAATTTGTGAAACTTAAGCATAAAAAAGCAGACAGTACCTCGATGCAATTTCACTCAACCTCAGAGTACATATATTAAAATACTGAATGTTTTTGCTGTTTCTTCTCTGGTTTTATACAAGGCAGTAAAAACTTTGAAAAAGTATCATATCTTACATAGAAGCATGAATTTGACCACGTATTTCTTCGCTATGTGGTTCATATTTAAATGACTGGATCTGAGAGGACTTCATAGCATTTTCACCGCGTTGAATTAGCTTCAAATGATCAGAAAAAAAATGAAGAAATTGCAAAATATGAGCACATTTCACCAACCACGTTGAAGCGTTATGGGAATCCTGGAGGAACAGACATTTTTTTATGCTCAGCGCCATCTTTTGACGTCACACTTCGATGACGTATTGTGGAGGAAGTTCTGACTACAGCGCATGAAACTGCTATCTTTCCTTGCCCTTCGGACAGGATTTGACCTCCGTACTGCAGCGTTAGCACAAATCTCTCCGCAGATGTTAGAAAACACGTGGCAAGAATTGTACACTGGGTATATAAACACTTCCGTGTCCACAAGGGGGGTATGTAGAGACTTTGACACACTCCGATTCATAAAGGTAATTTTTACCAAATATTGATTTAGTATGTCGTTTACAAACCGTACCACAGCATTTTTAAAAATTCCTTACCCAAACGGATCACTCTGTACAATAGAGTTAATTAAAATACTGAATGTTTTTGCTGTTTTTTTCTCTGGTTTTATAAAAGGCAGTGAAAACTTTGAAAAGGTAATTTTATGCTATTTTTTTGCAATTCAGATAGAAAGAAAATAAATTAACGTAGCATGTGAATGCTGTAACGTTAGCAAAGTTGCTTGCGTTAATCCTAAGTCCAAAGGAATGCTGTCTAATATTATTATCTCATTTTAATGAAAATCTCTTTTAATCTCCTGCGTTTATTCTGGTGTCAATTTGATTTCTTGTCTATTGTTTTTTCTCTGGCGATTCCAAGAAGAGAAAAGTGTTTTTACTCGCTTATTTATCTTAAGAATCTTTAGAAGAACATACCCTATTTTAATTTTTCTTTTTACAATCCCTTACACCGTATATACTGAAGAAGGAAGCTTATTTAAATCCTTCGCGAAGCACTCATTTCAGCTTGAATGTTTAAGCGATGGTAATTTTAATAAACGTTCCGTTTTAAGATCGGCAAGGATTTCTCGGAAACAAAAAAACCCCTTTTTTTTCCATTTCTTAAAAAAAGGAACAAACTCCGCTGTTTGACTAGTCTGAGTTCGTCCAATTTAGGATTTTTTTCGTTCTTTTTTTAATTTCCTATCTTTTTCTCTGAGAAGCTTCGTTTTACAGCTTCCAGGTATGTTCACGAATTAAACTTCTAATTATTATTTTTATTTCACTGATTGCCATTTTCATTTCTCATATGTAAGACATTTTGTTTTTAGTTTTCGTTACTTTCTCGTTTCTGGGTTATTACACATCAAGACGTTTGCCCTAAAGAAAAGAGAACTAGCGTGGAAAATAAGTAATTCTGTAAAGCATATAAAAACCTGAAATGAAGTTTTAAGTGGCTATCTTTATTTTGAGCAGGTAAAATTATATCTTTCCAGACTGCACAAAAATATGATACGTTACAAAAATTTTCATTAGATGTCAATTTATTTAAGGATGACTAAAAACGATTTAGATAAAAAAAATTGAAAATAAAGAGAAAAATATATTTGACAGCGAAGATTGTCTTTAAAAAGTAAAGCGCCTTTGTGAAAGATTTCTACTCAAAACTATATGAAAGGCATGATACATGTACTCCAAACATTACGAAAGGTACCAATACCAGAGTTCTTCCAGTCCTCCATGCAGAAGCTGCACATGTAATCAAGAACATGAAACGGGAAAAAACTCCAGGAGAAGATGGAATCACCGTAGACATCATACAAGAAGCAAGTGGAGAAATTGGAACAGTAATCGCCCAAGTCTTCACTCGATGGCTTAGTGAAGAGAAGATTTCTGCGGATTGGAACAATGCTACAGTAATCCTGCTAGATAAAAAAGTGACATTGAGGATCTCAGGAACTACAGACTTATCAGCTTCCTATTACTGGTTTTACAAAATCTTCACTCAAGTTTTTCCACACTGCTTAAAGGTAACGCTGGACATGGCTCAACCGAGAGAACAAGCTGGATTCAGGAATGGCTACAGCACTATAGATCATATGAACGTACTGAGAGAACTAACTGAAAAAGCTAGAGAATATGAACTTCCATTATGCATGGCTTTTATCGATTATGAAAAGGCCTTTGATTCGGTGAAACCATCAGAAGTTACAATGGCTTTGAAACCCTGCAGTATTGAAGATGCATACATTAATATTATTAATAACATCTATGAAAATGCAAGTGCAAATATTCGGCTATTCGAGAATACAGCACCCATAAAAATTGGAAAGGGATTGAGACAAGGTGACACTATATCTCCCAAACTCTTTAATGAAACATTGGAAAATGTCTTTCCATCACTGAACTGGGAAAACAAAGGGACAAAGATTAATGGAAATTATCTTATAACCATCGTATTGCTGATGACGTAGTCATTTTTGCAACTATCCCATCAGAGCTGTACAGTATAATCCAGGAACGTGCTGACAAGAGTAAAGAAGTGGGATTCAAAATGAACTTTCAGAAGACAGAAGTTATGTACAATGCTTTTTGCAAGAAATGAGGATTTATCGATTGATGGGGAAAAGCTGAAGATAACTGATGCATACATTTATCATAGACAGCAGATATCAAGTGAGGGTCACATTGATGAAGAAATTAATCGGTGTAGAAAATTTGCCTGGAGAGCTTTTGGAAGTAACAATATAATTTTCAAGAGCAATATGCCATTATGTCTTAAAAGGGAAGTGTTTGATCAATGCATCCTTCCAGTGCTTACGTTTGGTGCAGAGACGTGGTCCTTAACTAAAACAGACATACAAAGGCTGCAGACAACTTAAAAAATCATGGAGAGGTGCACGTTTAGAGTAACCAGGAGAGATAAGAAGAGAAACTTGCGGATCATAAAAATAACATGACTGAAATACATCATGATCAGAGTAAAATCCCTTAAATGGCAATGGGCTGGACTTACTGCCAGAAGGACAGACCACCGATGGACAGCCGAAATTTTAGACTGGATTCCAAGGGACAGGAAAAGACCCAGAAGATCACATGGGAAATGGAGGGATGAAATTCGAAAGTATGTGGGGGAGAAACTCTGCGACCAGTAGGTACCGATGTGCAGGCGCGTTGTCATGGAGACGGTACCATTGGCCACTTCGCCACATCTACGGCCATTTACGATGGACTGACTCCCGTAAACGACATAAAATGCCCAGATAACGTTCCTTGTTAACTGCTGTGCCCTCAGGAATAAATTCGGAATGGACAATGCTGTGAGAATAAAAAACACTTCCAGCATGGCTTTCTCTTTGCTGCAATTTTGCATGCATTTCTTTGATAGCGGTGAAGACGGTGATTTCCATGTTGAAGAAGCACGCTTTGGCTGAATATCAAACAAGTAGCATCGCGTTTCATCACCACTGATGATGTTATCCCAAATCGTAGGATCGCTACTGGCTTTGTCAAATTAATTTGCCCGATATCCGCATCCGTTCATCCGCTTGTTCGGAGGTCAAACGCCGAGAGACAATGTGCGGACACACGCAGTGCTTGTCAAGATACTCAGTCAAAATGCGCTGGCATTTTATCTCCGATAAGATAGTTGTGTTAGCAATTTCCTCAATGGTTCGGCGACTATCCTGATGAACAGACTACGCCACCATCGTAATGTTTTCCTCACTCCGCGCAGTCACAGGTGGAACGCAGCGCATGTCAAGATACTCAGTCAAAATGCGCTTGAATTTCGTCTACGATAAGATAGTTGTGTTACCAATTTCCTCAATGGTTCGGCGACTATCCTGATGAACAGACTACGCCACCAGCGTCATGTTTTCCTCACTCCGTGCAGTCACAGGCGGACCGCAACGCATGCCAAGATACTCAGTCAAAATGCGCTGGCATTTTATTTCCGATAAGATAGTTGTGTTAGCAATTTCCTCAATGGTTCGGCGACTATCCTGATGAACAGACTACGCCACCATCGTAATGTTTTCCTCACTCCGCGCAGTCACAGATGGAACGCAGCGCATGTCAAGATACTCAGTCAAAATGCGCTTGAATTTCGTCTACGATAAGATAGTTGTGTTACCAATTTCCTCAATGGTTCGGCGACTATCCTGATGAAGAGATTACGACACCATTGTAATGTTTTCCTCACTCCGTGCAGTCACAGGCAGACCGCAGCGCATGTCAAGATACTCAGTCAAAATGCGCTGGCATTTTGTCTCCGATAAGTTAATTTTGTTAGCGATTTCCTCAATGGTTCGGCGACTATCCTGATGAACAGACTACGCCACCATCGTAATGTTTTCCTCCCTCCGTGCAGTCACAGGCGGGCCGCAGCGCATGCCATGATACTCAGTCAAAATGCGCTGGCTTTTTGTCTCCGATAAGTTAGTTGTGTTAGCGATTTCCTCAATGGTTCGGCGACTATCCTGATGAACAGACTACTGAACTAATAATTATTAATGTTGACGCTTGATGTCCGCCTCAGTTAGCAAGTAGCAAAGTAATACATAAATGCTCGTTCAGTAGTTGTAAGTTCAAAAAGAAGTCAGAAAATATCGGTCACAGGCAGCCACAAGTAGCAAAAGTAATACTTAAATATTAGTTGAGCAGTTGTTAACATCGGTCAGAAAGCATCAAATATCAATGTTTCACCGATAGAATCAGTGACCGTAACGTGTACGTGTACTAACTTGTAAGCCAACATATATAACAATTTTCGTCAAGGTATTTCTTTATTGTCATCATAATTTTTACTTCATTTCTGTTCAGAGATGTTCGTCTAGCTTTGAAAGTTTCTGGTAGAACAGCATAGAAACTGCAGTTAGTTTTCAGTTCTGATGTTTCATTTTGAAAGTGTGTCTTAAAGGTCATTTACAGGGCCAGATCAAACACATATATATTAATACAAAAACACACAATACGAACAGCAGACAAACACTACAAAGTTATATATATATATACATTATCAAGACATAAAAATGATTGACCGATCTCGAATACCCGCTGCAGTTGCAATGAGCACTCAGTGAGTACGCAGTCCCGATGTTTTTCCTGATTTGTAAGGTCAACTTTACTCAATGCGCGAATTATCACAGATTGATTGATTTATAATACACTGCTGGCCACCCAAAATGCAACACCGAGAAGGACACGAGATAGCAAAGCCAGATTTACTGGACACATAACAACAGATGCAAAAGATGAAACGATTGAGCTTACAGGCCCGTGCGACTTGTGTAACACGCAGACATCAATAGTTCGTGTGGCCCCTATGGCTGGCAATAACGGCCGCTACACGCCGCGGCATCGAACAAAAGAGGCTTTGGATGTGGGCTTGGGGTATGTCGGTCCAGGCTACTTCCACACTTTGCCACAGTTCATCAGGCCTAGCCGCGGGTAGTGTTTGCCGGGCCACTTGGTTGCCGATTAGCGACCAGACGTGTTCGATGGGCGACATATTGGGAGAACAGGAGGGCCACGGAAGCAGTGACACCTGGTGGCCCGTGAAGAATTTTTGCACGATGCGTGTCACGTGCGCGTGCGGATTGTCCTGTTGAAACGTGGACTCTGACAGATCCTGCAAGTAAGGGAGGACTACAGGCTCCAAAACGTCGGAGATGTGTCGGTGGCTGTTGAGTGTACAGGCGATGCGTATCAGAAGGGTGCGGGTGTCATATCCGATTGCACTCCAAACCATAACGCCAGGCGACTGACCAGTATGGCGATGCATAATGCAGCCGTCATTCAGTCTCTCGCCGCGGTGCCGCCACACGCAGATCCGACCATCGTGGTCTTGTAGGCAGAAGCGAGATTCGTCGGAGAAGACAATGTCGTGCCATTCCGTAGTCCATGTGCGGCGCTCAACGGCCCACTGCCGCCGCACTCGCCGGTGGTGTAACGTCAATGGTAATCGGAGCAATGGGCACCGTGCGACAAGTATCGGCTCCTGCAGACGACATCGAACGGTACGTGCTGACACAGGTTGTTGCGCAACACACCCTAATTCCTGTTCAAAAGTTCGTGATGTGGCGGTGCGAGCAGTTAATGCCCGCCGAACAACATGCCAGTCCTCTCGTTCGGTGGTGTGCCGTGGCTGTGGCAATCGCTCACGTCGGCCCGTCCGTCCCTCCCTCCTGCACACACCGAATTCATACTCTGCTCACTGTGGCTGGATGTCGTTCCACACGGGCGCCGATGTCTCGGTACGATAAACAGCTGTCGCGATAAGCCACTATTCGTCATCTGTTGAACTCCGAAACGTGCTGGAATGACTGCCGTATTGTGCGACCAGGCATCAGGAAGCTTTCAACGCACAGGTCCGGTAGCGCAACACACTTCCACTACTTACACCCCGCCTCCTGTGCACCCATCTTACAGTGCTTCTCGGTGGCGTGCCGGGCGCACATGATTTGCATATGCCCTGTAATGCTAAACGTTTGCATGTCCTCTCGCGGGCGACGCATGCTGCGAATTTCAGGCCAATCGGATGCTTCCTTCTTGGTTTTGCATTTTGGGTGGCCAGCAGTGTATTATATTTTAGGCGTCCTTTACACTGTACGATCCTAGCTTTTTCATGCATACATTTGATTATTAGTCAGTAGTTACATGTATTATTAGACTCCCTTTGCACTGGAAGAATATGTAAGTTCACACTTCCCACATTGCAATTTTATTAACAAGAATTAAAAATATCGATGTTTTCACCGATACATCGAAAATTTGTACCTATAACATCGAATACACGATGCTTTTGCAATGAGTACTCACTCATTGCAAAAGCATGATGAACTGTGGCAACGTGTGGAAGCAGCCTGGACCGACATACCCCAAGCCCATATTCAAAGCCTCTTTCGTTCGATGCCGCGGCGTGTAGCGGCCGTTATTGCCATCCATAGGGGCCACACGAACTATTGATGTCTGCGTGTTCCACAAGTCGCACGGGCCTGTAAGCTCAATCGTTGCATCTCTGTATCTGTTGTTATGTGTCCAGTAAATCTGGCTTTGCTATCTCGTGTCCTTCTTTGTGTTGTATTTTGGGTGGCCAGCAGTGTATATGGAGGTGGCATCGACCTTACACCAAAGCGCACGTGATTACTAGCTGCTCCATACGGGCCCTACCATACTACCACTGACCAGAAGAAATTCGTTTTGCACTTAAAATTTCGCTTTGTATTATGGCTGACTACGAAGTGAGTACATTGTTAGAAGACTGATCTTAACAATTCCGAGTTATTTTTTTATACTAGTGTTAATTGTGTGTTATTTTGGTTGGATTCATTGAGTTTCAACGACACATTTGGCCTCAATTTGTGGACTCATAATTACAATGAACAGGATAGAATCCGCATGTTATTAGATGCACAGCAGGACATATTAAATTTAATTTCAAAGTTAAGGTAAGCAAAAAGTGCTATCAGGTTGCAATCCGGACACACTAACAGCAACAGAACCACGAAACATTGTAGGCATGTAGTGCCATGGCCGAAATTTGGCACCTCGTCGCCCTGTTTTTGAATTTCGATTTAGTTTACGAGAAATTAAATTTTTAAATTTTACAAAATTCTCTATTTCGGAATGGGATCCATTTAAAAAAACGGATATATGGCAAACTATAAATCATAACGCATTGCAAATTTTGAAGCATAAACTTAAAACTATCATCCCCTTTTTACAAAAAAATATGAAAAAGTCATTTTCTGGTTTTTAAACATTTTTAAAGACGGAAAGAAACGAACGGTCTGTCTGTCTCCAGGATAACCAGAGGAACGTTCTGGTCCCGTTACCTGCCGCCATGGTGACGAAGCTATTTTTAGCACTCTTTTCTCATTGGGTGAAAGAACAGGCTACAATATCAAGCTGGTAATGACGCAATGATTAATGACGTAGGGACGCTTTTACTAAAATTCGGCGTTTTCTGCTTGCATACGTGAATACCTATGTAAATATCGGCTATTGCCTCGTATATGAAAAGCAAAGAGGGAAAATGCGAGTGTGTTCACCCGCGAATTGTTCAACCACTTCTGAATAACCTAGAGATCTGAAAATTCGCATGCTGATAGTTGTTAAGGTCCGTATACCTAGAAAAGTACGAAACCAAAAAAAAAAAAAATCAAAATGGTGGCTTTGGAACATTGTCTGCTTGAACTTTTCGCGAATTGTTAAACCACTTCTAAATAACCTAGAGATCTAAAAATAGACATGCTGGTAGGTCTTAAAGTCCGAAATGCTTTTTGGACCGCTTTTGTTTTCCTTGGTGGTAAATTTAGTAAGTGCTATAAGTTCAAACGACAAAAGTGCACTATTCCAAAAAATAACGAGAGTAAAAAAACTCGGAAACTTCGGAATAGCGGCGGAGGAAAGTCCTTCAATAAAAATAGAAGCAAATTGAAAACCGTTCTGCAAAAATCTAACAGGGAGTTCACCAGGAGCGAAACAAATGCTATAAACAAGCCGCCATCTTGGAATCGATGGTTCTATCAGTTTTTTCATACTTATTTGCTTAGACATGCAATAAAAATTTTAATTGATATGAATTTTCCAGTTTTTATTTCATGTGATGTACGTGGAGATCGGGCTGCAGGGCCCTAGCGCTACTCTGGAAACGAGCGTAGCGAGCTTAGAGGTGCAGCCCCTAGTGTCACAGAAAATTTTAACGACTTAGCGATTGCTCTTTATGTTGGTGGATTTTCTTTTAAGACCAGAGGCCTTACTTTTGAAGTAGTCGTAAAAGTACGGTACCCTCTTTAGATATTCGTTTTGTATTCGTTTCCTGTTAAAAACAATGCTTGACGAATTTTTCCTCTATTATTAACATTATTGCTTATTTTACATTTAGAAACGCTAATTCTATAATTTTCACTGCGTTTTTTAATTGCAGAATACGAATACATTTTTCTTCGTAAAGAGCAAAATAAATAACCTCCCATCCACCACTCATTTGCCTGTGCCATTTTCTTAGCAGACGATATTTCACTGCAGAATATGTTTCTTTCCTGTTCATCTAACACGCTGTTGCCACTTTCAATTATTTGAACTTCTTTTATTTACTGTAATTTCTTATCAGAGCTAGAGGCTACGTCTCTAGGCTCGCTACGTTCGTTTCCAGAGTAGCACTCGAGCCCTGCAGCCCGATTTCTAAGTATATCACATGAAATAAAAACTGGAAATTTCATATAAATTTCAATTTTTATTGCATGTCTAAGCAAATAAGGCTTGTTATTCCGAAGTTTCAGAGTTTTTTTTACTGTCCGTTAACTTTTACAAAGTCGGACTTTTGTCGTTTGAACTTATGGCACTTACTAAATGTACCACTAAGGAAAACAAAAGCTGTCCAAAAAGCATTTCCGTAAACCGTAAATCGTTATGCTAAACCGTTAAGGTGGACGTCAAGTAATTTTGCTTCCTATACTTCCAGTGGAAAAACTTTTGTAAACATTTCCTTCACAATTAATGTGTTCCCAAGGATGAAAATTTGAACATCGATTAAAATAACTTCATATTATAACTTGGAATACTTAATATTTTCTAAAACATAACCATAATTATATAAAAATGCAATAACTTTTCCTTTGGTGGTGTTGGAACCAGAAAAAAGATGGCGCGACCTGTACTTTGATGACGTCAGTAGACAAACAAATGTTGGATTGCATAATTATGGTTATGTTTTAGAAAATATTAAGTATTCCAAGTTATAAAATGAAGCTATTTTAATCGATGTTCAAATTTTCATCCTTGGGAACGCATTAACTATGAAAAAAATGTGTACAGAAGTTTTTCCATTGGAAGTATAGGAAGCAAAATTACTAGACGTCCACGTTAAACAACTGAGATAGCTTTACCAACAAAGCATATGCATAACAAATTCTCTGTGTCACCATGGCAGCAGGGCACGGAACTAGAACGTCCCTTTGTGGTTATCGTGAAGACCGACAAGCTGTTCGGTTCTTTCCTTTGCGTCTGTAAAAAAATGTTTTTTTCCTGTGAATTTTTCGTCTGCGTTAGTGGTTCGTGTTGACTGTGTTGTGTTTTCACCGTTTTGCCTCTTTTGAAGTGAGTGTGTGTGCCTTCTGTTTCGTTATTTTGTGTTTCTTCTGTGTGACGCAGTTGCAGCACACAGTGTTGTGTTGTTCGGCTTAGCGGCCATGATGGCTGCTTCCCAAGTACAAATGCAAGTTCCGTCTGCTGATTTTATCTCCGCTGGATTTTCTTTGGCTACATCGACCGCTTGTGAGACAACTATGACCTCTTCAAATGTGGATTTGTCTACTTCTAATTGTGTTTCTGCTTCTAATGTGCTTCGTCCTAATGTTTCTGCATCGAATGTTCTTCGTCCTAATTTGCATATCCTGGATGCCGAGTCACGTTCTGCTGCCACGGCTGCTACTCCTCCACGCTCGTATGCTGCGACTGCTCGTCCAAACCAATCTCATGCACCTCTTTCAATGCAACCAGAATTTTCTAGAGAAGATAAAGTTCTCAAGATTCGGATTTCTGACGACTCACCAGCAGGTAAAGAACTTTCCTCAGCTTTGTTATTAAGTGTGTATTTTCCGTCTCTTCGTGACACCCCCCCCTCCCCCTCTATTTGGAGGCCTTGGTTAAAGTTGTTCCCAAGGAAAGCATCGTTTCAATTATTCGCATTGAGGGGGTGTTGTCGTTCATTTTGTTCACCAAAAAGCCACCGACACCGTTCTTGCCACAGGCATTGATATTGGCTCTTTTCACTTGCAACCTGTTGCTTCTGCACAGCGCCCGGTCACAGTGACATTATCTCCTGTGCCTACTGCTATTCCTGACAACTTACTTGTTGCTGCACTCGGCACTCTTGGTCGAGTAGTGGGAGAGACTAAATTTCTCCCAGCTGCTGCCAGAGACTCTCCATTCAAATTTGTGCAAGGAGGACGTCGCTAATATCGTGTTATTTTCCCCACTGACCAAGCCATTTCTAACCGCCCCACATCTCTGCAACTTGTTACGGACACACGAACATACGTTTTCAACTTATTTGCTGGTGTCCAGTGTTTCCGGTGTAGAGCTGAGGGACACCTGGCTTATGAGTGCCCTCAGCGCACACTTGCGCAAGGTGCTGTCCCTTCTTTGAAGGTTCGTGACACACCTCCATCATACACTTCCTCCTCCCTTACTATTGAACAAACTGTTTCCCCAATGTCAACCACGTCACCATCGCTGCTACTTGCTCCTCCAATGACTGCAGATATTTCGTTGTCTTCACCTGTTTCAGTTCCGCCACTGCCATTCAACTCCGAGCAGCCGCTGTCTTTCAAAACTCCTACGCAGTTATTGCCAAGCACTAAACAGCCATTCCCATACAACTCCGAGCAGGCGCTTTCTTTCAAAACAACTACGCAGTTATTGCCAAGCACTGAACTGCCATTTCCATTCAACTCCGAGCAGCCGCTTTCTTCCGAAACTACTGCGTCATCATTGCCCAGCTCTCACGCGCCACCACCAAGCAACAAATTGCCTCCCGTTTCACAACCTGTTTCGCAAGTGCAAACACCTGCTTCTCAACTGTTCAAATCTGCTCTCATTGTTGACATGTCATTTCCACCTCTTCCTACTTCGGTGGGCTCCTCTGGACCCAAAACTGCCGGGAAACGCCCAAATTCTGCCGAGTCTTCTCCTAGGCCTTCGCGTCGCACTAGGCGTTTTCGGACCAAATCTTCTGCCACTTCCTCTGGAACCTCACCTGGCGTAGAAAATTTTTCTTCTCAACTTCGTACAACAAACAGATTCGCTAGCCTCCCTACTGATGATGATATGGATGTTGCTGCTAATTTAAGTGAATCAGCATCAATTGCTTCGGATGTTGTTGGAGATGATTCTTCTCTTCCCACCATTCCCAAACTTTCCGCTCTGTTCAAAGACTGTTCTGTTCCAATGCAACCGCTCACATTTACTGAACTTCTTGAACTAATTCAACGCCCTAGGATTGACAAATTTCTAACAATCCCGTGTATTCAATCTAAGTTAAATTGGTTACCTGAAATGCTTCAACAACTGCAATTGCTTGATGAATTTTTGATTAACGTTTCCGTTCCCCCTGAAGATGCCCAGCTTCAGCATCGTCTGTGGTACATGCTGAAGTTGCTCACAGCTGAACTCGAAAACATTCAACAGCATGTTCATGATTTCCCAACTGACTGAGTTTTTTGTTTGTTTTTTTTCTCTTCTGAATAAACGTTTTGTTTTGAAATTGTTTACCTTTGAACTTGTACTGCTTTACCGTATGTTTTTGTTTAGTTTTCGGCGAACTCTTAGACACAGTTTAATACTATTGTTATCAACGGACTAATAGACTTTTATTTTTACTGCTGTTCAACTGGGCAGCCTCTCAGCGCCCTCTTTTTCACACCCTTTACCCTGTTGTTATTGTTTTTTTAAATGCTTGCGTATACCTTGTTCTCTCCCACATCTTGTTACTGTTTTGCATTCTGTACTTGTTCATATTTTGTAGAGGCGTTTTTTATACCTAACATTTTGAGCAATAAATACCTTATGAAGACAAGCCGTTCGTTTCTTTACTTTGCGTCCTTAAAAAATGCTTAAAAATCAGAAAATGACTTTTTTTTTTTAAATGTTTTTGTAAAAAATGGTTGATAGTTGTAAGTTTATGCTGTAAAAATTACAATGCGTTATGATTTATAGTTTGCGATATATCCGTTTTTTTAAATGCGAAATAGAGAATTTTGTGAAATTTAGAAATTTAATTTCTCGTAAACTAAATCGAAATTCAAAAAAGGGCGACAAGGTGCAAAAATTAGGTCCTGGCACTACATGCCTACAAAGCTTCGTGGTTCTGATACTGTTAGTGTGTCGGGAACGTGACCTGATAGCACTTTTTTGCTTACCTTAAATTTGAAATACAATAGCTCTTGAAGTATCCCTGGAATCGAGAAACGGTTTATTTCACTGTATTTTCCAAACAATTCTCTACAAACGATACAAATTTCCAATTTTTGTGCTCGATACGTTCTGCGTTGCAAGCTAGGAAAGCAAGAGTGTCGTGAAATTTCTAAAACAGCGGCGGCAGTTACTGTTTTTTAGGATAGAGAGAAAGTTCTAGAAGCTTTTATATCAATTTCCTGCCAATACATTTTATCATTAATTCACAGCGAAATCACCTGAAAATATGTTTCTGAGTTTAGCTTCTTGAAGTTATCGATGATTATTGATTATTTATATTCTTTTGTAGAATTTGTCTGATTTGTAAAAAAAAAATTCGTTTTCCTAAAATAATTTTTTTTCTTTCTAATACATTTATATCCACATTTTTTTTACTTCTAAAAATAACCCATGTAAAGAGCGAAATAACAACGTTTAAAAGAGTGAGGATTTTATATAGGTTTATTTTTATATTGACATTAGAATAAAATCATATAAAAACACATGCGAAATTAAACTTTCATTAAATAACAGAAGTAAACAGTTCATTCTAGATTATCATTAGCAGGCCAGTACGATATAATATCAGTTAAAATTTGGTCAAAGCCATCACTACTTGCTGCTTTCACCTTTTCTCTCCACATGAATCCCCATAAATAACTATCTAACATTGAGAGACGGGTGCCGCATATTTTTGTGTTCTATGATTTTGCTTTTCCCCACAAACTCTCAATGCCCTGAGTATGTGCACCGGAATGACGGTTAATGAATTATAATGAATGCTTAACTGTTAAATGAGTATATATATATTTTTCAATTTTCATACGCTTTCTGTTCATCAGAAATTATCGTAGTATCATCATCATCATCATCATTGTCAACCATTATCAATCCACTGCTGGACGAAGGTTTCCCCAAGTTTCCTCCACAACGGTCTCTCTTGTGGCAGTCTCCTCCATGTCACTCCAGCATACTTTCGAATTTCATCCACCCATCTTCCATGTGGTCTTCTTCTGGGTCTTTTCCTGTCCCTTGGAATCCAATCTAAAATTTCGGCTGTCCATCGAAAGTCTATTCTGGCAGTATGTCCAGCCCATTGCCATTTCAGGGATTTAACTCTGATCATGATGTCTTCCACTCTTGTCATTTTTCGGATCCACGAGTTCCTCTTCTTATCTCTCCTGGTTACACCAAGCATGCACCTCTCCATGCTGCTTTGAGTTGCCTGCAGCCTTTGTATGTCTCTTTTAGCTAAGGTCCATGTCTCTGCACCATACGCAAGCACTGGAAGGATGCATTGATCAAACACTTTTCTTTTAAGACATAATGGCATATTGCTCTTGAAAATTATGCTGTTTCTTCCAAAAGCTCTCCAGGCAAGTTTTATACGCCGATTAATTTCTTCACCAATGTGACCTTCACTTGATATCTGCTGTCCAAGATAAACGTATGTGTCTGTTATCTCCAGCTTTTCTTCATCAATCGATAAATCTTCATTTCTTGTAAAAGCATTGATTATCACTTTTGTCTTCTGAAAGTTCATTTTTAATCCCACTTCTTTACTCTTGTCAGCAATGACTATGTAATCAGCAAAACGAAGGTGGGTTAGATAATCTCCATTAATCTTTATCCCTTTGTTTTCCCAGTTCAGTGATTGAAAGACATTTTCCAATGTGGCATTAAAGAGCTTCGGAGATATGGTGTCACCTTGTCTCACTCCTTTTCCAATTTTTATGTGTGTTGTATTTTCAAACAGCCGAATCTTTGCACTTGCATTTTCATAGATGTTATTAATAATATTAATGTATGCATCTTCAATACCGCAGGATTTCAGAGCCATTGCAACTGCTGATGGTTTCACCGAATCAAAGGCTTTTTCATAATCGATAAAAGCCATGCACAATGGAAGTTCATATTCCCTCGTTCTTTCAATTAGTTCTCTCAGTACGTGGATATGATCTATTGTGCTGTAGCCACTCCTGAATCCAGCTTGTTCTCTCGGTTGAGCCATGTTCAGTGTCACATTAAAGCGGTGTGAAAGAACTTTAGTGAAGATTTTATAAACCACTGATAGGAGGCTGATAGGTCTGCAGTTCCTGAGATCCTCAATGTCACCTTTTTTATGTAGCAAGATCATTGTAGCGTTGTTCCAATCCTCAGGAATGTTCCCTTCATTAAGGCATCGAGTGAAAATTTGGGCGAGTACTGTTTCGATTTCTCCACTTGCTTCTTGTATGATGTCTACAGTAATTCCATCTTCTCCTGGAGCTTTTCCCCGCTTCATGTTCTTGATTGCATGTGAAACTTCTGCTGGGAGGACTGGAAGAACTCTGGTGCCTTTCATGATGTCTGGAGTACATGTATCATAGTATATATATCGTAGTATATGGACGAATACTCTCGTTGAGTTTGCAGAGGCAGAAGGATTTTTCATCTTGAACTCCTTTTTCAAGAAAAAGCCACATAGGAAATGGACATGGAGACATCCAATTGGGACGACAAGTGAAATTGATTTTATTATGTGTAACAAAAAATTCGTCGTCGAAGACTGCAGTGTGCTGAACAAGTTCAACACAGGTAGTGACCATAGATTGGTGAGATGTAAGATGCACCTCAACACTAAACTGGAACGTGGCAAGCTCATAAGACAAACAAAATGTATTGACATAACCAACCTTAAAAAACACCATAATACTTTCAAGTTGGAACTGAAGAACAGATTCTCTGCTTTAGAAGGCCTAACATCGGAAGAAGTGGATATTTCGGAAGTTAACAGAAAAGTAACCAAAGCTCTTATGGAAACAGCAACAAAATTAGCTGGGTCTAAGAACAAGTTGCATGTGAACAAATTATCAGGAAAAACCAAAATGTTGATGCAAAAAAGAAGAGAGATGAGGACAACTAAAGAAGATGTGACTTCCAAAGTGGAATATATAGAGCTATGCAAGACAGCACGAAAAAGTATCACTGAAGACGTAAGGAATTTCAACTGTGAGCTAGTGAGGAAAGCAATTGAAAACAACCAAAGCCTTAAGATAGCAAAGGGACATCTCAGTAAGGGAAGAAAACAGATTATGGCTCTGAGAAAAGAAGATGGTTCTATAACAAGAAATAGAGGCGAAATTTTGACAAGAGTGAAAGATTTCTACTCCAAATTATATGAAAGGGATGATACATGTACTCCAGACATCATGAAAGGTACCAGAGTTCTTCCAGTACTCCCAGCAGAAGTTGCTCATGCAATCAAGAACATGAAGCGGGGAAAGCTCCAGGAGAAGATGGAATTACTATAGACATCATACAAGAAGCAAGTGGAGAAATTGAAACAGTACTCGCCCAAATTTTCACTCGATGCCTTAATGAAGGGAAGATTCCTGAGGATTGGAACAATGCTACAATGATCCTGCTACATAAAAAAGGTGACATTGAGGATCTCAGGAACTACAGACCTATCAGCCTCCTATCAGTGGTTTATAAAATCTTCACTAAAGTTCTTTCACACCGCTTGAAGGTAACACTGGACATGGCTCAACCGAGAGAACAAGCTGGATTCAGGAGTGGCTACAGCACAATAGATCATATCCACGTACTGAGAGAACTAATTGAAAGAGCGAGGGAATATGAACTTCCATTGTGCATAGCTTTTATCGATTATGAAAAAGCCTTTGATTCGGTGAAACCATCAGCAGTTACCACGGCTCTGAAAACCTGCGGTATTGAAGATGCATACATTAATATTATTAATAACATCTATGAAAATGCAAGTGCAAAGATTCGGCTGTTTGAAAATACAACACATATAAAAATTGGAAAGGGAGTGAGACAAGGTGACACCATATCTCCGAAGCTCTTTAATGCCACATTGGAAAATGTCTTTCAATCACTGAACTGGGAAAACAAAGGGATAAAGATTAATGGAGATTATCTAACCCACCTTCGTTTTGCTGATGACGTAGTCATTTTTGCAACTACCCCATCAGAGCTGCAGAGTATGATCCAGGAACTTGCTGACAAGAGTAAAGAAGTGGGATTCAAAATGAACTTTCAGAAGACAAAAGTGATGTTCAATGCTTTTACAAGAAATGAAGATTTATCGATTGATGGAGAAAAACTGGAGATAGCAGATACGTATGTTTATCTTGGACAGCAGATATCAAGTGAGGGTCACATTGATGAAGAAATTAATAGGCGTACAAAACTTGCCTGGAGAGCTTTTGGAAGAAACAGCATAATTTTCAAGAGCAATATGCCATTATGTCTTAAAAGAAAAGTGTTTGATCAATGCATCCTTCCAGTGCTTACGTATGGTGCAGAGACGTGGACCTTAACTAAAAGAGACATACAAAGGCTGCAAACAACTCAAAGAAGCATGGAGAGGTACATGCTTGGTATAACCAGGAGAGATAAGAAGAGGAACTCGTGGATCCGAAAAATGACGAGAGTGGAAGACATCATGATCAGAGTTAAATCCCTGAAATGGCAATGGGCTGGACATACTGCCAGAAGGACAGACCATAGATGGACAGCCGAAATTTTAGATTGGATTCCAAGGGACAGGAAAAGACCCAGAAAAAGACCACATGGGAGATGGGTGGATGAAATTCGTAAATATGCGGGAGTGACATGGAGGAGACTGGCACAAGACAGACCGTTGTGGAGGAAACTTGGGGAGACCTTCGTCCAGCAGTGGATTGATAATGGTTGACAATGATGATGATGATGATATGGACGAATAACTTCGCACAAAAGAAGTAGCAAATCGGTTTGGTAGGGCGACTAGGAAACAATGTTTTGTTTCTGTACGAATGCCACTGAATACCCATTTCTGGGGCAAATCTCGTCCTCTGTTGTATGTACGGCGGCTTAAGAGCGATTCTTCTATTTTAACATAAGTGTTCGGACCACCTATAACATTCTCACACTTTACTAATGCACTAGTACAAATTTCTAGCATATAGTTTGACCAATCAACAGCCGTTCCTCTAGAAATATTCAATTCTATTTCACAGAATTTTATTGTTGTTAATTCATTTGCCCATGAATAAATTACAAGGCCAATAGAAGTAAAAGAAGACCTGTTAAGTAACTATACGAACGAAGTGGTTTTTCTGAACGACAACTACGTAGATTACATCTCCATCTGTCTTGTTTACCTAGTTCCAAAGTCATTTCGTGTTCCAAGATGAGCTTAAAACTGGAAGGCAGAATTCATTTAGATTGAAAAATGAAACTGCGCTCTCTTTTCCTTTAATTTTATCATACAATGATAATAAATTCATTTTTTCATACAGTAAAAAAAAAACTAAGAAAAAGTAATCACTTGAGCTACGTCCCATGAATGCAATAGCGACTACGAACATTTCGGACAAATTCTGTAAAATAATATTAATAATCGAACCCCACAGATAAACATCGGTTATCCAAAGTGAAAATCCTCCAAATACGTCAGTGAATAAACAAAGACATCGCTCTTTCAACGTTTTATCAACGCATAGCAACCGAAAAATTGTTATCCGGTCATTGTTATCCGGTCGTTAGGTGTGTAGCTTAATTATCGGCCACAGGCACGACACGTTGGCAGAAAATTATAGCAAATTGAATACGTACCTAATCAGGGAAATAATCCCCGTCGTGTTGGATGCATTTGAGCCACCGGTCAGGGAGCTGCCGAATGCCACTGCGGAAAAAAAGAGGGCTGTTTCGATTTGATAAAGTCATTATACTTGTGTAGACCTCCTCGACGGAAGTGAAGTGCGTATCACTCAGGTGATGTTGCAGGGAGCGAAAGAGGTGATAATCCGACGGGGCGAAGTCTGGAGAATACGCTGGGTGGGACAAAAAATCTCCCTTCCCAGGTCGGTGATCATGTTTAAAGTCGTTTTCGCGGTGAGCGCAAGCGCGTTATCTGAAGCAACAGGACCGACCTTCTGCTCTTGCCGGTGCATGGAATTTTCGCCTCAACTGCGTCACTCACACAAATGAGTTGCTGACCATAACGCTCAGCATCGACCGTTTCAACAGGTTTGAGCAACTCATAGTGTATGACACCGTGCTGATCCTACCATATGCACAGCAACAACTTCCAGACATGGATATTCGGTTTGGCGGTACTGGTGGTAGACTAACCATGATAAACCCACGATTTGCGCCGTTTGGGATTATCGTAGAGTATCCACTTCTCATCAGAGGTCAAAATCTTGTGGAGAAAATCCTTCTTCTTGAATGTGGAGAGCAAGGACACAGCAACATCGTAGCGCCTAGACTTGTTCGCAGTTGTGAGTTGGTGGGGCACCCAACGGCCCTCATTGTGAATCCGTCCGAGTTTGTGCAGGTGGCTTGCAATTTCTTGTCGTGTTACTCCGAGTTCATGGGCGAGCTCTGACTGTATGAGACAGGGATTGCCGTCCAACAGTTGTTCCAGTTCCTCATCGTCAACTTTGTGTGGCTGTCTCGGACGTTCTGCATCACGGAGATCGAAATTTCCCTGCTTAAACCACTGGAACCACTTCTTACACGTACTGTGGGACACAGTAGCCTCACCCAAAGCAGCACAGATCATTTTCTGGGCACTTTTTTTCAGCTGAAACGCGAACAGGAGGCAGTGCCTCAAATATTGCTTCTCGAACGACCTCGCTTTCACCGTCAACTTTCGTCCCTTCTGTCACTACAGATGTGACCGGTTACGGTTACCTGGAAAGCTGTTGGATGGCGCTGCAATCAGCCATTATCGCACACAGCTATTTGCATTTGCCGACGTTCTATGATCGCTTGCGGTTAGGGGTCGAGAATTAAGTTGCACACGTAATACGTATTTGGAAGATTTTCATTTTGGATCTGGCCATTTGAATTTAACTGCTATAATTAATACATACCCAGTGTCGTTAATGCCTACCAGATGGAGACGTCTCAGTAGCTGAGCCCATCTTAGAGATTTATGATGTCAGATGCTGACAAAAAAAAAAAAATCCACATAGCGCCGTTGATTGTTGGCCATCGTGGGGTAAGGCTAACGCTCTCGGCTAGATATTGAGAGATCTGGGATTCGGATTCCCAGCGGTGACAGGATAACAATTTTTCGGTTGCTATGTGTTCATAAAACATGGAAAGAGCTATGTTTTTGTTTATTAAACACCGATTATCATCGATAACTTCAAGAGGCTAAACTGATAAACATATTTTAAAGCGATTCGCTGTGAATTAATGAAAAAATGTATTGGCGGGGAATTAATACACAGTGCGTCAAATAATTTTTAAGACTGGCGCTAGATTTCAGCCTACGGTGGCGCCACCAGTGTAATCGCGAATGCGTTATAAACCGTGACCATCTGCTTGCTTTCTGCCAAAAGTACTGCGCAGTTGTTAAAGTAACTCAAACGAAACGGCCGTTCTTACAGAAGTAAATGTTTTTTATGTTGAATTATTAAGATGGAACAAAGGGCTGTTACAAAATTTAACGCCAAACTTAGTAAAAGTGCCTCGGAAACGTACCAAATAATGAAACAAGTTTACGGTGAGTTTTGTTTAAGTAGATCAAATGTTTTCCTGTGGCACAAACGTTTTTTGGACGGAAGAGAGACGCTAGAAGATGATAAGCATACCGGAAGACCAACTTTATCTAGGACACCTGAGATCGTTGAAAAAGTGCGCGATTTCGTGGCAAACAATCGATGTGCGTCACTAAGAATGATGGAAGAGCCTTTAAACATCAACAAAGAAACGATTCGAACCGTCCTGCATGAAGATTTGGACAAAAAAAGTCTGTGCCAAATTTGTTCCACACACGTTAACCAATGAACAAAAATCAAGGAGAAGTGCATATTGCAGAGACATCATTTCACCCGCTGAAAATGATCCAAACTTCTTAAAATGGATTGTTACAGGTGATGAAACATGGTGCTTTTACTATGATCCTAAAACAAAGCGACAAAGTGCGGAATGAAAGTAAAAAAACTCGCCACAAGCCAAAAAAACAAGAAAAAGTTCCATCGAAAATCAAAACAATGCTCATTACATTCTTCGGTAGTAAGGATATTATCCACAAAGAATTTGTTCCAAGTGGACAAACAATTACTGGTGAGTTTTATTTAAATGTTTTGAGGCGTTTAATGGGCAGAATTCGTCGCATTCGTCCAGAATATCGGGATGAAAACAGTTGGTGTTTGTTGCACGATAATGCACCCAGTCACACCTCACTGCTTGTTCGTAGATTTTTGTCGAAAAATAACTTTGGGGGTTGAATCATTTACCGTATTCGCCTGATTTAGCACCCTGCAACTTTTCTTTGTTCCCAAAAGTTAAAATGACGTTAAAAGGGTGTTATTTTTATTATATTTCGACCATACAAACAGCTTCGACGCGTGCTTTGGTGGCAATTCCGCAAAGTGAACTGGAACAGGCATTCGAATCATTATTAAATCGCTGTAATAAGTGTATTGAAGTCGGAGGGACTTATTTTGAATAACAAACCAAAACAAATTATAATTTCTTGTTTCTATTTCATTTTACAGACCCAGTCTTAAAAATTATTTGACGCACTGTGTATAAAATGTCCAAGTTCTAAATTTTTGTGAACATCCTCTATTCAATTATTTGGAGTTGCAAACACCATGACTGAAGTGTATAGCACATTTTTGCTCATGAGCACAGTATTTTAAACATTTAGTGCACCAAACAGGATTTATATCACCACACTTTTGCTTGAATATATTTTACTTTAATCAACTAGAACTGCAGAACAGAGGATTTTATTAATTATAAGATTTTGTTTTTCATTTATATAGAAGCGAAAGACTAAATATGCCATTTCGTGGGGATTTTCTTAGAAACAAACTTTTCATTCTGATGCTAGAAAAAAAAAAGAACTGATGTGAGAGTACAGATAAATCATAACACTATGAATCTAAAGGCAGCCGCATGTTGCGAATCCCAAGCATGGAAATGAAGCTTCGTTTCAGCAACCTCGCCCAGCAAGCGAGCGAATCTAATTAATTCCAAGTTATTCCGATCCGACGGGTTCCTTTACGTAATCGTGCATAACCGAATTCAGTTTTGATAGATTGAGGGCGTTTGGACACGAAGATTAGCGAGACTGAAACACCTGATGCCATTTTCGGGATCGTAAATTTTCTCAGCTCTGAAAGGAAAACGAAATGTTCCGCAACAGTTGCAAACTTTATGCGCGCTGCTTAAAATTCACGCTGGTTGTCTTCGCCGTTGTTACCGATACTCCTGTATTTGAGGAGCTGGCTGTGAAATTCTCCAACAAAGATTTATCGAATGATTCATTTAGGAGACTGAAAGAAGCGAAACGGAATTTTCGTAAAGCTTAGCAAATATTATTCAATCAACGATTCACGACGATTATTAGCTACCACTTGACTAGAGTGTTCACTTGGATTGAAGATCTAGTCGTAATCTGCATTTCATCTGAAAGATATTCAGATTTCCCAGCAGCTAATGTAAATAATAACTCAGTTGATTCGGTTCCGAATCTAAAGCCCATTCAAATGTCGACAGTGAATGGCCTTTCGTTGGGCATTGTCATCTACAATCTTCAAAAGATCCATTGAAAATCTTTATGTATACGAAACAACAGCGCTTTACCTTAAGCGGAGATATACACAGAGAGTTTTAAATGCCTAACTCATTGTTGGGAAAGGCAGTGCGAATGTATTCATATCTTCATAATCAGCGTGGTCGTGAAGTATTTCCTGAGTTTTCAAAGTGGATTAGGGAGAAACGAAATGTAGCTTAGTGGCCAAATTGTCCGAGTCTTGACATTTCTCAATCGGTATCTAAATTGCGTCCGAATTCCTGTCATGGACGAAGAATGGTAATTTGTACACCTGTCGTCATTTCTCATAGTCAGCCTACGCAAATCGCTCTTTCGCGCAACGTCGCTATTTACACTACTCACTGTGAGAACTGTAAAAACACCTAGCGCCATCTGGTGGCTGCACAACTACATTACTGGCCACCCAAAATGCAACACCAAAAAGGACACGAGATAGCAAGGCCAGATTTACTAGACACAAAACAACAGATACAAAGATGAAACGATTGAGCTTATATGCCCGTGCGACTTGCTGAACACGCACACGGCAATAGTTCGTGTGGCCCCCATGGCTGGCAATAACGGCCGCTACACGCCGCGGCATCGAACGAAAGAGGCTTTGGATGTGGGCTTGGGGTATGTCGGTCCCAGCTGCTTCCACACGTTGCCACAGTTCATCAGACGTAGCAGCGGGTGGTGCTTGCCGGGCCACTCGGTTGCCGATCAGCGACCAGACGTGTTCGATGGGCAACATATTGGGAGAACAGGCGGGCCACGGCAGCAGTGGCACCTGGTGGGCCGTGAAAAATTGTTGCACGATGCGTGCCACGTGCGGACGCGCATTGTCCTGTTGAAACGTGGCCGCTGGCAGGTTCTGCAGGTAAGGGAGGACTACAGGCTCCAAAACGTCGGAGATGTAGCGGTGTTTGTTGAGTGTACCGGCTATGCGTACCAGAGAGGTGCGGGTGTCATATCCAATTGTGCCCCAAACCATAACGCCAGGCGACGGACTAATATGGCGATGCATGATGCAGGCGTCATACAGTCTCTCGCCGTGGTGCCGCCACACGCGGGTCCGACCATCGTGGTGTTGCAGGCAGAAGCGGATTTCGTCAGAGAAGACAATGCCGTGCCATTCCGTAGTTCAGGTGCTGCGTTCAACGGCCCTCTGCCGCCGCACTCGCCGGTGGTATAACGTCAATGGTAATCGCAGCAATGGGCGACAAGTCCCCGCTCCTGCAGACGACGTCGAATGGTACGTGCTGACGCAGTCTGTTGCGCAACACACCCTAATTCCTGCGCTAACGTTCGTGATGTGGTGGTGCGAGCCGTCAATCCCCGCCACATGACATGCCAGTCCTCTCGTTCGGTGGTGTGCCGCGGCTGCGGCAATTGCTCACGACGGTCCGTCCGTCCCTCCTGCACGCACTGAATCCATACTCGCCTGACTGCTCCATGCCCGATGAGGCATGGGTGTTGTGTCTGTCTCACGGTACCGGCTCTCTCCCTTCCCTGGAACAGGTGACCCTAAATTAGGGACGGACGACGGCTTATAGCCCATTGAGTTCCTCACTATGGTCGTTAAACCTCCTATCGAAAAAAACATTTGAGGTCAGAGAGAAAGTGACGTATGAATGTGATAAGAACGATAGATAAAAAGGACGATACGACAGTTGCTCATGGGGATGTGTGTGTGTGTGTGTGTGTGTGTGTGTTGACGTTTGATCGCTAAGATAAATGTGAAGTTTACCTGCTGTGTTATATGTTGGATCTACTGATATTTTGCTGGACCAATAAAAAGTTATCGTTAGTTGAACTGTTTATGTTTCGTCTGGCCGTAAACTATTGCATCGTATTCTTATTTAGTTCAAAATTACTTAGTCATGGTTTTAGACATATGGTAACCCCAATCTTTCTCACGAAAAAAACTTACGTTACAAACTGCCTTAGCGCGGTTACACTAGAAAAGGGCGAACGACGAAAAAGCGCACGACAAAAAGGCGCACGTCAAGAGGGCGATCCGACAAAAGGGCGCTCCGACAGAAGGGCGCACGACTACCAGACTCTCGATTCACTAAACTAGGAGAACTATTTAACCAATTTGCAAGAAACGTTAAGAAGATATAAATTTCCAAATTGCCTATTTCATTGTATATTCAAATCCCAACTAAAAGCAAATGTTAATTTTTCTGTACTTCAATAACCTATAGGGAGTGCTTTCAGAAAGATATTACTTCCAAAATGGCCCGTGAGGACTTCAAGAAAATTATTTATTTATTTGGGTATTAAAACCCCAATTGAGTGCAGATGTGACATTGTTTGTACTGAAATGCAACTTATGCAGAAGGATTTCTAAATAATGTTATTTTAAACAAGTTAGTGAAATCATGCAATACATTGATTATAATACGCTTTCCAACATACCAGAAATCATTACTCAAGTTATGAGGATAATGGCTGTGGAATAAATCTCGGTCCTGTGCCCTGACATTTGATCCCATTTCGATGATATTCAACAGAACCGGTTCAGTGTATCTTCGAAATAACATGATAAAGTTTTGTCGCAATCGAACCATTTTTGCGTAAGTTATGATGCATAAGGGCTATGGAATAGATCACGCTCCTGTGTCGTAATCTTTGACCCCATTTCACCCATTTTCCACAGGATTCGTCCCAAGGCAGGCCCCTACAAATACTAACATTTCATCCAAATCGAAGAATGTTTACGTAAGTTATGACGCATAATGGCGATGGAAGTGATTCCGCTCCTATGTCCTGACCTTTGACCCCATTTTCAAGAGAGTTTGTCCTCAGGTTGTCCCATACCAGATACTACAATTTACTCGAAATTGAACCCCTTTATACGTTAGTTATGACGCATAAGACCAGTGTAATGTATCCCGCTCCTATGTCCTGACCTTTGACCCCATTTCATCCATTTTCAATAGGGTTCGTCCCCAGATGGTCCCCTACCACATACTAACATTTCATCCAAATCGAACCATTTTTACGCACGTTATGACGCATAAAGGCAATGGAATGCATCCCGCTCCTATGTCCTTACCTTTGACCCCACTTCACCCATTTTCAATAGGGTTCATCCCCTCTACAATATATTAAAATTTCATTGATATCGAACCATATTTATGCAAGTTATGACGCATAAAGGCAATGGAATGGATCCCGCTCCTATGCCGTGACCTTTGACCCCATTTCGTCCGTTTTCAATAGGGTTCGTCCCCGGATGGTCCCCTACCACATAATAAAATTTTGTCGAAATCGAACCCTTTTTACGCAAGTTATCGTGCCGACAGACGGACGGACGGACAGACAAAGTTGGAGCATATACGCTTCTTCAACATACAGTTGGAAAGCGTAAAAAAGGCCCTAAGGGCCCTTTAAGTAAATTGCTTATTTCTTTGTATACTCAAATCTTAAATGAAATCAGACGTGACATTTTTTTTACTCCAAATGCATCCTAAGATCCTATAGAACAGTTTATAGTTGAAGCACAAAAATGTGTATGCAAGTGTCTGGTTGGCAAGAGTACGGTATGCTTTAGTCCGGACCCCACGCAAAACACGTAACGTTCTTGTGGAGGTGTTTAATGATATTTTCCGTTTTTTTACGAAAATACAAAACATAAGTAAGCAAATAAAACGTAACAATTCAGAATTGTGGCAGAAAAGGTGTAAGATTACTTAAATTGTTTACTCTTGATTATTGAATATACAGAACACACTTAATCATAATGTCACAATGTTTAGCACATAGTAGAAGCCTTTTCCTTTGACTTTGTTATAAAAAACTGACACAATTTTCTCTGTTTTATCATTCCTACGAAGAACATTTTTTAGCTTGTTGTATTCTGAAGGATGCGTAGTTATGCGCAAACAAGTATAATATATAACGCCTTATCCTCATTGATGTAAAAATTGCATTTATTCAACTGATATTTCATTCACATTCTCTTGCTAATAGACTTGTATAGGAAATATTACTATGGCTGTGAAAAGGGGCCTCAAGTCCTCTGAAATAGCTAATGCTTTCCCGTCATCTAGTTTTATAAACAAAAGCGAAATGATTTCTTGAAGATTTTACTTATTTACTCAAAACAAAAATTACTTTTCCTTTTATTACTTCATTCAAAGCTGCTGTTAAAATTTCCTGATAATTTCTTTAATCAGTATCTTATGAAGTTCGCACAAAAAAGTTCGAAAAATCCATCTGCTGAGGTCGTCTTAGACGTGAGACACCCCTGCGGAGTCTATTAGTAAGCCAATGATGGTTACCAATTTTTCGTAATTCAAGACTAAAACAGCAGAAGACAGTTTTACTAGACAGGGGCGGATGGGTGGGGCGCTCCCTGACCATCAAGCTCTTATCGTGTGAAACCTTGAAAGGACCACTAACCCCTTCCTGACAAAGAAAATTCCCTGATGATATCCCATACCGACCACAGAAGGGGACGTGGGATGAAAGTCCTGCCTAAAAGGAATTGTTGTATGACAGAAAAAAATGACGACCAGTCATAAACAACCTAGCATATATACTGTCTATCTTAAATACTACGACCTAAGAATACATTAAATGCACTCCCCATTCTCTCTGGGGTCGGAAGGAGAAAGCAGGAAATTTGTTTTGCTCGAAGGACATCAGCGACTCGCACAGATGGTCTGTTCCGACCCTTCGTCTCACCGGACAGCCAAGTAAAATATAGGTAAAATAAACTAAACAATTACGAAATATCTGAAATTTCGTCTAGAATTCAGGTTACGGTTAAGTAACTATAACACCAGGTCAAAATGATACCCTAACAAGGCAAAAAGTCTAATAGTCGCGGCATGGTGTAATAATTATTATTTTTATTTCATTATTTTCCTCGGGAATCCTAAGTAGCTCAAACCGTGCCATGGGAACTGTTAAACTACTGAGAATTTCTTGCTCTGAAGAAAATATTTTTCTTAAAAACCAGAAATGAAACAAAATAATGTTTCCGGGGCCCTTTTGGAAATACCTCTTCGGCCATTTCTGCAGGTTGCAGTTGAAGCACACAAAATTTCATGCAAGCGTAAAATTTCGGTTTGAATGTACAAAGAAGACAATTTCAGAAAAGGGCATCATAACCCTTTTGGAAAAAATATGTTTTAGAAAGCCTTCTATATAGATTTCAGAATACAAAAAATAACACGTCTCATTTTAGTTTGGATTATTTGAATACACAAAGAAATACTGAATTTACTGAAAGGGACCCCGGGGCCTTTTCGAAAAAAAAAACTCGTTTAGAAAGCGCTCAAAAGATGGCACATCTGATATCTTTTTTTTTTTTTTTTTTTTTGATTGGAGGTTTAACGACCACCGTGAGCAACTCAATGGGCTATAAGCAGTCGCCCGTCCCTAATTTAGGGTCACTGGTTCCAGGGAAGGGAGAGAGCCAGTGCCGTAAGACAAGCACAACATCCATGCCCGACCGGGATTCGAACCCGGACCCCTTTCGGACGAATGATCAGAGGCCAGCGCCTTAGACCACTGCGCCACCGGGGCGGCGCACATCTGATTTCAGTTTGGATGATTTGAATACACAAAGAAATACTGAACTTACCGAAAGGGACCCGGGGCCTTTCTGAAAAAAAAAAAAACTCGTTTAGAAAGCCTTCTATATAGATTTCAGTACAAAAGATGGCACGTCTGATTTCAGTTTGGATTATTTGAATACACAAAGAAATACTGAACTTACCGAAAGGGACCCGGGGCCTTTTTGGAAAAAAAAACTCGTTCAGAAAGCCTTCTATATAGATTTCAGTACAAAAGATGGCACGTCTGATTTCAATTTGGATTATTTGAATACACAAAGAAATACTGAATTTACTGAAAGGGACCCGGGGCCTTTTAAAAAAAAACTCGTTTAGAAAACCTTCTATGTAGATTTCAGTACAAAAGATGGCACGTCTGATTTCTGTTTGGATAATTTGAATACACAAAGAAATACTGAATTTACTGAAAGGGAACCGGGGCCTTTCTGAAAAAAAAACTCGTTCAGAAAGCCTTCTATATAGATTTCAGTACAAAAGATGGCACGTCTGATTTCAGTTTGGATTACTTGAATACACAAAGAAATACTGAACTTACCGAAAGGGACGCGGGGCCTTTTTGGAAAAAAAAACTCGTTCAGAAAGCCTTCTATATAGATTTCAGTACAAAAGATGGCACGTCTGATTTCAGTTTGGATTATTTGAATACACAAAGAAATACTGAATTTACTAAAAGGGACCCGGGGACTTTTTAAAAAAAACTCGTTTTGAAAACCTTCTATATAGATTTCAGTACAAAAGATGGCACGTCTGATTTCAGTTTGGATTATTTGAATACACAAAGAAATACTGAATTTACTGAAAGGGACCCGGGGCCTTTCTGAAAAAAAAAAAACTCATTTAGAAAGCCTTCTATATAGATTTCAGTACAAAAGATGGCACGTCTGATTTCAGTTTGGATTATTTGAATACACAAAGAAATACTGAACTTACCGAAAGGGACCCGGGGCCTTTTTGAAAAAAGAAACTCGTTCAGAAAGCCTTCTATATAGATTTCAGTACAAAAGATGGCACGTCTGATTTCAGTTTGGATTATTTGAATACACAAAGAAATACTGAATTTACTGAAAGGGACCAAGGGCCTTTTAGGAAAAACATCGTTTAGAAAGCTTTCTATATAGGTTTCACTTAGACTACAAAAGATGACACGTGCTCTGAGAAGTGGACTGAACGGTGGGACCGTTGCATATCATCCCAGGGAAGATACTTTGAGGAAAAATAGCATATATTTTGCTGCACCTATATTTCTTCATTTTGGGTGATTTTACTCTCAATTTTTATGGAACGGTCGTTGTAATTCAGTAAACAATTAAGTGCGGTTTAACAGTAAAAATCAATTTAATCTGGCAAGTGTATCCTTACCTGAGGTTAGTTGTGAAGTCCTTTACAAAGTTATTGGTGGAATAATAGTTACAACATACAAGTATTTATTATTTAACTGCTGTCATATGCACTGTAAATAATTCTCTTTTTGCATCGAAATTTCCGCAAGTCTGCGTTGGTTGTTCCTGTATTTCTCAGATGTTTCAATATTTATATATTTTCAAAAATGATTTACTGAAGTTCTTACTTTTAAATGTCCTTTCAGAAAGCACAGCTGGAGACTTCACGTACGTCCATTCAAGTCCAAGAGCACATCGATATAATAACGGAACTTTAGTTCTGTCTGATGTTGAAGAAAATGATGCTGGATCCTATCTGTGCCAAGCAAATAATGGCATAGGCGCTGGACTTAGTAAAATAATAACTCTTCAGGTTCTCAGTAAGTTCAACCCTATAATTTTAGGTTGGCGTGAAGTATCAGAACTTAGTTCAAATACACGTTTTCAAATATTTACATGAAAAAGAAAAGCAAAGGTTCTATCTTTATTTGAAACCTTGTGACGCAATATCCAAGACGGTCCTATGAAGTCATTATGAATATATTGTGTTAACTCGATACATATTTCTCAATACCTTTTCCTCAGTTCCAAAATTTGATATTCCCAGAATTTTTAGTGTCGTTGTCACCTGTTGCGTCCGGGGAGGAACTATCGAACAGCGGTTAGACCTTCAAAACACCTTTGAATCAGTGTTTCTGCATATTCCACGTTTGGATGAGTTTTTCCCAGCAGCCGGTCCGTGAGCTACGAGTGAATTAATTTATTTCTCTTTTGAATCGAAGTGGAGTCAAAGTAAGAGGAAATCTAGATCTAAATTTTATTAAACACCAGCCACGGAAGATTAAAGGAAGCTCTGATCGCTAATCTCTTCACAGAAGATCTGAACTCCTGCAGGATAACTCACCAGAAAAAAGGAAAGCTTTGTTGAAATTCCTTCTGATGCCAGTGTAGTCCCTTGAACACCTGTCGCGGAAGATTAAAAGAAGTTTGGATCGCTAATCTCTTCACTGAAGATTTGAACTCCTCCATACTTCTTTCTGATGCCAATCTGGACTCTTGAACACCTGTCGCGGAAGATTAGAAGACGCTTGGATCGCTAATCTCTTCACAGGAGATCTGAACTCCTGCAGGCTAACTCACCAAGAAAAGCAAAACTTTGTTGAAATTCCTTCTGATGCCAGTGTGGTCTCTTGAACACCTGTCGCGGAAGATTAAAAGAAGTTTGGATCGCTAATCTCTTCACTGAAGATTTGAACTCCTCCACACTTCTTTCTGATGCCAGTCTGGACTCTTGAACACCTGTCGCGGAAGATTAAAAGACGCTTGGATCCCTAATCTCTTCACAAGAGATCTGAAATCCTGCAGGCTAACTCACCAGGAAAAGCAAAACTTTGCTGAACTTCCTCCTGATGCCAGTGTGGTCTCTTGAACACCTGTCGCGCAAGATTAAACGAAGTTTGGATCGCTAATCTCTTCACAGAAGATCTGAACTCCTGCAGGCTAACTCACCAGAAAAAATAAAAGCTTTGTTGAACTTCCTTCTGATGTCAGTCTGGTCTCTTGAACACCTGTCGCGGAAGATTAAAAGAAGCTTGGATCGCTAATCTCTTCACAGAAGATCTGAACTGCTGCAGGCTAACTCACCAGAAAAAATAAAAGCTTTGTTGAACTTCCTTCTGATGCCAGTCTGGTCTTTCGAACACCTGTCACGGAAGATTACGCGAAGTTTGGATCTCTAATCTCTTCACAGAAGATCTGAACTGCTGCAGGCCTAACTCACCAGCAAAAGGAAAGCTTTGTTGAACTTCTTTCTGATGCCAGTCTGGCCCCTTGAACACCTGTCGCGGAAGATTAAACGAAGTTTGGATCACTAATCTCTTCACGGAAGATCTGAACTCCTGCAGGCTAACTCACCAGAAAAAAAGAAAAGCTTTGTTGAACTTCCTTCTGATGCCAGTCTGGTCTCTTGAACACCTGTCGCGGAAGATTAAAAGAAGCTTGGATCGCTAATCTCTTCACAGAAGATCTGAGCAGGCTAAGTTACCAGGGAAAAGAAAGTTTCGTTGAACTCCTTCCTGATGCCAGCCTGGGCTCTTGAATTCCTGTTGCAGAAGATTAAAGGAAGCTTATATCGCTAATCTCTTCACAGAAGATCTGAACTCCTGCAGGCTAACTCACAAGGAAAAGCAAAGCTCCTTCTGATGCCCGTCTGGTATCGATATTTGGATCCAAGTCTCGGACTCACAAAGGAACCTTCCGGACCATTGTCGCTAGATACACAGTGCTTGCTATATCATGCGACATTACTGAAGGGAAATGCATAATGTCAAATTTCTAGGTGCTATGGAATATAAATGATGAAATTATAGGACATAATAATGCAATGGCAGAGGCAATATTCATGGAATTTCCATTACTCTTGAGGCTGGCATCGGAATTGTTTTTATTGTTTTAAGCAATCGGTATGCATTACAAAGTAGTTATGAATGGATATACAATACAGCGTGTTCAGTAATGGGTATCATTGCACTCACCTTTCATGCACGACAAAAAATATGAAGATCTTTAATTATCGAATGATCCAAACAAAAGTAGTTCTCACAGTGAGCACATTTCATGAATGCTGTTTACTCGCAATCTTTTCTACCACATTCCTCAATTACGTCCGATTCAAAACAATATTGAAGAGGTGTTTGGAAGCATCCAGAGCAGTGGCATAACCATGTTTCAAAATCTGGGGGACCGATCACACATACACAGTGATCGGAACCCCCCCCGAACCCCAAGTTCTATGTATGCATATATAAACACTGAAGAGCAATTGAATTAAAGATACCTGTCTAGTAACGTGTAGCACCACCTTTCGTCCTGATGACGGCTGCTATTCGTCTCGGCATGGACTCGACAAGACACCGGAAGCGTTGGGAAGCCAAACGGAAACACAACCCCTCAACAAGCTCCCACAGTTCACGAAGATTTAATGGAGGGGGTTAGAGCCTCGAACATCTCTCTCGATGGCATCCCAGATGTGCTCGATGGTATTGAGGTCATGTGACCTAGCTGGCCAAGGAAGCGAGGTCATGTGACCTAGCTGGCCAAGGAAGCGAGGTCACGTCGGTGGAGTGTTCATCGAACCATTCGGATACAACTCGGGAGCTATGGCACAGTGCATTGTCTTGTTGCAGGATGGGTTCCCCAGCGCGATGTTGAAGACGCACAAATGGGAGCAAATGGTCGTCCAGGATATCCCGGTAATGTTGACCTGTGAGGGACTATCTCACACGTACCAGGGTTCCCATTTCAGTCCACGTAAACAGTCCCCAGACGAGAATTCCACCACCCCCACCCACCAGCTTGAAAAGAACCCTGCTGGTAAGAAAGATCCATCGCTTCATGCAGTTTGCGTCGTACTCGTATCCTGCCATCTGCATGTACCTACATGAATCTTGACTCATAAATTCAGGCAACATTTTTCCACATGTCTATGGTCCAGTGGCGATGTTCCCGTGCCCATGCTAATCTTCACACCCTGTGATGTGCGGTCAGCAGCAGTACCCTCGTAGGACGATGGCCTCTGTACCCCATAGCGAGGAGATAGATGGTTCTGGATGGTATGGCTGCTTACACGTTTTTGTGCACCAGCGTTAAATTGCCGAGTGATTTCTTGCACTGTGGCCCGTCTATCCGCTGTTACAATTCGAGCTAGCCGACGAAAACCCCGCTCATCCACAAGCTGTTGTCCACGGCAGTTGGCCCTTGCAGGGATGGTTTTACCGGATTCGATGTACTCACGGTGCATCTCTGACACAGTGGCTCGTGAAAATCCCAGTGCTTGCACCACTTCCAAGATGAAGTGACCTATTCTTCGGGCCCCGACAATTTTCCCACCTTCAAATGCGTTTAGATCCTTCGTCTTACCCATACTGCGTCCGACTCTTACTGATTTCCGTCGCATCACTCCTTATAATGTCGGATCGCTGCATACGTCATGTCGTTCCCGTTTACAGGGCCGCCCACAGCGCCACATTTGCATAAACAGAACCACAAAATTTTGCAGGCATGTAATGCCATGGCCGAATTTTTGCACCTCGTCCCCCTTTTTTGGGGGATTCTGGTTTGTTTAGGAGAAATTAAATAAGTTTCACAAAATTCTATATTCCGCGATGGGATCCATTAAAAAAACGGATATATGGGAAACTATAAATCGTTGCAATGTTTACAGCATAAACTTACAACTATCATCATCCTCCTTCTAAAAAAAATTAAGAAGAAATCATTTACTCATTTTTAAGCATTTTTTAAGGACGTAAAGGAAAGAAACGAGCAGCTTCCTCTGTCTTCCGCGGTAACCACCCAGGAAAGTTCTGGTTCCGTGACCTCTTGCAATGGAGACGCAGCTATTTTTAGCGCTCCCTTCTCATGGGTGAAAGGACAGGCTACAATCAAAATGGTAATGGCGTAGCGGCGCTTTTAAAGTTCGGCATTTTCCACCGGCATACGTGAATACTTATGTAAATATAGGCTTTCGTCTCGCGCTTTCTTAGCTCGCAGCTGAAAAAGTATTGATTGTTGGGAAAATATTTTCATGTCGTCAGATGGATCACCGGAAAGAAATAGCGGAGCACATTGATTGACAATTCTTACGAAATGGTTTTTGCAAAGCTGTGACATTTTTGCTATGTTTGTTTAACCATGATACTTCCAAGGAAATAAAAATCGGTAAGTAGAAATATGAAAAGAATAAGATTTTTATAGAAAACACGATATGCAAAGGTGAAGAAGATAAGTTAGAACAGACACGTGCTTCTAATAGGACCAAAAATATGTCAGAAAATCGATTAATGATTTGAAACATTACTCTACATGAATTATATTATCCCGTCATTACTGAAGGGATTTCTCCTAATGTCTTAAAAATGTAATATGCACGAACCCTTTAGCAGTAGATATACACAATTGCCAGAAAAACTGGTACACCAGTCTAATATTTGGTAGGTCCCCCACGGAAGCGCAGGACTGCAGGAATGCGACGGGGCATGGACTCCACTTGCTTCTGGAAATATGCTGTAGGCAGTGCACACCATACTTCCTGCAGAGCGTTCCCAATTCGGGTGTATTCCGAGGTCTCGGATTCCTGTGTTCGATAGCGCATTGCATGTCATCCCAAATGTGTTCTATCGCGTTCAGATCTATGGACTTGGGTGGAAATGGACACACCCCAAACTCAGATGAATGCTCCTCTAACCACAATGTGGCGTCCCGACTCTTGTGTGGAGGTGCATTGTCCTATTGGAACAGGCCCGACACATCAGCATGAATGCAGAACATGAACGGTGGTACCTCGTCAGAAAGGATGCGCACATAGCGTTGGCCGGTCCCGGACGTCTGTAGACGTACCAGGTGTCCCAGTGAAGTCCAGCTAAACACACCCCATGCATTTACGGACCCCCCAACCAGCTGATACAGTTTCCTGTTGACAGGCGGGATACATGGTTTCATGGGGTTTGCACCACACACGAATCCTTCCATCTGCTTGATACAGTTGGGAACGCGACTCGTCAGACCAGTCTACTTGTTTCCAGTCATCAAGTGGCGGTGTTGCCGTGCCCAAGCAAGGCGCATTGCTCTGGGTCGTGCACCCATCAAGGGGACTCGAGTTGGGCGTTGGCTCCCAAATCCCATATCGTGAAGGGTACGTTGCACAGGCCGGACGCTGATGCTTGTTCAGGCTCCAGCATTCAATTCCGATGCTACCTGCGATAGTGTCGCGCGAAACGATTCTTGAGAGCCGACGATGGTCACGTTCACCCAATGTGTTTTTACGGCCACACTGGTGTCATAGGTTGGAGGTTTTGCCGGAATTCTTGTAGACACGGTACACCCTTGCAATGGTCGTCCGTGAAAATCCGAACTTCGTTTCTACCTCCGAAATGCTATGGCCCATCTCACGAGCGCCAACTATGACACCACGTTCAAAATCGCTTAAATCGTTATTACTTGTCATTTTCATGCCGAAAACAGCTCTGACAGCTGGCAAGAATGTCTATCGCTTTATATACGCACTAGCGGACTCAACCGAGTACGCGCATAGGTGACGTTGCTATGCAATTTGCGTAAGCTCGTCTGTACCAGTTTTTCTGGCACTTCAGTGTAGAACCATATAAGGAAATTTCGTTATTAAGACTTAAAGTGAAATATTTACATTTAGCTAAAGTCAGAGTGTTGTTTTCTTTATTCAGAAGTACATTCTTATTGAAAAGACCGTTCTCGCACCGGTGCAACTAAAAGTGTCCGCCATTGATAAACATTGGAGGAAAAAATTTGGGGCGAGAAAGTAACGAAAGTCGGCTCTGTCTGATATATCCGTTTGTTTTAACTGAAATATATATATAATATAAACCCCCAGATCTGTCTCCCTGTCTGTCTCTTTGGAACGCTTGACGTCACAGCAACGTTTGGATTGTTGCGCCATCACTTATCGATCAATGCGTGTGTGCTTGCGCGTTGTCAAAATAATTGCTCACTATATAATAACACTCGATCACTTTGAGATATCTAGGTGATCGCGCGCTAACCGAAAAACCTTGGATTATTAATGACTCGAGTTCTATGTTTCCGATCTACAAAATTCGAATTGAATTCTTAATATCACAGCAAGTTGCGTTTGTATATTAATTTAATTTAGCACATTTCGAATATTAATTTGTACGCCTTTATTATTTTTTACTTTTCTAATTTAACTAATTTTCCGAGTTTAGTGCTGATTATATTAAACATTTCGCAAAATATCGATCCATCTAAACGCTCCAACCTACAATAAAAACTGAAATCTTGATTGAGCAAAATTGCATCTAGAAACAGATGTCGCCCCAACAGCACATTGTCGTGAATTTAGATAGTTCCGATTTGTAACACCAGATGGCGCGTTATTTTGTAGAAAAGGCTTCGATATGAAGTTTTAAACTAACCGTCGAATAGGACAGTCTAAAACAAGCCGTGAAGGGAATAACACGTGTGCCGGAGAAAAAGTAATTTAACACGAAAGATCAAAAGCAAAGTTATTAATGTAAGCTTACACCAAAACAACTGGACTACAAGGAAAACTGTTAAACAATAACAAATATTTCGCACGGAATGCTTATTTACCGCGAAGTTTTTTGAAAAACGGAAATAAATAGGATATAATGTTCAGTTGTACCACGAATGAGTTCTTACTATATAAGTTTTAACTATATTTCCTTACAAAAAAGTCGGCCCCTATTTGATTTGTTTTTAATCTACTTCAATTAAAAGTTTCATCGTCTTAGGACGGGAAACATCCCCTGTATAGTAATACTTATTTAAAGCTTAAAAACAAGGGTTCTAGGACGGACTATAGGCTAGTTTATTATAACTTTGATTTAAAGATATAAAAATTATCTTTTAAAATAATTTCCAATGTCTCCCGACTGTCTAGTGGACCGCGGAGGAGATCCTCCAGGCACATGGTACGCGATCAGCTCGTGTCGTGAACTTTACTTATTCTGCTTTATTAAAGCAGAAGGAAAATTTTTATTTTTGAAACGATGAACAATTCGTAAAAGATGGCGTCATAAACTGATATGTATAATGCGCACTAGCAGGGGTACCAGGTATTTCCTGGGTAAATATTCGTGGAATCAACTAGTTCAGCAGGTGAAATTTTATGAATGAAAAATATATTCCTGTAATTTTCCTCTAAATTTATTTTAATTCGTTTAGGTTATTGCATTTTGGTAAACAATATTTTTGGTTTTTCCAATGGGAGCAAAACCGTAGAGATGTAGACATCTATAGAACTACCGTGCATCTGCCGTGCGCTTCTGAGAATCCCGCGTCACTGAAATGCAGTGTACTGTACTGTACTTATGTCATGTCGCGTGCATGAGACTTGACATTGATCATCCTTTTGTTATCGTTTTGAATTTTGAATATCTGGAAATCTCTATTTACACAACATTGTACTTCTGCCTGATGGAGAAGCCTGTTGGTGGTGAAAGCTAGCGTAAAACTAAAAAATAGAACTTTTTATGAAAATGTTGTATGGGGGCCCCTTGACCCCGGGCTCCGACCCCTTCTAAAAACCGTCAACGGTCTAAGTTAGAGTACCATGAGATAATATTCCAAATTTGGTTGTTCTAAATTGAAAACTGTAGATTTGTATAGCGGACAAACAAACAAATATACTAACTTTCACTTTTATATATATAGATTGGAAATATTTTATTCAAATTAAATGCGCCCTTTTTTTGTTTCTATCGCTCCAGGAACGTTATTCCGCTGCGGTCTATCCCATTTCCTACATTGCGACTCCATGTCGTCGTACTCGTGAGCGGGATGTTCTCCCGACTGAACTATGCCGGCAAGCCTTATCGCTCCTATTTTTATTTCATTTTTTGATTGGAGGTTTAACGACCACCGTGAGCAACTCAGTGTGCTATAAGCAGTCTCCCGTCCCTAATTTAGGGTCACTGGTTCAAGGGAAGGGAGAGAACCACTGCCGTAAGACAAACACAACATCCATGCCTCACCGGGACTCGAGCCCGTACCCATCTCGGACGAGAGATCAGTAGCCTTAGCTTAGACCACTGTGCCACCGGGGCGGTCTCCTACTTTGATTCATGCATCACCTCATTGGTATGCCACGAATCGAAACGTTCATTTTAAGGAATATTGTCATAATATGCCAACTCCTCTCAAATCTTACTAATGGCCCTGTTTCCGAGAAGGAATCGAGCTCGCATTTCTCAATTTGCCTTGGACTGTTTTCTAACCGTTGCATCACCGATGACACTGCATCCTGGTATGGCACGGGACTCTTGGTCGCTATTCCTGGTAGACTCAATTTCCGAAACCTACTGCACCATTTTGGATGACTATGCGCTTCCTACGTTGTGGCAGTTTTACGGGGTGGACCCATGTTACTTTCAGGATGACAATGCCACCTGTGATGTTGCGAGGTCCACCATGGCTTGGTATGGTGACAATGGGGTTAATCGAATGGACTGGCCTGCGCAGAGCTCGGACTTTAACCCTATCGAGCACCTCTGGGACGAGTTGGAGCGTCGATTTAAGGGCTGCCCCCACCGTCCGAAATCGATGAAGGAACTGACCTGTCTTCTCCAAGCCGAGTGGAAGAAAACACCGCTAGCCGTTGTACAACGTTGAGAGTATGCCCCGGAGGGTCGCAGCTCTAATCGCCGCTCGTGGATGTTCCACCAACTATTGAAGGTGAATAAACTTCGTTTTCCTTTGCTATCACAGGTGTACAATTACTTGTTGGTAGATAGGGTATATCATCTGTATTTCAACTGTATTTTAATATCTCGTTCGAAGAACGGATATGTAGCTAGTCCTTTATAAAATCAATGATATGCATCCTACGATCAATTTCACGATGCAGCTTGAACGCTACAACGCTTTACCTTATCTGAATGTTTTATTGAGAAAATCGCCTGATAACCGCCTCGGTACACAAGTCTACTATAAACCCACGTCCGTTCTTAACCTTATGCTCCGCAGCTATTTCTACACCACAGAATACAAAACAGCTGTCTTCCGTTCTCGAATTAGAAGAGCTTCGCCGTTTCCTCTGATACCCATTCTAGACAACACGAAATTGAAAGCGTTATCGAATTAGCCGCTGCTGCAGGATACTCACTGAACCAGATACATAACTTTGTCCAAAAAGCCAGGGTCAAACGTTCTAATCTTCCTGTGCGGCAGCTTTGTTACTTAGGCTCAATACCCTACTTACAAAAAGTGTCTTACAAACTCAAGAACGCCCTGAAGAAGATGAACTGCGGAGTCAGCATACAATCTCCTGCGTACTATGCTGAAAAGAAATACTGTGAAACCACCTCTTTTCAGCGAAGCAGGTGTTTATCCGATCCCTTACAGTATCCGGACGACTCTAAACGATACTACATTGGAATGACCAAGCGTTCGTTTGGAATCAGAGTCAACGAAGGAAAACAAAATACGGTAAAGTAGCCACATCCCTATACAAAGAAGTTAAATTCAAGTCCGCTACGCCTATGGGGGATGATATAAAGAAATTAGCTAGCTACTCTACCTCTAAATGTACAGCCATTCGGGAAACCTTGGAGATCATTACCAACAGCGATACTTGCAATGATAGCGTCTCATTCGAGTTGCCACGAATTTGGAACCTGTACTTCAAGTAACGCATTCTAACTACCAGAGTACCGCGTTCACAAACAACGTGATACCTCGTATTTTTAAATAAATACACTGAAGAGCAATTGAATTAGAGACAGCTGGCGTTATGCAAATGTGGCGCTGTGGGCGGCCCTGTAAACGGAAACGACATGACGTATGCAGCGATCCGACAATATAAGGAGTGATGCGACGGGAATCAGTAAGAGGCGGACGCAGTATGGGTAAGACGAAGGATCTAAGCGCATTTGATCGTGGGAAAATTGTCGGGACCCTACGAATGGGTCACTCCATCTCGGAAGTCGTGCAGGCACTGGGATTTTCACGAGACACTGTGTCACGGGTGAACCGTGAGTACATCGAATCCGGTACAACCATCCCTACAAGGGCCAACTGCCGTGGACCACAGCGTCTGGATGAGCGGGGTCATCGTCTGCTAGCTGGCATTGTAACAATGGATAGACTGACCACAGCGCAAGAAATCACTCGGCAATTTCACGCTGGTGCACAAAGACGTGTAAGCAGCCACACCATCCAGAACCATCTCCTCGCTATGAGATACAGAAGCCATCGTCCCACGAGGGTACCGCTGCTGTCCGCACATCACAGGGTGCAAAGATTCGCATGGGCGCGGATATATCGTCACTGGACATTAGACATGTGGGAAAATGTTGCCTGGACTGATGAGTTGTGATTCACGTTTGTACATGCGGATGGCAGGATACTAGTACGGCGCAAACCACATGCAGCGATGAATCCTTCTTGCCAGCAGGGTACTCTTCAAGCTGGTGGGGGTGGCATTTTCGTCTGGGGACTGTTTACGTGGACTGAAATGGGACCCCTGGTACGTGCGACATCGTCCCTCACAGGTCAACGTTACCGGGATATCATGGACGACCATTTGCTCCCGTTTGTGCGTCTTCAACATCCCACTGGGTATTTCATCCTGCAACAAGAAAATGCAGCTCCCGAAATGTATCCGAATGGTTGGATGAACACTCCACCGACGTGACCTCGCTTCCTTGGCCAGCTAGGTCACCTGACCTCAGCACATCTGTGATGCCATCGAGGGAGATGGCCCCCTCCATCAAATCTTCGTGAACTGTGGGAGCTTGTTGAGGGGTCGTGGATCCGTATGGCTTCGCAACGCTTCCGGTGTCTTGTCGAGTCCATGCCGAGACGAATCGCCGCCGTCATCAGGGCGAAAGGTGGTGCTACACGTTACTAGACAGGTATCTATAATTCAATTGCTCTTCAGTGTATAACGTCGTATCTATTTAATGTTACGTGAAGTACCGTGTTAAAAATTTTTAAAGCGTTCTATTTTGTAGTTTTCTGTCTAACTTCCTTGAAAAAGCCATCTGGTTAATGTGCGAAAGCTTGGAAACATTCATGTTCGGATCACTAGTATAGTGGTACTAATTTCTACATAATTAGTGTACCAACCCAAAAAGCGGTGGATACCTTTGCGTATCGTGACGTACACAGCTGCATTAAAAGTCAAGTCTCTGGGTGAGATGTTCACATTATTTTGTCCAACCTCTGTATATAGGAATGTATTTTCTCTAACTCATATGATTGGGGGATTGTTTACACACTTGATTTCTACACGTTTCATTGTAAAGAACTCTAACGACTGATATGGTCACAAGAACGTAATTTTGTTCAGCTAATGAGAAGGAATGGTATGAAGGAAAGGAGAGAAAATTGTTTTATTCTGTTGCCATCTATGAAGAAATGAACGCTTCGCGTTCAACTGTCTACATTCTTGTGTTTGTGCCTGCTCCGAAGAGAGCGTGAAAAGGGGAAGATAGCGCAATTGAGGATTTGCGAGGAAGAGCGTAAACGTGATTTCTGTTGAGGTGGATGTGAGGAAGAGAACAAACAGGCAAGATTTCTCTTTCTCCTTACACGTTCGGTGGTGAATAAGAATTGGTTGTGGTAAGCTCAACGGGCCCCCGACTGTTTACGAGGAAATAGGAGGGGTAAGGAAGAGATGGCAGACATAATTAAATGTAAAATTTTAGCATATATGTAATACCAGCTGAATTGCCAGCAGGTTCTCGGGAGAATTTTGGTCATAATTCACTATCTAAATTTTGTGCAAATCAAATGAAAATGATTATTTTTTTCCCGACATGAGCAGTACCTAATATAGTACTTCATTTCTTCTCTGAATTTCATTCTCTGTAGAGTCTTTTAGGCACACAGCATGTTTAGTTTTTCTATTTGATTTTTGTTGTTTACTTACCCTCAGTTCATATGCTAAATCGTGTTGTAGTTCTTCACTGGAAACAGCTTGTCACAAAGAAAATCAATTCTTGCACTTATCATAAAAAAAGTATTAAATTCGAGTTCAAAATCAAAAAGGAAACAAGAAAGTTGACACCGAATTTTCGGGTGTAATAAGCACGTCTTTTGCATCCGTTCTGACGCAAGTTAAATTTATCAAAGCTATTCAAAGTCTATGGAACCGGTATGGAAAACAATAGATCTGACCAAAGAAAGAAGATTTTCAATCGGGTTTTTAATACCTCAGATATTGCTGTAAACGGAATCGTGAGCTTACAAACTCCTAGAAACAGAGATATCGACAAAAATAAGATGACTTTACGTCCCCTAGTGGGAAAACCATGCATAATTTTAGGAAGAAAGTATCTTCAAAAGGTTTATCCGTATAAGCGGTATCGGCCGAAGAAAAAAAAAATTAGTCGAGTTTTCAGGAGCCCAGATTTTGCAACAAATACTTCAGAAGCAGAAATTAACCCATATGACCCCTGGTGGCTAAACCATTCTTTACCAAACATTAGAAATTATGTGAAAAATACTTTCCATCAGGTCTTGTATGCGATACAAGAAGACTTTTTCAAATCAAAGCTTTAGGAGCAGAAATAACGTAGAAAACGCAATTTACCTCTGGCGGAGCAATTGTCCCCTGGCGGAGAAACTGTGGAATATTTTAAGAAGAAAATATTCCGAAAAGGTTTATCGATGTGAGTGGCATCAGTCCACGAAAGAATTTTTTATCGATATTTTAGAAGCTACGATTTTATGGCAAATACATCAGAAGCAAATATTAACACTTACGCCCCCTGGTGGCCAAAGTATTCTTTGCCAAAAATTCAAAATTATATGCAAAAGATTTTCCATCAGAAGATGTATCCGCTGAAGAAATTTTTTTTCAAATGGGAGTTTTAGAAGAAGAGCTATTGGGGAAAATGTAATTTACTTTTACGCCCCCTAGCGGAAAATCTATGCGTAATTTGAAAAAAGTAACTATATCTAAAATAATCTTCGACATAAATGGAATCGAAAGAGAAAAATTTTTTTTCAATCGGAAGTTTAGAACCAAATATGTGGAATGAAACGTATTTTTGAATTCGACATCATCTGCATTTACGCCCTCTACCGGCAAAATTAACATCGTAAAAAAACGAAATTAAAAATCATCATTTGCATATTTCAAGCTTCCCAATGCAAAAAGAATTTTTCAAATCGGACTAATAGTTGCAGAGATATCGTGGGTACAGGCGGACGGACGGACTGACAAACCTATAGCAGAAGCACGATCTTTTTTTACAAAAGACGTGCTAAAAAAGGAAACTTTTTACGAAAATGTT
The DNA here is from genome assembly GCA_039090855.1 of Macrothele yani. Lineage (NCBI taxonomy): Eukaryota > Metazoa > Arthropoda > Arachnida > Araneae > Macrothelidae > Macrothele > Macrothele yani. The sequence goes on from CM077019.1 coordinate 40,436,334, forward strand.
TTATGGGGCCCTTTTACCCCGGGCTCTGTCTCCTTCCAAAAACCGTCTACGGTCTTAGTTAGAGTACCATGAGAAACACTCGATTGACAAAAGTCACCGGACACCTAGAAGAGAAACGCAACATAGCATTTATTGACATATATAGGCACGGTGTCACTCCATCTTTGGCCTTTATGCATGCACTGACGCTTCGAGACATGCTTTCGAAAAGGGTTTGCAACACAGTGGCAGCATTACGTACTGCGCTTCCATTCAGTACGTTGCCTCTAACTGTTCCTTAGTAATAGGTCTCGGTTCAAAATTCTTATGCCGCGCTCTAATTCATTCCATAGGTGCTCTATGGGATTAAGATCAGAGCTCTGTGCTGGCCAGTTCACACACGATACGGAATTATAGTCTAACCACGCCGTAACAGTCCTTGCTTTATGGCTTCGTGTATTATCGTGCTGGTACCAACAAGGTTCGGTTCCACAGCATTGCCACAGAGTTAGTAGGGCATAATTGTCCAGAATATCGAGGTAGACGTGCTGGTTAACAGGTTTGACCACGATAACCAATGGGCTGGGACCGTACCACGAAAAACAGCCCCACACGAGTACACTGCCAGCTCCAAACTTCACCGTAGGAACAGTACACTGTGGTAAACAGCGTTCCCCCTAACTTCCACCATAGCCACACACGGCCATCAGACTGATGGATCGTGTATCTGGATTCATCAGTCCATAGGACCCGTTTCCATTGATCTATGGTCCACGATAAATGTTCTTTACAACATACTAAACGACGAGTAGCATTCCGAGTGTAGATGAAAGGCTATGAACAACTTAACGGCCACGGTAACCCATGGAATGAAGTTCTCTTTACATACCGAGTTTCCAGCAGTTTTACTGACTTGTACACTGAGGTTTTGTGCAGTACTTCGTCAATTAGCTGTAACGACTCTCCTGAGGTATCGACGTCCTCTATCACTGATTTTCTTTCATCTGCCGGTACGTTTTGCTGCTTTAGGCACGCCATGTGTCTTCTACTTATTCAGTACATGCAAAACAGCTGACTTGGGTGTGTTTAAACGCCTCTTGGTTTCTCTTATGGACAACCCACTAATATAAAACCAAACAATATTTCCTTTCTCAATGTCAGTTCTCTCCCGCCGCGACATTTTCACTCAACCTCAGAGTACGATATGATCGCGGTCAGCTGCAGGCTTGTTTTTATACCGTTTGCAGCTGTATCGCGCATCCTAACAACGCAGAGGATACGTTCATTTGCTTTTGAAGGGGTGTCCAATGACTTTTATCAATCTAGTGTATATGTGCTTTAACTTCTTTCAGTTTCTGTACCTTTTCGAGCAGGGCACAGGAACTGAAGGAAGTTAGAGCGAACCTAGCGATTCTGACAGGATAGTTTGCAAATGAGAGTGAGCACACTAGATGACGCCACCGTACAAGCGTATGGTTTTGCGCATAGAAGGCAGAGAGAAATTAGTTGGGTGGTACTTCGGAACTTTAACCGGGGAATTCCTAACCGTGTCCGACACTTTACGTGCTCGTCTGATGTACGGCGGATCTATTCAGCGATTGTTAAAAATTCACACCACCACGGAGAGCCCTCATGTTCCAGCTATTAAAGGTTTGAACCTGGGGTCCCTCCATCAGTAGTCTGAATCTCTAACCACTAAGCCATCCGCGACTCGATTTCATATTTGGAATTCCTGTACTCCATACATACCCATTTATTCATAGAATCAGCTGGAAGTATATTATTCGATGGCACATCTGGAATAATATATATACCCGTTGCCACACGCTGGGCAAATGGACCGCACAATTTTATGACAAATACAGTGGTAAAGCAGCAATATAAGCACACCGGACAAAAAATTACAGAATGCTCATTTTATTGGTTAATATGGGGTTACATCTCCACAAGCTCGAAGCACAGCCTTGATTTTCTTTGGCATGCAGTGAATATGGGAGCGCATGACATTAATGTTCAGTTTGCCCCACGCCGTGAAAAACTGGTCTCGCAGAGTAGTAAAATTGGGAGGGAGTTCCTGTCTCTTCTTAACGGCTCGTTCGAGCATGTCCCAAATTTTCTCTATAACATTGAGATCAAGCGAATTGGCGGGGCAAGTGAGATGTGGGACGTCGACCTCATGTTCTGCAAACCAATCCTGCCCAATGGCAGCTCGGTGGACAGTGCAGTTGTCGTCTTGGTAACGTGAATCTGGAATGGCGGCATCTTGGAGGAACTGGACATATGGCAACACCTCGTTATCCAACAGATTCACATAGTTCACCGCTTTCATGCCATTAGACACGTGAACTAAGGGACCTACCCCAGCACTAGATATACAGCCCCCAAACATGACACTTCCACCCCCGTCCTGTACAGCCCTTTGCACACACTCTGCGTTGAAGGCTTCTCCGGCCTTCCGCATGACCCTGGATCGACCATCATTGAAATACAGGCAGAACCTGGATTCGTCCGACCAGATGATGCGTCGCCGCTGTTCTGTGCTCCAGTGTTGGTGTTCCCTCGCCCATTCCAGCCGCTTTTTCTTGTGTATGGCACACAGCTTGGGTTGTACCCTAGCTACACGACTGAATATTCCTACATCATGCAGTTCTCGTCGAAGCATTCGTTCGGAAACAGGCTGACTGAGTCCCGCATTGTACTCTTGCAGCAGTTCCTGCCGGGTTTGGAACCGTTTTGCGGTTGATAATCGCCCCCAGACGTCAACGATCACGGCTGCTCGTGATGGGTTTTCTGCCGCAGCTGCTCCGACGGGAATTGTCTCTGGCCGACTCCTTCCGCGCAAAATGAACACTACTGACTGTGGACTTGGACACGCCAACGAACTCCGTCACCTCCCTCAGCGAATGACCATGCTCACGATCAAAGACGATAGCTGCCTTTTGCCACTCTGTTACGTCACCTTTTCTACCCATGGTACTACCTGTAAGCAACAATAAAACTGATTAGGCATGCCCGTCTTACAAGGCTGAAAAAGTAACAAGTAACATACAATACTTTCCATTCCATTATATACACCCAATTTTTTCTGCCTGACCAGTTTGCAACTGTTTGTCTGGATGACAATATTCCGTAATGTTTTGTCCGGCGTGCTTATTATTTATGAGATTGACACAAATGTAGTTAACGCAAAAACGTAGACAAATATATTTTTGCATAATTAAATTACTTGTGATCAGAGAATTTGTTGTACTAATTACAAGGAGTGTTTAAATGAAAAGGTACGAAACGACACTGTGGGTATAAATGAAGACTTTATTCAAAGTATACACCATAGGCCGTAGCACAACGATCCCATTGATTAACGAGCCGAAGGGTTCCTTGTTCCCAGAATTCCTGTGGCCGTGACGAGACCAAGTCCTGCACAGCGTCCTTGAGTTCGTCGTCCGAGTGGAAGCGCTTCCCTTTCAGATGTTTTTTCAGGGGACCAAACACATGGAAATCGCAGGGCGACATGTCCGGGCTGTAGGGCGCACGATCAAGCTGCTCCCACTGGAACTTGGCCAGTTCCGCGTGTGTGACCCTGGAGACGTGTAGACGCGCGTTATCATGAAGCAGAACCACACCCTCCGCGATGAATAGCGGCCGGTTTAACACCTTCCGCTGTCAGAAATCGGATAACGCCTCGCTGCTCCTCAATCGTCGAATTTTGCAATGTGAACGCCATCCTGTCCTCACACGCACTGCCGCGTCAATTGGACGGCGCTCTTTATAAGAGCCTCTGCTTTCTCCTGCGCATGCGCGCGCCCGCGCATGCTCCGATCCACGCCGGCGATTCCAATCGCATCCCTAGATGTGTCGCTACGTTCTCCCATAGCGGCATAGGCAAATATGTTAACGGTTACGTTCTTATGACGTTTCATACCTTTTCTTTTGAACACCCCTAGTATTTATGTGTGTCACTTTACACATTTATTAAACAATTTCTTTTGAAATCTGAAATATCTAAAATGTAGTAATACGATATTATATTTATTGACGGAGTCATTTGTAAGTACGTGTGGTTACTTATATTTAAGCATGCCATGTACTCGTTTACGATAGGATTGTATTCGGTGTGCAACTTAATTCTCGGCCACAGGCACTACACGTTGACATCAAATTATAGCAAATCGAATACGTACCTAATCAGGGAAATAATCCCCGTCGTGTTGGATACATTTCAGCTATCGCTCAAGGAACTGTGGAAAAAAAGAGGGCTGTTTCGAGTTGGTAAAGTCATCAATACTTGTGTGGACCTCCACGAAAGAAGTGAAGTGCGTATCACTCAGGTGATGTTGCAGGGAGCGAAACAGGTGATAATCCGACGGGGCGAAGTCTGGATAATACGCCGGGTGAGACAAAATCTCCCATCCCAGGTCGATAATCGTATTTAAAGTCGTTTTCGCGGTGTGAGGACGCGCGTTATGCTGAAGCAACAGGACCGACCTTCTGCCCTTGCATGTGTATGGCCTTTTCGCCTCCATTGCGTCACTCACACGAATGAGTTGCTGACAATAAAGCTGCTCAGCATTGACCGTTTCACCAGGTTTGAGCAACTGACACTGTGTACGACACCGCGCTGATCCCACCATATGCACAAAAACAACTTCCTGGCATGGATATTCGGTTTGGCGGCACTGGTGGTAAGCTGACCTGGATAAACGCACGATTTGCGCCGCTAAGGATTATCGTAGAGGATCCACTTCTCATCACAGGTCAAAATCTTGTGGAGGAACTCTTTCTTCTTGAATCTGGAGGGCGAGGATGCAGCAACGTCGCAGCGCCTAGACTTGTTCGCAGCTGTGAGTTGGTGGGGCACCCAACGGCCCTCTTTGTGAATCCGTCCAAGCTTGTGCAGGAGCTTTGCAATGTCTTGCCGAGTTCCTGGGCGAGCTCTGACTGTGTGCGAAAGGATCAGACTCCAATAGTTGTTCCAGTTCTGCATCGTCCACTTTCTGTGACTGTCCCGGACGTTCTGCATCACGGAGATCGAAATGTCCCTGATTAAACTGCTGGTACCACTTCTTACACGTACTGTACGACACAGCAGCCTCACCCAAAGCAGCACAGATCATTTGCTGGGCTTCCGTTGCACTATTTTGCAGCTGAAACGGAAACAGGAGGCAGTGCCTCAAATGTTGCTTCTCCAACGATATTGCTTTCACCGTCAACTTTCGTCCCTTCTGTCACTACAGCTGTGAGCGGTTACGGTTGCCTGGAAAGCTGTTGGATGGCGCCGCAATCAGCCATTGTCGCACACAACTATTTGCATTTGCCGACGTTCTGCGATCGCTTGCGATTAGGGGCCGAGAGTTAAGTTGCACACCTAATACTTAACAAAAAAAACGAGTAGGTTCAGGTTCGCATATTTAAATTAGATTTGTTTTTAATGGTGTTCAGAAAGTCAGAGAATCCTAGCCTGGGGAGTGGTTAACGTAGCTGCAATAAAGGACATGGTAGTTAGTACATAGCTGAAAATAAGTGCATTGGAGTTGCTATGTAGCTGCAAAACAGTGTATTCAAGTTGATAGGTAGCTACCCTCCTCCTTGATAGCCAAGTGGTCAGCGTGCTGGTTTGTGGCTGGAGTTTTGAGCTGCCCCGGGCTCGGAAAGAGGCATACGTAGTGTGATTATTCTAGGGCGCTGGCATTCACCTTTTGCTTTAACTAGCAGCCCCAATTTACAAACGGGCGACTACTTGCAGCACTAAATGAGGCACGTGGTAGTCCTAAACCTCTAAAATAGAAAATATATATATATATATATGTAATTGCAACAAGGTGCACGGAACGGAAGCCACTATGGATCTGCCAGAAAGTGCATAAAGCTAGTACAAAGCTGTAATAAAGTCCGTCGGAATTACTAAATAGCTGGAACAAATCGCAATCTAGTTACTACATAGACTCCAAAACGTGTACTGAAAATTCATAGCTGAAACAAAGATCACTAAAGCTAGAACATATTCACAATAAAGTCTATTGTATTTACTACAGAACTGCAAAATAGTGAATGGTTAAACAAAAAACAACGAAGTGCACCAAAGCTAGCACATAGCCTAGACAAAGTTCATTGTAGGTTCAACAAAGTGCACTAAAATTAGTACTAAGCCACTGTAGGTACTACAACGCAAACAACAAAGTGCACTGAAGTTACCACAAAGCGCCAGTAAAGTGCGTTGTAGGTACTACAAAGTGCTGTGACGTGTCTGCACTGCAGGACGCGCACGAGATAAAGGCAGATAGCAGTGAGAGCACATGTCCGCGTAGCCCAGTTGGGAGAGCGACTTATTCCGGAATGAGGGGACCCGTATTCGATGCCCGGCGTGGGCAAACTTGTACGTTACATTGCGCCCAAACTTCCAGGATATCCCGGCTGTTAAGTTTCTCGCAATGATGTGATGTTCTTTCCACACGGCGAGACAGGAAAAATGAAGAAACCCTTCTTCAGTGCTTCGCAAAAATAAATTAGTGTGATGTTACATTCCACACACGAAATTTTCTGGGATTTTTCTAATGCATGTTCTTCATGGGATGTATGCCTACAGCGATACATGGTCCACGGCTGACCCGTGGGCAAAAAAAACAAGGAAAGTTCCATCGAAAATCAAAACAATGCTCATTACATTCTTCGATAGTAAGGGTACTATCCACAAAGAATTTGTTCCAAGTGGACAAGCAATTACCGGTGAGTTTTATTTAAATGTTTTGAGGCGTTTGATGGGCAGAATTCGTCGCATTTGTCCAGAATATCGGGATGAAAACACTTGGTGTTTGTTGCACGATAATGCACCCAGTCACACCTCATTTGTTGTTCGTAGATTTTTGGAGAAAAATAACGTCTGTGTGTTGAATCATCCACCGTTCTTGCCTGATTTACCACCCTGCGACTTTTCTTTATTTCCAAAACTTAAAATGACGTTAAAAGGGTGTTATTTTAATGATATTTCGACCATACAAACAGCTTCGACGCGTGCTTTGAAAGTAATTCCGCAAAGTGAACAGACCCAGTCTTAAAAATTCTTTGCCACACTGTGTATATTAAACGGTTGGCGCCATCGCCGCTGTCGTCTCTGTTTAAGCGATGTTTTTTTTTTCAGCTTTATCTTCTTCCATTTTGTACTAACAAGAAAAAATTCCACGGAACGAATAATTTTTAAATTTCCATCACAGTGTATCAAAACTACGCCTGTAGTTTCTTTCTTACAACTTTACTTGACCCTCTTTTCCTTTTTATGAAGTAAAATAACGCTGATTCCTTTTTATGATATTACTCTGAAATTTTATTCTTTTTTAACGCTTTCCAACCGTAGGTTGAAGAAGCGTATATGCTCCAGCTTTGTCCGTCTGTCCGTCCGCACGATAACTCGCGTAAATTGGTTCGACTTCGATGAAATTTTAGTATGTGGTAGAGGACTAACTGGGGACGAACCTTATTGAAAGTGGACGAAATGGGGTCAAAGGTCACGGCAAAAGCGGGATGCATTCTATTGCCCTTATGCGTCATAACTTGCGTAAATATGGTTCGATTTCGATGACATTTTTGTATGTCGTGGGGAACCACCCGGGGACGAACCCTATTGAAAATGGGTGAAGTCGGGTCCCGCGTCAGGACATAGGAACGGGATGCATTCCATTACCTTTATGCGTCATACCTTGCGTAAAAATGGTTCGATTTCGATGAAATTGTAGTATGTGGAAGAAGACAACCTGGGGACGAACCCTATTTAAAATGGAAAAAGTGGGTGAAAGGTCAGGACATAGGATCGGGATCCATTCCATCGCCCTTATGCGTTATAACTTATATATTTTACCGGTTCTGTTGAATATCATTGAAATGGGGTCAATGGTCAGGTCGTAGGAGCGAGATTTATTCTACAGCCATTATCCTCATAGCTTGAGTAATGATTTCTGGTATGTTGAAAAGCGTATCATAATCAATACATTGCCTGATTTTACTAATTTGTTTTGAAATTACTCTGCAATACGAAGAAAATGAAATAAAGCATGACATAACACCTACGTAACCGAACAAACGTCGCAGACAGTTGTCCTAGCAAGTGTGTATTGCCACAGATGAAGTCGTTTGTCTTACTAACTTATTTATTTTCCGGTATTCCTCTTTGATTTGACGTATCGTGCGATAGAGATGAGCTTAGTTCCGATTTCGGCCGCCAGACAAAATCAGATGGCGCTGCAAGTACTGAATGACGTCAGATATAGGTTTTATTTCTGCTTGATTTTGCGTATCGTGCGATAGCGGTGAGCTTAGTTTCGATTTCGGCCACAGGATAAAAGCAGATGGCACTGCAAGTAATTAATGACGTCAGGGCGTTGACATCAGAGCATCTGATACACACGTAGCCTATTATATAGGTTTTACTCGCCTGCAGCCCGTCCTAAAATGTCTGCTTTAAAGCTTTAAATAAATATTCAGTTTCATGGAATAATAATAATAATGATTCCTTTTTATGAAATTACTCTGCAGTGCGAAGAAAATGAAATAAAACACGACATAACACCTACGTAACAGAACAAACGTCGCAGACAGTTGTTCGAGCACGGGCGTGTTGCCACAGATGAAGACTTTTGTCTTACTAACTTAATTTTATTTTCCGATATTTCTCCTTGATTGCACGTATCGTGAGACAGCGGTGAGCTTACTTCCGATTTCGGCAACCGGATGAAAGTAGAAGGCGCTGCGCGTACTGATGACGTCATAGCGTTAGTAACAGACGTAACCTATTATGTAGGTTTCATGTGGAGGTGTCCAAATATTTTGTCTTTATAGTAGTTTTGAATTTTCCCCTGATTAAAATTTCAGTGCATTCCAGTTAAGGTTCTTGTATTCCATAGTAGTGAAATGGGATGCTCTTTAGAATACATTTCATGAATAAGAATCCGTTCTTGAATCACACTTATTGTTTATTCTACTTTTCTTTCTGATCCTTCTCTCTCTCTCTCTCGAAAAAGAGGAACAGTTTTTGACATAGCATACAGAACAAAACGTCGGAGGGAGTAGTTAGGTTTTCTTTTGGAAGCACGTGAAATTTTTCCCCTGTGACATGAAAACTGTAATTTGTTAAGATTGTTTATGTCAAGTAAATCTTAAATCTTTGGCAACCTAAATTAAAGGTTGTAGAACCCGCAGTTATATTGTTTCCTCGAACTGGAGAAACTGTCTTCTATCCTTGAATATTTGCCGTCGTCGTACAGAAAAATTTTCGCCGTGTTTTAATGTTTAAGAATTTTACCAGTTGTGTTTTCAAAGAATACTGGTATCTGTCGGATGAACATATTGCGATAATTTTATTGCTGTTGTTGAGGCGATGTTTTTACGGTGGCTAATAAAAGTTTTATACATTTCCAATTTGCAACGGTTCTTGTGTAAAAATATGGAGGTTGAAAGTAGAAAAAAAAGGCTAAAATTAGTAATTTTTACAAAAGTTCTCAGATTTATATGTGAAAATGGTTTTTGTTGTTTATTATACGTTTTCTTGTTCATGTATGTGTTTTATCTTTTTGTACCATGATCTTACAGAGGACTCGCAAAACAAAATAATGATAATAATAATAATAACTTTCGTTATACTTTTAAACAACGATTGTACAGCTAAAGTTCAAAATCTTTAGCGATTGCGCAATTAAAGCGGGAAATAAGTAGTTAAAAACCTGGAAACTCATTAGTCAGAAGGATAAATTTACAGCAGGATTTATTTGTTTATTCCATTAATATTTTATTTCATTTTTTGAGAGAGTGGAACCACTTTTGTTACTTTCCTATCAAACATGGAAGTTTAGAAGGTTATGCACCTCACATATTTACGATAATTAGCCTCAAAAAAGGTAGACATTTGAAATATGAGGTTCAATTATCTCAATCATAGAATATAGAAAACAAAGAGCAAGTCATGTTACAAAAGGAAAAGATGAGAAACTGGAGCGAATATTATGTTAAACAACAAAGAGACCTCATACTGAAGAACAAGTGATATCAAAGAGGATAACGAACTGAAACCTTAGAATAAATCATGTCACAGGAAAAAAGAGACCTCATACCGAAAAACAAGCGATATCGAAGAAGATAGCCGCCCCGGTGGCACAGTGGTCTAAGGCGCTGGCCTCTGATCATTCGTCCGTAAGAGGTCCGGGTTCGAATCCCGGTCAGGCATGGGTTTTGTGTTTGTCTTACGGCACTGGCTCTCTCCCTTTCCTGGAACCAGTGACCCTAAATTAGGGACGGGCGACTGCTTATAGCCCATTGAGTTGCTCACGGTGGTCGTTAAACCTCCAATCAAAAAAAAAAAAAAAATCGAAGAAGATATCGAACTGAAACCTTAGAATAAATCATGTCACAGAAAAAAGAAACCTCATACTGAAGAACAAGCGATATCGAAGAAGAAATCGAACTGAAACCTTAGAATAAATCATGTCACAGAAAAAAGAGACCTCATACCGAAGGACAAGCGATATCAAAGAAGATATCAAACTGAAACCTTAGAATAAATCATGTCACAGAAAAAAGAGACCTTATACCAAAGAACGAGCGATATTAAAGAAGCCATCGAAATGAAACTTTAGAATAAATCATGTCACAGAAAAAATAGATCTCATACCGAAGAACCAGCGATATCAAAGAAGATAACGAAATGAAACCTTAGAATAAATCATGTCACAGAAAAAAGAGACCTCATACCAAAGAACAAGCGATATCAAAAAAGATATCCAACTGAAACCTTAGAATAAATCATGTCACAGAAAAAAGAGACCTGATACCAAAGAACGAGCGATATTAAAGAAGACATCGAAATGAAACTTTAGAATAAATCATGTCACAGAAAAAATAGATCTCATACCGAAGAACCAGCGATATCAAAGAAGATAACGAAATGAAACCTTAGAATAAATCATGTCACAGAAAAAAGAGACCTCATACCAAAGAACAAGCGATATCAAAAAAGATATCCAACTGAAACCTTAGAATAAATCATGTCACAGAAAAAAGAGACCTTATACCAAAGAACGAGCGATATTAAAGAAGACATCGAAATGAAACTTTAGAATAAATCATGTCACAGAAAAAATAGATCTCATACCGAAGAACCAGCGATATCAAAGAAGATAACGAAATGAAACCTTAGAATAAATCATGTCACAGAAAAAAGAGACCTCATACCAAAGAACAAGCGATATCAAAAAAGATATCCAACTGAAACCTTAGAATAAATCATGTCACAGAAAAAAAGAGACCTGATACCGAAGAACGAGCGATACCAAAGAAGGTATCGAACCGAGACCTTAGAATAAATCATGTCACAGAAACACCGAAGAAAAAGCAATATCTAAGAAGATATCGAACTGAAACCTTAGAATAAATCATGTCAAAGAAAAACGTGGCCTGATACCGAAGAACGAGCGATATCAAAGAAGATGTCGAACTGAAACTTCAGAATAACTCATGCCCATAAAAAAAAGAGATCTGAAACCAAAAGACAAATGATATGAAAGAGAACAAATGTATGAGTGTGCAGAACATTAGTTAGGACCCCCGTAGTGATCTGCGATTTTCTCTTACAGCTGAACAAACTTCTGGGACATTTCTTTCATTCCTGCTTGCTGAGGGCCTTCCACAATGATCGTCACTTTGGACACTTTCGTGGCCATTTTTTAAACGTTTGTACCAGTTGTACATGCGTGGACGACGCATGCAGTCCTCACCGTACACTCTCAATATTTCGTCATAAGTTTCTTTGCAAGAATCGCCAAGTTTCTGACAGAATTTGATGAAATGCGTTGCTCAACTTTCTCGTACATCTTTAATACAACACGCCGAACAGGCTATACTAAATAACTGGCCGTAAAACGAAAGCACTCCGTCGGCAGCGTTGTCTCGGCAGGCGCATGTGCAGTAGATTGCAAGATTACAGCCTGCCGAACGGCTTTCTAATATTTGCATATATTGGCGTTCATTTGTCATTTTCTTGTAGAACTTTCGTCCACAGTGAGTAGAGTTTAGGTCCCAGCCACCTACAGCGAGATCGCCTTTTGGGCAGGACACAGAAACGGAAGGAATGAGAGCAAGTGTAGCGACTTTAACAGAACTGTTTGTAGTGAAATTAGAGTACAGTAGATGGCGCCACCGTACAAGTACGATGTTGCACACTGAGGGGTGAGAGAATTTCAGGGGGATGGCATAGGAAAGGATATCCATTTAACCAGTGGGTCCAGCCTGGGGGCCGTCACTTAACGTGCTCGTCCGATGCAAGGTGGATATTCAGCGATTGTTAGTAAATCACACCATATCTGAAAGATCAGCCCAGGCTTGAACCTGAGGACCTTGCAATGATAGTCTGACTCGCTAACCACTAAGCCGTTCTGCAAGAATGGAAACATTTCTGTATACCTTTTCTTCCCAATTAATGTGTTTCTAAGGATGAAAATTTGAACATGGATTAAAATATCTTCATTTTATAACTTGCAATACTTAATATTTTCTAAAACATAACCATAATTATGCAATCCAACATTTGTTTGTCTACTGACGTCATGAAAACACAGGTCGCGCCATCTTTTTTCTGGCAATTAATGCGTCCATAAGGATGAAAATTTGAACATCAATTAAAATAGCTTTATTTTATAACTTGGAATATCTAATATTTTCTAAAACATAACCATAATTATGCAATCCAACATTTGTTTCTCTACTGACGTCATCAAAGTACAGGTCGCGCCATCCTTTTTCTGGTTTCAACACCACCAAAGGAAAAGTTATTGATTTTTAATATAATTATGGTTATGTTTTAGAAAATATTAAGTATTCCAAGTTATATTAAGAAGTTATATTAATCGAAGTTCAAATTTTCATCCTTGGGAACACACTAATTGTGAAAGAAATGTGTACAAAAGTTTTTTTCATTTGAAGTATAGGAAGCAAAATTACTTGACGTCCACTTTAATACACTGCTGGACAATTGCTAAGGACGGATCATAAACGGCTATATAGCGCATAAAAATGTAAGTGTGGTTGGATGCCAAGTGAAATAAAATAATGTCAGAATGCCAGGACATTACAAGAAAGACAATTTATTGTGCTCTGAAATCCAGAAGGCTTTGGAACGTGTTCAAGGGACAAACAGGCCATTTTGTGCAGAATACGTAAACGTGAAAAAAATGCAATTACCGTCCGCAGGCGTTCCGGCGTAAGATGTCAATACGGGATATGGCTACCATGGAGGGCGATGCAAGATTCCACACGTCGTGTCATGCTTTGCACAACATTATCAAGCAGCTGTTGGGGTAATTTGTCCCATTCCTCCGTCAGTGCACGGATGAGGGTATCCTAGTTTATTGGAGGGCATTGGCGACCAGCAAGACTCCTCCCCAAAGCATCCCACACATTTTCAATGAGATTCAGATCTGGAGAACGTGCTGGCCATACGAGGCGTTGAATATCCTCGCTCTCAAGACACTCCTGGACAGCGACTGTTCGATGACATGTTGCGTTATCGTCCATGAAAATGAATCTATCACCGAAAGCACCACGGAACATGCGAACATGAGGTAGCAGAACATCATTAATGTATCGTTGGCCAGTCATAATCTCAGTTGGAAGCACATAGAGAGACGTACTGCCGTTGATCATGATGCCAGCCCATACCATGACACTACATGTCAGATATTAATCCCTTTCCTGTATGTTTGCTGGACAATATGCAGTACCACTATCACGCCAGATCAGTTGTCGTCGACAATCAGACGATAGACTGTATCTACTCTCATCTGACAAGAGGACAGCAGACCAGTCGTTATCAGTCCACTTGCGATGTTGATGGCACCATTGCAAACGGGCGGTACGGTGACGTCTGGACAATGGGATGCACACAACAGGACGGCGGGAGTATAGTCCTCCTTCATACAAACGTCAGGCGACAGTTTTTCGGGAGATCCGCTTGCCAGTAGCAGCCATAAACTGATTTGCTACCTCACTAGCTGTGCTGCGCCGGTGTCTTTTTGTTGATAGCACTATGTACCGATCTTCTGCAGGTGTCGTACTGCGAACACGACCTCCCCCGTGACGTTTGCTACACTCTCCATTTGTTTGAAATGATTTCCAAAGCCTTGAAACAACACTGTGGCTGACGTCGAACTCCCTGGCAACATCTGTTATTTTTCGCCCTTCTTCAATCTTGCCAATAATACGGCCACGCGTAAAATCATCTAGGTGATGTCGGGAAGACATACGGAAACTTGCAAGTTCGTCAATTGATTCTTTCCCTTTCAACTTTGCGTTTGAACAACAACGGTCAATACGCGTCAAATCCTTTATATCTCTTATCAGCGCTATGACGTCACGAACAAGTTCGGCAATCCAAAATTTGCATACGCACAACATGTCTTACTGTATCCCGCACTTATTCTAATTTCCACATTTTCCTGCCTTCCATTTTATGGTTGCTGTCGTTGCTATTGTCATCCGTCCTTAGCAATTGTCCTGCAGTGTAATATGGGATAAGGGCGATGGAATGGATCGCAATCCTATGTCCTGACCTTTGACCCCATTTCGTCCATTTTCAATAGAGTTCGTCCCCAGTAATCCCTTACCACTTACTGAAATTTCATGGAAATCGAACCATGTTTACCCCAGTTATAATGCGGACAGACGGACGGACGGACAAAGCTGAAGCATATACGCTTCTTCAACCTACGGTTGGAAAGCGAAAGAAACGAAGAATACGGTACCACCTGTCACTTTGATGCGCGTCTAGCATAGTGATATAATTATCAGCTTGTTGCTGCAACCAGCCCAAAGCTCACCAAAAAAAAAAATTCCACACGTTCGCCGCTTCTTTGCACGTTTCGAATAAAGCCAGTTCCTGACTGTTTTCATGAATGCAATACAGGGTTAAACCATACAATACAAATTTTAAAGATGTGAATCCGTTTTTTTCGTGTAAATTTGTGGCACGGACGGTAAAACAGATAATAACCGAAAACTTGAAAATTTCGGACATTAACTGATTTACCAATTCATGTCATATTTACACCAAAAAAAAACACATTTGCATCTTCAAAATTTGTATTGTATGGTGCAATCCCGTATTCCATTCATGATTTATCTGCTCCTCCGGGCAATCACGGGATGGAATTCTTAACTTCCAGATTCGCTAAACACGAATGCCGGTTGCCTCGCTAACGAATCCTGTGTTGGTTATTCACGCTTTCCAACCGTAGGTTGAAGAAGCGTATATGCTCCAGCTTTGTCCGTCTGTGTGTCTGTCCGTACGATAACTCGCGTTAAAATGGTTCGATGAAATTTTAGTATGTGGTAGGGGACCACCTGGGGACAAATCCTATTGAAAATGGGCAAAATGGGGTCAAAGGTCAGACCATAGGGGCAGGATGCATTCCGTTTCCCTTACAGATCATAGCTTGCGTAAAAATGGCTCGACTTCAATGAAAGTTCAGTATGTGGTAGGGGACCACCTTGAAAAGAATTCTATTAAAAATGGGCGAAATGGGGTCAAAGGTCAGAGCATAGGAGTAGGATTCATTCCATTACCCTTATGCGTCATAACCTGCGTAAAAATGTTTCGATTGATTTCGATGAAATTTTAGTATGTGTTAGGAGACCACTTGGGGACGAATTCTGTTGAAAATGGGCGAAATGGGGTCAAAGGTCAGGACATAGGAGCGGGATCCATTCCATTGCCCTTATGCTTCATAACTTAAGTAAAAATATTTCGATTGCAACAGAACTTTATCATGTTGTTGCACAGGTACACTAAACCAGTTCTGTTGAATATCATCGAAATGGGGTCAAAGGTCAGGACACAGGGGCGAGATTAATTCCACTGCCATTATCCTCATAACTTGAGTAATGATTTCTGGTATGTTGGAAAGCGTATCATAATCAATGCATTCCATGATTTTACCAACTTGTATTCAAATTAATCGGAAACTTGAAACTTGGTCGTTCTGGGCGCTATCCGGGGGACGCGTGTTCGCATCCCGGCTCAGAGCGACGAATTTTTCAAGTTTTTATATATTATTCGACTTACCATCCGTGTCATATTTACACTAAAAAACGGATTTATATCTTCAAAGTTTGTTCTGACTGTTTTGTCAAATCATTCTTTTATGAAAAATGTGTAAATAATGAGATTTAAGTTTCCCTGTGTTTTTCTCTTTCTAGTACCACCTCGTTTTAAGGAATCTTACCAAAGCCAGTCAGCAGTGGAGGGAACTAATGCTAGTTTAAAGTGTGTCGCCATTGGACATTCCCCCATTGCGATTTCTTGGATGAAGGATAAATCCACACTGGATGTTGAAAAGTCTTCTAAGTAATCTTTCAATCTCTTATTGTACAGAATTTTTATTTAAAAAAATGAGATGTGGTTATTTCTGCCAGTGATACAAACCAAACTTCTTTAACATACAATCGACCATTTAAATCCAATCACGTCCGGTGCATCCCAGTAGCAACGGCGTGTTCCTGCAAAATAATTGCCCATTCCACCAGTCCCATCTATGTACTGCATGGACACAAGATAATTGTAGTTCATTTGAAACGATTCAGTGGCCACCTCATGGGTATGCAAAAGTTTCCGTAGTTTTAAGGAGAAAGGAGACAGGAAACCAGTACACATTTATTCAACGAAATACTGGCCGTTAGCACCGCTGTTGGGCTAAGGAATGTTTCATAGAACGAAACAGATGAAAGTCTGAGGGTGCGGTAAAACTTCTCAATGTAACTGTTCAATGGTTGATTTCGTAGTGGCACCGATATGTGATCTGGCATTATCGTGTAAGAGGATGACCGGGCGGCGTCCTTTAACTGTCCATGGGAATTTTTGCTCGATTGTGGCGTTCAGTTTCATCAAGTGATCGCTATATCGTTGTGCAGTGATTGTTTCGCCTGGTTTAAACAGTTCGAAGTACATAACTCCATGCATATCCCACCACGCACGCAACAGCACCTTTTCCCTGTATTTACGAACTGACAGAACGGGGCGCCGGCCGGTTAGACCACTTGAGCGCCCGCTAGCTGGGGAGCCTGTGTCTTCTGCATACCCACATTTGATGTACAAAGAGTCAGTTTCATATTTTCATTATTTGTATTGTACCCGAAGAATAAATTTTCTGTAAAACGCAAGTTCTGTTTGTACTAATATACTTTACTCTTTTCATTGTGAAATTTACAGTTGTACCATGGAATTGTAATTCCGTATTAGTGTCTTCCCTATGCCGTTGCACCTTGTGTACATATGTTGTTGTTCATTACAAGTTAATCTAAACTTGTAATGAACAACAACATATGTACACATATGTAGTATTGTGATTGAGGCACTTGTTTAAGCCTAAGTAATAGTTCTTTTTATAATTTGACAGTGTTTCACAATAGAGATATTGCATTCAATTTGTATAGAGTTCACACCATCATTGTAATTAGATTATTTATTCGCTTATCTTTCAGACACTGAAAAGTATAAGCCTTCTGCTCTTTTCTTCTTTTTTTCAAGATTGCTCAAAATATACATGTTTGTTTTTGCACTGTAAAATTTATAGTTATACCTTGTACTGGTGTTCACCTATTAGAGATGGCACTCTGCTGATTCACATTGCGAACAAATATTGTACATAGAGTAAGTCAACCCTTCAGTCCAGTATTGTCAGTGTTATGAATTTGCTTACATTGTATATAGTGCATCCACATAGTGTAAATATCTCATCGTCATTGTAAATAGGTCATCTACTTGTTTATCTTTTGGTAACTGTTAAGCACAGGCCATCTGTATCTTCCTGTCCATGTTTGCTCCAAATAAATATTGTTGAAGCTAATAGAACCACGGATTTAAACCCCATCGAATATCTTCGCAATATCATCGAACCGGCTGTTCTGGTTCGTTTCCCATCGGCTACGAACCTGAGGGAATTCAAAACAACTTTGGAGGACGCATGACTGCCGATACCTGCAAACATTTTCGTATGACGTCAGGATTGCGCTCATCGCATTTATACACAGGTATCTTTAATTCAATGGCTCTTCAGTATATAAGGAGAGAAGGATTCGATTTCCGCTGCAGGTTGGAAACAATTTCGACTTTCCTGATTGGCTAGATGAATCAGATAAGTGAATCAGACAGACAGACTTGCGAGAATCGTCCAAGCAAAGACGATGGGGTACCACCCTGCATTTCACTGCAGTATTCGAAATTGGTCAGCCGAGAGCCATGTATTATTTATTACGTCACGAATGAGGTCCAACAGACGACAACCATGTTGAGTAAAGATTATATCAACGCAGAAGACAAACGTGCGCCTGCAGTGGGTGTTGCAGCTTTGACAGTGATCATTTCAGAACTAGAAAAAACATCGCTCGAACGGACGAATCTAGGTTCCTCATATGCAGCACAGGATCTAAATCTGGCACAAACAACATAAGGCCATTGTGTCAGATGTCAACTGTAGAAGAACGCCGTAACGTTGTGCGGAATGTTTACCTGGCAAGCCTTAGCCCTTTAATACAAGCCGAAGGATATCTAAGAGCCAAGTTATTGCTGAACATTGCTGCCGACGAAATAAATTCGCCCAGGGGCTACGGTTTATCCTCAAGAAAACGGACACATTCAGAATAGAACACCCACTCACAATGCTCGTATTTTCGCTGAATGGTTTTAGAAACATCCCGACGAGTTTTTCTTGCTTCAGGGCACTGCATAATCCCCGGATCTAAGCCCTCTCGTGCATCTCTGGGATCAGATGAACACCAGATTCAATAATTTTCGCGTATGGTACAATACTCCTGTAATGTCTCATGGCCCAACGAATTCAGGTTGTTCTGAACGTAAAACGCAACAGAGCACACTAGTAGATAGGTGAATCTAATAAATCGGCATTTCAGCGAACATGGACAAAAAAAAGGTACGACAGAGAAACGAACAGAAGAACACTATTCTGTCTACCAGTGTGAGTCAAAAGATCGTCCCAGTTTGAGCTATAGATAATATCTGGTCTCCATTCTAGTGAGAAACTTATGCCATCTTTGAATAGATAACGCGATGACGTGAAACACACGAGGCTGATGACGTGCGTTTGGCACGGAATGTGACTGTGATATCAGGTAACCAGAGAAGGGAGGTCTATAACATGCTGTTCGGTGTTCCTACGCCAATATTGCTAAAAAGGTTAAACCTGTCAGTAGAAGCGAGAAAAATGTGTGCTCTTGAAGACAAGGAAAGAGTTGACTTCACAAAATTCGTTCCGAGGTTTCAATGCTGTGGACACTGGTCTAGAAGAGAAGCAGAGTTTCGGACGGCCAATGACCACCCGAGCTGAAACCCAGTCAAAAACCAAATGTGTACTCAGTATTCGGCTGCTCCGGAGCCGAATGCTTTCCCAATTAGCCTACACCGGCAAGGGCTTATCACTGCTACTGCCAGTCTTGACATCTGAGCCATATCTGTGGTACGTCACATATATCTATCCCCCTCCCATCCCTTGAGAAAGGCGCGGGCATGCAATAGCAGTTTCAGGGACCATGGCAAACCATGCTTGAAACCACTTTTTGTAGAAGAAGGAATCCCCATTATTTCCAGCCGATGTGGGGAACGAATATCCCACATTTTCCGAAGAACATAACGGCCTAAGTAAATCCACTTTTATGTCCTAAGGAAATCCATTTTTAACCCAAATTTGCTGATGGTAGAATCCACATCTTTCTGCTCCGACGCCGAAAGCTTTCCTACTTTTACTCTACCCCGGAAGAGCTTATGACTGCACCTCCTCTATAGTATGCGAAAGCCTGGAGGAACCAGTGACACCGAAGCCCGGTACCAGTATACGACAATTGGCAACTGTGGTGGGTCTAACTAATCCACCATCGTTCGTAACCTGCACCACCTTTGTTTCTAAAGCAGGTGCCACACGAATTCACACCACAGCAAACGAGATAATGTGTCACTCTATAATCCACAGGTTATAGGCTTTGATAATAACCCACAGGCTTTGGCGTCTAAGTAAAAGGTAGCCCTCGACACTTTGAGGAGCGTGGCAAACTTGGATTTCCTCCATTCCGCTCATTGCGACTTCAGTTACGGTCATCAATTGCAACAATTCTGTTCAGGATTGTGCCTCCCTCCCTTTCGAAACTTTGAAGGCAATCCTGTGCAATGCTCACTCTGGCTGCCATCTGTTCTGGGGTGTGTTGATGGAGCGCCCAGCGAGCGATCATTTTCTTTTTCTCAGTGAGTTGGTCAAAATCCGGTGAACAGACATGTAGACAAATTTGCCTGATGAGCAATCTCCTCGACTGTTAAACGTAGATTCTCTTCGAGAAGCGTTGCAACAAATGTTACAGATGCTTTGTATGTCGCCGTTTGAGGTCAGCCTGAGCGGTGATCATCTTTGATGCTGCTTCGACCCAGCGAAAAATTGTGATTCTGTCAAGAGTTCCTTCCCCACAAACCTCTTGCAAGGCAGTGTGGATCTGTGTCGGAGTTTTTCCCCGCAGAGTTTCTATTTTCACGTACGAGCGCTGGTCTAACGCAGTGACTCGACCTGAGGAGCTGCACACTTCCATTTCCAAACCCTCCCACGTCCACACAGCAAATGATAGTGCGTCGGTTTGGACGGCACTGCGTTGCTGAGAGTCTGACCTTGACATGACGCAATCATTTTCCCGATTGCATCCTCCGCTTTCGTTTTAGATTAACGTATGCAGATTTTTTGGTATGACCCTCGTATTCCTACATTATCATACCACTCGGAACAAATAGCTGAAGCAAAGCTAGGAGGCACATATATCCAGTTGTGCAAAGATGTCTGTTCGATGGGAAAATCATGCTGTGAATTTGGACGAGATGTTAGGGTCCTACGTACCGGGAACTCGTGCCAGATTGTCAGGTTGTGAACCGGAACCTCTGTGCCCAACAACTGTAGTAGGTCCATGATGCTCTGCACTAACACTTACCAGTGATCATGAATAGTATGCGAGAATTACTGTAAGTAGATAATAATCCAAGTCATACCTCCAGTGTGGTCATCCGAAAACTAAAGAACTGCAAGTGCTACAGATCTTACTTCGTCCTCCATACAGTCCAGAGATTGCGGTATCCCACTACCACCTCCTAAGCTTCAATGTTCATTTCCTACAAAGGCAACACTTTATTTCGCTTCATGGTTCATCTTACAGGTCACATCTCTTTCGCTTCATGGTCCATTTCCAACAAGGACGACACTTTCTTTCGCTTCATGGTCTATCTTCATGGTCACAAATCTTTCACTTCATGGACAATTTCCTACAAGGAAGACACTATCTTTAGCTTCATGGACCATCTTCATGCTCACACCTCTTTTCGTTCATCTTCATTGTCACATATCTTTCGCTTCATAATCCATTTCCTACAAGTACCACGTTTTATTTCGCTTCATGGTCCATCTTCATGGTCACAAGTCTTTCATTTCATGGACAATTTCCTACAAGGATGACACTTTCTTTAGATTCATGGACCATCTTCATGGTCACACCTCTTTTTGTCCATCTTCATTGTCACATCTCTTTCGCTTCACGGTCCATTTCCTACAAGTACCACCTTTTCTTTCGCTTCATGGTCACAAGTCTTTCATTTCATGGACAATTTCCTACAAGGAAGACACTTTTCTTAAATTCATGGGCCATCTTCATGGTCACACCTCTTTTTCTCAATCATCATTATCACATCTCTTTCGTTTCATGGTGCATTTCCAACAAGGACGGCACTTTTTTTCGCTTCATGAACTATCTTCATGGTCACAACTCGTTCACTTCATGGACAATTTCCTACAAGGAAGACACTTTCTTTAGCTTCATGGTCACACATCTTTTTGTCCATCTTCATTGTCACATCTCTTTCGCTTCATGGTCCATTTCCTACAAGTACCAAGTTTTATTTCGCTTCATGGTCCATTTCCTACAAGTACCAAGTTTTATTTCGCTTCATGGTCCATCTTCATAGTCACATCTCTTTCGCTTCATGGTCCATCTTCATAGTCACATCTCTTTCGCTTCATGTTCCATTTTCTACAAGTACCACGTTTTCTTTCGCTTCATGGTCCATCTTCATAGTCACATCTCTTTCGCTTCATGGTCCATCTTCATAGTCACATCTCTTTCGCTTCATGGTTCATTTCTTACAAGGACGACACTTTCTTTCGCTTCATAGTCCATCTTCATTGTCACATCTATTTCGCTTCATGTTCCATTTTCTACAAGTACCACGTTTTCTTTCGCTTCATGGTCCATCTTCATAGTCACATCTCTTTCGCTTCATGGTTCATTTCTTACAAGGACGACACTTTCTTTCGCTTCATAGTCCATCTTCATTGTCACATCTATTTCGCTTCATGTTCCATTTTCTACAAGTACCACGTTTTCTTTCGCTTCATGGTCCATCTTCATAGTCACATCTCTTTCGCTTCATGGTTCATTTCTTACAAGGACGACACTTTCTTTCGCTTCATAGTCCATCTTCATTGTCACATCTATTTCGCTTCATGTTCCATTTCCTACAAGTACCACGTTTTCTTTCGCTTCATGGTCCATCTTCATAGTCACATCTCTTTCGCTTCATGGTCCATCTTCATAGTCACATCTCTTTCGCTTCATGGTTCATTTCTTACAAGGACGACACTTTCTTTCTCTTCATAGTCCATCTTCATTGTCACATGTATTTCGCTTCATGTTCCATTTCCTACAAGTACCACGTTTTCTTTCGCTTCATGGTCCATCTTCATAGTCACATCTCTTTCGCTTCATGGTTCATTTCTTACAAGGACGACACTTTCTTTCGCTTCATAGTCCATCTTCATTGTCACAACTATTTCGCTTCATGTTCCATTTCCTACAAGTACCACGTTTTCTTTCGCTTCATGGTCCATCTTCATAGTCACATCTCTTTCGCTTCATGGTCCGTCTTCATAGTCACAAGTCTTTCGCTTCGTGGTCCGTTTCTTACAAGGACAACACTTTCTTTCTCTTTAAATAAGTATATGCCTTTTATAAGGTTTTGTAAAATCTTTATATATACTAAATATCTATGTTGTAACTTAAAATCTTCTGAAAAGGCCCTCGGCCTAGGCGCCTTATAAATATCTGAGAAATGATCCGATGAGTGCCTTTTATTTGGTTTTCTAAAACGTTTGCAAATACCAAATTTCTAGGCTGTAAGTTATATCTTCTAAAGAGGCCTGGGAGCTAGGGTTTTGCAAACTGCTGAGAAATGCTCCATTGAGTGACTTTTACCAGGTTTATGTGAAATGCTTACAGTTTCCAAATATACGGAAATTATCTTTCAAAAAGATATAAAGAGGAGAATAAGTTAAATTATTATTCCTTTCTGGGAAATAAAAATGTTTACTATTGTTGGTAGATGATACCATTGGACAAATCGGCGTTGTACCAATCGTACCATTGCACGAATCGGCGTTGGACCAATCGTTCGGGACCGGCCTCGTTGGGTTATCAGCTTTTCACACATGTTATCTCCCTACTGATGTCTCCAAAGGTCGAATCGTAATATCCTGGGTTTTAATATTTAACAAAACTATTCAAACCTTAAACAAATAACATTTTATTTTGCGCAGTTTTGTTCACAATCCACACTTTTATGTCAAATCTTATCAGAAAAAGTTTATATTATTTAATCTTGCTTTTTATATGTGAGTCATTATCGGCTAATTGCTGATGCGAAATTGTAATTTAGATTTACGCATTCTTTATTCTTAGATACTCGATTCGCCTTGCAACTGAAGAACTGCAGACGACGTCAGAGTTGTTCATCAAAGACTGCGTTCGAAATGACACTGGAATGTACGCATGCGCGGCTGTCAGTGACATCGGGCAAGATGAAGCGGGAATTCAGTTTGTAGTACAAGGTAAGTTCGAAAATGCTGCCCTTTCTCACGCGATTAACAAAATTATTTTGCACAAATTAATCTGCAAAAGCAAAACTACGAAGTAGCCTAAGTGCCACGTTCAGTCACGTGTTCCAGGATTTGGATTGCTGAACCTGATGAAACATCTGTAGATGTGTTTTAAAGAATTGGCCAAACGGTGCCGATCGCGATCGTTTAGCTGCCATATTGCTTAATTTCCGCTTAAGGCTTTCTTTGAATGAGTGTAAGAGAAATTCTATCCTATATCTGCAATGTAAATTTTTTTGTACACATTTTCTCGAAGACTATTTACTTTGTAGTGTTTGAAATTTTGAGCACAAATAAAAATGACCCATACCCACGCAGCACAGAATATTTCGTATATGTTACAAGTACGCAGCATTGAAACATTGAGACTTTTCAGATACGTTGCGCAGTGTAACAGTAATGTTTCAGAAACCTTACGATTACGTCAAAATGTCCTCAAACGTTAAATAACTTTGAAACAGTGGCGGCTCGTGGTTGAAAAAATAGGTGAAGAGGTACAAGAGCAGTATGAAAATATATCTACTGTCTACAATGAAAATCCCTTAATGACGACCTACTTATTTTTGTTATATTAAATCAATTTTTCTTCCTTTTAAAGCTGCAGATTTGTCGATTATGTCGTCATAAGATGGTTAGATGGTTGTATCTTCGTGAGCATCAATAAAATGTCTTCCTCAATAGAAATATTTGCCAGAGAAGCAAGTCTATCTTGGGAACTAGTGTTTCTTGAGCAAGTTTGTATTCTTTTAAGAAAACGTCTTTCCACTGGCACACTTGTAGATGGAATTGTTAAACTGAGTAAAACCAATTTATAATCTTCTGTAAAAATGTCTTTGTCTCCGTGAAACACTCGAAGGAGTTCTTGAGTCAATATGTTCCTTAATTTTTCATCGGCGCATACAAGACTCAGTTCATTTTTAAGGCGCTGTGTTTAGTAAATATGTTTCCGTATAAAAATGCAGATTTTCAAGAGCGCGGGAGGGAAAGCATGCATTACATTATTCGAATTTGGTTGTGTCAGCAAGTCAGACAAATTGAAGTTTCTTACAGTCTTGAAATCTTATATCCATTTCCATAAGAATGTGGTCCAAAATTTTAAAATACAATTGTTTATAATTTTGAAAAATTGTTTCCTGTGTAAGAGCAGCATATTCCCGTGCTTATTTCTGTGATTTTGGTAGTTTTTCCAAACTATGCTTCAAATAACTCATCGGTCTTTTTATGGCTCAAAATTTAACGCGTTTTTTTTTTATTTGAGTTACACAGTAGTTTATGTTTAGTTATTTTTTCTTCAAAAGTTCGAATAATAGATCGGTGGAGCTAAAAATGTAATTTCGAAACTGTTAATATCATTCAAAAACCCCTTGGCAAGATGAATTGATTTTTTGTCTGATTATTCGCTATTCATCAGAAATCCGAACACTTCCTTTAATTTATTCCAATCTTCAGCAACTACACTTACTAATTTCGAAGTGGAGGACCATCGAGTTTCTGCTATGGTTGGTCTGCATCTTGCAGTTTTGCCGCCCCGGTGGCGCAGTGGTCTAAGCGATGGCCTCTGATCATTCATCCGAACGGGGTCCGGGTTCGAATCCCGGTGAGGCATGGATGTTGTGTTTGTCTTACGGCACTGGCTCTCTCCCTTCCCTGGAGCCAGTGACCCTAAATTAGGGACGGGCGACTGCTTATAGCCCATTGAGTTGCTCACGGTGGTCGTTAAACCTCCAATCAATCAATCATCTTGCGGTTGCTGATATAAGTGTATAAGACCGCTTCGCAGAATGGTGAACAAACGAAGCAATTCCACTGAGGCTTGCAAAAAGTATTTGACACTTGGAAATTTTAGAAAAACTCTTGTGTAATACAAGATTCAAACGATGAACAAAAACAGCTTGAGAAGCTTTATCCTTGACTTTTTTTCTGTAGCCCATTTAAGTGTTCAGACATTATACTTGCCCCATCGCAACATTGTCCTATTTATTTGTGTTGGTAATCAGACTGTTCCAAAATTTTGTCTAGCATTTTGTATAAAGCTCCTGACGTTCTATCTTCATTCACATCATGGAAACCCAACAATCCCTGAACGAATACACCTTCCGAATCAACAATCAAAAATTATTTAATTTTTGACGTGATCGTTTATATATTCAGAAATACATTCAATTAATTCATTTTGAATAGCTTTTTATCCTTTCGTATCGATTTTCAATTTCTAAAGAACTTCTTCATATCAACAATGAAAGTAATTCAATGAAATTTCCACGATTTATCGAGCCCAGGCGTTCGTCATGGCCATGGAATGCTAGTTCTTGTTTGCTCAAATACAGTACAGAATAATATTGCATCAATCACTGTATGCAGGAAAAGTCTATTTAAACGAACGGTTTCGTTAAAATGCGTTTTCAAAAGCCTAGCATTTTCCCACAGGGCATCGGCAATGGTGTTTTGAATTTTTTCAAAATTCCTTAACATTAATTAATCCGCATTTCAGGTGTTCGCTAGAATCCCGATGTTTATGAAGTGACCGTGTTACGCTTAATAAATCTGAGAATCCGACTTTATTCCACGCCGAATGTTTATTACTAAAAAGTAAGCATTGCCCAAAAAAAAAAAAAAAAAAAAAATAACACCCGCTGCACCGTGATCTCTGACGACTTTACGCTCAAAAACTGAAAAATGCAGAGGTAAGGCGCGTGCAGCTGAAACACTTCACTTGAGCGAGCAGATTGGGGAGGGTGACGTCACGGTTACCATGACAACTTGGCCGAAAAATGCAGACTTCCAAGCATTCTCATTTCGGCTCTTCACTTGCGCTGTTTTGCGTGTAAGGATTTGTTTTCCGTATTGAGCGCGCCATGTGAATTAATATCTATTCAAAATTTTGAGTATTTTGGAACTGAAGAAAAGCAAAAAGAATATATTATAAAAAAATACTGAATAAAACTTTATTTTGAGTAAATCAGGTGAAGAGGCACTTCACCTACTTCACCTGAGAAGCCGCCACTGCTTTGAAACATAACCGATACGTTACAGTGAAGGGTTTTTGTAACTTCAACGTACCAACTTTATGTTACTGTTACGTATTTCAAAGATATTTGTAACTTCGTTTCATTACTGCTACGTATTTGAAAGATATTTGTGACATCGTCATATTACTGTTACGTATTTACTATGTTGAACATTATACACTGGCGTGCAAAAATTAAGGACGAGATGGTTTTTCGAATGTAACGTCATGAAGAAGTGCTCCACATCGACTCAAATCACACCATAAGATCCCCAAAATGTAAGCATATCGGACAAGTGAGCAAAACCGTCCAAACAAGGAAACCAAAGGATACACAGGCACTTTGTTGAAAAGGTAACTTCGAGCACAACTGGACAGAAGACAGAAACGTCCATGTGACAGGCGACTGCCAAGCAAATTCCAGTCTTTAGGAGGATATGATCACCCCTGACTGCGTTACAAGATTTACAACGTCTGTCAATGCTGAGGACGAGGTTGTCAAGGAGCTGTTGAGGCATCGCGGCCCATTCCACTCGTAGCGCCAATCGCAGCTGCGGAATCGTTGCTGGCGGCTGGTGATGTGCTGCCAAGCGTCTCCCGAGAAGGTCTCACACGTGTTCGATTGGATTTAGGTCCGGAGACCTTGTGGGCCAATCCATGCGTTGAATATCTTCACCCTCCAACAGCTCTGCGACAGCCACTGTACGATGAGGTGTAGCGTTGTCGTCCATGAAGAGGAACTCAGGACACACAGCACCTCTAAACAGATGCACGTAAGGGAGGAGAACCTCGGTACAATAGCGGACACCAGTGACTGAACCCCTTGGAAGATGTGGAGGTCAGAACGGCTACCAAGTATGATACCGCCCCAAACGAGAACTCCACCACCTCCAAACCGGTCCCTTTCGATGATGTTGGAAGTGTGATTGCGTGTTCCCTGCTCTCTCCAGATGTGTATACTTTCAGAATCGCTCGTCAGACTAAATCGACCCCATTGCTGATGTGTCCAGTTCTTGTGTTCCTGGCACCACAGAAACCGCCGTCTCCGATGAGCAGGCGTTATTGGCACACACTGTACTTGTCGTCGTGCAAATAGACCACCTTTGTGCAGTGTCCTGGCCACGGTAAAACGCGATAACGGACGTCCAGTTGTCTATTGCTATGCCTTACGATTTCTCCCGCTGTCTGCCGCCTGTCTCTTCTCGCCTGTAGGACAATATACCGGTCGTTTGCCGCCGCGGTTGCTTGTATACGACCACTGCTAAACTCTCGGACAGCTATTCCTGTCGTTAGAAATGCTCTCCAAGCTCGTGAAACGATGGTGTGAACGATTCCGAACTCCTCGGCCACACTAGTCGCAATTCGACCTTCTTCCAACCTCCCAATGACGCAACCTAGGGTAAAGTCATCCAGAAGTCGTTTACTGGATCGCCTGTTGACCATATCACACGGTAGCAGCAACTCGATGTCGTTGAAAGCGATGTACACCGTGCAATAGCTTTCACCGAATTGCTGAGCGTACACCACCCGTGTGCTTTATACTCCCCCCCGCGCTACGTCATGCTGCATACATGCGCATGCTCTACCGTACCGGACCCTAGCCTATCTCTTGAGTGGCATTTTGGTCCGTTCTGCCTGCTCGTTCCGTTGTTATGCTAATTTCTTCTCTTCGTCCTTAATTTTTGCACACCAGTGTAGTTTTAATAAACTTTGTAAAATCACAAAATAGAAAAATTACACTCGACATCTGTTTCAAAAGTAACAACAGTCGTATTACGAGTTGTTTACATTTTCACAGGTTCAACGCAGTCCGCTGTTCATTGGGAACAGTGGCGGCCTTTGTATATTGATAAAAAAGGAATAAAAATCGGTCCCAAATGAGGGTGTCGAATTTCTATTATACATGTGGAGTAAGACTATATTTCAGCGTAAAAAAAGAAAGAAAATCAAATTCGTCATTTCTCTAAATACCTACCAATATGAAATTTCTCAGCTTCAAGTGATGCTGGTATAGTATACTAATACAACACAGCCATCTACTTACATTTTTTAAAATGCTTTTTAGAATTTAAATATTGTAATAATCAAAACAATTACTTGCTTTCAGATGATCTTGAAACAAAGCAAAAGGACAAAAATTAAATCAACTAACTAGCTAATTCTAGTACGAAAGTATCACAAAAAAATATCCCAGTAGCACGTGGAAATACGACTAAGAGAGTGCTTCGGTGAAATGGCATAAATGCGCATGCGCATCTCACGCCGTTGTCAAACCAAAAATCTTAAACATCGCCGGAATGTAACATCAATGTAGCAATTATGTACAATGGAAACTATAAAACAATAGTATCGATGAATGCTATTTTTAACGTAAACGTAACGTACAAAGAGCTATGTTCCAAAATAGATGTTGCTGAAACGTAATTGTAAGATATCTCTGAAAGTGTAACGAAAATGAGAGATTGTAACATTATTGATACATATCTGAAACGTTTTGTGCTGTATGGGATAGCTAATGTATATTCCACAATTATTATTCCAAAAAAATGTTAGAATTTTATTTTTAAATTGAATTTATTTTACTCGAAAGTATTTGAATTAGGCGACAGATGGCGCGATAAGTTAGCTTAGCAGGTTTTCTGTCTGGAAGAAACTAAATCTTTCTTTTCTGTCTGATTTTTGTAACTATCTTGACCAAATAGAAATCATTGAGTAGGACTAAAGGTGAGATTGAAATCTTGCCTTCCATAAATCATCGTGAATCCGGCTGTACGTTGATGTTTTGAAGAGAAAAAATGTACATTAGCAGAGATTTCGTCAATTTGAGCTATAGAAACTCCGCTTACTTATTCAGCTCCACCTCCAAATAACGTCATTGGTTAAAACGTAACCGCGCGTATTTGTCTTTTCATTGAGGAGCCAACGAGAGACTGCTTCCATTCTGAATATGGTGAGGTCTGCAGGGATTCGCTGACGCCAACGTCTGGGAAAGTCACTCAGAGCGTAAAAGCTACGCTCAAGGAGTGATTTTTTGCGCCATCTATCGCAGAAGATGAACCCTAACACTCATGAAAAGACAGCCTGTACATCTCCGTAACCAGTTTTCCAATGTTAATTTTCAAAAATTCGTTTTACTGCTTTTTAAAAGACAAAGTTTATCTCATTTGTTACAATATCGTCAAAAATATCCGAAAACACTTCTATGAATAAAATTTGTAATACGAAAAGGATTAATGTCGAGTTGGCCCACCCCATATTGCTATCACAGCTTACGATCTGCTGCGAAGGTTTTCCACAAGATTTTGCCCCATTGTTGCGGAAATAACCTTCCATTCTATGACAGGAACATTAATGATGTCTATCACCGATGTGCGGTCGTTCAGTGTGGCTAGCAGTTGGAATTTTAGTTCATTCCAAAAATGTTTTGTGGGATGAAATCTGGGATCTCTGCAGGCCACTCACGTTCTTCCATAAAATCTCACCAAATTATTCATACACGAACCTCGCTCTGTGGACAGGGGCATTGTCTTATAGTGAAGTACAGTGCCTTCACTGAACTTTTGTTATAATGTTGGAAGCGCAGCATTGTCGATAGTTCCACTATAATCTCAGGAACAGGCCAATAGGTAGCGTTAACCTCGTGCCATCCACACCGAGATTCGTCCGTCCGATTGCCAAATGATTAAGCGTGATTTATCGCTCTAGAGAACGTGTTTCCACCTCTCCAGAGTCCACTAGCGCAGATCTTTACACCACTCCAGCCGACGTTGATCTTGCTGATGTTAGCCAGAACACTTCAGTCTTGGTTTGATGAGCACCAAGATGAACTTCCACATCTACCCTAGCCAGCTCAAACGCCTGACTCGAATATCATCGTGGGCAGTTTTGGAAAGCAGAGTGAGAAGCAGATTCCCTCCTCCAACATCGCTAAAACAATTGGATGATGTTCTGATCGGTGAATGGTACTCGTACAGCATTCCACTAGACACTATTCAAAAGCTCCATCATCTGACCTTAAAATCATCGTGGGCAGTTTTGGAATGAGAGTGAAAAGCGGATTCCCTCATCCAATATCCCTAAAGCAATTGGATGATGTTCTGATCGATGAATTGCACTCGTACAATATTCCACTGGAGACTGTTGAAAAGCTCAATCACCTGACTTGAATATCATCGTGGGCAGTTTTGGAAAGCAGAGTGAGATGCAGATTCCCTCCTCCAACATCTTTAAAGCACCTGGATGATGTTCTGATGGAGAAATGGTACAACATTCCGCTAGAGACTATTTAAGAGCTTTATGAATCTATTACATCTTATAATGAATTAGCTTTATTTTCTTTCCGCTAAGCTAATTAATATGAATGATTCTCTTCCTACCAGCTAGCTAATGATATACTTGTACTAAGCTTCAAAATAGTGAATTCAAAAGGGTTGTTGTTACTAGTTAATTACGAACGTAAACAAAGTCTTAACGCTGGTTATTTATGGTACTAAATAAATGTTATAAACCTAACAGCCAGACAGGGGTCTGACAAAAACTATGAATTGAGAAAGACTAACTTACGGTAACTTCTTTATTATAAGACTCTTGGTCAACTAAAGCACACACACAACTTGTTTTACAATAATGAAGAATCTCTCCTCATAACAACACAATCTCTCCTCGTATTATAAACGCTCTCCGTAAACAACAACGCTCTCTCATAACAACAACAAAAGCTCTCCCTAAGTCTCGATGAACGCGCCTATATACTAGCTACCACCACGTCATGACTTACACTCATTGCCAGATCTCATTCATCGGGTGAAATAATATTTCGTTCAGTAAGAAGATAATTTACATAGTAAAATAAAATAACCAGAGATAGTAAAATCAAAAGGAAAGTGAATATAGAGTATACGTTACAATCTCTAAAGCAATTGGATGATGTTCTGATGGACAAATGGTATAACATTCCGCTAGAGACTATTTAAAAGCTTTATGAATCTATTACATCTCTAAAGCAAATGGATGATGTTGTGATGGACAAATGGTGTAACATTCCGCTAGAGACTATTTAAAAGCTTTATAAATCTATTCCATGAAAGTTAGAAACTGTTGTAAGGAAACATGGTGGTCTAACACCTTATTAATAAAGACATATTATCTATTTCCCAGGTGTTCATATTATTTTGTCCTACTGCTCTATATAGTGCGACACATGCCTTCAAGTTTCCTTGGATGGTAAGATTAGAGTTAATCGCATTTCGCCGCCCCGGTGGCGCAGCGGTTTAAGATTATTCATCCAATAACGGTCCGGGTTCGAATCCCGGGAAGACATGAGTGTTTTGTGTGTCTTACGGAGGTAACTCTCTCTCTCCCTTCCCTGGAACCAGTGACCCTAAATTAGCGACTGCCGACTGCTTACAGCCCATTGAGTTGCTCACGGTGGTCGTTAAACCTTCAGTAAAAAAAAATCGCATTTCTTTTATTTTACTGTTAGTAAGTAAAAAGGAAAAGCAAATAATATATCTGATTTAGATGTTACTGTTTGTTGTGACGATCCAAACATGTCATCTTCGAAATTATAAATGAAGAAAATTTTACCAGTACATATGAGATATTTTATGAATTTTGTACAAATCAGACTAAACGCCGCAGAAATATATTGTTTTATTGGAAAAAGCTTTGAGAGAGTGAGATCTATCTTAATGCACACACAATAATCACGATTATGTTCACTCATAACAATAGTCTTCATTAAATAAGTATCATTTTATTGTTATATTCTATATTATCCTCTCGCCTGAGCATATTCTTCATTGCTAAATAACGACCATATTCACAACTGAGAGCAACCTTCATTACTCTAATGTGTCTTCATTGCTGTAATCACGAATATTATCAAAATGTACCCAGGAGTCACATATCCTTAGGGAATGTATTTTTTCTGCCTAATGGTTGAGCTGAATTGGCTGTTACGGTGTTTCAAACATGGCGTCTCAGGAGAGACACAGAAAAAAGAAACGAATCATATATGTCAGCTGTTTATTGTCACTTTGTGCGACATTTTGCGACCGCAAATAATGCTTTTTAGCTCTTCACCTGCAAACGAATTACATGGACACCTGTTACATGCAGAATGACATAAAGAGAGCTGTTATTATTATAATTTAAATTCCTACGCATATTAGGGAAGAATCACCCTTACCAAAGTAAGCTCATTTGCTCCTAACAAAAGATAGAATTACATACGATACAAACCCATGAGATCAAATCGCCTCCCTTGAAGTTATTAGACGATTACATTCAGCTGCTACGAAGTGATGAAAATTATTCCTATCATTCTGCAATTACAAAAATTACACAATACGTTGCTGTCTTTCTATTGCAGATAAAGGTAAAAGAATGGGATGTTTTAAGTGTCGTCAGCTTTTCGAAAAGTTACTAATACCAGGTACTTACTTTTAGTTTATGCACGTTTAAACTTTTGCAACAATCATTTAGCAGTACTGATAGAATGGTCTGTGTGTCTATCGGTCGCATACAGTTAAAACAACTAAGCATATAGGTGTTATGTTCGGCATGCGAAAGAATCCGTAACCTCGGAGCGAATTTTCTGAAATTCAAATTTCTAATATTTTTATTAATTTTTTAGGTAATCTCCGTGAGAAAACTGAAAGAGACGAAACCGATAGATGGCAGCATATTCGTTTTCCCGATACAGCTTTGCGTTAGCATTTTTTATGTAAACTTGAGACTTTCATCTGAATGATTTTTTGATTTTTAGAGTTTTTTTCTCCTCTCTCTCATTCGCCCTCTCACACACACACACTCTCTCTCTCTCTTTCTCACTCTCTCTCTCTCCTTCTCACCATTTTTCTCACTTTATCTCTCTCTCTTTTTCTCACTTTCTCTCTTTTTCTCACGTTCTCTCTCTCTTTTTCACTTTCTCTTTTACTTTCTCTCTTTTTCTCCCTTTCTCTGTCTCTATCTTGCCCTCTTTTTTTCTCACTTTCTCTGTCTCTATCTCTCCCTCTCTTTTTCTCACTTTCTCTCTCTCTATCTCTCTCACTCTTTTTCTCACTTTCTCTGTCTCTATCTTGCTCTCTCCCTCTCTTTTTCTCGCTTTCTCTGTCTCTATCTTGCTATCTCCCTCTCTCTCTCTCACTTGCTCTGTCTCTCTCCCTCTCTCTCTCACTTGCTCTCTCTCTCCCTCTCTCTATCTTGTTCTCTCCTCTCTATCTTTCTCTCTCCCTCGCTCTCACTTGCGCTGTCTCTCTCCTTCTCTTTCACTCTCTCACTCTCTCTCACTTGCTCTGTCTCTATTTTTTTCTCACTTTATCTCTCTCACTTGCTCTCGCCCTCTCTCTCTCTCTCACTCTCCCACTCTCTTTCTCTTCCTCTCTCTCTCCCACTCTCTTTCTCTCTCTCTCTCTCTCTCTCTCTGTCTCTCTCCCTCCCTCTGTCTCTCTCTCACTCTCCCTCTTCCTCACTCTCCCTCTCTCTCCCTCTCTCTCTCTCTCTCCATCCATCCCCCTCTCTCTCTCCATCCCTCCCTCCGTCCCCCTCTCTCTCACTTGCTCTCCCTTGCTCTCTCCCTTGCTCTCTCTCACTTGATCTCTCCATCTCTCTCTCTCACTTGCTCTTTCCCTCTCTCTCTCACTTGCTCTCTCCCTCTCTCTCACTTGCTCTTTCCCTCTCTCTCTCACTTGCTCTCTCCCTCTCTCCCTCACTTGCTCTTTCCCTCTCTCTCTCTCTCTCGCTTGCTCTCTCCCACTGTCTCTCGCTTGCTCTCTCCCACTGTCTCTCACTTGCTCTCTCACCCTCTCTCTCTCACTTGCTCTCTACCTCTCTCGCTCACTTGCTTTCTATCTCTCTCTCACTTGCTCTCTCTTTCTCACACTTGTTCTCTATCTCTCTCTCACTTGCTCTCTCTCTCTCATGCACTGATTCGCTCATTCACTCACTTTTGTTTTGGGGTTTATGGAAAAGTTCAATGAAATTGAAGAAATATCATCCATTAAAATAAATATAATAATTACTATTAACTTGAAATTCTACATTAAATTAACATTTCTGATAGAGAATCGTTATTTATTTACAGTTTTTTGAAAAAAAAAGCATTTTATGGCCCCTATTTTTGACCAAAAAAAATAAAATTTTACAAAATTTGACACAAACTGATATAAATTGTAAAGTTACGTTTACGATTTTTCTGCTAATGTGTTTAGAATTAATTTTCCTACGACCTGATGCTAGGAAATTTCAATATCTTTTGCACACACTGCACTGTAGTATTATTAACAATATTTTCTAAAAAAAAATAAATAAATTAAAGGTATTTTATTTTAGGTGGCAGAAAACCTACTCAACATATAAAAATTCCATAGCATGAAATGATATGAGAAATATTGAAATACATGCAGTTAAAATGTCATGTAGGTATCTTTAGTAGATTAAAAGTTATATCACTCTAAATGTCGACATGCATTTCAAAAATGAAGTTACTGATATTAGCTCTGAATGTTTGAGTTGCATATAGCTCACCATACATTCATTAAAATCCTATAGGCTCAGCTGAGGTGCCTTCCTGGAGTTTCTTTCTATCTTGAGCCCTCAGTTAAACCATCTCCATTGCAATTCTCTATTGCACTTTTTTGCTTTGTTCTTCTGAATTTGGATCTGGTGTCTTTTGTTCAAGCAGACATAAATTGCCTGGAGACAGTCGAAGTTTTTTCCTGCCTTGTTAACATTGTTACACTATTTCCAAAATTGAAATCTCAAGTTCTTCGGCTGTGCTTGCGAGGAAGAAAGAGGTTGCCACACAGGGGAATTTAAAGTGTACGCACAATCGCGCAGGATTTTAAAAATGGCGTTCTTGTGCCCAAAATGCACTATATTGGCAAAGGTCACCGGACACCTAGAAGAGAAACGCAACATAGCATTTATTGACTTACATTAGAACGGTGTCGCTCCACCTTTGGCCTTAATTAATGCACTGACGCTTCGAGACATGCTTTGGATAAGGTTTTGGAACACAGCGATAGGTATGCGCTTCCATTCAGTACATAATGCTGCCGCTAACTGTTGCTTAGTAGTAGGCCTTGGTTCCAAACTTCTTAAGCAGCGATCTAATTTATCCCATATGTGCTCTATGGGATTAGGATCAAGGCTCTGTGCTGGCCAGTTCACGCACGATACGGAATTATCTTCAAATTGTAACACTCCTTGCTTTATCGCTCGGTGCATTATCTTGATGGTACAAACAAGGCTCGGTTACATAGTATTGCCACATACACGCAGTTTTTCTGCTCCGTACATTTCGTCTTGCTTGTGCTCTCTCCGGTGTTCCGAGTAATATTTTTTGTGTGTGTGAGTTCCGTAAAGGTTCCACGATTCTTCTCGTATCCCTACGAAGTCGGTGAGTGATCATTTAGTTAAGTTATCTTCGTTTTATTGTCTTGGCCAAGTCGGCCAAGACGTGAATTCTGCTTCGCCATTGCGGATGGCTACATCGAGTGAGAGCGACGTCTCAGCTCTTGCGTCTGATAACGATTTTCCTGCTCTTCCACCATCCACCAATGGCGGGCCTGCTCCAACAAGCCCCTCCTATCCTAAGCATAGTTCAGCTACCCTATCAGCTAATCCTACTTCTACGTCACTGAGTGGTGACCAGCAACCTTCTCAGCAGGTGACATAAGAGGCGATGGAAGTTTCACATTCGTCAGTGGTATCAACGTCATCACACTGCCCAGCCATTCTCCATATGCAGCCGTCCTTTCGAAGAAATCTTCTCCACCTTCTGCGTCGGCTTCTATCAAAGGCCCTTATCAGATGAAGTGTGATGCTAACTCCAAGTTCTTCGCCGATCTTCCAGCAACTTCGCCAGCTGGTGAACACTTCCTTAGTAAAGTTGACCTGGGCGTTGCCTTCCCTGCTCTTGCCAATACTAAAACTCAAAGCGTACAGCGTAGCACTTCGTTTACTCTTCAGGAAGTCAGCCGTCACATACGTAGGCGGGAAAGATGGCAAAGTAACCGCATATTTCTCTGATCCCAAATTTGCACTTTAAGTTATAAATGATGGACTTTCCATTGGTGAGCGCCATATTAATGCTGATCCTATCTCCCACATGCCTACTGTTCTGAGTTTTTCCCCAGTCCCGCCAGAAATTTTTGACTAACTTTTACTGTTCATTACGCAAAAGTTTGGACGAGTAGTTGGCACAATCACCAGCTTCTCCTCTTTCCCAACCCAGCCGGATGATCGTTATCTTCTTTGCCTACGGCGAAATGTAAGAGTGGTTTTTCAGTCTGACGAAGCGAAACTACGAGTTCTTCTTTTTTTTTTTTTTGATTAGAGGTTTAACGACCACCGTGAGCAACTCAATGGGCTATAAGCAGTCGCCCGTCCCTAATTTAGGGTCACTGGTACCAGGGAAGAGATAGAGCCAGTGCCGTAAGACAAACACAACATCCATGCCTCACCGGGTATTCGAACCCGGACCTCTTACTGACGAATGATCAGAGGCCATCGCTTAGACCACTGCGCCACCGAGGCGGCAAACTACGAGTTCTACCCAAGTTAAGTATTCGTTGTGATACGCACATCCGTGATATTAGCATTACTGTCGGCACTATGTGTTCTATCTGTAAATGTTATGGCGCAGTGGTCTAAGGCGCTGGCCTCTGATCATTCGTCCGTAAAAGGTCCGGGTTCGAATCCCGGTCAGGCATGGATGTTGTGTTTGTCTTGCGGCACTGGCTCTCCCTTCCCTGGAACCAGTGACCCTAAATAAGGGACGGGCGACTGCTTATAGATCATTGAGTTGCTCATGGTGGTCGTTAAACCTCCAATCAAAAAAAAATAAAATAAATAAAGGGTATGGGCACCCTCGTGCCTTATGTCCACATCGCACTTCTACTACAACTTTGACAGCCCAAACACTGTCTGCTTCAGTAGTACCCTCAACGACTTCAGCACAAGCCAAAAGCAAAAGTAGCAGTACAGCCGTTGGTCGCCGCGTGACTCCACACAAAAGTTCTACAGCCGTTGGTCAATACGCTACTTCACACAAAAGTAGCACTACAGCCGTTGGTCAACGCATGACTTCGCAACGACCTGCATAATCCGCACCTGTGTATCCTTCTCCGTAACATCTTCCATCAGATACACCCCTTCACTTCTTAGTTCACTCCCCCTCACCCCTTACTTGGAGGGAATGCTCAAGTACAATCGTCTGTTTTTCCTGGTTGGTCCACTGCGTGCAGCCATTTCAAAGTACCTGACAACCCTGATGCGACCCCTCTCGGGGTAGAGGAAAGCGTCGAAGGACCCACACAATGCTCGTGCCAAGAAAACCCGAACAACGACTGACCGCTCTGACCGTAGCGATCACTCAGTTGGCTACACTGCATCAGATGCTTCTGTTGAGCTTGAACTGGTACCGATACTGGTTCTGGAGACACAGTTCTCTCGCATGCATTTCTTCAATTTCTAAAAACTGTTTCTCTTCCTCAAATTCCAGTCACTGGAGATGTTCTATATAATTTCCTTTCAGGTCGCCGTAAAAACAAAGAGTCGAAAAACTTTTTATCCTCTTATACTGCAATTCCAGCTAATGTTCTACAATTGCAAATCATCCGTTCTCATCTTCAAGCGATGCCTCGTGAGACCTTTGGTGATCCGCGCTGTATAACGAACCTCACTCGTCCTTTAAACCTCCTTTGCATAGCAGCTGATGACACAATCCAGCCACCATCTGACATTTCCGTTCAAGACAGTGAACTTGAATTGTAGGACGCCATGTGTTGTATCTTTCGCAACAGGCTTCTGTCGCGATTGCGCCTCGCATATGCGTCTGCCTCAACTGACTCTCAGAAACGTCGCTTTTTCCGGGTTTGGTCACCAAATCGAACATGGTTTACTGATCCCTCAGTACAACTATGTTCGACATGTACAACTCCTTCTTTGAGAACTGTTCTCCATTACTTTGCCATTTTAAGTTTTACTTGTACCACTTGTAAAGTTCTTACCTGTGACATTGGTCACAAAATATTTTCCATCGTAGTCTACTTATTCATGTTATCACATTGTCTTTTACACTTTCTATTTGACATCAACCATTCTATTACCACACATGTTGTACATATTAATATGTCTTGCTCATTTGATATTAGCATCTCATAGGCACCTACCAGTGCATCACTACATTGTACATAGTATTACAACTATACCTTTACCTTTGTTACACATTTCTACTGGAATTGTTCATATTCATTCTTCAATGTGTATCTCTCGTGCATTACTCATGCACCACTGTTGTCGGTCACTTCTGTAGCTCAACTTATACATGTGAAGATACTCATCTACTATATTTTTATTGCCATTGTATATAGCACATCAGCATCTGTACATTTGTCATCTTCACTGTACATATGTCGTCAATTATGTTTCTGTTGGCACTGTAAATACAGGCCCTCTGTACCCACCTCTCAGGTTTTCTCAATAAACAATTTTGAAAGCCACAGAGTTGGTAGGGAATAATTGTCCAGAATATCTAGATAGAAGTGCTGGTTAACAGGTCTGTCCACGATAGCCAATGGGCCGGCAGCATACCACAAAATACACCCCACACGAGTACACTACCAGCTGTAAACTTGACCGTAGGAACAGAACACTGTGGTAAATAGCGTTACCCCGGCTGCCGCCATACCCACACACGGCCATCAGACTGATGGATCGTGTATCTGGATTCATCAGTCCATAGGATCCGCTTCCATTGATCTACGGTCCACGATAAATGTTCTTTACACCATGCTAAACGACGAGTAGCATTCCGAGTGGAGATGAAAGTCTTATGAGCAGCCGCACGACCACGGTAAACCATGGAATGAAGTTATCTACTAATGGTACGTGTACATACCGAGATTCCAGCATTTTTACTCACCTGTACACTGAGGTCTTGTGCAGTACTCTGTCGCTTAGCTGTAACGACACTCCTGAGGCTTTGACGTCCTCTATCACTGATTTTCTTTGGTCTGCCGGTACGTTTTGCTGCTTCAGTCACGCCATGTGTCTTCCACTTATTGAGTACATTCAAAAATGTTTACCTGGGTATGTTTAAACGCCTCTCGGTTTATCTTATGGACAACCCACTAATTTAACACCCAATAAGTTTTCCTTTCTCAAAGTTAGTTCTGCGACATTTTCACACAAAATCGCAGTGAGCTGCAGGTATGTTTTTATACCGTTTGCAGCTCTACCGTGCATCTTAAAAACGCAGAGAATCCGTTCATTTGCTTTCGAATGGGAGCCCGGTGACTTTTGTCATAATAGTGAATGTCACCCAAGGCTATAAGAAGGTAGAAATAAAATTCTTTATTCAAGTAGGGATCATTCCGTCAAAATACATTTTTTTTGTTTCCCATTTTATGTCTAATTGCCCTCTGATTTTCTCTTAACGTCCATCATTAGCAGCTCTGAGAGATATAGGTAGTCACCCGTCTCTAACTTAGGCCCACTGGTTTCAAGGGAGAGGGCTAGGGAACCAGTTCCGTTAGACAAACGCACTCTCCACGTCTAACCCGAGACTTGCCAGGCTGCTTCTATGCTAGAACAGAGCTCATTTGGGGTGACTGGCGGAGGCGCTTCAAGTCGCTTAGCTACCGTGTCCCAGACGTGCTCGATCGGGGACATAT
The DNA here is from genome assembly GCA_039090855.1 of Macrothele yani. Classification (NCBI taxonomy): domain Eukaryota; kingdom Metazoa; phylum Arthropoda; class Arachnida; order Araneae; family Macrothelidae; genus Macrothele; species Macrothele yani. The sequence continues at coordinate 40,476,995 of CM077019.1, forward strand.
CCGGCGAATGTGCGGGCCAGGGAAGAAGCAGTATCTGCCGTGCATGGAAGATGCCTTGCACATTCCGGGCTACAGGGGCAGAGTATTGCCCTGCTGCAATGTAGCGCCAGAACAACTGCAAAGGAAAGTTATTATCTCTGCCTCTAAAACATCCCTTATGTATCGCTGGCTGTTGAGGGTTCCCTCAATTCGTATCACTTGAGTTCGTGGATTGAAACCCTATGACGCTCCAACACATGACGCTTGACGTCTGACCGGTATGACGCTGCAAGGCACCGTTCATCACGATGTCTTCAAACACGTATGCGACAATCATGGTGCATCAAGGTGATTCGTAACTCGTCGGAAAACACGACCTGTTACCATTCAGCGCGCCAATGTCCGTGTTCGAGATTTCATTTCAGCTTGAGGCGTCTGTGATGAGGGTCAAAGGAATGCGTAGCATTGGGCTGCTAGCGAATGACGTCGAACTGCGTTGCTACGAGCAAATGACGCCGAACTGCGCTGGAGGGCAAATGTTGACCTCTGACAGTGCTCCACTGTTACGTTAACACCGAGGATGTTGCTGTGCGATCGGTCAGAGGTTTCTGTCATCCCGTTTAGTCGTGCAATTTTGTGGTTCATTTACCGGATTTGTGTGCATTCGAATAAATGAACAAAAACATCGCTCTTTCCACGTTTATCAACACCCAGCAACCGAAAAAATTGTTATCCGGCCACTGCTGGGATCGTACCCCAGATCTCTCGATATCTAGCCGAGTGCGTTCGCCTTACGCTATAATGGCCAACAATCAACGGCGCTATGTGCGTTTATCTGTCAGCTTCTGACATAGCCTATCCGTAGGATGGGCTCAGCAACTGAGACGTCTCCATCTGGTGGGAATGAACGGAACGAGCTATATATTAAATATAGCAAATAAATCCAATGTGCGAGAACAGTGAAAATTCTCTTGTTGGCGTCAGTGAATAAACATGGAAAGAGCGACGTCCATTGCTGCGAAACGCGAACGTACTCGGCTAGATATCTAGAGGTCTGGGGTACGATTCCAGCTTTGGTATATAAATTGCGAACTAGAGCGTGTAAATTGCAAATCAAAATCAGACCGCCATTAAAACTGTGTATGTAAATTGCGAACCAAGGCCCATGACCGCTGTAAGCAAATCCCGAACACACTTTCTCTGAACATCTGCGGGAATTAAAAATTTCTGATCGAGTAACAGATTTTCAAACAAACCTTTGTGATCTGCGAAATTATTTTGTTACAATCTTGCTACCTAAGCTACTGAGGTTTTCCAGGGAAGGACACTTCCTCAAGGTAACATGGAAGTTCATCTATATTTTTTTTCATACTCGATGTTCCAATATCAAAAAATAAACCAGTATGAAAAATTAATGATTAAAACAATTTAAAACAATGTACTTACGAAAACAACAAAACTGGTTTGTCAGCCTTGCGCAGGGGCCATGTTAACACCATTGAAGTGTTGGCATTATTTCTAACGAAAACATATATTAAAATTCAAAGTATGAAAGCTCCAAAGACAAGCATCAGTAAAAGTGCACTCCAACGAAAAACAAATTTGCAATAAAAAGTAGATTATAAAAGAGGACTCATTGCAGGATTTTCTTATGTAAAATTTGCATCGCAACATGTTTTCGTTAATACATTGTTTTACCTTGTTTTACATTGTGTTCATCATTTTTTGTTTTGTTTTGATACTGTTTAAGTACCAGTATGAAAACAATAATGATTAAAATAATGTAAAACAATTTAAAGCAATGTATTGACGAAAACGAAAAACTAATGAAAATGGGGGGAAGATTAGCATGGCCCGAGAGCAAGGATGACAAACTGATTTTCGTGTTTCCGTGAATACATTGCTTTACATAGTTTTGCATTGTTTTCATCATTATTTGTTTACGTTTGATACTGTTTATGTACATCATCATCATCATCATTGTCAACCATTATCAATCCACTGCTGGACGAAGGTCTCCCCAAGTTTCCTCCACAACGGTCTGTCTTGTGCAAGTCTCCTCCATGTCACCCCTGCATACTTTCGAATTTCATCCACCCATCTCCCATGTGGTCTTCTTCTGGGTCTTTTCCTGTCCCTTGGAATCCAATCTAAAATTTCGGCTGTCCATCGATGATCTGTCCTTCTGGCAGTATGTCCAGCCCATTGCCATTTCAGGGATTTAACTCTGATCATGATGTCTTCCACTCTTGTCATTTTTCGGATCCACGAGTTCCTCTTCTTATCTCTCCTGGTTACACCAAGCATGCACCTGTCCATGCTGCTTTGAGTTGTCTGCAGCCTTTGTATGTCTCTTTTAGTTAAGGTCCACGTCTCCGCACCATACGTAAGCACTGGAAGGATGCATTGATCAAACACTTTTCTTTTAAGACATAATGGCATATTGCTCTTGAAAATTATGCTGTTTCTTCCAAAAGCTCTCCAGGCAAGTTTTGTACGCCGATTAATTTCTTCATCAATGTGACCCTCACTTGATATCTGCTGTCCAAGATAAACGTACGTGTCTGTTATCTCCAGCTTTTCTCCATCAATCGATAAATCTTCATTTCTTGTAAAAGCATTGAACATCACTTTTGTCTTCTGAAAGTTCATTTTTAATCCCACTTCTTTACTCTTGTCAGCAAGTTCCTGGATCATACTCTGCAGCTCTGATGGGGTAGTTGCAAAAATGACTACGTCATCAGCAAAACGAAGGTGGGTTAGATAATCTCCATTAATCTTTATCCCCTTGTTTTCCCAGCTCAGTGACTGAAAAACACCCTCCAATGTGGCATTAAAGAGCTTCGGAGATATGGTGTCACCTTGTCTCACTCCCTTCCCAATTTTTACGTGTGTTGTATTTTCAAACAGCCTAATCTTTGCACTTGCATTTCCATAGATGTTATTAATAATATTAATGTATGCATCTTCAATACCGCAGGTTTTCAGAGCCATTGTAACTGCTGATGGTTTCACCGAATCAAAGGCTTTTTCATAATCGATAAAAGCCATGCACAATGGAAGTTCATGTACATACACTGTGTATATACTTACTTAACACATTGGTTGTTTTCGTGAATACATTGAATTAAGTACATATACTAAATATGGAACATTACAGAGAAAATTAACATGGCCCCTGCTCGAAGATGACAAACTAGCTTTGTTGTTTTCGTGAATGCATTGCTTTAAATTGTTTTACTCATTATTCTTTTCATAATGGTTTATTTTTTGATATCGTCAAAATGGACGCAAAAAAGGTTGGTTCGCAATTTCCACATAGGGGTCTTGGGCCTTACATATAGGGGTGGTTGAGGGCTGTCCGATTTTGGTTCGCAATTTACACGCACCAGATTCCAGCAGTGGCCGATTAACATTTTTTCGGTTGCTATGTGTTGACAAACGTGGAAAGAGCGATGTCTTTGTCTATTCACTGACGCCACGTATTTAGAGGATCTTCAGTATTCTGCATTCGAGCCTCATTTGTCCACCGATGCCACGTTCTCATCATTTTACTAGCGATTTGTCCCGCACGAGTGTAAATTTCGCAGTGGGAAAATCCAGCTTCTCTCATCCAGACAATCCTTTCTCGCTGAAAGTCCGTCAGGTGTTCATAATGCAACCTTTGTTGGCGTCGGGACATACTGCGACACAAGAAACACGCTTACTCAATGTCGGTTCTTCACTGATTCCAACACCTCGTTTGGTATCTCGTTTGAGCTACCTCATTTAGATACCCAAGACTGAAGAGTTCAGAGGGCTCCACATTTTAACTGACATTTTAATCATTTGCAAGTCCCAACATGTTGTACATATCCTGTAAGTTTCAAGCTAAAACCAGTAGTCCTTCACGGTGGTGCAATTTTCACACACAGTCGTCAGAATGGAGGCCTATGCTAAGGCAGGCCCAGTTCCTAGATGGACTGTAATGACAAGCAGTAGTAGTAGTAGTGTTTTTTCCTATTTCAGTGCAAATGTATGTTTTAATTATTTTCTGTCTTTTTTCTTACAAATTGTCTTTCTGGACATGCATTTTAAGAGGAACATTTATTTACATTTGGACTTTCTATTTATCTGTCTGCCTGTCTGCCTCTCTCTGTCTCTCTCTCTCTCTGTCTGTCTTCTCTCTCTCTCTGTGTCTGTCTCTCTCTCACTCTATTTCTTCTCTTTCTGTCTCTCTTTCTCTCTTTCTTTCTCTCTCTCTTTCTATCAGTCTGTCTGTCTGCCTCTCTCTCTCTCTCACTCTCTCTTTTTCTTTCTGTCTCTCTCTCTCTCTTTCACCCCTTAAACTATGTCTTAAATCTAAGGCAAGCTCATTTCCTTGATGGACTGTGATGACAAGCAGTAGTAGAAGTAATAGTAGTAGTGTTTTTTCCTACTTCAGTGCAAATGTATGTTTTAATTATTTTCTGTCTTTTTTTCCTACAAATTGTCTTTCTGGACATGCACTTTGAGAGAAACATTTATTTAAATTTGGACTTTCTACTTCTCTGTCTGTCTGTCTGTCTCTCTGTCTCCCTCTCTCTCTCTCTCTCTCTCTCTCTCTGTCTGTCTCTTTCACTTTATTTCTCTCTCTCTCTCTCATTACTTAAACTATGTCTTAAATCTAAGGCAGCCCCAGTTCCTTGATGGACTGTAATGAAAAGGACTGTAATGACAAGCAGTAGCAGAAGTAGTAGTAGTGTTTTTTCCTATTTCAGTGCAAATGTATGTTTTAATTATTTTCTGTCTTTTTTCTTACAAATTGTCTTTCTGGACATGAATTTTAAGAGGAACATTTCTTTACATTTGGACTTTCTATTTCTCTGTCTGCCTCTTTCTCTCTCTCTGTCTCTCTCTCACTCTATTTCTTCTCTTTCTGTCTCTCTTTCTTTCTCTCTCCCTTTCTATCTGTCTCTCTCTCTCTCTCTCTCTCTCTCTCTCTCTCTCTCTCTCTCTCTCTCATCCCTTAAACTATGTCTTAAATCTAAGGCAGGCCCAGTTCCTAGATGGACTGTGATGACAAGGACTGTAATGACAAGCAGTAGTAGAAGTAGTAGTAGTAGTAGTGTTTTTTCCTACTTCAGTGCAAATGTATGTTTTAATTATTTTCTGTCTTTTTTTCCTACAAATTGTCTTTCTGGACATGCACTTTGAGAAGAACATTTATTTAAATTTGGACTTTCTACTTCTCTGTCTGTCTCTCTCTCTCTCTCTCTCTCTCTCTCTCTCTCTCTCTCTCTCTCTCTCTCTCTCTCTCTCTCTCTCTCTGTCTGTCTGTCTCTTTCACTCTATTTCTTTCTCTTTCTTTCTTTTTCTGTCTCTCTCTCTCTCATCCCTTAAACTATGTCTTAAATCTAAGGCAGGCCCAGTATCTTGATGGACTGTAATCAAAAGGACTGTAATCAAAAGGACTGTAATGACAAGCAGTAGTAGAAGTAGTAGTAGTAGTGTTATTTCCTATTTCAGTGCAAATGTATGTTTTAATTATTTTCTGTCTTTTTTTCCCTACAAATTGTCTTTCTGGACATACACTTTGAGAGGAACATTTATTTAAATTTGGACTTTATACTTCTCTGTCTGTCTGTCTGTCTCTCTCTCTGTCTCCCTCTCTATCTCTCTCTGTCTGTCTGTCTCTCTCTCTCTTTCACTCTATTTCTTTCTCTCTTTCTTTCTTTTTCTGTCTCTCTCTCTCTCATCCCTTAAACTATGTCTTAAATCTAAGGCAGGCCCAGTTCCTTGATGGACTGTAATGAAAAGGACTGTAATGACAATCAGTAGTAGAAGTAGTAGTAGTAGTGTTTTTTCCTACTTCAGTGCAAATGTATGTTTTAATTATTTTCTGTCTTCTTTTCCTACAAATTGTCTTTCTGGACATGCACTTTGAGAGGAACATTTATTTAAATTTGGACTTTCTATTTCTCTGTCTGTTTGTCTGTCTCTCTGTCTCTCTCTGTCTCTCTCTCTCTCTCTCTCTCTCTCTCTCTCTCTGTCTGTCTCTTTCACTCTATTTCTTTCTCTCTCTCTCTCTCTCTCATCCCTTAAACTATGTCTTAAATCTAAGGCAAGCCCATTTCCTTGATGGACTGTAATGAAAAGGACTGTAATGACAAGCAGTAGTAGTAGTGGTAGTGTTTTTCCTACTTCAGTGGAAATGTATGTTTTAATTATTTTCTGTCTTTTTTTCCTACAAATTGTCTTTCTAGACATGCACTTTCAGAGGAACATTTATTTAAATTTGGACTTTGTACTTCTCTGTCTGTCTGTCTGTCTCCTCTCTCTCTCTCTCTCTCTCTCTCTCTCTCTCTCATTCTTTCATCCCTTAAACTATGTCTTAAATCTAGGGTTTGGGCATATTTTGAGGGCCGACTTTCCAGTGTATGGACGTTTTCGAGTCCGGATACAGCATGTAGATTGCCCGAAATTCCCAGCTGCTGGAACCTCTAGGGGTTTGGGAATATTTTGAAGACTAGCATTTTTTTAGTTTGGGTATATTTTGAAGATTAGCGATTAACTTGGGCATATTTTGAGTACTAGCTTGATGATACTTGAATACTAATTTCAGCATGTTTTGAAGAGTAACTGGGGCATAATTTGATGACTATCATATCTGTGGTTTGAGCATACTTTGAAGACTAACTTGGGCATATTTTAAAGACTAGATCTTTGAGGGTTTTAGAATATTTTGAACACCAACTTCCCAGTGATAGCGAGGCACTCGCGTATCAGGACGCAGCACAACAATCTGTCCAAATCCCGAGCTGCTGCCTTCTCTATAGGTTTCAGTATATTTTGGAGACTAACTGGGCCTCTACTTGGGCATATCTTGAAGACCAGATTTCTGGCATTTGGGCATATTTGGAACACTAACTTTCCAGTGATGCGTTAGCTGAAATCTCGAGCCAGGGACATCTCTTAGCTGCGGCGCCTCCTTCCTTTCTCAAGCTCTCATTATGGGCAGTAAATTATTAGAAAAAAATGTTATAAAGTATTTCTAGTTTTGCTTTCCTATAACTAGGGCCGCGGGTAGCCCAGTGAGCAACGTTAGTGAATGCTACGGAAAGGACCTCAGGTTCGATCCCAGGCATGTACGAACGCTCGATCCACTAAATATCCGCCGTGCGTCGGATGGGCACGTTAATCCGTCAGACACCGGGTACTGTGGCCCTCCGGTAATAAATAAGGGCGTCTTCCTCCCCCTTTCTACTTCGCTTCCATGTCACTTTCCTATCGGGCACTCTAGCCCAAATCTCCTAGCTTCCTATTTCTAAGGGTTGTTTAAGAGCTGGGGTCAGACACTCCCTTCCAAAAATCCTGTACATATGATCATTTTATGCCATTTTTTCCTATAACTAGGCCGCAGATCGCTTAGTGGTTAGCGAGTCAGACTGTCAATGCAAGGTCCTCAGGTTCGAGTCTGGGCTGATCTTTCTGAGATGGTGTGATTTACGAACAATCGCTGAATATCCGCCGTGCATCGGACGAGCACGTTAAGTGACGGCCCCCAGGCTGGACCCACTGGTTAAATGGGTATCCTTTCCTATGCCCCCCCACCCTGAAATTCTCTCACCCCTCTATGTGCAACATCGTACTTGTACGGTGGCGCCATCTACTGTACTCTAATCTCACTACAAACTGTTCTGTCAAAGTCGCTAGACTTGCTCTCATTCCTTCCGTTTCTGTGTCCTGCCCAAAAGGCGATCTCGCTGTAGGTGGCTGGGACCTAAGCTCTACTCACTGTGGACGGAAGTCCTACAAGAAAATGACAAATACTTTCCTATAACTGTTTCATTTTCTTCTATTACAGGACAACCAGATGCTCCTACAAATGTTACAATCATAAACATAACAAGTCGTTCCGTAAGTTTGCAATGGCAAGTTTTCCACAATGGTAACAGTCATATCACCGGAAGTGTTATACAGTACCAAACTGATTCAGGTAAGAACCAAACTTTTAAAAGCTTTTTTTTTTTTTTTTTTTTTGGCTTTACTGTTTTACAGTAAAGAGAAAATAAACAGTTCTTCATGTAGTGGTTTTGAAAAAAATTATGAAAGATTTGAATCCATAGAAAAACGAGACTGTTTCCATAATACAGTATGATATTATTTCATTCTTCAACATCTTCCAACGACGGATAAACACATATAACATTCATGAATGGAATACGGGATTACACCATACAATACAAATTTTGAAGATGAGAATCCGCTTTGTACGCTTTCCAAACGTAGGTTGAAGAAGCGTATATGCTCCAACTTTGTCCGTCCGCGCGAAAACTCGCCCCAAAAACGGTTCGATTTCGATGTTTAGTATATGGTAAGGGTCCACCTGGGGACCAACCCTATTGACGAAAGACAAAATGTGGTCAAACGTCAGGACGTAAGAGCGGGATCCATTTCATTGCCGTTATGCACCATAACTTACGTAAAAATGTTTCGATTGCGACAAAACTTTAACGGAGTTATACTGAACCGGTTCTGTCTAATATCATCCAAATGGGGTCAAAGGTCAGGACACAGGAGCGTGATTTATTCCACAGCCATTATCCTCATAATTTGAGTAATGATTTCTGGTATGTTGGAAAACGTATCATAATCAATGCATTGCATGATTTTACTAACTTGTTTGGTGTATTATGACAAGGATGGTAAGTCAGATAATATCCGAAAACGTGAAATTGTCGTCTTCCTGGAGCGGAAATCGAACCAGATGGTTATATTCAAATTATTCGGAAACTTGAAACTTGCTCGCTTTGGGTAGTGTAGTGGTTAGCATACCCGGCCGTTCTCTGGGAAACGCGAATTGGATTCCCGCTCCAGGATGACAAAATTTTCAAGTTTTCGGTTATTATCTGACTTACCATCCTTGTCATACTTATACCAAAAAACGGTTTGTTATCTTCAAAATTTGGACATGTAACATTGTCGATACTTACTAGGACTAATAAAAACTATTTTGAGGAAAAACAAACAGTGCTTTTTTAGAATTTTGTTAAATTATGTGGACGTTATCTCACGCTTTTAACACAGCTTTAGACATATTAATGAAAACTTGCATCGAATTGTGTGATGAAATAAGCATTTCTGATTTTGCTTCATCACAAGAAGAAATTTCAAAGTACAATTTTAGTAAGGCCAAATTCAGAGAAAATCACAACACATTACACCCCTACCGGAAAAACTGCGTATTATGTAACCTTTTAACGACCATAACCCAAAAATCTTGTATCAGTAAAAACTGAAGAGCAATTGAATTAGAGACAGCTGGCGTTATGCAAATGTGGGCTATGGGCGGCCCTTAAACGGAAACGACATGACGTATGCAGAGATCCGACAATATAAGGAGTGATGCGACGGGAATCAGTAAGAGTCGGAAGAAGTATGGGTAAGACGAAGCATCTAAGCGCATTTGATCGTGGGCAAATTGTCGGGGCTCATGGGTCACTCCATTTCGGAAGTCGCGCAGGCACTGTGATTTTCACGAGCCACTGTGTCACGGGTGCACCGTGAGTGGATCGAATCCGGTAAAACCATCCCTGCAAGGGCCAACAGCCGTGGACAACAGCGTGAGGATGAGCGGGGTCATCGTCTGGTAGCTCGCATTGTAACAGCGGATAGACGGGCCACAGCGCCACATTTGCATAACCGTTTTGTTTGCTAGTCTTGCACCGTTTTGTACATGCTAGTCTTTGCACCTTGTGATGTGCTGACCGCACATCACTGGGTGCAAAGATTAGCATGGGCGCGGGAACATCGCCACTTGACCCTAGACATGTGGGAAAATGTTGCGTGGACTGATGAGTCGAGATTCACGTTGGTACATGCGGACGGCAGGATACGAGTACGGCGCAAACCACATGAAGCGATGGTTCCTTCTTGCCAGCACGGTACTCTTCAAGCTGGTGGGGGTGGCATTCTCCTCTGGGGACTGTTTACGTGGACTGAAATGAGACCCCTGGTACGTGTGACATCGTCCCTTACAGGTCAACGTTACCGGGATATCCTGGACGACCGTTTGCTCCCGTTTGTGCGTCTTCAACATCCCACTGGGGACCTCATCCTGCAACAAGAAAATGCACCATGCTATCGCTCCCGAATTGTATCCGCATGGTTGGATAAACACTCCACCGACGTGACCTTGCTTCCTTGGCCAGCTAGGTCACCTGACCTCAATCCCATCGAGAGAGATGTTCCAGGCTCTGACTCCTCTCCATCAAATCTTTGTGAACTGTGGGAGCTTTTTCAGGGGTCGTGGATCCGTATGGCTTCCCAACGCTTCCGGTGTCTTGTCGAGTCCATGCCGAGACGAATCGCCGCCGTCATCAGGGAGAAAGGTGGTGCTACACGTTACTAGACAGGTATCTCTAATTCAATTGCTCTTTAGTGTAAATATCATAATGCCCGAAATTGTCTGTTGGTTCACTTCTTTGTTTAATAACAACAATAGTGACGGAGGGTGACGTCTTCTGATCCCTCATATGTTGTGCAAAATAGGGTAGGAAATCTGACTCACTCTGGGCAGGCGTTTTGGACGGCTATGGTCGTTAAAGGGTTAAATGTGAAATAGATTTCCTTTTTAATGTTTGTCCGTGAGTATGAACAAGAGTTTTGCATGGCGATTCTAACTACTCCAGAATTTTTTCAGACAGAAGTTTAGAAACGTAGACTGCTCTCAACGTATTGCAAACAGAAATATTTTCTTGAGCTCCCATTTGTAATATTAGTCACTACAAAAGATAGGAAACTGCATCAAAATATTCGTCACCGTGAACGTTATGAGATGCAAAATTGGATTTCTTTGAAGCGGACTGATGAATCGCGTTTCACATTGTTTCCGTCATCAGTACAATGTACGTCGGGTGAAAACTTGGAGATGTATATCACCCAGACCGTTTCGTTCGAATTCTGGAGCATGTAGGTGGATCCCTGATGTGGTGGAGTGCCATATCGTAGCATTGCTTAACTTCATTGATTATTGTGCAGAATAGTATCACCAGTGGCGTATCTAGTAGGACATTCTCTCTCCACACTTATTACCAGAACATTCGCACACATATAAGAACTGCAACCAAAGAAAAAAATATCAGTCTTCTTGAAATTACTAGAAAACAAAGGGTGCCGAGCCGACGGCCGGCAGACAAAGACACTTGCCGTCGCGGCGCCTCACCTGTCGCTCGCAGAGCTTGTGAAAACACAAGTTTGTCCTCGACGAACTGCGAATCCGTGTCTCCTCACTCCGGAGTAAGTCGCTCTCCCACCTAAGCTACGCGGACAGAATATGTCGCTGCACATTTGTCGTCTTGACACATGTTTTTACCTCTGTTGTACGTAACATCGTCTAAACAACGTGTGGACTACATCAGTTCACTCTTCATTTTTTCCACATACATTAATTCACTCTTCATTTTTTCCACTTTGAAGCGAAACAACACACATTTATCGAAGAACAAAACGGCTAGTGGATTCATCACAAATTTGTCCGCGACAGACGTCGAACCTGTGTCCCCTCACCCCGGAGTATGTCACTCTTCCAACTGAGCTACGCGGACAGAATGTCTCGCTGCAGACTTGTCGTCTTGACACATGATTTTACCTCTGTTGTACGTAACATCGTCTCCCTCTTAATTTTTTTTTTTTTTTGTCTTTGAAGGGAAGTAGGGTTTTCCATTAAGTCCAAACAACGTGTGAAATAAACGTCACACATTTTTTGAAGAACCCAACTGCCAGTGGATCCATTACAATTTGGTCCGCGACGAACTTGGAAGACGTTTCCCCTTACTCCGAAGTAAGACGCTCTCCCACCTGAGCTACGCGGATAGAATGTCTCGCTGCAAATTTGTCGTCTTGACACATGTTTTTACCTCTGAGTAGACAAACACGGCGCGTTTGTCAGCCAGTCTAGCGCGGCGTCTCTTTGTACGCCACGCACGCCACTGCATTTACACCGCTGCTGATAACAACCATTCAGAATAAACGTTTCTTTTCTTTTTTAATACGACTTTGGGTTTCTCAAATTCATGTCTTATCACATTTTCTCAAAATTAATTTTCTGCAGTAAACACACACTGTTTCTTTTGACTTTTCTGCGCCCCTTAACATTGGCGTCCAAGGCACGTGCCCTACTTTTTTTTTCTTTTTTTTTTGTATGTAGAGGATTTTAGGAAGGGAGTGTCTGACCCCAGGTCTTAAACAACCCTTAGAAATAGGAAGCTAGGAGATTTGGGCTAGAGTGCCCGATAGGAAAGTGACACGGAAGCGAAGTAGAAAGGGGAGGAAGACGCCCTTATTTATTACCGGAGGGCCAGTACCCGGGGTCCGATCGCTTAACGTGCCCATCACTTGATGACTGGAAACAAGTAGCCTAGTGTGACGAGAGTCGCCTTTCCAACTGTATGGGGAAGATGGAAGGATTCGTGTGTGGCGCAAACCCCATTAAGCCATGGATCCCGCCTGTCAACAGGGAACTGTACCGGCAGGTGGGGGGTCGTAATGGTATGGGGTGTGTTTAGCTGTACTTTAGTGGGACCGCCGGTACGTCTACAAACGTCTGTGACCGGCTATCGCTATGTGCGAATCCTTTCTGACGAGGTACACCCGTTCATGTCCTGCATTCATGCTAATGGGTTGGGCCTGTTCCAACAGGACGATGCAAGTGTCGGGAAGCCACATTATGGTTAGAGCAGCATTCATTGGAGTTTGGGGTGTTGCCATTCCCACCCAAGTCCCCAGTTCTGAACGTGATAGAATACATTTGGGATGCCCGCTATCGAACACAGGAATCCGAGACCTCGGAATACACCCGAATTGTGGAACGCTCTGCAGGAAGGATGGTGTGCATTGCCTACAGCATATTTCCAGAAGCTAGTGGGGTCCATCCGCCGTAGTATTTCTGCAGTCCTGCACCCCCGTGGGGGACTTACCATGTATTAGACTGGTGTACCAGTTTTTCTGGCACTTCAGTATGTGCCTCTACCACCACATGCACACTGGGGCAATATAAACTGAGATTGGTTCAAACATTAGTGTATGTCGAAAGAAAAATGCAATCTAAAATACCTCATATGGGTCTCATAACCAACTCTAGCGATTACTTGGAAGCCAGAGTCTGCCGCCCCGGAGGCGCAGTGGTCTAAGCGATGGCTTATGAACATTCGTCCGAAAAGGGTTTGGGTTCGAATCCCGGTGAGGCATGGATGTTGTGTTTCTCTTACGGCACTGGCTCTCTCCCTTTCCTGGAACCAGCGCCTGAATAAGGGACAGACGACTGCTTATTGACTATTGAGTTGCTCAAGGTGGTCGTTAAACTTCCAACGGAAAAAAAAATAAGCCAGAGTCTAATCTTTGGGCCACCGGGATGCTAGAGAATGAGATACGTCAAAACTGTATTGCATAGCGAGAAAAAATCCATAGTTACTAAAAACTATATTATCACACGTCCAGTGATACACATTACACAATAATGTGGAATGTATTTTTCCTTTAATTTAAATTGTATTCAAAAAGTACTGTTGCAGTTGTTTCATGTCTACGAGTTGAGCCAATTGTATGCAACGTTTTCTTGTCGTTTTGTGCGTTTTCGTATAATGAAATTTAAGTAAAATAAGACTAGTTTAATTTTCCAGACAATGATTGGAATGGACAGACATCTCAGCTTATTGTATCTGGTGCCGACACCAGCGCCACACTGCGGTCCTTGAGGCCCATAACAACGTACTTCATAAGAATCATCGCTGAGAACGCACTCGGGCACAGTAAGCCTAGTGACGTACTGAACGTGACAACAAATGAGGAAGGTAAGATGTAAGAATTTCCTACTTCTCTATTCTTATTTGGCATTCTACTTCTCCATTCTTCTTATTTACTCATTCTTCTTTATTTGGTAATGTCCTAATAGGGACAACTTTGAAATCCACCTGCAGATGCAGCGACGTGTCGCGGCGAAGATTGCGGTCAAACACGGCAGCTATCTTTGTTGATGGCCGTCAAAACTTAGACCTCTAAGGGGCTAATCTGCAAATTGCGTTTTCAACAGTAACCTTGGAAACACAATCAGGAATGGAACCATTTTCTCTCTGTCTCAAGATGGTTCCACCTAAACTCTCTACTTTATATATCCAGTGGTAAAACTTCTTGATATACACTATCTACCAACAAGTAATTGGACACCCCTTCAATTGACGATATCTGCGGTCCTGATACACGTCACGACCGCCGCCGTTAAATATCGCGTGGGAAAAAACAACGCAACCAGTCGCATGCAAGATGCCACGCAGTTCGGAGCTCTCTGATTTCGAGAAAGGCGTAATCGTCGGGTATCACAGAAATTGCAGATCCATACGTGAAATATCCAGCGAGTTGAAGTACCCAAAATCGACAGTGGTCTACGTGATTGGCAAGTGGAAGATGAGAGGTGACTGTCGGAATGTGCCCCGACCCGGCAGACCCACAAAACTGGGAGTTAATGACCGACGGGTGCTGCCCAGATAAATTCGGAAGAACCGCACCAAATCGATGGGCCACATCTGCGAGGAGTTTCAACAGGCATCCGGGAGTGTTCTTTTGATGAATACCATCCGTAAGGAAGCCCATCTTCTCGGTTATCATGGACGTGCTGCGGCCCACAAGCCTTTGATCACCAAGTCCAATAGCGCTGCTCGGCTTACGTGGTGCAAAGAACGTCGACAGTAGACCGTTGAACAGTGAAAATAGGTTCTCTGGAGCGAAGAATCAAGGTTCACCCTCTACCTTTCGGATGGCAGGGTCTGGATTTGGCGTCTGCCTGTAGAACACATCCTGCCGGAATGTATTGTGTCAACTGTGAAGTTCGGCAGCGGTGGAATTATGCTATGGGGGTGTTTCTCCTTGTATGACACGGGACTCTTGGTCGCAATTCCTGGTAGACTCAACGCCGAGACCTATCGCATCATTTTAGATGACCATGCGCTTCCTACGTTGTGGCAGTTTTACGGGGTGCACCCATGTTACTTTCAGGATGACAATGCCACCTGTCATGTTGCGAGGTCCACTATGGCTTGGTATGGTGACAATGGGGTTAATCGAATGGACTGTCCTGCACAGAGCCCGGACCTTATAACCCTATTGAGCACCTCTCGGACGATTTGGAGCGTCGACTTAAGGGGTGCCCCCCTACGTTCAAAATAGGTGAAGGAACTGACCTGTGTTCTCCAAGCCGAGTGGAAGAAAATACCGCTATCCGTCGTACAACGCCTGGTTCAGAGTATGCCCCGGAAGGTCGCAGCTGTAATCGCCGCTCGTGGAGGCTCCATTAACTATTAAAGGTCAATAAACTTCGTTTTCCTTTACTATCACAGGTGTCCAACTACTTAAATAGGAAATATTTTCGCATGGAATGGTATATGTACAAAATAAGCTGTCTATACATGCGATAAAAGCAAACCACGTCTTCAATAAGCAAATCAAAATCAATTTATTTACAAATTAAAAGCGGGTTTAAAAGCAGACTAGCGCTTTCGCGGATCTCCCGTCCCCATTTACTAGTCAAAGCGCCACGGGATCCAAAAGAGTCAACCCTCATATACTGAATAACACGATCCATCATGCACCACGTCACCAACAGACCGTGATGTCACAGTATAAGTACAAATTATAAAATTTCATTTCCAATTCAATATACATAAATATAAGAATACAAAATAGTTACAAAATGTACTGTTCCCATGTTTCAAAATTCCTCATGTGTCAAAGTCTCTTGTTGAGCAACCATTTTTCACCAAGGTCTTGGTACAAATGTGGGGAGATCTAAATTAAAACAGTTGTCTACGTATGCAATAATATATAAACTTTCTGAAAAGAAAACAGTACTTTTGTTGACATTGGAGTTCAAGATTTTAACGTTCTCCCAAACAGGGGTGCAACCACCCTGTTTAACTGCCATAGTAAAGGCAGTATTTATAGTTCCTGTCCTGAGGGTGTACTTGTGTTCACCCAACCGGGTATTCAGAGTCCTAATGGTAGAACCTATATAAAATTTGTCAATTACACCCGAAACCTCATGGACGAGTGGAATGCAGTATACACCATATTTCATGAGTTTGGGTACTTTATCTCCGTTATTTCTTAGTAAGGTAAATACATATTTAGTGCAAACTCCAAATGTCAAATTATGTCTATGGCATATGTTCTTGAGGGTGTTAACTATCGGTGGGAGATAATCCACCTTTCAATCATATCTAGTGGTTTTATTATCCGTGGACAAGGTCGTGAATCTCAACCTGGTGAACCTTCTCAATAGACCGGGAAAGTAGTGCTCTTGGTAGCCGAAGATCCGTGCCATAGTTGAGGCCTTAGAGAGTTCGTCTTGTCTTGCTCGGTTGGAAGAAGAGTGTGTGAATGCGCGTTTGATTAGAAATCGAAGTGATGATGCTTTTTGTTCAGGGGGTGAGAAGGGTTAAACGGTATGGATACATGGCATGAACGTAGGTTTTCGGTACATGGAGTATTTAATCTGATGAGTGTTGAAGTCCCTTGATAACAAAAAATCAAGAAAAGGGGGCAAGCTACCTTTCTTGATTTTATGTTATCAAGGGACCGTAACACTCATCAGATTAAATACTCCATGTACCAAAAGCCTACGTTCATACCATGTATCATACCGTTTAACTCTTCTCACCACCCTGAACAAAAAGCATCATCACTTCGATTTCTAATCAAACGCGCATTCACACACTCTTCTTCCAACCGAGCAAGACAAGACGAACTCTCTAAGGCCTCAACTATGGCACGGATCTTCGGCTACCAAGAGCACTACTTTCCCGGTCTATTGAGAAGGTTCACCAGGTTGAGATTCACGACCTTGTCCACGGATAATAAAACCACTAGATATGATTGAAAGGTGGATTATCTCCCACCGATAGTTAACACCCTCAAGAACATATGCCATAGACATAATTTGACATTTGGAGTTTGCACTAAAATGTATTTACCTTACTGAGAAATGACAGAGATAAAGTACCCAAACTCATGAAATATGGTGTATACTGCATTCCACTCGTCCATGAGGTTTCGGGTGTAATTGACAAATTTTATATAGGTTCTACCATTAGGACTCTGAATACCCGGTTGGGTGAACACAAGTACACCCTCAGGACAGGAACTATTAATACTGCCTTTACTATGGCAGTTAAACAGGGTGGTTACACCCCTGTTTGGGAGAACGTTAAAATCTTGAACTCCAATGTCAACAAAAGTACTGTTTTCTTTCAGAAAGTATATATATTATTGCATACGGAGAGACAACTGTTGTAATTTAGATCTCCCCACATTTGTACCAAGACCTTGGCGAAAAATGGTTGCTCCACATGAGACTTTGACACATGAGGAATTTTGAACCATCGGAACAGTACATTTTGTAACTATTTTGTATTCTTATATGAAATTTTATAATTTGTGCTTATACTGTGACATCACGGTCTGTTGGTGACGTGGTGCATGATGGATCGTGTTATCTAGTATATGAGGGTTGACTCTGTTGGATCCCGTGGCGCTTTGATCAGTAGATGGGGATGGGA
The DNA here is from genome assembly GCA_039090855.1 of Macrothele yani. Taxonomy (NCBI): domain Eukaryota; kingdom Metazoa; phylum Arthropoda; class Arachnida; order Araneae; family Macrothelidae; genus Macrothele; species Macrothele yani. The sequence continues at coordinate 40,494,541 of CM077019.1, forward strand.
GATCCCCAAAAGCGCTAGTCTGCTTTTAAACCCGCTTTTAATTTGTAAATAAATTGATTTTGATTTGCTTATTGAAGACGTGGTTTGCTTTTATCGCATGTATAGACAGCTTATTTTGTACATATAGTCCAATTACTTGTTGGTAGATAGTGTAGATAGCACTTGTTCTAAGCTTTAAAACAAGTGGTATTAGATTTCTGTATCACTCTTAGTTTGGGAGGTAGCCCTTGATGTCAGCTCACTGGCATAAACTGGGCTCACACTCACTCGTTTTTCTGCTGCACAACTCCTTGGAACAAGTTAGTTTAATATCACAAACGAAATTTGCAGACGGGCCCCTTAGTGGTCCAATAGTCGACGGTTGTCAGCGAAGAAATCTACCGCATCATCTCGTGATCTACGCCGCGAGACTTTGCTGACTATCCCGGTGGAATTCAAAGTTTTCTATATTAGGACATTACACTTTATTTTATCAGAAAAATCCTGGTGTGCTAATAAAATGCGTTTTATAACAATATACACTTTGTAACAAAGAAATCGCAACGTCATCATGCCCAAAGAAATCAGTGCCGGCCCGGACGCTCAGTGGTCTAAGCGCTGGCTTATGACCATTCGTCCGAGGTGGGTCCGGGTTCGAATCGCGGTGACGTATGGATGTAAACTTACGCACCGGTGTAGTTTGGAAGTCCGTTAAACTAAAGATTCTTGAAATCAGAGACAACAGTATTGTGACGATTTTTTATATTAAGATACAGCAGCGTTTGACGGATTGCCAAACTACACCAGTGCATCTTAAACGGGAGCCACTTTTTGCCTTACGACACTGGCTCTCTCCCTTCCCTGGAACCAGTCGCATTAAGGACGGGCGATTGCTTATAGGCTATCGAGTTGTTCACGGTGGTTGTTAAATCCTCAAAACAAACAAAAAAATCAGTATGCGGTTGAGCTGATTCAGGATAAACTCCACTAATGTACCATTTTTGACCGATTTATTCACAACAAGTGATTCTTGCGGCTCAGGTGTTATAATGATATAAAGCGATAGATTCTAATAATTCTTCTAACATGGGTCCGGGTTCAAATCCAGATAAGGAATTTTTTAATTAAGGGGGTTTAACGATCCCCATACCGTCGATTAGCGCATTGGTCCTAGCGCTGGCTTTTGACCATTCGTCTGATATGGGTTCGGGTTGAATCCCGGTTAGGAATGACTCTGTTTTTGTCTTACAGCACTAGCTCTCTTCTTTCTTTGGAACCAGTGGCCCTAAATTAGGGATGGACGACAGCTTATAGCCCATTGAGTTGCTGATGGTGCTCGTTACACCACCTACAACAACAACAAAAAATCACCGTGAGCAACTGAATGATCCAGCCATCGAAGAGTAGCCTGTCCTTAATTTAGGGTCAGTGGTCGCAGGGAAAGGAGAGAGCCAGTAGAGTAAGACAAACACAACATCCATGCCCCGCTGGTATTCGAACCTGGGCCCATCTCGGACGAATGATCAGAAGATACAGCTTAGACCATCACCACCAAGGAGGCCTGGTGAGGCAGGGATGGTGCGCTTGTCTTACGGCACTAGCTCTCTCCCTTCTCTGGAACCAGTGGCCCTAAATTAGGGACGGGCGACTGCTTACACCCATCGAGTTGGTCACAGTGGTCATTAATCACATAATCACACAGAAATATAGCTTTCAATACACATAGTAGAAACAAAAGGTGTGGAGATGTTCAGCGTGTATTTCAGCGCGCATTTTGTAAAAAAAAAATAGATGCTTATAATACCAGGTTAATCTAATGCACACATTAATCTAAAACGGAAGCGAATGAAGCAATCGGAGAAATCATTGCGTCATGTAAAGGTCAAACTCTCAGCCACGCTGTAGTGTCAGAACGACTCTATATCATTTGTAGTGTGGACCTGGGAGGGTTTGGAAATGGAAGCGTGCAGCTCCTCAGGTCGAGTCACTGCGTTAGACCAGCACTCGTACGTGAAAATAGAAACTCTTCGGGGGAAAACTCCGACACAGATCCACACTGCCTTGCAAGAAGCTTGTGGGGAAGGAATTCTTGATCGAAGCCGAGTTTCTCGCTGGGCATCGCGCTTTCGCGAGGGTCGAAGCAGCATCAATGATGATCACAGCTCAGGCCGACCTCAACCGGTGACAGACAAAACATCTGTCACAATTGTTGCAACGCTTCTGAATTGGCCTTTGACAGTCTAGCAGATTGCTCATCGGGCAAATTTGTCCACCATGTCTGTTCACCGGATTTTGACCAACCCACTGGGTGAAAAAAAAACGTGCCGCGTACTAGGTGCCCTATCAACTCAACCCCAGAGCAGAATGCAGCCTAAGTGAGCATCAAACAGGATCATATCCACAGGTTCCGAAGGGAGGGGGACACCTTCCTGATACAGAATTGTCGCAATTGATGAGACTTGGACCCGTGATTTTGAGCAGGAACTGAGGTCACAAGCAGCGGAATAGAGGCATCCAAGTTCCCCCACGCCCCTCAAAGTGTCGTGGGGAACAATCCAGAGGGAAGCGAATGATGATTTTTTCGTACGATCCCCAGGACGTTGTGGTCTCTCATCGTGTGCCGGTAGGGCAAAATGTCAGCGCACAATATTATCTTGACTTCCTGAGGACAAAGTTGAGACCGAAAATTCAACAAAATCGTAGCAGTTTGTTCGATGCAGAAGCGATCTTGCTGCATGACAACGCATCGTGTCATGCAGTAGCGTACGGGACTTTATCGAAATATGGCTGGGAAACTTTATCCCACCATCATATAGCCCTGATCTTACTCCATCGGATTTTGATCTTTTCCCAAAGATAAAAAATTGGCTCCGAGGCATCCGCCACGAATCGCTGGAGGAACTGTCACTGGATGTGTCCCTAATAATATGACAGCTGAACAAAGATGTCGTACTACTACAGGGCATGCTGGACCTGCCTTATCGCTGGGAAGCTGTCGTTAGCAGCGGATGTGAGTACATTGAACGGCAATATGGTACGTTTTCTCCGTTAGTTCACACTTTTCTCAAAAATGGACAGTGTGTAGAACTTTTGTTGGACCCCCGTATCACTTTGACTGCCCGAGTGTGGACACAATAACTGTGCAACTATTAGTCTTATTTGAAAAACCGTTTTTGATTAAGAAGCCCCCTAATGTGATAACGAGTATCTTAGCTTTACGGTATTCGTCTCATCGAAATCCTTGCCGCTAAAGTGCGCAAATGCAGATACTACCGATTTTATTTTGCTTTACGTTCAATGACCACTGTCAGCAACTCATTGGGCTATATGCAGATCAGATCATGCACCGATCAAATGATAAGGCTTTAGGTAGACCAGTTCATACACCGATGGAGTGATAAGGCTATATACAGATCAGTTCATACACCGATGAACTGATTAGGCTATAGGAAGATCAGTTCATACACCGATGAACGGATAAGGCTATAGGCAGACCAGTTCTTACACCGATGGAGTGATAAGGCTATAGGCAAATCAGTTTATACGCCGATGGAATGACAAGGCTATAGGCAGATCAGTTCATACACCGATGGAGTGATAAGGCTAAATGAAGATCAGTTCATGCAGCGATGGAGTGATAAGGCTATAGACAGATCAGTTCATGCGCCGATGGAATAATAAGGCTATATGAAGATCAGTTCATGCACCGATTGAGTGATAAGGCTATATACAGATCAGTTCATACACCGATGAACTGATAAGACTATAGGCAGATCAGTTCATACACTAATGGAATGATAAGGCTATAGGCAGATCAGTTCATACACCGATGGAGTGATAAGGTTATAGGCAGATCAGTTCATACACCGATAAACTCAAAAGGCTATAGGCAGATCAGTTCATACACCGATGGAGTTATAATGCTATAGGCAGATCAGTTTATACACCAATGAGTCATTACATTATGACCACCTCCCTAATAAGCTGGAGGATTCCACTTTAGTCCTCAAAACAATAGCCACTCGACGAGACATCGATTCGATGAGTTGGCGATAAATATCTTGGGCCATCTCGTATCATCATGTGAAAAGCAAGTCCTCCAGCTCCCGTACATTTCGGGGTGGAGGTGATTTAGCGCGAACCCGCTTTTCCATATCGAACCGTGAATGTTCGATGGGATTCACGTCAGGTGAATTTGGAGGCCAGGGCATTAACAGAAAGTCACCAGCATGTTACTCGGACCACTCCTTTATGATTCTGGCAGGATGATATGGCGCACTATCCTGTTGTTAATGGCCATCACCAGCAGGGAACACAGTTGCCATGAATGGGTGAACTTGGTCCGCAAAATGTTTAAATTCCTGACAGCTGTCTAGGATCGTGTTATTGGGAACATTGTCTACAGCATAACATCACCACCTCCGGTATGTTTCCACACATGAATGCATCCAGGTGTCATCGCCTCTGTTGGTAATCGGCGTATCCGTGCCCTGCTGTCTACGTGACGGACCAAAATCTTGATTCGTCAGACCAGGCCACTTTCTTCTAATCATCCCGGTCCAATCTCTACGATCTTAAGCCCATTTCATGCATTGCTGGCGATGGCGCGCACTGAACGTAGGGACCCGGCTGGCTCTTAGCAATGCCGGCCAATGCGCAGAAGACTGAGATGGACTCTGTGCTGTGACACACTGCACTGATCACCATAGTTGTAGTTGCTAGTGATCTGTTGAACTGTGGTCCTGCAGTCGCTATGAAGAATGCGCGACAGTCTCCGGTCCCATTTGACATCAATCAGCTGAGGACGACGGTTCGTCGTTTGGCCATCTATGTACTACTTTTGATACGTACTCACTACAGAGGCACGTGCACAAGCCGCTCCGTGCCATCATTGTTTGTCCTTTATCCAACTCCGATAAATCGCAAGCTTTTCCCTTTCAGACGCCAAACACTCTACTAACCGAAAGTGGCCCTCGGGTTGTATGCTCTGCGATCGTCACCCGCCTCACCGTTCGGTCTCCAGGCGCGCTCATTTTTCTCGACCCGGCGTCTTCATAAAGTAATAGCTCATCGGTGAATGTAGGGAATTTTACGAAGAGAGTGTCTGACCCTAGGTCTTAAACAACCCTTAGAATTAGGAAGCTAGGAGATTTGGGCTACAGTGGTCGACAGGAAAGTGACACGGAAGAGAGGTAAATAGTGGGTGGAAGATGCCCATTAGAATTAGGAAGCTAGGAGATTTGGGCTAGAGTGGTTGACAGGAAAGTGACACGAGAGAGAGATAAATAGTGGGTGGAAAATGCCTATTAGAAGTAGGAAGCTAGGAGAATTAGGCTAGAGTGGTCGACAGGAAAGTGACACGGAAGAGAGGTAAATAGTGTGTGGAAGATGCCCATTAGAATTAGAAAGCTAGGAGGATTAGGCTAGAGTGGTCGACAGGAAAGTGACACGGAAGAGAGAGTTAAATAGTGGGTGGAAGATGCCCTTAGAATTAGGAAGCTAGGAGATTTGAGCTAGAGTGGTCGACAGGAAAGTGACACGGAAGAGAGGTAAATAGTGGGTGGAAGATGCCCTTAGAATTAGGCAGCAGGAAGATTTGGGATAGAGTGGTCGACAGGAAAGTGACATGAGAGAGAGGTAAATAGTGGGTGGAAGATGCCCATTAGAATTAAGAAGCTAGGAGAATTAGGCTAGAGTGGTAGACAGGAAAGTGACACGGAAGAGAGGTAAATAGAGGGTGGAAGATGCCCATTAGAATTAGGAAGCTAGGAGAATTAGGCTAGAGTGGTCGACAGGAAAGTGACACGGAAGAGAGGTAAATAGTGGGTGGAAGATGCCCATTAGAATTAGGAAGCTAGGAGAATTAGGCTAGAGTGGTCGACAGGAAAGTGACACGGAAGAGAGGTAAATAGTGGGTGGAAGATGCCCTTCTTCACAAATGGCGGCGGTCCAGTACCCGACGGTTCAATGTGCCCATCCGACACACGATGGATATTTACTGGTTTGAGCGTTCGTACCTGCCTGGGATGGATCAAACCTGAGATTCCTCCGCGGAAGTCACGAACGTTGACCACTAGGATACTAAGCAATCGCCCGTCCCTAATTTAGAGCCACTGGTTTCAGGAAAGGGAGATAGCTGGTGCCGTGAGACAAGCACACATATGCCTCACCGGGATTTGAACCCGGACCCTTCTCGGACTAATGGTAAGAAGCTAGTGCTTAAACCCTTGCCCCACCGGGGCAGCCAAGTTAAGTGGTGCGGTACACATACATTATGTGTAAACCTTATCACATTTGGTATTGAAAAATCTGTACAGTTTTTCCCTAAATAGTGTAAGTGTAGTCACTTTTTCCACTGAGTGCTTCGATTTTACGAAAATCTGCTGAAACATTTTTTTCGAAGGATTCAAACGACCTACTCATTACAACCGAAAATTTGGTGCTACCTTTTTAGTTTATGTTTACCATTCCTTTGAAATGCTCTGGACGGTACTCGCCCAAACCTATGTACTCAAAACGACTTTCATGCATTGCGACGCATTTTTTCATCAACTTCACGACATTTTAGTTTGTTTTTTTTGTTGCCCTGTATACCACAGTGCTTATTGCTTACGACGAAACATCCTGGACTGCAAGTATTATGAATTCTTTAGACCTGTGCAACTGTTCCCGCTTTAATGATTTATGAGTTTTTGGCTTGAAACCTTTCCGAGGTGGTTGGTAGCAGAACTCAACAGACCGAAAGTATCGATACTCTCTTCTTTTTTTTTTCCTGAAAAAAAAAAAAAAAAAAAAAAAAATTAACATCGCTCTCTAGTTGTTTGCAATCCCTACCCGCGGTGGCAAAGGAAAACTATTGATGTGTTTTATTTATTTTATCCTAATGCCGTTCATGCAAGCCTGAAGTTTTTAGGGGGAATTTTTTCTTCAAAAGTAAAGAAAGTTGTTCTTTGGTTGGCAGTTGAGAAGCAGCCATTGGACTAGGATTATTCAGCGTCGTTATGAAATTGAATGTGTGTGTGTGTGCTACGTTTCGTTCCTGACTCAGCGTCAAATGAAATATTTATTAGATTTCCTTTTAACCCCTCTATTTAATTATTAGTAATTGTGTTAATACCCATACACCATTGGCGTCTTCTGAAAATGCAATTAATAGTTCATTTTTCTGTGTCGGATTATCAGACCGAATAATGATCAAAGTTTATCGTCGCGTTAATAATTTCTCTTCCCGAATTCTTCCAGATATCTAATTTCAGAGCGTAAGCCATTTCTTCGCGTGCTTATTGAATTAAAACTTACCCTCAGCATTTTCTCTTTTTTACATATGTGGTGTCCTCCCCAGGGAACAACTACTTCGAAGAACTAGTTTTTTATTTCTTTGGCTTTCTTTGTTTTTTTAATTTTTGTTTTTTAACAAATTGCGAATGTATATAAATGCACATTTTAATGCCGAAATTATTGAGATATCCTTTACAATATCGTGAGAACAGAGATTATTTTTCATTCGAAAGAACATGCAATTCTACTTATATAGTTTAAGTAGTAAACCAGGTTATTCCGTTCCGTATTGAAAATTTATAGAGATTTAAAATGCTCTAGTGTCAGTATACTGATATGCATTCCCAAGTAACACTCGCACTATAATATTTCAAGCCTTTCAGAACACTTCAAACCTTTAGTTTATTCCGTTCTATTTTATATAGCAGTACTAGTAACACTAGAACAATTCAAATCTTTAGCATAATCCGTTCCAGTTATAGCAGTATAAGTGGCACTAGAATATGTTAAATCTTTCAAAACATCTCAAACCTTTAGCTTATCCTGTTTCATTTATAGCAGTACAGGTAGCACCAGAATATTTCTAGCCTTTCAGAACACTTCAAACCTTTAGTTTATTCCGTTCTACACTGCTGGACATTTGCTAAGGACGGATCATAAACGGCTATATAGCGCAAAAAAAAGTAAGTGTGGTTAGATGCCAAATGAAATAAAATAATGTCAGAATGCCAGGAAATTACAAGAAAGACAATTTATTGTGCTCTGAAATCCTGAAGGCTTTGGAACGTCTTCAAGGGACAAACAGGCCATTTTGTGCAGAATACGTAAACGTGAAAAAAATGCAATTACCGTCCGCAGGCGTTCCGGCGTAAGATGTCAAAACGGGATATGGCCACCATGGAGGGCGATGCAAGATTCCACACGTCGTGTCATGCTTTACACAACATTATCAAGCAGCTGTTGGGGAAATTTATCCCATTCCTCTGTCAGTGAACAGATGACCGTGTCCTTGTTTATTGGAGGGCATTGGCGACCAGCAAGACTCCTCCCCAAAGCGTCCCACACATTTTCAATGGGATTCAGATCTGGAGAACGTGCTGGCCATCTCAGGCGTTGAATATCCTCGCTCTCAAGACACTCCTGTACAGCGACTGTTTGATGACATGTTGCGTTGTCGTCCATGAAAATGAATCTATCACCAACAGCACCAAGGAACATGCGAACATGAAGTAGCAGAACATCATTAATGTATCATTGGCCAGTCATAGTCCCAGTTGTAAGCACATAGAGGGACGTACGGCCATTGATCATGATGCCAGCCCATACCATGACACTACATGTCGGATATCGGTCCCTTTCCTGTTTGTTTGCTGGACAATATTCAGTACCACTATCACGCCAGATCAGTTGTCGTCGACAATTAGACGATAGCCTGTATCTACTCTCTTCTGAGAAGAGGACAGCAGACCAGTCTTTATCAGTCCAATTGCGATGTTGATGGCACCATTGCAAACGGGCAGTACGGTGACGTCTGGACAATGGGATGCACACAACAGGACGGCGGGCGTATAGTCCTCCTTCATGCAAACGTCTGGCGACAGTTTTTCGGGAGATCCGCTTGCCAGTAGCAGCCATAAACTGATTTGCTACCTCACTAGCTGTGCTGCGCCGGTGTCTTTTTGTTGATAGCACTATGTACCGATCTTCTGCAGGTGTCGCACTGCGAACACGACCTCCCCGTGACGTTTGCTACACTCTCCATTTGTTTGAAATGGTTTCCAAAGCCTTGAAACAACACTGTGGCTGACGTCGAACTCTCTGGCAACATCTGTTATTTTTCGCCCTTCTTTAATCTTGCCAATAATACGGCCACGCGTAAAATCATATAGGTGATGTCGGGAAGACATACTGAGAATTGCAAGTTCGTCAATTGATTCTTTCCTTTTCAACTTTGCGTTTGAACAACTACGGTCAATACGCGTCAAATCCTTTATCTCTCTTATCAGCGCTATGACGTCACGAACAAGTTCGTCAATCCAAAATTTGCATACGCACAACACGTCTTACTGTATCCCGCACTTATGCTAATTTCCATATATTCTTGCCCTCCATTTTATGGTTGCTATCGTTGCTATTGTCATCCGTCCTTAGCAATTGTCCGGCAGTGTATTTTATATAGCAGTGCTAGTAACACTAGAACAATTCAAATCTTTAGCATAATCCGTTCCAGTTATAGCAGTATAAGTGGCACTAGAATATGTTAAATCTTTCAAAACATCTCAAAGCTTTAGCTTATTCCGTTCCATTTATAGCAGTACAGGTAGCACCAGAATATTTCTAGCCTTTCTGGACCAATTCAAATCTCTAGTTTATCCCGTTCTATTTTATATAGCAGTACTAGTAACACTAGAACAATTCAAATCTTTAGCATAATCCGTTCCAGTTATAGCAGTATAAGTGGCACTAGAATATGTTAAATCTTTCAAAACATCTCAAACCTTTAGCTTATCCCGTTTCATTTATAGCAGTACAGGTAGCACCAGAATATTTCTAGCCTTTCAGAACACTTCAAACCTTTAGTTTATCCCGTTCTATTTTATATAGCAGTACTAGTAACACTAGAACAATTCAAATCTTTAGCATAATCCGTTCCAGTTATAGCAGTATAAGTGGCACTAGAATATGTTAAATCTTTCAAAACATCTCAAACCTTTAGCTTATCCCGTTTCATTTACAGCAGTACAGGTAGCACCAGAATATTTCTAGCCTTTCAGAACACTTCAAACCTTTAGTTTATCCCGTTCTATTTTATATAGCAGTACTAGTAACACTAGAACAATTCAAATCTTTAGCATAATCCGTTCCAGTTACAGCAGTATAAGTGGCACTAGAATATGTCAAATCTTTCAAAACATCTCAATGCTTTAGCTTATTCCGTTCCATTTATAGCAGTACAGGTAGCACCAAAATATTTCAAACCTTGTGACACTGGGATATGCCAAACCTTTCGGAACATTTCAAATCTTTAGTTTATTCCGTTCTGAATATAGCAGTACTAGTGACACTTTTCACTGACGCCAATGCAAATATTCAGCTGATTCCGTTCTTATTATAGAAGTACAAGCGGCACTAGAATATTTCAAACCTTTCAGAACATTTCAAATCTTTGGTCTATTCCGTTCCACATAACAGTACTAGTAACACAAAAGCAATTCAAGTCTTTTACAATATTTCAAATCGGGCTATTTCAAAACAGTAGCTTATTCCGTTGTACATATAGCAGTACTAGTGACACTAAAACAATTCAAATCTTTAGCTTATTCTGTTCTCTTCATAGCAGTATAGGTCCTATTTTAAACCTTTCAGAACATTTGAAATCGATAATCTATTCCGTTTCATATAGCAGTACTAGTAACACTAGAGCAATGGAAATATTTTAGAACATTTCAAGCTACACTATTTCAAAACTATAAGCTTATTCACTGACGCCACGTATTTAGAGGATTTTACCTATAGAATTATTCACTGACGCCAGTATTTAGACGATTTTCTATATAAGCTTATTATTTTCTGTATAACGGCATTAGTTGCACTACAACAATTAAAATTTTTAGTCTACATTAATATTTTGTATTTTTTTGTATCGTTCATTTTGTTTCATTTGTTTAATTTCAGGTTTACACACTGTCTAGCTTCGAGTTGCAATTTAGTCTGGCGTCCAATTTATATTCAGTCTAGCTTCTAGTTTTCATTTAGACTAGTTCCCAGTTTACATTTTGTCCATCTTCCACTCTTTGCATTTAAATTGGAGTACAGATTACATTTAGTCTAATTCCCGGTTTGCACTTGGTCTAGCTTCCAGTAGATATTTTGTCCCGCGTCCATTTGATGCTCAGTCTAACTTCTAGTTTACATTTAGTCTCGTTCTATTAATATTTGATTTTACTTCAAGTTTACCTTTTGACTAGATTCCAATTTATCCTCCTTCCAGTTTGCATTTAGTCTAACTTTCTGTTAATATTTAGTGAATAACGTTTATCTTGTATTCAATGTAGCTTCTAGTTTACATTTATTGAAGCTATTAATATATATTTATTCGCAAACTTGTAGTTTCCATTTACAATAGCTCTTAATTCATATTTTGCATTCATTCTAGCTTCCAATTTTTATTGAGTCTAACATCTAGCTGCTGATTTTTGTTTACGCAGAAGTCGGCAAGGATCAGTCTATCTTAATATTTTGTTCTGTCTTAAGACGCGAATAATTTCGGGAGGGGGGCTCTAGAAGCTTTAATCACTTTAATGGGATCAGTCTCATACGATCTACGAAAGCTGAACGATACTTCTGTCATCCTTGTAACATCGAATTCCTTTCGGATGAAATTTATACATCTTGGCATATTCTGTTCGTAGAGAAAATGAGTGAGATGTATGTGCAATTAACATCATATTAGTGCCCCACTGAGCAGCTCAAATGGTAGGTACACGCAGTGAATTCTCGACGCTGTAAGGTATCGTCCTCACCTAAGCCTTCCATATCCAATAAACAAATCATTACAAAATTCACAGCACAGCGTGATACGTTTCCACTCTTCCACTTTCAAGTTTACACGTACACATCGTCCTGTTGTGTATGAAGACCGGATGTTTGGAGATTATCGTGCAGTTCCAAAACTTCTGAGATTTAATTCCAGAAGCATGATATTGTACGTTTATTGAAGAAGCACTAGTCCTTTGGGAGAGAGGGAACTGCCAAATTTAAAGCCCGTAAGGAAAGCAAGTAAATGAACAAGAGTATCATAGGTGCCTACGCCTTGGCACTACACAATTACAGGGATTTATTAAAATAATGAAACACGAACTGCGACTGAAGTACACGCAGAGTGCCGAATGTAAACCACAGGGGCGACGTCCCCCTCGATGTGAGCTACAAAAGAGTACACTACGATTTCGGCTATCACTTATCAGTGCCACACACGGAGTTAAAACAGCTTTTATTGAGCAATTATCAATAACTCAGTTACCTCAAAACAGGCATGATAAATGATACGAGTCTTGCAGGAGCGTCACTAACTAGAACAGCAGAAATAGTAGGTGTAACCCGAGGAACTGTATTGAAAATTATGATTTCAATAAAGGCAGGATCATTGGTGCCCGACTTGCAGGATCTTCGGTTACTAGAACGGCAGAAAATGTAGGCGTAACACGAGGTACTTTATCGAAGGTTGTGACTTCAATAAAAGCATGTTCATTTGCGGCCGTCTTGCAGAAGGTTCAGTAACTAGAAAGTCAGAAATAGTAGGTGTACCACGAGGAACTGTATCGAAGATTATGACGTCAATAAAGGCATGGTCATTTGGGGCCGTCTGGCAGAAGCTTCAGTAACTAGAACGGCAGAAATAGTAGGTGTAACACGAGGTACTGTATCGAAGATTATGACGTCAATAAAGGCATGATCATTGGTGCCCTACTTGCAGGATGTTCAGTAACTAGAAGAGCAGAAATAGTAGGCGTAACACAATGAACTGTATCGAAGATTATGACGTCAATAAAGGCATGATAATTTGCGGCCGTTTTGCAGAAGCTTCAGTAACTAGAAAGTGAGAAATAGTAGTTGTACCACGAAGAACTGTATCGAAGATTATGACTTCAATTGAGGCATGATCATTGGTTGACGTCTTGCAGGAGTTTCACTAACCAGAACAGCAAAAGTAGCAGGTGTGACAAGAGGAACTATATCAAAGGTTATGACTACTTATCGAAAAGGAAGAAGCGATTCTTCCTAAAGTGTGGACGCCATAAGCTGTCAGCCAAGGGGAAGAGGCGAAGATCGGTACTGTTGGACAAAGGAAACACGAGACCACGGGACCGCAAAAAACAGCATAGTTGAAAACCATGATATATGTTCTGCCACAGACATTAGTCTGAAATTGTATCGTGCCGGATTTATGGCAGTGCTTCAATAAATGCAACTTTGATAAAAAAAAAAAAAAAAAAGCATCAATGCAACAAAACGTGTGAGGCGGTGCAACGCATATATAGCTGGGATACTAACTCTGGCAGCGTCTCATCTGGTCGAAGTTCCTGCTGGTTAGAAACCATTCAGGAAGGTTCCCCACCAGCAGGAACCCCGAAATGATCGAAAAAGTACGTGCTGTAAACAAGCAGTTCTACCAGAGAGTTCTCAATTGTCTGTCAGATGCAGTGCTAGGAAAGCGATGGCAACAAGAAGACTGTCAGCTACCACATGACTATGCCTCCATCCATTCGTCGCACCGCATTCTCTCCCTTTTGTCCAAACACTAGATTCTCCATGTGAAGCAAACTCCATACTCTCCAGAAATAGCTTCTTGAGATTTCTGGCTGTTGAAAATGTCTTTAAAGGGGAGAAGATTTGGAGACATAGAGGAGACCAAGAAGAACGCGACGCAGTACTTATTGGCGATCACTAAAAGTGACCAAAAATGTTATTATCACTAGTTAGGCCCTATGGTGCAGCATCAGAAGGTGCCTATATTGGAGGGAAGTATGACAGCAACACAATAGGTTGCTTAGGCTCCTTTTCCTGCCCTTATGTGATACTTTTTTACGAGACTTCGTACATTTAGGTAAGTTGCTTCTTTTGCAATTTATTTGTCCCAGCCTCTTTATCTTACGCTGTCTCTCAAATTTATATTATGAACTTCTGAAGAGTGTATACCATTACAAAAGTAGAAAGTAAATTTGCTTGAATAAACTTATTTTTACTTCCAGCTCCGTCAGGTTCTCCTCAGGATGTCCAAGTACATTCCACCGGTGCTCAGTCAATGAAGGTACTGTGGAAGGTATGTATAAAACTTCAAGAAAAAAAACAGAGGGAATAATATTTTACACCTGTCATTTGCATTGCTTCAATGAGTCATACTGTTATTATCTTCTGATTCCAGATAACTATACACTCTCCTAGCATTAATTTAAGGATCACGCCGGTGGCGCAGTGGTCCAATCGATGATTTCTTACCATTCGACCAATCCCGGTCGGGCATTGATATTGTGTTTGTCTTATGGTACTGGTTCTCTCCGTTCCCTGGAACAAGTAGCCCTAAATTAGCGATGGGCAATTGCTTATAGCCCACTAAGTTGATCATGGTGGTCATAAAAGCCCCAGTCAGAAAGAAATCGGATACATGCATGTCGACAAATGATTTTTATTTACAGAAATCTCGTCGTTGTGTGGTAAATCTTTTTGCCCTTATGGTACATCCTAGTCTGGTGGAATATTCACTTCCAGGTTTTGTAAATATCTGTCTATATAAACCAATGAGCCATTACATTATGACCAGCTACTTTATAAGCGGCAGGACCAGATTTAGCTCGCAAAACCGGGGCCACTCAACGAGCCGTCGATTCGACGAGGTAGCAATATGTATACTGGAGTATTTGCTACCATAATGTACACAGTACGTCCCCCAGTTCCATACATTTCGCGGTGGTGGTGGTTTAGCGAAGCAGCTTTTACAATTCAAATCACAAATATTCGATTGGGTTAATGTCAGGTGAATTTCGAGACCAGCGTATTAAAACAAAGTCACCAGCATGTCCTTTGAACCACTCAATGACGATTATGGTAGTGTGGCATGGCGTATTATCCTTTTGGTGATGTCTATCACCAGAAGGGAACACAGTTCCCATGAAGGGTAATCTTGCTCCGCAACGATATTTAGATACCTGATAAATGTCAAGGATTGTGCTACTGGTATAATGGGGCCTGAAGATTAACAAGAAAACATCGCTGACAGCATAACACAGCCGCCGTCGGCCTGTTTCCGCTCAACAGTGCGTCCAAGTGTCATAGCCTTAGTTGGTAATCAGTGTATCCGCGCTTGGCGGACACAATGATGCACCAGGAATCTTGATTCTTCAGACCAGGCCAGTTTCTTCCGATCATCCACAGTCCAATCTCGATGATCTCGGGCACATTTCATGCTCTGTTGGCGATGACCTGTAGTGAGCATGAGTACCCGGCTGGGTTTTCGGCTACGCATGCCCATATGCGCAGAAGGCTGCAATGAACTGTGTGCTGTGACACTTTGACCTGATCACCACTTTTGTAAGTGCGGGTGATTCGTGGCACTGTGGCCTTGCGGTCGCTGTGACCAATGCGTGACAGTCTCCGCTCCCTTCTGGAATTAATGAGCTGCATACGGCTGGAAGGCTGTTCGTCGTTTGGCCACCTGTGCGCTATTTTTGATACGTACTCACTACAACTGCACGTGAACAACTCACAAGCTGCGCCGTTTCCGTATCGTAGTCTCGAAGCACCGTGCCATCAGAATAAAACTCCGATAAGTCGACAGCTTTTCCCATTATGACTCCGAACACTCTACTAACCGAAAGCCGGGTCGTCGGTTTACACTGAAGAGCAATTGAATTATAGATGCCTGTCTAGTAACGTGTTGCACCACCTTTCGCCCTGATGACGGTGGCGATTCGTCTCGCATGGACTCGACAAGACACCGAAAGCGTTGGGTTGGTTGGTTGGTTAATTTTAATGGCGCAAGGGCCAGGTTTGGCCAAAGAGCGCCAAACATAAGACATCAAAAGAGAACAAAATCAATAAAACACGTACACAAGGTTAAAACCAGGACGAAGCAGTAAAAATGAAAGATGGAAATGAATACAGTAAAAACTAGAGTAGGTTAAAAAAGTAAATTTCCATAAAAAAGGAGAACACTGCGGACAGATCGCAGTCCTCACCAATAATAGTTTGCAGGGTAGCTGCTCCTTCGTCCAACAGATGAGAGTGAAAATGACGAAACCGATGATCACAAAACCGAACACAAGTACACAAAACATGAAGGACAGTGAGACCACAGTTGCACGTCTCACACACCGGGACACTCTCGCCACACAGCAAAAAGCGGTGAGTAAAACGACAGTGCCCAATGCGGAGACGTGCAAGAACAACTTCCTCACGACGGTTCGTCCGCAAACTAGACTTCCATAGACCGATCTGTGGTTTGATGGCATAGAGTTTATTGCTGCCCTGCTGAGACCACAGCGACTGCCACTCATCCATAACAAATTTCCGGATCAACGGCCGATAATCTCGGGAAAGCGTTGGGAAACCATACGGATCCATAACATTAGCAGAACATCATAACATTCTGAAAATGCAATACTGGGAGTGTTATGCATATTCAATCTGCGTTTTAGTGCATGCCAGATTTGTTCCTTGGGATAAAGCTCGAGGGATCTTGTAGAATTATATGAATTAATACACGAATTACATCAGAAAAATCTGAAAATAATAATATAAACACCCAGATCTCTCTCTCTCTCTCTCTCTCTCTGGGTCGCTGGACGTCACTGCAACACCTACGTTGTTGCGCCATCACGTTGTAACGTACCAGGAGATGTGACGTACCTGCCAGAAGGACGCACACGACATAAAGGCAGATAGGAATCAGAATAAAACGTCCACGTAGCTCAATTGGTAGAGTGACTTATTCCGGAATGAGGGAATCCGGGTTCGAATCCCGGCGTAGACCAAAAATGACGGAGAAATTTACTTCGTTATAATGGCGCCCGAACTATTCGGATGACCCGACCGTTCAAAAATCTCGCATTGGTGTGATGTTCTTTCCACACCGCGAGATAGGAAAAATAAGAGAATCCCTTCTCCAGCACTTCGAAAAAAATAAAAAAAAATATAAGGGGAAGATGATGTAACGTACCAGGAGATGTGACGTACCTGCCAGAAGGACGCACACGACATAAAGGCAGATAGGAATCAGAATAAAACGTCCGCGTAGGTTAATTGGTAGAGTGACTTATTCCGGAATGAGGGGATCCGGGTTCGAATCCCAGCGTAGACCAAAAATGACGGAGAAATTTACTTCGTTATAACGTATCGATCAATTCGTGTGAACTTTCGAGATGTAAAAGTAATTTCCTGCTATATAATAGGACGATATATCTTTTAGATGTATCGCGTGCTAATTTAAAAACATTGGATTATCAATGACTCAAGTGTTATTTATCCCATCTGCAAAATTCGTATTAAAATCTTAATATCACAGCAAATTGCGTTTGTATATTCATTTAATTTAGCACAATTCGAATAACAATTTTTACGCTTTAACTATTTTTTTACTTTTTAATTTAACTAACTTTTCGAGTTTAGTGCTGATTATATTTTACATTTTGCAAAATATCGATCTATCCAAAACCCTCTAATCTGCAATAAAAACTGAAATATTGAGATGTCAAAGTGAGCAAGATTGCATCTGAAAGCAGATGTCGTCCTAATAGCACCTTGTCGAGAATTTAGATAGTTCCGATTTGTAACACCAGGTGTCGCATTATCTTGTAGAAAAAGGTTTGGTGTGAAGTTTAAAACTAACCGTCGAATAGAACAGTCTAAAACAAGCCGTGAACAGAATAACAAGTGTGCCGGAGAAAAAGTAATTTAACGCGAAAGATCAACGTAAAGGTTATTAAGGTAAGTTTACACGAAAATAACTTTCCAATGATTATTTACACATTTCGCAAAATATCGATCTATCTAAACGCTTTAATCTACAGTTGTCAAAGAACAAATATTTTACACAGAATGTTATTTATCGCGAGGTCATTTGAAAAACGGAAATAAATAGAATATAATTTTTACCTCTAAGATGAATGAGTTCTTAACTATATAAGCTTTTACTATGTTTCCTTACAGAAATCCGGCGTCATTTGATTTGTTTCCAATCTACTCCAATTAAAAATTTCACCCCGTCTGCGGTCGGGCCAAGTCCCCTATATATTAATAGTTATTTAAAGCTTAAAAACAACAGTCCTAGGACGGGCTATACGCTGGAAATATAAGAAACATTTCACATCGAAAACTATCTCCAACAAAGAAATAATTTTTCAAATCGGACTCTCAGAAACAGAGTATTGACAAGAATAAGATATACATATATGCCCCCTGGAGGGGAAACTATGCACTGTTTTAAGCAGGAGGTATTCTCACAAATGGTTTTCGGAGGTGAGTGGTATAGGTATCGAAAGAACTTCTTTATCAAGTTTTGAGTAACTCAGAATTTCTTTCAAATACATAAAACGCCAACTGATAGCCAAACCAATCTTTAACAAAAAATTAGAAATTATCATGAAAGAAATACGGGATTACGCCATATAATACAAATTTTGAAGATGACTATCCGATTTTTGGCGTAAATGTGACAAGGATGGTAAGTCAGATAATGTCCGGAAACTTGAAAATTTTCATCGTCCTTGAGCGGGACTCGAACCTGCGTCTCCCAGAAAACACCCGGTTAGGCTAACCACTACACCACCCAGAACGACCAAGTTTCAAGTTTACGCCAAAAATCGGATTGTCATCTTCAAAATTTTTATTATATGGCGTAATTCCCTATTTCTTTCATGATTTATCTGCTTCTCCGGGCAAACACGGGATAAGATTCTTAACCTCCAGATTCGCTAAACATGAATGCCGGTTGCTTCGACTAGCGAATTCTGTGATAGTTAAATTCAAATTGATCGGAAACTTGAAACTTGGTCGTTTTGGGTGGTGCAGTGGTTAGCATACCCGGGCGTTTTCTGGGAGACGCGGGTTCGAGTCCCGCTGCAGGACGATGAAAATTTTCAAGTTTTCGGTTATTATCTGACTTACCATCCTTGCCACATTTACGCCAAAAATCGGATTGGCATCTTCAAAATTTGTATTAGAAATTATACTTAAAACATTTCCACCAGGAGCTGTACCCAATGAAGGAAGATTTTTTTAAATCTTACTTTTAGAAGTAGAAATGTCGAGGTAAACGTAATTTACCTTTACGTTCCCTTCCGGAATATCAATGCATTACTTGAAAAAGCGACTTTGCCGCCCCGGTGGCGCAGTGGTCTAAGGCGCTGGCCTCTGATCATTCGTCTGTAAGGGGTCCGGGTTCGAATCCCGGTCAGGCATGGATGTTGTGTTTGTCTTACGGCACTGGCTCTTTCCCTTCCCTGGAACCAGTGACCCTAAATTAGGGACGGGCGACTGCTTATAGCCCATTGAGTTGCTCACGGTGGTCGTTAAACCCCAATCAAAAAAAAAAAAAAAAAAAAAGCGACTTTACCTAAAATAGCCTTTGATATAAATGGCATCGAATGGAAAAATAATTTTTTAATCGGATATCTAGAAGCAAAGATATGGACGCTGCCTCATTTGGCGCAGTGGTCTATGATGTAAAGGGTCCGGGTTCGAATCCCAGTGAGGCATGGATGTTGTATTTGGCTTATTGCACTGGCTCTCTCCCTTCCCTGGAACCAATGACCCTAAATTAGGAACGGGCGACTGCTTATAGCCCTCTGAGTTGCTCACCGTGGTCGTTAATCCTCCAATGTATGTTGTGTTTGTCTTACGGCACTGGCTCTCTCCCTTCCCTGGAACCAATGACCCTAAATTAGGGACGGGCGATTTGCTTATAGCCCATTGAGTTGCTCACCGTGGTCGTTAATCCTCCAATGGATGTTCTGTTTGTCTTTCGGCGTTGGCTCTCTCCCTTCCCTGGAACCAGTGGCCCTAAATTAGGGAACCGCCGCCCCGTTTGCTCAATGGTCTAAGCGATGGTTCCTGATTATTCGTCGGGAAGGTGTCCGGGTTCGTATCCTGGTGAGGCATGGATGTTGTATTTGGCTTAAGGCACTGGCGATCTCCCTTCCCTGGAACCAATGACCCTAAATTAGGGACGGGCGATTTGCTTAAAGCCGATCGAGTTGCTCATCGTGGTCGTTTATCCTCCAATGGATGTTGTGTTTGTCTTCGGCGTTGGCTCTCTCATTTCCCTGGAACCAGTGACCCTGAATTAGGAACGGGCGACTGCTTATAGCTCATTTAGTTGCTCGCGGTGGTCGTTAAACTTCCAATGTGTGTTGTGTTTGTCTTGCAGCGCTGGCTCTCTCCCTTCCCTGGAACCAGTGACCCTAAATTAGAGACGGGTGACTCCTTATAGCCCATTGATTTGCTCACGGTGGGCGTTAAACCGTCAATCGGAAAAAAAAAAAAAAAAAGATATGGAATAAAACGTATTTTGAATTCGATAGTGTCTGCGTTTACGCCCTCTAGCGGGAAAGTTTTGCTTCAGTAAAAACCGGAAATGAAGAATCATTGTCGAGCTTTCCAATGCAAAAATAATATTTTAAATTTAATAATTGCGTAATGTGGTGTTCACAGAGAGACATAAGGACAGACAAAGAGATGATATAAGCACTGTCCTTTTTTTTTATTATTTTCTCGAAATATGTGAGCGCACTGAACTAAATGATGGCCTCTGGTCATTCGTCCGAAAGGGGTCTGGGTTCGAATCCCGGTGAAGCATGGATGTTGTGTTTGTCTTGCGGCGCTGGCTGTCTCTCTTCCCTGGAACCAGTGGCCCTAAATTAGGGAGCCAGCCCGGTGGCGCAGTGGTCTAAGCGATAGCTTCTGATCATTCTTCCGAAATGGGTCCGGGTTCGAATACCGGTGAGACATAGAAAATGTTGTGTTTTCTCTCGGCACTGGCTCTCTTGCTTCCATGGAACCAGTGACCGTAATTAGGGAACCGCCGCTCCGTTGGCGCAGTGGTCTAAGCGATCGTTCCTGATCATTCGTCCGGAAGGGGTCCGGGTTCGAATCCTGGTGAGGCATGATGATGTGTTTGTTTTACGGCACTGGCTCTCTCCCTTTCCTGGAACCAGTGACCCTAAATTAGGGACGGGCGACTACTTATAGCCCACTGAGTTGCTCACGGTGGTCATTAAACCTTCAAACATAAAAAAAATGTGACGAAAAACCTGTTATAATTTGTGTTGAGAAATAAGAAACATATTACCCACAAGGAAAACGTTTTTTCTTTTAGTTGGAAAAATTGCGTTATTTTTTTACACGTGATATTGGGTCAACACAGTGAAAGAGTCAGGAATCCTTTCTAAATGTTGCATAATCTTTCATTGTAATAAGTCTTGATAATAATAATAAGCCTTCTTTTCTGCACATCTAGTTCTGTGTAATTTTCCTTGTGTATTGTCTTCTGCATTTCGAGAAACTTTCTTAAGATTTGGTTAAGATATTGGTGCAATATAACATATCTTTTTCTACCACTCAGTTGTTTTTAGGAAATAGCGTGCTTTTAAATGCTTTTATAACACTACCATCGTTAATTTGTTTCTGACGTCACTGTTGGTGACAAGACATATATTTCGCTTTATTTGCGGTTTTTCGGTGTTTGAAATTTTTCAGTAATTAAGGTATTTTGGACTTGTCAAATGCTGTAACATCTTTTCGTTGAATTTGCCGACATTTCTGCGTTTCTTTTAGCGCCATCGATGTACTTCGAGCTTAAGAATGCTTTTGTTAGTAAAGTTTCTTCTTAATCAATACTCAGACTCGTGGAGAAACACATTTATATATTTCATATTTTATCATACCCATTTTCTGAGGATTAGGAATTTTCATCGCAAAGGTTTAAGCGCGCTTTCTTGCAAAGGAATGAAATTTCAAATTATATATGAAGATCCGCAATAAAGCAATGGCACCTAATTCCAAAAAAAACAACAACGAAAAACACGAATTTTGAATTTTTTAATATACAGGGTAATTTAAAATGATTTATCCTATTTCAAATGACTATTTTATGTGTCTCTAAATATACAGCAATTAAGTGTACATTCCTGTTTTTGAAAATTGCAACACCAAGAAGGAACCTTGCGATTCGAATGAACTCTTTTACCACACATTGCCTATATGACAGCACATAAGTAATTTAATTTTCAGAACAAAACAACAATTTTTACCTGCATAAATCAATATCTTGTGAAGCCTCGAAGAGCTGCAATAAGAGTTTCTAGACAGCGTGGAATTGAATTGAAAAATCGTTGCATGGTGTCCTGGGTAATGTCTTGCCAAGCGGCATGTATGCGAGTCCACAGTTTATTGGGACTGACCGCTGGAGGACTTTGATGGGCCAGTTGCAGAGGGACCATATCCCAGATATGTTCAATAGGCGACATGTCTGGCGAACGTGCAAGACAGAGAAGAAGCCGTATCTTCTGTACTGCGAAGAGGGTTTGAACATACCTGGCAACACGTAGTCTGGTATTGTCCAGCCGGAATATAGTGCAAGGAGAGCTCTAAAGGAAGGGTATGACTTCTGGCTGTACAACGTCCCTGATGTAGCAGTCGCTGTTGAGATTGCCCTCAAGTCGTAGGAGCTGAGATCGCGAATGGAACTGAATGGCACCCCATACCATCGTTCGACACATACGACACTTGAAAATGCATGCTGGAAGGAGGCACTCACCCCAGTAGCATCTAATGCGTATGCGGCCATCGTGGTAGTCTAAATAGAATCCGGACTCATCCGAAAAAACGATATGTTGCCAATCAGCACACCATTGTCTGTATTGAAAACTCCATTCCAGCCTAAGGCGTCCATGGTTCAGCATAAAAGGAATCCGCCGCAAAGAAAAGCGTGTAACCAGTACTCCCCAGCAAGAACAGTCTTGCTGGGCCAGCACTATGTTGCCTCTGCCGAACCGTTAATAAAATTTCCGGGCGGCCAACAGTTGCCAACCCCATCAGTTGTCATATACCACAACAGGGCCATCAGTTATCCATCACAGGCAGTAGCTGCCACAAGTGGCTCTTCAGCGGCCCTGC
Organism: Macrothele yani; assembly: GCA_039090855.1. Classification (NCBI taxonomy): domain Eukaryota; kingdom Metazoa; phylum Arthropoda; class Arachnida; order Araneae; family Macrothelidae; genus Macrothele; species Macrothele yani. The sequence continues at coordinate 40,517,467 of CM077019.1, forward strand.
AAGCACGTGCCATAAATGATGGCTAGCCAAATGGGGTCCGCTAGTTTCCCTGCAGTGGCCGTTGGCAATCACGTGACGTAACTAATGGCTTGCCGAATCTTGTTCGCCAATTCCCCAGTAGTACCTATAAAAAAAAAGAAAAATAAAGGATAACCGCAGATTCCTAAAGCTACAACTACGTTTTTTGTTCTCCTTACGAATCTTCTAAGTTATACCACTGCGGTGGGGAAATTTTCTCAACAGATCCGGTAAAAACCGTTTAGATCTAGCTGGAAACGAACCAGGGAGTGCCTGCGTAGGAAGCGAACGCTCTACCAACTGGACTGATTTGGCACGCCCAAGCACGGCTTGAAGCTGACCCTCTTTTCTGCGGAATGTGTAACGAATTGTTTCCCTATTTAATTTTACAATATTGCGAGGTGCTTTTCATAAATGTCAGTTTCATATATTTCATAAATTTATTTTTTCAACGTACGATTGTCTTTTTTACGCTTTCCAACCGTAGGTTGAAAAAGCGTATATGCTCCAGCTATTTCCGTCCGTCTGTCGGCACGATAACTCACGCAAAACTGGTTCGATTTCGATGAAAGTTTAGTATGTGGTATGGGGACGAAGCCTATTGAAAATGGGTCAACTGGGGTTAAAGGTCACGACATAGGAGCGGGTTGCATTCCATTGCACTTATGCGTCATAACTTGCGTAAATATGGTTCGATTTCAATGAAAGTTTAGTATGTTGTAGGGGACCGCCTGGAGACGAACCTTATTGAAAATGGATGAAGTGGGGTCAAAGGTCAGGACACAGGAGCGAGATACATTCCATTGCCCTTATGCGTCATAACGTGCGTAAAAATTGTTCGATTTCGATGAAATTTTAGTATGTAGTAGGGGATCAGCTGGGGAAGAACCCTGGTAAAAATGGGACCACTGGGGTCAAAGGTCAGGACATAGCATCGGGATCCATTCCAGCGGCCTTATCCCATACTAATAAGGTGGACGTCAAGTAATTTTGCTTCCTATACTTCCAATGGAAAAACTTTTGTATGCATTTCCTTCACAATTAGTGTGTTCCCAAGGTTGTAAATTTGAACATCGATTAAAATAACTTCATATTATAACTTGGAATACTTAACATTTTTTAAACATAACTATAATTATATTAAAAAACAACGTTTATTTGGTGGTGTTGAAACCAGAAAAAAGATGCCGCGACCTGTACTTTGATGACGTCAGTAGACAAATGTTGGGTTGCATAATTATGGTTATGTTTTAGAAAATATTAAGTATTCCAAAAAATAAATAAAATGAAGCTATTTAATCGATGTTCAAATTTTCATCCTTGGGAACGCATTAATTGTAAACAAAATGTGTACAGAAGTTTTTCCATTGGAAGTATATGAAGCAAAATTACTTGACGTCCACCTTAAAGGAGCAATTCTTGTATTTATGTAAATTTTATTTTGAAAACGGCTCTAAGAATTTTGATGAAAGTCGTTAACCTCTCGTTTTCTGGTACTAGAAATCGATTTAGCTTGATCTCGATTTTGGTATAATTCGTTTAGTGGGTTAAATAACAACCCCGAGTTACTACGTTTTTAGTGTCATGGCGTCGTTCCATTAATGTTTCCCATGCTTAGAAATCTTATGACGTCACACTCCCACGATTCAAATGTTGGCGCGCGGTAACGCCATCTGCCTCATTACGTCACACATTGTGTGTGGATCCTATTAAAGTTTTATGCCGTCACACTCTCGTGACCCTCTGCGTCATTACGTCACGCGTTGTGTGCGTGTTACGCTTTACTTCTATTTTCTTCTAGAACAAAAAGGGAGTTGTGCCAAGGCCATCTTTATACTTCACCAGGCCTGCAACAAGGTCACATTACTTTCCCGTGACGTCACAACCATAGGGCTACTCTTTTTCAGTAGACCTACGGATTTGACTCGTTTCGTAGTTTGTTTACACTTTCCAACCGTAGGTTGAAGAAGCGTATAAGTTCCAGCTTTGTCTGTCTGTCCGCACGACAACTCGCGTAAAAACTGGTTCGATTTCGATGAGATTTTGGTATGTGGTAGAGAACCAGTGGGGACGAACCCTATTGAAAATGGGTTAAGTGGGGTCAAAGGACAGGACATAGGAGCGGGATGCATTGCATAGCCCTTATGCGTCATACCTTGCGTAAATATGGTTCGATTTCAATGAAATTTTAGTATGTGGTAGGGGACCACTGGGGACGAACCCTATTGAAAATGGGTTAAGTGGGGTCAAAGGTCAGGACATAGGAGCGGGATGAGTTCCATTGCTCTTATGAGTCATAACTTGTGTAAAAATGGTTCGATTTCGAGGAAATTTTATTATGTGGTAGAGGATCACCTGGGAACAAACCTTGTTGAAAATGGATGTAATGGAGTACCGGAGCGAGATCTATTGGGAACAAACCTTGTTGAAAATGGATGTAATGGAGTATAGGAGCGAGATCTATTGGAAACAAACCTTGTTGAAAATGGATGTAATGGAGTATAGGAGCGAGATCTATTGGGAACAAACCTTGTTGAAAATGGATGTAATGGAGTATAGGAGCGAGATCTATTGGAAACAAACCTTGTTGAAAATGGATGTAATGGAGTATAGGAGCGAGATCTATTGGGAACAAACCTTGTTGAAAATGGATGTAATGGAGTATAGGAGCGAGATCTATTGGGAACAAACCTTGTTGAAAATGGATGTAATGGAGTATAGGAGCGAGATCTATTGGAAACAAACCTTGTTGAAAATGGATGTAATGGAGTATAGGAGCGAGATCTATTGGGAACAAACCTTGTTGAAAATGGATGTAATGGAGTATAGGAGCGAGATCTATTGGGAACAAACCTTGTTGAAAATGGATGTAATGGAGTACCGGAGCGAGATCTATTGGGAACAAACCTTGTTGAAAATGGATGTAATGGAGTATAGGAGCGAGATCTATTGGAAACAAACCTTGTTGAAAATGGATGTAATGGAGTATAGGAGCGAGATCTATTGGGAACAAACCTTGTTGAAAATGGATGTAATGGAGTATAGGAGCGAGATCTATTGGGAACAAACCTTGTTGAAAATGGATGTAATGGAGTATAGGAGCGAGATCTATTGAGAACAAACCTTGTTGAAAATGGATGTAATGGAGTATAGGAGCGAGATCTATTGGAAACAAACCTTGTTGAAAATGGATGTAATGGAGTATAGGAGCGAGATCTATTGGGAACAAACCTTGTTGAAAATGGATGTAATGGAGTATAGGAGCGACATCTATTGGGAACAAACCTTGTTGAAAATGGATGTAATGGAGTATAGGAGCGAGATCTATTGGGAACAAACCTTGTTGAAAATGGATGTAATGGAGTATAGGAGCGACATCTATTGGGAACAAACCTTGTTGAAAATGGATGTAATGGAGTATAGGAGCGAGATCTATTGAGAACAAACCTTGTTGAAAATGGATGTAATGGAGTATAGGAGCGAGATCTATTGGGAACAAACCTTGTTGAAAATGGATGTAATGGAGTACCGGAGCGAGATCTATTGGGAACAAACCTTGTTGAAAATGGATGTAATGGAGTATAGGAGCGAGATCTATTGGAAACAAACCTTGTTGAAAATGGATGTAATGGAGTATAGGAGCGAGATCTATTGGGAACAAACCTTGTTGAAAATGGATGTAATGGAGTATAGGAGCGAGATCTATTGGAAACAAACCTTGTTGAAAATGGATGTAATGGAGTATAGGAGCGAGATCTATTGGGAACAAACCTTGTTGAAAATGGATGTAATGGAGTATAGGAGCGACATCTATTGGGAACAAACCTTGTTGAAAATGGATGTAATGGAGTATAGGAGCGAGATCTATTGGGAACAAACCTTGTTGAAAATGGATGTAATGGAGTATAGGAGCGAGATCTATTGGGAACAAACCTTGTTGAAAATGGATGTAATGGAGTATAGGAGCGAGATCTATTGGGAACAAACCTTGTTGAAAATGGATGTAATCACGACATAGGAGCGAGATCTATTCTATTGCCCTTATGCGTCATAACGTGCATAAATATAGTGTGATTTCAATGATAATTTAGTATGTCTTAGGGGACCACCTGGGGACGAACCCAATTGAAAATGGTTTATGTGGGGTCAAAGGTCAGGACATAGGATCGGATCGGGATCCTTTCCATCGCCCTTATGCATTATAACCTACGTAGAAATGTTTCGATTGAGACAAAACTTTATCATGTTGTTCCGGAAATATAGTTTACCGGTTCTGTTGAATATCATCGAAATGGGGTCAAAGGTCAGGACACTGGAGTGAGATTTGTTCTACAGCCATAACTTGAGTAATAACTTGAGTAATGATTTGTGGTATGTCGGAAAGCGTATCATAATCAATGCATTGCATGATTTTACTAACTTTTTTAGTTAAGGTCCATGTCTCTGCCCCATACTGGAGAAATGGAAGGATACATCAATTAAGCACTTTTAAAATTCACAGTGTGTCCACTGAATTATAACAACGTACCTAATACTTATTAGGTCCACCTTGTGCCCTCAGTGGAGAAGCAATCAGACAACAAAATATTCAGTAAGGTATCATGAACTATGTAATTTCAAGACATGACGTCTACAGCATTTCGTTCCCGTGTGTTGAAATAACTCACCAAAATCCGTGCCCGTCAGTACTCTTATGATGTCTCAATGACTTGAATCTTTAAGAATCATTTGTAAACCTGATGACGAGCCAAACGCTCTTCGAAACTAGAGTAGATGTTAAATAAAGATTTAATTGTTAATAAACGTTGCCATTCCATTCTACATGTTCATGTTGGAAAACGAAAACGCTAAATCAAATACAAAGGGACAGGAAAGGTCACAGAAGGAGACTACGTGGGGGATAAATGCGTAATATTCTTAAGAAACTTGGATGCAACTATTTCAAAACAAAAAATTGTTGGAGATGCATCGAAGGATCTGTATCTAACTGGGGATTGACATTGGTTGATAATGAGAATGACGTACTTGTTTTACCTTAATGGAACTTCACTTTTTCAACGAGGGTACCAACATAAAGTCGCTTTTCAGAGTTTCGAGCTGTCCTTGCAATCTTGAAAGGCGATTGGTGAATTACTATATTTAACTGTTCCTGTCACATTGTGTTACATTTTTAACATTGTATCTTTCCTTTCCGTTGTCCGAAGCTACATTTATTTTAAACAGTAAAGATATTTTATTTTACTTCTCGTTATTTTTAGAAGTGAATTCCTCCAGTCTTGTGTATTCAACCCGTGGATGAGTATATTATATCACATAGCGCTGCTTTTTTTTTCAAATAATTGATAAATTTTGTACGCGTGTAATTCTTTTTTTTTCCAGCATAACGCTTTTTTAATGTTTTTCCAGGACTTTAGTTTCAAGTAGTTTAGTGAATGTTAAAAGAAAAGATTACACAGAAATTATTTCTTGTTATTCATGCGAATGGAGTGGGTGTATTTTATGGCTGTAATCGAGTATTTCAGGGCTTAATCTGATATCTTCGTCGACGTAGCATTTCAAAGAAATTAATTCGCCTCTAAACATATGCTTTTTTTTCTTAACATCCACTAAAATAACACGATTGCGATAGCGTCGCCTTCAACTAACTGGTACCAGAGAGACACAGCATTTGTTGCTTCTGCGCATGCACAGTTCCGTTGCTTCCACCTGGTGTTGGGGTTTCATCGTTTGCCAGCTACGAGCCACTAGTGGCACTTGCTTGGTGGTCCGCAATTCACGCCGATGCTGCAGGGCCATCAGTGGCTGCCAACTGATGGCGCTGCCACAAACGGACCCCTACAGGGCCGTGAGGGGCAGATTTCAGCCATCAGTGACCCATCACTACCAGCTGGTGGCAAGGAGTTTCCTAACACTTGTGTTTTTGCTGGGTTTCGAACTGTAGAGGCAGACAATGCCACACCTGTTGCAATGCTGTACTGTTCTGCTAACACTTGCGAAGATGTGGAACGGTTCGTTAGTGTCATGCGGATGAGGTGTCGTCACATTTCTCAGTCCACTGCCAGATTGTCGAAGCACTTGGTTCTTCTCGGCCCACTTCCGCCACATGCCCATCACAGTAGTGGCGGTATGTCCCGTTTGAGCCGCAATGTTGCGGTACGAAGATGCACCTTCACGCAGTCTAATCATTCGTCCCCGTTCAAACTCCGTCGCATGGTGACATTTCTCCCTTCGTGGTCGTCGAGGCATTATTGAATCTTGGAGACCGCTTTACAACTCGCTGTCCGCGATGCACAACTACTGTGTATCCCAAACAGCCCTCTCTTTACATTCCGCACTTGACTGTCCAGATGACGCTGCCGGGCACAGACATACGCAATGATTCTGTACTTCTAATCACTTGCATGTCCTACCCTGTTCTGCATATCCAGTAAGTTACACGCGATTACCACCATTCCTTGATAGTGTTGCAATTTTAACAAACAGTAGTTCACATATGATAAAGAAAAACTGTCCAAATTTTGTTTTCATACATTGTAAATGTTCTATGTGATTTCTGTTGGTCACGCAAACTACGTCGAGGCTATACTCAAATTCTTGGCATACGTGATCAAGTATGTCTGTTGTCAACGACTGCAGATCCCTATGAATGCGAACTTTGAGTTCATGTAGCGTTGTGGACAGTAACGGCACATACTCATTATCCTTAACATACCCTTAAAAGTAAAATATGCAAGGGTTCAGATCGGGAGACTTGGGGGGGGGGGCACCTGTCATGTACACAGCAATCAACCTAGCGGTTACCAAGATATTGGTTAAGGTAAATCGAACATCCAGATGCCAATGTCGTGGCGCTCCCTCGAGTTGAAAGATGCAGTCGCGTGAATCTTTATTTAATTGCAAAAATCACCATGTCTCCAACATATCTAAATACGAGTGTTCTGTTACTGTTTGTTACTGGAAAAAGATAGGGCATTAAACCTTCGCACGACAAACGCACAATGACAGTTTGTCACCCAGGTGCAGATACACGGGTTACATTACGCCATCTAGCGGTCACATTCTTAAACGCGATGAGTCTGTTTTCCTTTTAATGTGTGGCACGCTATTATTACCTTGAATTTTACGGACATGATCAAATAAAATCGGATGAATCATTTTGAATTACCCTGTATTTTAATCGAAGTACACTGAAGAGCAATTGAATTAGAGGCAGCTGGCGTTATGCAAATGTGGCGCTGTGGGCGGCCCTGTAAACGGAAACGACATGACGTAAGCAGCGGTCCGACAATATAAGGAGTGATGCGACGGGAATCAGTAACAGTCGGACGCAGTATGGGTAATACGAAGGATCTAAGCGCATTTGATCGTGGGCAAATTGTCGGGGCCCGACGAATGGGTCACTCCATCTCAGAAGTCGTGCAGACACTGGGATTTTCACGAGCCACTGTGTCACGGGTGTACCGTGAGTACATCGAATCCGGTAAAACCATCCCTGCAAAGGCCAACTGCCGTGGACAACAGCGTGTGGATGAGAGGGGTCATCGTCGGCTAGCTCGCATTGTAACAGCGGATATACAGACCACACTGCAAGAAATCACTCTGCACTTTAACGCTGGTGCACAAGAACGTTTAAGCAGCCACACCGTCCAGAACCATCTCCTCGCTATGAGGTACAGAAGCCATCGTCCCACGAGGGAACCGCTGCTGACCGCATATCACAGGGTGCAAAGATTAGCATGAGCGCGGGAACATCGCCACTGGACCCTAGACAGGCGGAAAAATGTTGCCTGGACTGATGAGTTGAGATTCACGCTGGTACATTCGGATGGCAGGATACGAGTACGGCCCAAAGCACATGAAGCAATGGATCCTTCTTGCCAGCAGTGTACTCCTCAAGCTTGTGGGGGTGTCTGGGGACTGTTTACGTGGACTGAAATGGGACCCCTGGTAGGTATGACATCGTCCCTCACAGGTAAACGTTACCGGAATATACTGGACGACCATTTGCTCCCGATTGTGCGTCTTCAACATCCTACTTGGGACCTCATCCTGCAACAAGACAATACAGCTCCCGAATTGTATCCGAATGGTTGGATGAAGACTCCACCGACGGGACCTCCTTTCCTTGGCCAGCAAGGTCACCAGGCCTCAATCCCATCGAGCATATCTGGGATACCATCGAGAGAGATGTTGATGGCTCTGACATCCCTCCATCAAATCTTCGTGAACTGTGGGAGCTTGTTTAGGGGCCGTGGATCCGTATGGCTTCCAAACGCTTCCGGTGTCTTTTCGAATCCATGCCGAGACGAATCGCCGCCGTCATCAAGGCGAAAGGTGGTGCTACACGTTACTTCACAGGTATCTCTAATTCAATTGCTCTTCAGTGTATATGCCTCCTGCGTTACTACAAGAAGTGGCACGGTCAGCTAACGAAAAGAATATCTTAAGGAGGCATCTTTAGGTATGGAGTGAAGAGCTGATGTCACAGTTCTTTATGTATCTTCAATGTCTTGGAAAACTTTTCCTTTTCAAGGCAGCTTTCATTAATGGAAAAGAAAGTAATCACACGGTGACAAATCTGGAGAATAGGAGTATGTTTGAGTACACACACTTGTTTTCATGCCCGAAAATACTGTACACTGATTGCTCCGTGTGCGGGTGTGTTAACGTAAAGAAGGAACCACTGCCAGTCTTTGCACCCAGGACTGATACGAACAATCATTTTCCACAGTCGTTCCAAAATGGATCTGTAAGCATTGTCAGTGACAGTTATACCTTCAGGAATGAACTTTTGATGCAGAATTCCCTTGCCGTGGTAAAAGCCCAAAAGCATCGTCTTGATTTTGGACTGCAGTAACCTGATCTTTTTTCCTTTAGGTGACTGTGGCGACTTCCACTTAACACTCTGACGCTTCGTCTCAGGATCATAATGAAAACACCATGTTTCGTCACGTGCCGCAATATATTTCCCTTGCTGTCGTAAAAGCACACAAGCATGTTTTTGGAATTCTATAACCTGGTCTTCTTCCCTTTGTGACTGTGGCGCCCTCCAGTGAGCACTCTGACGCTTCGTTTCAGGATCATAACACACACACCATGTCTCGTCACCTACCACAATGCTCTTTCCTTGGTGTCGTAAAAGGACACAAGCATTGTCTTGATTTTAGACTTATGTGACCTGATCTTTCCTTTGGGTAATTATGACAACCAGCACTGAGCACTCTGACGCTTCGTTGCAGGCTCATAGCGCTCCAGCAAGTTTTCGGTTGTCTGACGAAGAACGTGGGACAAAACGAGCACAAACTATTTCTACTCCCGAATTTCGGTCTACAATTTGACAAATAGTGTCCTTATTCACATTGAACTCCCATTCCAGCCCCTTCAAGGTTACTCAGCGAAGACTTTTTATCCTGCAAAGTTTCTCAATAAGTTCAGACGTGCGTACTGACATCGGGCGTCCTGGCTTTTCGTTATTTTCCAAATCTTCTCGCCCATCCTTAAAACATTCATACCATCAGAATATTTGTGCACGAGATAGGCAATTAATAGCCCCATACATATCATGCAACAATCCAGCTGCTTCAGATGCACTTTCACCGATTTTGAAATAGAACCGGATATTTTCTCTCTGCTCCATGACAGAACTGTGACAATGTTCTTCCACGGTATAACGTCATGCACGGCGTAAATAACAATCTACTCAATTTCCATTCAAAAGCTGTTTCCACCGCATAGCTGATAAATGACATAAAAAAAACCATGCCTTCTCCACCCGTACGGGTTACTGGGATTTTATTTAAAAAATCGCTCTCTTTACTTAATTGCCACAGTGTGCATTTCTTCGTAACATATTGTTTTACATTCAAATACAAACTTTGCATATTCTCAGGTTTGCTAATTAAATTGTATCGGATAGATTAATATGGAAAGGCAGATAATTTTAGCTAAAATATGAAAATTAGGAAAATATGTCATCGTAAAAATGCTCCAAGGATTAAGACGTAAAATTACTACACTACAGAGGATGGACTATTTTTGTTAGAACTATTTCCAGCAATATAAGTAATGTTTAAAATAAAATTATTTCTTTCTTGAATGTTCTACCTGATAGCGCTTTCTCAGGACTAGATTTTGTGACGTGTTACAGAGGTAAAAGCATGTGTCAACACGACAAATCTACGTGAAACATTCCGACCGTGTAGCTTAGTTGGGAGAACAACTTACTCCGGAATGAGGGAGCGCGGCTTCGATCCCCGTCACGGACAAATTTGTGTTTTCCCATTATTGCCCAAGCGTTAAAATGGATGTACTATGGTTTGGGTTCTTAGAAAAAGGTGTGATGCTTGTTCCACAAGTCGTCCAGAATTAATTAAAATTCTTTCTTCGCTATTTGTTTGTTTTATTGGAGGTCTAACGACCACCGTGAGCAACTCAATGAACTATAAGCAGTCGTCCGTCCCTAATTTAGGGCTACTGGTTCCAGGAAAGGGAGAGAGCCAGTGTCGTAAGATAAACACAACATCTATGCCCCACCGGGATTTGAACCCCGACTCGTTTCGGACGAATGATGAAAAGCCATCACTTAGACCCTGCGCCACTTGGGCTGCGTTCTTCGCTTCAAAATAAAAAAATTAAGAGGGAGATGATGTGACGCATCACAGAGGTAAAAGCACGTGTTAAGACGATAACTCTGCAGAAATACATTCCGACCGTTTAACTTAGTTGGAAGAGCAACTTACTCCGGGGGTGAAAGAGCGCGGCTTCGATCTTCTTCACAAACAAATTTGTGTCTTCCCTTTGGCGCCCGAGCGTAAAAATGGATGTACAGGCCGTTGGGTTCTTCGAAAAATGTGTGGTGTTTGTTCCACACATCGTCTAGAATTAATAAAACTTAAGAAAGACATGATGTGACGTATTACAGAGGTAAAAACACGTGCTAAGATAACAAATCTACAGCTCTACATTCCGTCCGTCTAGCTTAGTTGGGAGAACTTCCTACGGAGTAAGGGAGCGCGAATTTCATCTTCGTCACGGACAAATTTGTGTTTCTATAATTTCCATGATAAAAGGACATTTCTTAAAATTGGTAGTAGTATTTTATTTCAATCTTCTTCCATTGCTTTCCATAGTTAAATCATTGTTTTAGGTCTGCGTTTAGAAAGTGCTCCTTTTTTAGATGTTCCTTCTCAGATGTTCTTTCTTAGCTGTTCTGTCAGATGGCCCTTTCTTTGGACTATGAACCTACATCTAGATTTCCAAGAAAACAGGGAATTTCTTAAAATTGGTAGTGGTATTATATTCCACTCCTCATCCACTGCTTTCCATAGTCCAATCATTGTTTTAGGTCTGAGTTTAGAAAGCGCTCCTTTCTTAGATGATGTTCTTTCTTAAATGTTCTGTCTGATAGCCCTTTCGACTATGAACCTACATCTAGATTTCCAAGATAACAGGGCATTTCTTAAAATTGGTAGTGGTATTTTATTCCACTCCTCTTCCACTGTTTTCCATAGTCCAATCATTGTTTTAGGTCTGCGGTTAGAAAGCGCTTCTTTCTTAGATGATGTTCTTTCTTAAATGTTCTGTCTGATAGCCCTTTCTCTGGACTATGAACCTACATCTAGATTTCCAAGATAACAGGCCATTTCTTAAAATTGGTAGTGGTATTTCATTTCACTCCTCACGCACTGCTTTCCATAGTCCAATTATTGTTTTAGGTCTGAGTTTAGAAAGCGCTCCTTTCTTAGATGTTCTTCCTTAAATGCTCTGTCTGATAGCCCTTTCTCTGGACTATGAACCTACATCTAGATTTCCAAGATAACAGAGGATTTCTTAAAATTGGTAGTGGTATTTTATTCCACTCCTCTTCCACTGCTTTCCATAGTCCAATCATTGTTTTATGCCTGCGTTTAGAAAGCGCTCTTTTTAACAGTCCGACCGCATAATAGTCTATTGGCAACACATCAGGGGATTTTGAAGGAATATGAGCAAAAGGTGTGTAGCCAGTCGATTCACCTTTTGCTTTTACGACAGCGGTAACACGTCCAGACATACTATCAACCAATTTCGGGTAGTTGTTGATAGGAATGGCTCGATATTCGTCCTGCAAAGCTGCTGCTAAAGTGCAGAGCGAAGACGGTCGTTGTGGTCGATTTCTTATACGTCGCTCGAGTTCAGCTTAGAGGTTCCCTATGGGATTAAAACCAGGATCCTGAACAAGCCAGTCTAACAATTCCACCTTATTTATAAAAAAACAACCTTACACATGCCGTTCATTGTGGCAGGGAGCTTGATTGTGTTGGAAGAGACAACGGTCATTTCCATAATACTGCCACAATTTTGGTAGGGAAGAGTTCTCCAGAAGTTCGACGTACACTTCATGGTTTGTGGTATCATATCCAACAGGCGGAGTACCATCCATGAAAAGCAATTCCATACCATAATGGAGCCTCTGCCGAGCTATAAATTTGGAAGAACACAGTCCGATGAAAATCGTTCACCTGGCTGTCACGAAATTCAGACACGGAAATCACTTAGGAAGAAGGAAAAGCTTGACTCATCACCCCAAAAGAATAGCTTTCCAGTCCCCCACAGTCCAGGAATGACGGGAGGCACACCACTCCAAACGGAGCTTGCCATTCGCTGTTGTGATGTATGGCTTGTGTACCGCTGCTCCTCCATAATAACCCACAGTGCGTAACTCTCTGTGGATAGTTATGGTACTAGCCGAGCCATTACAGCATTTACTACTTCAGCAGCGGTGGAAATGGCCGAGGAAGAACGAGATTTCTTAACATTTCTTACCATGACCCTTCTGTCACGTCCCGTTACTTTTGTTCCGCCTTGAACGCTCTCTATTTTTTTTTTTTTTTTTTTTTGCTGTAGATGCACTTTCCTACTTAAATCTCTTCAAAACATCTGTGACGTGTCTGCACCGCAGAACGCACATGAGATAAAGGCAGATAGCAGAAAGAGCATACATCCGCGTAGCTCAGTTGAGAGAGCGACTTATTCCGGAATGACGGGACCCAGGTTCGGTGCCCGGCGTGGACAAAAATGGCAGACAAATTGATTTCGTTATATTGGCGCCCGAACTTCAACAATGACCTGGCCGTTTAAGTTCTTGCAAGGGTGTGATGTTCTTTCCAGACAGCGACACAGGAAAAATAAGAGAATCCCTTCTTCAGCGCTTCGAAAAACAAATGTGTGTGATGTTACTTTCCACACGCCAAATTGACTGGGATTTCTCCAATGTACGTTCTTCAGCGGATGACTGCCTACAGCGCCACATGTTCCCGGCTGACGCGTGGATCATGCCCCCGGCCCTCTTTCGGCACCGCAGGACGCACGTGAGATAAAGGCAGATAGCAACGAGAGCACACGTCCGCTTTGCTTAATTGGTAGAGCGAGTTATTCCGGAATGAATGATCCCGGGTGTTCGATGCCCGGCTTGTACAAAATGTCGGAGAAATTTACTTCGTTATACATCATATTAGGAGATGATTTAAATGATGTTTTAAGATTTAGGTATGTTTGGTTTAGTTGCAATGCCTCGTATGGAAACGTTACTCAAATGACATCCTGTGACTAGCCCACAGTGGAACTCGTGAAGTTCACGTCCACGGGGCATATCCACTTCAAAGTTACTGATAACACGACAGAACATCTCAGCTTTATAAATAGTGCGATCCAAAAGTTTTGAGTGAAGGAACGTAGCGCGCCAACAGATTGCAGTACGCGGATGAGCGAGCAGCGGTCGAGGGCAGTGACGTTCATGAGTCATTGTACCGAGTGGTGTCGTTCTGTGAATATCGGGAGATGTGCTACACGATATTTGGTGACCACGTCGTGCAGCTGCGATTTTGGTATGGACTGCAAATTAGAGCACACCAAATTCTGCGTCTTGACGAACTCTGTCACGATGTTCGTCAGTAGAAAGATCTTGACGAACTTTGTTAAGATCGTCAGAACTCGAAGATCTTGACGAACTCTGTCAAGATCTTCGTCAGCAGGTGATGAACAAACCAACCTTTCTGTCGCGGGTCATCACTGGGGAAGAGATTTTGGTCTACGGTTACGACCCGGAGACCAAACAACAGTCGTTGCAGTGCAAGAGTCTGGCATCTCCGCGACCGAAGAAGACCCGACAGGTCCGGAGCGCAACTAAAGTCATGCCCATCGTGTTCTTCGACATTCGTGGGGTTGTGCCCGTGAATTCATCTCCCAGGGCCAGACCGTCACCGCCTTTTTTTACTACGATGTTCTGCGTCGTCTCAGGGAGTACATTCGCCGCAAACGACCTGAAATGTGGTGTAGGGGCGATTTCCTGCTCCACCACGACAATGCGAGAGTTCACAGAGCGTTAGCAACACGCCAGTTTTGCATCCGCATGACTACCCTTCCTCACCAGCCTTACTCGCCGGATTTGGCCCCCCTGCGACTTTTTTCTGTTCCCGAAGATGAAGGTCAAGGGTCACCGTTTTGAAACCGCGGACGAGAGATCCAGCGCGAATCGCAGACGATGCTTGACACGATTGCCGAACAGGACTTCCATTGAGAATTCCAACAGTGGCAAAAACGCTGAAAGAGATGTATCACTGCACAAGGAGACTCCTTTGAGGGAGATCATTAGCACACTTAAGTAACGTAAGTACTTTGTTGTATATCAGCCTAGTCTCGGTACTTTTTGATCGGACTTCGTATACCTCTCCACTCACAGCGCACTTTCCTGTGCAACCTTTCTTTGCACTTATGCAAATATTTCGTAGCTGTCCGAATAATTTTGATAATACAAGTGTTCAAATGAAAAGGTACGAAACGACACTGTGGGTATAAATGAAGACTTTATTCAAAGTATACACCATAGGCCGTAGCAAAACTACCCCATTGATTAACGAACCGAAGGATTCCTTGTTCCCAGAATTCCTATGGCCGTGACGAGACCCAGTCCTGCACAGCGTCCTTGAGTTCGTCGTCCGAGTGGAAGCGCTTCCCTTTCAGATGTTTTTTCAGGGGAACAAACAGATGGAAATCGCATCACCTGTGACGATCCGCTCCAGCAAAGCGGGGTCTTCATGATACCGAAACAAGATGTTGAAGTGCTAGCCCCATACGCAGTTCCTTTTGCTGGTCGGTGAGCTGCTTCGGAACCCACTGCGCGCACACCTTCCAATAACGCAACCTGTCGTGAACAATTGTCCACACTGTTCCAACGCGGACATCAACCTCCACCGCCAACATTCTCAATGTGACACGCCGATCACCTCTCACTAGGTCGTCCACCTTGTCGATGAGATCGGCCGTGATGACTGTGTTTGCCTGGCCCGGTCTCGGGTCATCAACCAAACTCTCACGGCCTGCACGAAAACGGGCACTCCATTTTCTCACTGACTTGTCGGACACACAGTCTTCCCCATATACGGTCACCATCCGGCGATGAATAGCGGCCGGTTTAACACCTTCCGCTGTCAGAAATCGGATAACGCCTCGCTGCTCCTCAATCGTCGAATTTTGCAATGTGAACGCTATCCTGTTCTCACACACACTGCCGCGTCAATTGGACGGCGCTCTTTATAAGAGCCTCTGCTCTTTCCTGCGCATGCGGGCGCCCGCGCATGCTCCGATCCACGCCGGCGACTCCAATCGCATCCCTAGATGTGTCGCTACGTTCTCCCATAGCGGCATAGACAAATATGTTAACGGTTACGTTCTTATGACGTTTCGTACCTTTTCATTTGAACACCCCAAGAAGGTTGAAAGCTGTTTTAAAATCAAACTGTGGTCCACTACCTTATTAATAATGCCATATCTCCTATTTTCAAACAGTTTGCATTGTTTTGTGCATCCTTGTATTTTTACACAAGACATATTCCTGCAAAATATCTGTTACATGCTACTGAGTTTAATGTCTCTCAAATATCTGTTACATGCTACTGAGTTTAATGAAGCGACGTGGAAACTGACGTCATTCATAAATAAATCAGCTTCTAATTGTATGATATTAATTTCAGCCGCCCCCAGAAGATGTGAGAAATGGATTCATCAGGGGGTACCTAGTTGGTTACAAAAGGTATTCATCAACGGAACAATACCATTTTAAAAAAGTGGAACACACCGACGGTGAATCCCAAGCTACCTACATCACTGGTTTACAGCCGTCTACTAAATATGAAATTGTTGTGAAAGCTTATAATTCAGCAGGTACCGGCCCTAAGTCAGAAAAAGTAATGGATACGACGCTTGAGACTGGTAAGTACGAAGATCTCAACAAAATTCATCTTGGCTATGAGAATTCATATACCGATCTGTATTTGATACTTGTTTTTCTAGTAGTTATGCTTAATCAGTGTTCTGTAGGTCGTGTTTTTAGCACGTCTTTTGTACAAAAAGATCGTGCTTGTCAATAAATGCTATGTTGTGTTTCTCTTCTAGGTGTCTGGTGACTTTTGTCAATATAATGTCTCGTATAAATTGGACTGTCCTAACGTTAATTCAATCTCCTAAATAGAGGAGGTTGTTTGGCACAAGAGTTTGAATAAAGAGGCAACGTTGGCTGATTAACAATTAACCTTTAATTACCATACACGGCGGATTATGTAAATAGGTGTCACGCAACCTTCATTCACTCTCTTTACGAGAAGGTGTTTAGCACTCAACGTTAATTCACTCTCTTCACAAGAAGGCGTACTTTGGCACTCAACTTCACTTCACTCTCTTTTCAAGAAGGCGTTCTTCGGCACAAAACACCAATTCCTACTCCTCACAGGTTTCGGGATAGCCGGCAAACCATGCTTAAAGGAAATCACACTGTAGAAGGAAATTTTAGTGATTCCAGACGATGTATGGAAGGATCATCACACATTTTTTCGAACCTCACGGCCACTTTACGTTTGGGAGTCAATATAGTAAAACAGTCCTTTTCGCCAGTGGCGTAGTTCGAATCGACATCTTCCTATTCCAGAGCGGATGTTCTACCGGTTGAACCACACCGGCAAGTCATATCTCTGCAGTTTGCTGTTTTAGACTTGCGTATGTCGCAAGCATTAGTGTCAACCATCCCCCTACATGACCACTTTGAATAACAGGGCAAAGGGGAAAGCAAATCTTTATACACAGTCGAGTCACATTATTGTGACAACCACCTACTTTTGACGTCAACAGCGCGTAGCCAATGAAAGAAGGCACGTGTCGTGAGCTGGCTCGGAGGGTATATAAGGTGTGCTCTAGGCATTCTGAAAATATATCACTCGTTGCTGTCATGGATAAAAACAGCGATTTGTCAGATTTGCAAAAGGGGATGATTATCGGATTTCGGGCCAAGGTTGGCAGTATTTCTGAAACAGCGCAGTTTGTGAACTGTTCGCGTGCTACTGTGGATAAAGTGTATCGTGATTGGAGAAATGGTACCATTGCGAAGCGACGTGGAAACTGCGGAGCACCACGTGCCATTGATGTGAGAGGTGAATGTCTGCCGCGAAGGTGCGTGAGTGCCGGTCGACACGCTACAGTGGAGTAACTCACTGGCCGAATGAACCGGAGGGCTACCGGAAGTGTGTCTAAAACGACAGTTCAGTGAACTCTGCTACGTATGGGGCTCCGATTTAGACGGATAGTAACTGCACCTATGCTAACGAAGGTGCATAGGTAGAAAAGGCTTACATTTGCACGGCAGTATCGGAATTGGACCACCGCTGATTGGCAAAGGATTGCCTTTTCCGATGAGTCACGTTTTCTGCTTCATCGAACGGATGGACGTTGGCGCATAAGGCGAGAAACAATAGGAGAACAAACACTCTTCAACCAATGCTGGAAGAACACAAGCTGGTGGGGGCCGCGTTATGGTCTGGGGAATGTTTTCGTTGCATTCTCGGGTTCACTCATACTTGTGGAAGGCACTATGGACCTATTTCGTTATGAATCCATTTTTGCAGACCACGTACACCCATACATGCTGATTGTCTTTTCTGGGCGGATGCGATTTTCCAGCATGACAATGTGACGTGTCACACAGCTAGAAATGCCCGACACTGGTTGGAAGAGCACGATGAAGACTTCAAATAACTTCCCTGGCCCCCTAATTCAACAGACTTAAACCCAAATGAGCAACTATACGTAATTTCCAGCCATATAGCTGCTGTCCGCGCTGCACACGGCAGTTACTTTCGATATTTGCTGGTGGTCACAATAATGTGACTGGACTGAGTATATTTCTAAATGACCTCTTTGTCAAAGCAAAGAGGAAAGCAACGCTTTCTGATGCTCAGATTCACTCGTTCCAGCCCCCTTCTTAGACAGCGGATATATTCCAAAATGACCACTTTGAATAACGAAGCTAAAGGGAAATCAATGCTTTATGATGTGTAGGTTCACTCGTTCTAGCCGCGTTCGGCCCACTTCTTAGACAGCGAATATATGTTCCAAAATGACCACTTTGAATAACAAAGCTAAGGGGAAAGCAACGCTTTCTGATGTGCAGGTTCACTCGTTTCAGCCGCGCTCAGCCCAGTTCTTAGACCTTGAATATGTATTCCTAAATGACCACTTTGAATAACAAAGCTAAAGGAAAAGCAACGCTTTCTGATGCGCAGGTTCACTCGTTCTAGCCACGTTCGGCCCACTTCTTAGACAGCGTACCTATTCTTTCGAGCTGATTTCAGCATATTTTGCTAACTTAGAGTTAATTCATTCAATTCGGTTAGAGAGTTAAAGCTGGGTTGCACGATACGCAGTTGTTAGATTGGAATACGTGTTTCATTTTGTTGCACTAAATATAGTCTTAAATGCTAAAAGTTCACGCGAAAAAGAAATAGATTGTGGCAGTGATGTTGCATCTAAGTTTGGAATAATGAGAAGGAATGAAAATGGCGTTCCACATATGACGCTGGCATTTCTTGCATCTATAGCATTTTCTTGTGATAATAAATAAAACAAACGCCAATGAAGGCGCATTTTGGCAGGACAACACTGCTTCCGAAACATGAAACTTGGTGGGGTGTTGATGATGATTAAAACCAGGTTACTGGATGCATTTGTTTTGGGCCTTGGGGAAATGCTATGAGAAACAGTGGCGGTATGAATGAAAGGAAATTTATTATTAACAATCTTGTGAGTATAATGATGATAACTTACGGGAGTCTGGTTACAAAGAATAGGCACAGCATGCGCGAACATTCGTTCTGATTAGAAAAGCGCGTGCTCTTTATTAGGATCATATGAATCATGAACAGGAGGTTGTGAATTACAATAGAAAATCCCCAGGTTTCCAGAAATAAGTGTTTCTCTGGTCACAAAGGAAATAATATAGAATACAAGATCCCGAATTTTGAAAAAGCTAAGGTAATCGCATCATGTGTCAAACAATGTTTGATGGCACTTTATAAGGAAAGCTTTGTTAGAAATTCAGATGTTTCAGGAATTCAATAAAGAACGAAAACCAAAGACATACCAGATACGAAATTTTAGACAAAGCCGAGAACATTATCCAATCAGAAACATAGTTTCTTAGATAATAACTAAACTGGATTTAATCTCAAGATGTAATTCCGCCTTTACTCATAACTGTAGAGTGATAGTTTAATGAATTGTTCGTAGGTTTCAAATATTACCTTAACAAAAAAATTCATTGTAAATCACTACACCGTTTATACACTAACAAGGGAACCCTTTCAACTGACACTCTCCAAAATTAAACCAGGGGATAGTACTACGGGCAAAACCCAATGGGTGTATTTTTTTTTTTTTTTTTTTTTGATTGGAGGTTTAACGACCACCGTGAGCAACTCAATGAGCTATAAGCAGTCACCCGTCCCTAATTTAGGGTCACTGGTTCCAGGGAAGGGAGAGAGCTAGTGCCGTAAGACAAACACAACATCCATGCCTCTCCGGGATTCGAACCCGGATCCCTTTCGGACGAATGATCAGAGGCCATCGCTTAGACCACTGCACCACCGGGGCTGAGGGTGTATTTCCGTTTTGGCCCAAATGAACTGAATAAGGTGAACGAGTGGTCTGAAAATGGACTTAGAGCACAAGTGGGAAAACTCATTTAACATGTGTTGTAGTGTGTGATACGTAACCCAAATATCAGCTATGCCCACATGATTCAAAATAAGCTCATGTCATACAAAAAAGCAACAAGAACCTTTATTACAGGTGTAAATGAACATTTGTGGCATTGTACACATGACCAAAGCAAAGTAATTTGGAATATTGAGAACAACACGAGATCCCAAAGTTTTCACAGTACTGAAAATTGTCATTGATATCTGAAAAACAAATACGTTGGGCATCATCAAAAGAAGCGTCATCACTTTCACAGTAGCCGATTTATTATCAACGGATATAACAACCCTCTGTTGAGTTTTTCTGACTGCCATTGATTGTTCATTCATACGTTCGATGATTTTCCCCATACGTGCTATAAGGCCATTTTAAAACCACTCGTTCCCCTTTGTCAGTTCATTTGGGCCAAAAGAGAAATATACCCAGTGGTTTTTGTCCTTAGAACTACCGCTTGGTCACGTTTCTTAAATTTTGGAATGTGATATTTGTGGCGTATGTTTGAGGCTAGCTATGCTAGATGCGAAGCCCAGAGAATGCACAAATAAAAGTCCATTAAATATACACAAATAAAAGACACTTGAAAATCCTCCAAATACGTGGCGTCAGTGAATGAACAAAGACATCGCTCTTTCCACGTTTCAGCAAAACACAGCAACCGAAAAATTGTTATTTGGCCACTGCTGGGGAATCAAATCCCAGATCTCTCGACATCCAGCCGAGCACGTTAGCCTTACACCACGGTGGCCAACAATCCACGGCGCTATGTGTGTTTTTCTGTCAGCTTCTGACATCCTAAATCCGTGAGATGAGCTCAGCTACTGTGACGTTTCCTTCTGGTGGGCATTAACGGCGCTGGCTATATATTAATTATAGCAGTTAAATCCAAAGGGCGAGATCCAAGGTGAAAATCCTCCAAATACGTGGCATCAGAGAATAAACAAAGACATCGCTCTTTCCACGCTTTAGAAACACGCAGCAACCAAAAATTTCTTATTCGGGCACTGCTGGGGAATCGGATCCCAGATCTCTCGATATCCAGCCGAACGCGTTAGCCTTACACCACGGTGGCCAACAATCCACGGCGCTATGTGTGTTTTTCTGTCAGCTTCTGACATCATAAATCGAATGTCAATTATAATATTTAAAAGTCAATTATCAACTGTATTAAGATACATCAATGCTCTCTCTGCGAAAAAAACACTTGCGGACTCGCTTCTTTTGACTAAGAGAATCAGTGTGGCAGGTGAAGACAAACGGCATAACGCAAGTAACTCTTCGCTGTTCTAATTACAAGACTTTCGATACGATCGCCTGATAGCGTTTCCATGACAACATGAGTGAGCGTATGGAGGAGAATGGGCCATTGCTTTGCGCCACGGTTCGCTCAGAAAAGAGAAGACTTCGGCTACCTCAGTCACCCGCATGCTTCGCCTGTAACAGCACATGTTTTGCGAGAGTTGTTTCGGTTTGTGTGAAATGTCAATGAATTAAAATCAGTGATATTATATCTTAATTTCGTGGCTTTGTTGTATTAGAACTGTTTTGATAAATTTTGTGAAATTTTCCCTGAACATCTACTGTCAGAACTTAAAGAAATCTATGCTTCAAATTTTGATACAACTCGACTAAAAAATGAACTGAAAGTGTTTTATTCCCTTCATGAATACAAAACAAATCAGTAAGGGACATTACTTGTCACTTAAAGTTGAATAAATTGGACATAGTGTTTAGTGAGGTGTACAAATTAGCAGCCTCATATTAAACTTTCCATCTACAACTGCCGAGAGAAGTTTTTCTTCATTAAAAAGAATCAAGATATATCTTAGAAATACACAAGGAGATGTACATTCGAGCAACTTGGCTCATTTGTCAATAGAGAAAAACATTTTTTTTAAATATGAAAAACTACTTGGAAGAAACTTATTATAAAAACGTAACACTCAAGTTCACACAGGAAGAAAGAAGAATGAAATTCATGCACAAATAAAGTATTCAAATCTTAATTCTCATAATTATTTGGCATCATTTTAGCAATAGTATGTACCTGAAATAAGTTACTTACTTAACAATTAAAAATTGAACTTCGCAATTTAAAAAAACAGTAGGGGGAGGGGGAGATAGCGCTGGTGTCGGACCCAAGATACTCCACTGATTAAGACCTAAACTTGCCACTCTAATGGGCTCTACTGTCAAAACTACACATAAGCTTACTGAATTTCTTCAGTTTCTGAATGGAAAAAAAAATTCTGTATGACTACTTTAGTTTTTTAAATTTCAATGCATATATATATGCATTTTTAAATTATAACAAGCAGAGGGCAATGTAGGTAAGCTCAAATCTTTGTTCCTGTACGTTTTTCTTTCTAGGATTAAGGTTGAACTTTCAAAGCGGAAATTTTCTAGTTTTCTCATTAGGCATTTAGTGCAAGCACTGTTATTTTATATATTTTAAATATACTGTTATATATATATGTTAGTCTTTATCCCTTTGTTATTGAATATTTTAAATATACTGTTATATATATATGTTTAAATATACTCAGGTGATGCGTAACATCATAGCCTCTCCTTGACAAATGTCAACCCCGCCTTCTCGTGGTGCATCCTGTTCCCACTAAAGGGGCTCTGGCGACCGCCCATAGCGGTATAACTATACCATCGGGATCAGAGGAAATTCTATCCCACACTCACCAACCCGCTTGGCCAGCGTGGTGAGTTATGGCCAAACCCCTCCAAAATGATTCCACAACTTAAATCTTGGCCCTCAGTCTCCGGCAGCTGGAATGTACCTGGCCAAGGCAGCGGCCAGTGCGACATGAAGGCAGAGGGTGCTAAGAATCCCCGGAGGACCGGACTAGGCTGCCATCTGATGCTGACCTTGGCTACTTACAATGGACGCTCCCTATCTTCTGATTCAAGGCTTCTTGAATTGGAAGAGGAACTACAAAGGATCAAGTGGGACATCGTGGGGCTAAGTGAGGTAAGGAGAAAAGGAGAAGATCTCATCGAACTGAAAAGTGGACATCTCTTCTACTATCGTGGGACAGATACTGGCAGAACTAGTGGTGTTGGATTTATAATAAACAAGAAACTGAAGGATAAAGTTGTAGAAGTTGAAAGTTCCTCTGACAGAGCTGCACGACTTGTTATCCAACTCTCGAAAAGATACCAGGCTCAGATTATTCAAACTTATGCACCCACCACAAGTCATCCTGAAGAAGAAATTGAAGAATTTTATGAGGAAATTTGTCATCTAAATAATAAAGGTAAGCAGCACTTGAAAATAATTATGGGATATTTCAATGCAAAAATAGGGCAACGGCAACAGAATGAAACTTCAGTAGGTAAATTCGGTCACGGCAACAGAAACCAGCGTGGAAATACTCTCGTAGAGTTTGCAGAGGCAGAAGGGTTTTTCATCTTGAACTCCTTCTTCAAGAAAAAGCCACACAGGAAATGGACATGGAGACATCCAAATGGGACGACAAGTGAAATTGATTTTATTATGTGTAAAAAAAAATTCGTCATAGAAGACTGCAGTGTGCTAAACAAGTTCAACACAGGTAGTGACCATAGATTGGTGAGATGTAAGATGCACCTCAACACCAAACTTGAACGTGGCAAGCTCATAAGACAAACAAAATCTATTGACATAACCAACCTTAAAAAACACCATAATACCTTCAAGTTAGAACTGAAGAACAGGTTCTCTGCTTTAGAAGGCCTAACATCGGAAGAAGTGGACATCTCTGAAGTTAACAGAAAAATAACC
Source organism: Macrothele yani (assembly GCA_039090855.1). Taxonomy (NCBI): domain Eukaryota; kingdom Metazoa; phylum Arthropoda; class Arachnida; order Araneae; family Macrothelidae; genus Macrothele; species Macrothele yani. The sequence continues at coordinate 40,541,315 of CM077019.1, forward strand.
AAAGCTCTTATGGAAACAGCAACAAAATTAGCTGGGTCTAAGAACAAGTTGCATGTGAACAAATTATCAGGAAAAACCAAAATGTTGATGCAAAAAAGAAGAGAGATGAGGACAAATAAAGAAGATGTGACTTCCAAAGTGGAATATATAGAGCTATGCAAGACAGTAAGAAAAAGTATAACTGAAGACGTAAGGAAATTCAACTGTGAACTAGTGAGGAAAGCAATTGAAAACAACCAAAGCCTAAAGATAGCAAAGGGACATCTCAGTAAGGGAAGAAAACAGATTATGGCACTGAGAAAAGAAGATGGTTCTGTAACAAGAAATAGAGGCGAAATCTTGACAAGAGTGAAAGATTTCTACTCCAAATTATATGAAAGGGATGATACATGTACTCCAGACATCATGAAAGGTACCAGAGTTCTTCCAGTACTCCCAGCAGAAGTTGCTCATGCAATCAAGAACATGAAGCGGGGGAAAGCTCCAGGAGAAGATGGAATTACTATAGACATCATACAAGAAGCAAGTGGAGAAATTGAAACAGTACTCGCCCAAATTTTCACTCGATGCCTTAATGAAGGGAAGATTCCTGAGGATTGGAACAATGCTACAATGATCCTGCTACATAAAAAAGGTGACATTGAGGATCTCAGGAACTACAGACCTATCAGCCTCCTATCAGTGGTTTATAAAATCTTCACTGAAGTTCTTTCACACCGCTTGAAAGTAACACTGGACATGGCTCAACCGAGAGAACAAGCTGGATTCAGGAGTGGCTACAGCACAATAGATCATATCCATGTACTGAGAGAACTAATTGAAAGAGCGAGGGAATATGAACTTCAATTGTGCATGGCTTTTATCGATTATGAAAAAGCCTTTGATTCGGTGAAACCATCAGCAGTTACCACGGCTCTGAAATCCTGTGGTATTGAAGATGCATACATTAATATTATTAATAACATCTATGAAAATGCAAGTGCAAAAATTCGGCTGTTTGAAAATACAACACATATAAAAATTGGAAAAAGGAGTGAGACAAGGTGACACCATATCTCCGAAGCTCTTTAACGCCACATTGGAAAATGTCTTTCAATCACTGAACTGGGAAAACAAAGGGATAAAGATTAATGGAGATTATCTAACCCACCTTCGTTTTGCTGATGACGTAGTCATTTTTGCAACTACCCCATCAGAGCTGCAGAGTATGATCCAGGAACTTGCTGACAAGAGTAAAGAAGTGGGATTAAAAATGAACTTTCAGAAGACAAAAGTGATGTTCAATACTTTTACAAGAAATGAAGATTTATCGATTGATGGAGAAAAACTGGAGATAACAGATACGTATGTTTATCTTGGACAGCAGATATCAAGTGAGGGTCACATTGATGAAGAAATTAATCGGCGTACAAAACTTGCCTGCAGAGCTTTTGGAAGAAACAGCATAATTTTCAAGAGCAATATGCCATTATGTCTCAAAAGAAAAGTGTTTGATCAATGCATCCTTCCAGTGCTTACATATGGTGCACAGACGTGGACCTTAACTAAAATAGACATACAAAGGCTGCAGACAACTCAAAGTAGCATGGAGAGGTGCATGCTTGGTATAACCAGGAGAGATAAGAAGAGGAACTCGTGGATCCGAAAAATGGCAAGAGTGGAAGACATCATGATCAGAGTTAAATCCCTGAAATGGCAATGGGCTGGACATACTGCCAGAAGGACAGACCATAGATGGACAGCCGAAATTTTAGATTGGATCCCAAGGGACAGGAAAAGACCCAGAAAAAGACCACATGGGAGATGGGTGGATGAAATTCGTAAATATGCGGGAGTGACATGGAGGAGACTGGCACAAGACAGACGGTTGTGGAGGAAACTTGGGGAGACCTTCGTCCAGCAGTGGATTGACAATGATGATGATGATGATATATGTTAGTCTTTATCCCTTTGTTATTGAATATTTTAAATATAATGTTATTATATATATTTAAAGATATTTTGAATATTTTAAATATATTGACAGTCTGTTTCTCAGACTGTGAACCTTTATCCCTTTATTATTTGAATATTTAAAATATACTGTTAAAATCCTAACCTTCACCTCTGTAGCAGGTCACATCGTCTCCCTCTTAATTTTCTTTTCCAATTCAAAACAAAATCTGCAACGAGACATTCTGTCGGCGTACCTCAGTTGGGAGAGCGACTTACACCGGAGTGAGGGGACACGGTTTCGATGTCCGTCGAGGACAAACTTGTGTTTTCGCATTGGCCCCCAAATGTGGAAAATGAATCCACTGACCGTTGGGTTCTTCGAAAAATGTGTGATGTTTGTTCCACACATTGTTTGAAATTAACGAAAAATTCTTATTTCGCTTCAAAGAAAAAAAATAATAAGAGGAGATGATCTGACGTACTACAGAGGTAAAACATACACTATATTAACAAAAGTCATCAGACACGTAGAAAAGAAACATAACATAGCATTTATTGGCATACATTAGTCCTGTGTCGGTCCACCTTTGGCCTTAATATGCAAGCACTGACCCTTCGAGACATGCTTTCGACAAGGTTTTGGAACACAGCGATAGGTATGCGCTTCCATTCAGTACATAATGCTGCCGCTAGCTGTTGCTTAGTAGTAGGCCTTGGTTTTAAACTTCTTATGCGGCTCTCTAATTCATTCCATAGGTGCTGTTTAGGATTAAGCTCTGTGCTGGCCAGTCCACACACGATACGGAATTACACGACGCAACAGTCCTTTCTTTATGGCTCAGTGCATTATCCTGCTGGTACCAACAAGGCTTGGTTCCATAGCATTGCCACATAGTTGGTAGGGCGTAATTGTCCAAAATATTGAGGGAGATGTGCTGGTTAACAGGTTTGTCCACGATAACCAATGGGCAGGGACCATACCACGAATAACACCCCCACTGGAGTACACTGCCAGCTGCAAACTTGACCCTATAGGAACAGTACAATGTGGGAAATAGCGTTCCCCCGGCGGCCGCCATTGCCACACGCGGCCATCAGACTGATGGATCGTGTATCTGGATTCATCAGTCCATAGGACCCGTTTCCATTGATCCACGGTCCACGATAAATGTTCTTTACACCATGTTAAACGGCGAGTAACATTCCAAGTGGAGGTGAAAGGCTTGTGAGCAGCCGCACGACCACGGTAACCCATGGAATGAAGTTATCTGCGAATGGTACGTGTACGTACTGAGGTTCCAGCATTTTTACTCACCTGTATACTGAGGTCTAGGGCAGTACTTCGTCGATGAGCTGTAACGACTCACCTGAGGCTTCGACGTCCTCTATCACTGATTTTCTTTGGTCTGCCAGTATGTGTTGCTACTTCAGGCATGCCATGTGTCTTCCACTTATTCAATAAATCCAAAACAGTTGACTTGAGTATGTTTGAACGCCTATCGGTTTCTCTTATGAACAACCCACTAATATAACACCGAACAATCTTACCTTTTTGGAAGTCAGTTCTCTCCCGCTGCGCCGTTTTCACTCAACCTCAGAGTGGGATTAAAACCGCGGTCAGCTGCAGGCTTCTTTTTATACCGTTTCAAGCTGTATTCTACATCTGCTTTTTAAAGGGTGTCCGGTGAATTATTTCATGATAGTTTATGCCAAGACGACAAATCTCTAGCGAGACATTCTGTGCGCATAGCTCAGTAGGGAGAGTGACTTACTCAGGTGTAAAGGGACACGGAATCGATGTCCTTCGTGGAAAAACTTGTGTTTTCACACTTAGTTTCTTAGATGATAACTGAAATGGATTTAATCTCAAGGTGTAATTCCATCTGTCAAAACTGTTGAGTGATAGTTAAATGAATTGTTCGTAGGTTTCAACTATTACCTTAACGAAAAAAAAAATAATTGTAAAGCGCTACACCACAGTATTTGTCATTTTCTTGTAGGACTTCCGTCCACAGTGAGTAGAGTTTAGGTCCCAGCCACCTACAGTGGGATCACCTTTTGGGCAGGACACAGAAACGGAAGGAATGAGAGCAAGTCTAGCGACTTTCACAGAACAGTTTGTAGTGAGATTAGGGTACAGTAGATGGCGCCACCGTACAAGTAAACTTGCCACTCTAACGTTCTCTACTGAAAAAAATTACAAAGCTTACTGCATTACTTTAGTTGAATCCGATAGCTGGCAGATGTAGTCCTTAATTAAACATGAAAAGAGATCTTTAAGTATTTTAAGAAATACACTGAACAGCCAAAGAATTATGACCAGCTAGTCTTTAAGCAAATCAAAGCAACCGCATATAACGAATGGCGGGTATGAATGTCACCTCATACCGACCTCTGTTGTTCAGTTTCAATCATGTTCTTTAGATGGAAAGGACTTGAGAGGGTCTGAGAAAGGCTATATTTTAAGGCTAAGACGCGGTCAGCGACTCTCCCCGACGGCGTGGCTTGTGGAATGCTCATGGTCAACCTTAGTTAGTACCTTCAAAAAGTGGTCCGATTTGAGGGGAACAAACGGCCGGCAAGGTGTGAGCCAACCAAGGTTCATCAATGCAAGAGGTGAGCGAAGGTTGAAGATTATACCGTATGGTACAGAAAGAATAGGCAAAACTCTCCGGTAATTTGAATACTAGTGACGGTAATAATGTGCCACAACACACAGTACATCGACCCCTATTGAAAATGAGTCAGCTTAGCCGCAGGCAGGCCCCTCCGAATGTCGATGTTAGCCTCAATTCACCCTCGAATGTGACTGCAATGGCTACGCGAGCATTACAACTGGACCTTCAATGAATGGAAAAACGCCATCCGCGAATCTTGTTGCGCCGTAATGGACGGCCGGATACTTGTGCGTCGTTTACCTGAGGAAATGTTGGCACAAGATTCCAACTCGGGATGAAAACAAGCCGGTGGATAAGTGTAATCCGAATAAAGTGTATGTGAAGTTTGATCCGGCTGGGTCTTGGGCTACGCAGGCCCATGCGCAGAAGGCTGCAATGAACGGTGTGCTGTGACACATTGCCCTGATCGCCGCTGTTGTAGCTGCGGGTGATTTGTCGCACTGTGGCCCTGATGTTGCTGTGAACAATGCGCGACAGTCTCCGCTCCCCTCTGGCATCAATGAGCTGCGGACGACACACGGCTGGACGAGGGTTCGTCGTTTGGCCATCTGTGCACCAATTTTGATACTTACTCCCTACAGCGTCACGTGAACAACCCACAAGCAGCGCCGTTTCCGAGATCGTAGTTCCAAGGCGTCGTGCCATCACAATTTGTCATTTATCAAACTCTAATAAATCAGTAGCTTCTCCCATTCTGACTCCGAACACTCTATTAACCGAAAGTTGGTCCTCGTTTGTATATAAACTGCTGTATGAACTTCACCGTTCGGTCTCCAGGCGCGCTCATTTCTCTAGGCTAGGTGGTGGTCATAATGTACGGGCTCATTGGTGTAGTTCCTATCGCTTTTTCGATTCTACGACAAATTTTTATATTTAGATACGCAGTTCCTGGTTGTTTTATGTTATAACTTTGAGAGATTTGAGACACCGTTTTTTTAGCAGCTATGACTTGTAACAGATAGAATAAGTCCATATTTGGCAGAATTACCTTTATGGATGGGAGTTTGTCTAGGTCACTCTACATGACACCCTTTGCGGAGTTCATAATTGCTGCTGAATTCCTGCATGTGTTTCTATCATCTGCTGAGTGGTTTGTCCGAACGCTGTAGTATGGAGGTACGCACATATTATGATTAGGACCATACCTGGACATGATACAGATCTTTGTACCACAACTCGATAACGATCACATTTTACAGCAAGACGGGAATTGCCGTGTGCACAAGGTTAAAACGGTGTCTGAGTGGCACTACAAACAATCAGCACTCTCTCACCTCGACTGGTCCGCCCTATTGAAGATCTGTAAGATCATTTGGAACAGAAGGTGAAACGCTGGAATAGACTTCCACGCACTCTGGCGGAAATTCGGGACTATTTGAAGCCCGAGTGGTTGCAAATCGATGTTCAATACACCCACAACCTCGTGGAGGCCCTACCACACTGGATTAATGATGTTATCAAGGACAGAGGCGCCGTTACCCGTTGTTAGGTATGTTCTGACAGGGGTGATTATTTTTTTGTCCGATGTGCTTGTTTCATAACTATCAGGTTTATATACATATCACCAAGCTGTTCTCCGAGATTCAGAGGTTAGCTCCAAAAAGAAATACAAGCCACCAGATATTTTTACTTACTGTTGTCGTGTCAAACTTCTCCATTTTCAGCGATTTCGACATACAACTCGGGCTTCACTGATATCCATTACACGCTGTATACAAGATCTTCTATACTTCATAATCTTTTTCCCATGCAGACACTCCTGAATCTGATCCACCCATGTCTTCATTGGCCTTCCTCTGCCTTTCCTTCCTGCCACTTAGGCTAAAAAGATTTTCTTACTAAGCATTTCATCACTCATTCTTTCAACATGGCCAAACCACCGAAGCATATTAGCTCTCCACCTTGCTAACAACATTTTGCTTCATATCACACAACTGCAACATATCTTCATTCCTCACACAACCAGAACGTGTCTTGCCACAAACGCATTTATCCAGCACACAAACTTTCAAAATGTTTTATTCTGAGCAAAAGTTACAGGGAACGAAGGCGGTAGGCGGCATGTGCCTTTACAATGCCTGAAATCATAATAACAGGAGTCAGATATATACAAAGTGTGCGCAATTTACATTATGCAAGGGGTATATACAATTCAAGTGAAATAGATGAGTGGACTACAAGACATAATTACCGTAGTATGCATACAAGAAGTGCGCTATTTACAGTATGAGAGGTGTATATATAATTGAGTACTAGTGAGATAGATGAGAGAACAAACGACTCCTATGTTTCTTCTGCAGTACCCAGGTTTTACTGCAATACATCAGAGTAGGAACAATTACACTTTCATACACAGCCATGCGGGACTTTCTAGAAAACCCATCATTCCTGTAAAAACCTCCCAGAGCAGCTATGACTTTTAAAGAAGAATTCACTCGCCTACTGATTTCACCATCCAACTTGTTCTCTCTGTCAAACATGCTTCCTAAATACACAAACTCACTCACCTGGTCAATCACAGTGCCATTTATACTTATATTACATTCACTGCTACCAGTTCCTCTCTCAAAGAGCATAACTTTGGTTTTTCCCTTATTAATACTCAGTTTGAATTTTATGCAAACTTCGTACATCCGGTACTACATACTCTCTTTTGCTCTCTGCCAACAGGACAGTGTCATCAGCATACAGCGTTCTGCACACATGAATTTTTTATGTATTTTGGCACCCAGGTTTATACATATGTAAATTATTATTGTACTTATTTATTTATGCTAATATGCTGTCTCTACTATTCGCAGCACCACCAACATCCCCTATAGTTCAAGTGACGGGTAAAACCATTTCCTCATTAGACATCAGATGGGAAAAGGACGCAAAAGATAAATCAGCAATTACAGGTTAGTTGTGAAAAAATCTGTTGAAGTTCATTAGATAGTAGTATTATGTTCAAATCAGATGTTTTTACATTTCCAATGTCAGCTGCCTTTGAGTGAAACCGAAAAATACTCTTCACTTGTTATTCACTAAAGTTCAAGCAGTATTCTGTATCACTGCTACGTAACTGGGCGGCTCAAGAGCTGCATGTGGCCCGCAAATGAAGAATAAACAATATTTTATTTCTAACTGCATCAAATCTCAGATGTTACATTACATTTTACACCAACAAGCTTTATTGTTGGTTTTCGCTGCTACTATCGAATACAGAGGGTGAGTTGAAAGTTTTGTAATATTTGCATAAGCGCATGTGCTGGGGCGGATGTGCCACGTGTTTAAATTAGTTCGAATAGCACACTGCAGACAGTCAAAAGAGATATAAAGTGGTAGTCGTTGCTGTGAACAGCAGGACTGTTTGACGCACGTTCTGTCTGTGGTTGGGAAGCTTGAAAGCTGAACAACAACAACCGGCTAATTAGGGAACTTTTGCTTTACGGGTTTGAACTCGGCCATAACGTTGCTCAAGCAACACGAAAGCATTTGTCATGCGAAATGGAAAGGTTCCATGGATCATAGCATCGCAACCAGATGGTTCAAAAAATTTCGCTTAGGTGACAGAATCCTCGACGATCAGCCAAGGTCACGTAGGACGCGAACCGTGAATTCGGAGGGCCAGGTCGTAGAGGCAGATACGACAACAGGCATTCGGAGATTATCAGGCAAAGTGGGTATATCACAACCACCGTGGTTAGTCACTTTCAAGACGGAAACTTCCGAATTGTCTCTCGCCAGATGAAGCAAACTGCCGAGTGGAAGGGAACTGCCGAATTGTCCCTCGCCAGCTGAAGCAAACTGCCGAGTGGAAGGGAACTGCCGAGTGGAAGGGAACTGCCGAGTGGAAGGGAACTGCCGAATTGTCTCTTGCCAGCTGAAGGTAACTGCCGAATTGTCTCTTGCCAGCTGAAGTAAACTGCCGAGTGGAAGGGAACTGCCGAATTGTCCCTCGCCAGCTGAAGCAAACTGCCGAGTGGAAGGGAACTGCCGAATTGTCTCTCGCCAGATGAAGCAAACTGCCGAGTGGAAGGGAACTGCCGAATTGTCCCTCGCCAGCTGAAGGTAACTGCCGAATTGTCCGTTGCCACCTGAAGCAAACTGCCGAGTGGAAGGGAACTGCCGAATTGTCCCTCGCCAGCTGAAGGTAACTGCCGAATTGTCCGTTGCCAGCTGAAGTAAACTGCCGAGTGGAAGGAAACTGCCGAATTGTCCCTCGCCAGCTGAAGGTAACTGCCGAATTGTCCGTTGCCACCTGAAGCAAACTGCCGAGTGGAAGGGAACTGCCGAATTGTCCCTCGCCAGCTGAAGGTAACTGCCGAATTGTCCGTTGCCACCTGAAGCAAACTGCCGAGTGGAAGGGAACAGCCGAATTGCCCCTCGCCAGCTGAAGCAAACTGCCGAGTGGAAGGGAACTGCCGAATTGTCTCTCGCCAGCTTTCTACGGGAACTGCCGAGTTGTCCCTCGCTAGCTGTAGCAAACTGCCGAGTGGAAGTGTGCACGAGACTCCTAGAAAACTCGCGCGATACACGTTTCATCAAGAGAATTGTTACGTGCGATGAAAATTGGGTCTACATTCGTAATCCTAACACACAACAGCAATGTTTGAGCCTGGGGCAGCTTTCTGAACCTGTTGCCAAACGTGGACGTTTCGAGCACAAGGCAATGATCTGCGTCTGGTGGAATTTCGAGGGGATAATCCATTACGAATTTGTTCCAAATGGTCGGACCATCAACGCCGACCTCTACTCCGAAGAGCTGGAGCTGATGTATGCCGTTTTGGAAGAGACGTACCGAGCACTGGTGAATAGAAAGCGAGCTCTCCTACAGCAGGACAACGCTCGGCCTCGTACCGGGCGAACGACCCGCCCAAAACTCCAGGAACTCGAGGGCATCGAACTGATGCCACACCCAGCATATAGTCCGGATCTTGCACCGTCGGATTATTACCTGTTCCGGTCCAAAACCCAATTTCTTCGAGGGAGGCAATTCAAAAACCAGGAGGAGATGGTAGTTGAGGTGAAGGAGTTCTCCTCGAAGGACAAGAACTGGTACCATCGCGGAATCGAAGAATTGGCAGACAGATGGCTAAAGACGGTGAAACATGATGGTCTATACTTTGAATGATAGTGATCTTTCGTTATAAAAGTACGTATGAAGACATAAAATGATCCAAATATTGCAAAACTGTCTACTCACCCTCTGTATAATAGACAAGGTAGAGAAAATACCGAATTAAGTTAGTGGCAGAAACGCCTAGAAAAATTAAAACATTTTTAAATGACCTTGATGTCGGATATGGTGACTTGCAACTTTATTTTTACATCATCGTGCACAGCTACGTCGATCGGTTGAGTACCGAAAAGTGTTTAGTGAGATTATTCCAACTTTGGATAAAACTCTTTATTGGAAGAAGTAATATGTCGCTTACTAGCTTTTTCTAATTGATATTCCTTAGCATTTGAATACCTGAAATACTGGTCTGCAAGGGAAAGACCAAAATAATATACATTATCTTTACAGTCACTCATCATGCTACGAGGGGAAGTCAGGAAATACTTTTCCCTTTCAAAAATTTCAAACGTACTGCATGCCAAGCAGAAGGCATTGCTCTTTCCACGTTTATAAGCGAGTCACAGAACAATTATCATCCATCGCCACCGGGAATCGGATCCAGGGTCTTCCAGTTACGCGCCGGACATGCTTCCACTGCACCACAGCGGCCTCGAATTCCTCCAGACTAACATACACCTAACTGCCAAGCCACTTTTTCTTCTTGATGAAACATACATCGCGCGGGTTTTCTAGAATTCCCATGCACTCGTCGGTTTGCTTCAGCTGGTGTCAGTTCGTGAGGGACAATTCGGCAGCTCTTGTTGACCTTGCTGAGGTCATGAAGGTGACGAACCACGGGGGTATGTGATATGCCCAGCTGACCTGATAATCTCCGGGTGCTGCTTGTCAGATTTGCCTCTACGGTCTGGCGAACGGCCGCAAAATTAACGGTTCGCGGCCCACCTGACGTTGACTGATCGTCGAGGTTACTGTCACGTGAGCGAAATTTCTTGTACCATCTGGCTGCGGTGCTGTGTTCCAGGGAGACTTCCCCTGTCGCTTAACAAATGCTTCGTGTTGCTTGAGCAGCGTTATGGCCCCGTTTAAACTCGTAAAATAAAAGTTTCCTAATTAGCCAATTGTGGCTGTTCATCTTTTAGGCGTCCCAACCACAGACAGAAGTAGGATATGCAATGCTATTCAGAGCAACGAATACCACTTTTTTTTTCGGCTGACTGCAGTGCGCGACTTGAACTACACCGGCGTACAAAAATTAAGGACGAGATGGTTTTTCAAATGTAACACCGTGCAGAAGTGCTCCACATCGACTCAATTCATACCATAAGATCCCCAAGATGGAAGAATATGGGACAAGTGAGCAAAACCTTCCAAACAAGGAATCCAAAGGATACAAAGGCACTTTATTGAAAAGATAGCTTCGAGCACAACTGGACAGAAGACAGAAACGTCCATGTGACAGGCGGCTGCCAAGAAAAATCCAGTCTTTAGTAGGGGATATGATCACCCCTTACTGCGTTGCAGGATTTACAACGTCTGTCCATGCTGAGGACGAGGTTGTCAAGGAGCTGTTGAAGCATCGCAGCTCATTCCTCTTGTAGCGCCAATCGCAGCTGCCGAATCGTTGCTGGCGGCTGGTGACGTGCAGCCAAGTTTCTCCTGAGAAGGTTCCACATGTGTTCGATTGGATTTAGGTCCGGGGACCTTGCGGGCCAATCCATGCGTTGAATATCTTCACTGTCCCACAGCTCTGCGACAGCCACCGTACGATTAGGTGTAGCGTTGTCGTCCATGAAGAGGAACTCAGGACCCACAGCACCTCTAAACAGACGCACGTGAGGCAGGAGAACCTCGGTACAATGGCGGACACAAGTGACTGAACCTCCTTGGAAGATGTGGAGGTCAGTGCGGCTACCAAGCATGATACCGCCCCAAACGAGATCTCCGACACCTCCAAACCGGTCCCTTTCGATGATGTTGGAGCTGTGATTGCGTGTTCCCTGCTCTCTCCAGATGTATATACGTCCAGAATCGCTCGTCAGACTAAATCGGCTCTCATCCGTAAAGAGAACTGTACCCCATTGCTGATATGTCCAGTTCTTGTGTTCCTGACACCATAGAAACCGCCGTCTCTGATGAGCAGACGTTAATGGCACACACCGTACTGGTCGTCGTGCAAATAGACCACCTTTGTGCAGCCTCCTGGACACGGCAAAACGCGATAACGTACGTTCAGGTGTATGTTGCATGTGCCTTGCGATTTCTCTCGCCGTCTGTATCGTCTCGCTTGTAGGACAATATACCGGTCGTCCGCCGCAGTGGTTGTTCGTGGACGATCACTGCTAAACTCTCAGACAGCTGTTCCTGTCGTTTGAAAAGCTCTCCAAGCTCGTCAAACAATGCTGTGAGCGATCCCGAACTCTTCGGTCGCACTAGTCACACTTCGACCTTCGTCAAACTTCCCAATGACGTGACCTCGGATAAAGTTATCCAGATGTCGTCTACTGGATTGCCTGTTGGCCATAGCACACGGTGGCAACAACTCGACATCGTTCAAACCGATGTACACCGTGCAATAGCTTTCACCGAATTCCAGAGCATACACTGCCCGCGCGCTTTATACCCTCCCGACACCCCCCCTTACGTCATGCTGCATATATTCGCATGCCCTACCTTACCGGACCCTAAGTCTATCTCTTGAGTGGTCTTTCGGTCCGTTCTGCCTGCCGTTCCGCTGTTATGCTAATTTCTCCTCTTCGTCCTTACATTTTGCACACCAGTGTAGTTTAAAAACGTAACATACACGCTGCAACACATGCGTTTATGCAAATACTTCAAAACTGTCGACTAACCCTCTGCATTTGAAGTTTTTGCGCGCTACCAGTCTTTCGATGTCTTTGATCTGCGTTGTCACTGCATCATTCTGGTTGTCGATACTGCAGCATAGGTTAGCCTACAGTCGACTGCTCTTTTTATGGTTTCACCATTTGGCATTTTGCAGACATCGTAGATAATAGGCATGGGCAGTAGAATAGGCCGTTCTTCAGAACTCAGTGATTTGAGAGATCACGTTACACGATCATTGTAGGATGTCATCTTTTCAAAAAGTCAGTTCCGAAACTTCTGCCCTTCTGAAACCATCCCTATAAGTGATATTATTTTGAAGTCGAAACGCCTGAAGCAATAACTGCGCAATCACAAACTGGTAGGCCACGTAAAACGACAGTGACCGCCGAGTATTGAAGTGAGTTCGCCCCAAAATCGCCTGTCTCCGGTTTCAACAATCACCAGCAAATTCTAAATGGCCCTCAGTGCAACGCGAGCACGGTAACTGTTCGTTGAGAGCTGAGAACAAATTTCATTCATCAGGAAGGACAAATTTCCAGAACTAAAACTAAAATTACCGTGTTGATACTTAAAGCTTCAATTTAAACATAGTTTGAACTGTGTAATGATATATAAAACACCACCCTATACTTTCATAATTTAAAGTACGACTTAGATATGTAAAGTTACCGGTCTTGTTAAAAGTAGCAGATTGTTTCATTACTAGTAATTTTGGATATCCCAGTTTTTGCCTTTTGTAGAACTTAGTGTTTCCGCAGTGGTTTTTGTTAATGCATATGTTTTTATTGCAGAATATACGCTTCACTACAAAATAGATGAAGGCGATGATTGGCAGCAAGAACATCTCAGCACCTCCAAAGACCGGCACACAATAAGTGGTCTTAAATGTGGAACCCGGTATCATTTATACATGACAGCTTCGAATAGTCTGGGCACTGGAGAACCAAGCCATCCGGCCACAGCTCGAACAAGTGGGGCAGGTACCGAAGACACAAGCCAAACTTTGTTATTCGTATAAACATTTTGTTTTGTGGTTTCATAATCTGAATTTACGGATATTTTGTTTCTGGTTTCATAACCTGAATTTACGTGTACTTTACTTCTGGTTTCATACTCTGAATTTACGTGTAATTTGTTTCTGGTTTCATAATTTAAATTTACGTGCATTTTGTTTCTGGTTTCATAACCTGAATTTACATGTATTTTACTTCCGGTTTTATAACCTGAATTTACGTGTACTTTACTTCTGGTTTCATAATCTAAATTTACGGATATTTTGTTTCTGGTTTCATAACCTGAATTTACGTGTATTTTACTTCCGGTTTCATAACCTGAATTTACGTGTACTTTACTTCTGGTTTCATAATCTGAATTTACGTGTATTTTGTTTCTGGTTTCATAATTTAAATTTACGTGCATTTTGTCTCTCGTTTTCAGAACTTGAATTTACATTTTGTTTCTGGCTTCATAACCTGAATTTACATTTTGTTTATGGTTTCATAACCTTAAAATACTGTACGTTCCTTTCGTTTCCGGTTTCATAACCTGAATAGATGTATATTTTGTTTCTGGTTTCATAACCTGAAAATACTGTACATTTATTTTGTTTCCGGTTTCATAACCTGAATTGATATATATTTTGTTTCTGTTTTCATAACTTGAATTTACGTGTATTTGGTTTATGATTTCATAAACGTAATTTACATTTTGTTTCGGGTTTAATTACCTGAATTTACATTGTTTCTTGTTTCATAACCACAAAATTTCGTATGTTTTGTTTCATAACACGAAAATTCGTCAGTTTTGTTTCTGGTTTCATAACCTGCAAATACGTATATTTTGTTTCTTGGTTTCATAACCTGAATTCACGTGCATTGTGTTTCTGGTTTGAAACCATGAATTTACGTGTATTTTGTTTCTGGTTTCATAACCTAAATGTACGTGTTTTACTTCTGGTTTTATAAATAGAGCTTACGTGCATTTTGTTTCCGGCTTCGTAACCTAAATTTTACGTGTATTTTGTTTCTGGTTTCATTACCTGAATTTACGTATATTTTGTTTCTGGTTTCATAACTTGTATTTTGTTTCTAGTTACATGACCGGCATTTATGTGTATTTGGTTTCTGGTTTCATACTGAATTTACTTGTATTTTGTTTCTAGTTTCATAACCTGAATATGCGTATATTTTGTTTCTGGTTTCATAGCCTAAATTTACGTATGGCGCCCAAAACGTTCTAAGCCTTGGATGCATGCAAAGACAAATGTTTTTACAAAAACGCACCTTTATTTTTGCACAGTCATCCCTGTCTTGGGAACACTTGTTGTACCTATCACAGAGTTGGCAAATTCTTGCTCCGAAAAACGTTTCATCTTTCTTCTCAAACCAACACGTCGCTGTCTCCATAAGTGCATAATCATCCCCAAATCCCTGCCCTGAAGATTTTTTCAGGTTTTTGAAGAGGAAGGAGTCATAAAGGGTGAGTTCAGGTGAATACGGTGGGTCGAGAAGCAGTTGGAAGCCACATTCTGTCACAGCTTGCATGGAAACACCGGCGGAGAGGAATGGAGCATTGTCCTGGAGAAACAGAATACCGCGTTGCAATTTTTTTTCGGCGTTTATTTTTGATGGCTTAAATCAATTATCGCAATGACGCGACATAATACGCACCATTCATAGTTTTTTATGAGGTATTTAATCAACTAACAGCAACCCTTCTGAGTCCCAAATAATGGTAGCCATAATCTTCCCTGCAAATGGTTTAGTGGTGGTGATCCGTTATGTTTCCACTCCATGATCTCTTGTTTAGTATCAGGGTCACGATGTTGAATCCACATTTCATCACCAGTCAAAATGCTGGTACAGATAGCGATTAATGTGGTCAAGTTGAACCCGACTTGCTTCAACAGGATCGTTCTTCATCTAAGGTGTAAACATTCGAGGGACCCATCTGGCATAGGCCTTTACCATCCTTAACCTCTCATGGCCTGACGCTGCAGCGATATTAACTGCAGTTCCTCAGCAGTCTGCACGATACGGAATTGCCGAATTGACATCACCAGGTCTCCACTTTCTGGCTAATTTCCCCTGTGGTCCCCTCCACTCAACGTCCTTGGAGGGTCGCCTTCCAAGAAGTCTCTTCCACGTTTCGAGAGAGCAGCCCATTTTTTAACTACGGCATATGAGGGTGCACCATCGTGTACACAGATCATCCGTTCATGAATACTGCGCGGTGTTTCGCCTTCCTTCTTCAAAAATTCAATCGCCGTTCGGTTCCGCAATTTCATCTTCATTCATCCATTGTCACCTTATAGATTTCAATGCACTGTGGCGCCAAATGCTACCACAGCGAAGTGGCGTGGCTTTTATACACTGAGTGGCCACTTTATTATGACCACCTCCTCAGTACTTCGTTGTACCACCTTGTGCTTTTAATACTGCGTCGATTCGTCGTGGCATGGACTCCACGAGATGTTGATAGGTGGTTTGTGGAATCTGAGATCATGCTTGATGAATAGCACTTTCCAGGAGTGTGAGATTGCGGGGTTGTGGATCCAGCTGTCTGGTGGCCCATTCAACTTCATCCGACAAATTCTCAATGGGGTTGAGATCTGGAGTGGTGGGGGACACCTAAGCTCCTGAAAAAAAAATCCTGTACAATACGAGCACTATGGCAGGACGCATTATCTTGTTGAACGTAGCCATCGCCATTGGGATAAGCCATATACATGACAGGATGCACTTGGTCCGCAACGATGTTTCGATATGTTGTTCCAGTCAGACGTTGATCAACACGAATTATAGGGCCCAAAGCATGCCAGGAAAATATTCCCCAAAACATAACGTTGCCTCCACAAGCTTGAAGGGTTGTAGTAATGCATTTGGGGTCCATGCTTTCGTGCAGTTTCCGCCAAATTCTCACTCGGCCATCGGCATGGTGCAACTGAAAACGTGATTCATCGGACCACATCATTTGTTTCCAATTATCGACTGTCCAATCCTTGTCCTCCTGTGCAAACTGGAGACGTTTTCTCTTGTTAACTGCAGACAGCAAAGGTGTTCGAACAGGCCTTTGGTTCCCATATCCCATCCGATGCAGTGTACGGCGAACAGTGCGTGCAGAGATCATTTGAGGGGATCCTTGATTAAGATGGTCTGTAATTTTCTGCACTGTTTCCCTTCTGTTGTCTGTTACCAGTCTGGACACTCTCCGTTCCCCCAAGCAGTTACTAGTCGATGACGACCACACGTTGCACGTAGAGACCCAGTTTTTTGGCTGACAGTCCAGTTTTTAAACACTTTAACAACAGCTGCTCTGGAACATTTCACGAGTGCGGCGGTTTCGGTCATACTCGCTCTATGGTTCCGAGCGCCTACAACCATCCCACGTTGAAAGTCCGTCAAATCGCATTTTTTACCCATCTCGTCACTCAAAAATCACTTCTACTGTCGCAAGCACCAAGCTTACCACTTTTATACTAGCCTCGCCCTCTGGCGGCAACAGCGTGCAGCCATAGCTCATTTGCTTAAAACTATCAGATGGTCATAATAAAGTGGCTACTCAGTGTATAACTGAAGGATTATGCAGTACTTTGCATTACTTGTGTCAGCCTTGAACTCCTACCTTTAAGGTCCGGCTTAGAGCTTATTTAAGGACCCTCTTTGCGTTGAAATTGCAGAACCGAAAAGGATAGCTCGGAAATATGCAAGTGCTTCTTCTGACCCGTAAATCGCGAGTCTGCTCCTACCTTCGGGTTAGCTGGGGGTTTTTTTTCTTCGGTTAAGCTAACACTGTGGGGCTTAGGTGGGGATGCTGTGGATGATTTAACAATTTCTTCTTGAATTAAAGAAAAAAAATTAGACTCACAAAACGATAAATAGCTTCGTAACGTACCTACCTCTCTGGTGATTAGCATGTCAAAACAGAAAGTTGCACTGATAAGGACTTCCTGGCGTAGATCAATTGGTAGAAAATCCGACTTTGGAGAAGGAAAAGATGGGTTCGAATCCCATCACCGACAGAAAAAGGCAAGTTCGCTATAACTTGTTAAATAATGAGTAGGCAAATATCACTAAGTGAATCCAAAGACATTCAAAGAAATTATCCACCTGATGCGTTGATTAATTGATCGGTGATGGTTTATTAATTAATCAATGAGTTCGCCACCTGATGGGTTGATTAACTATTCAATGAATTCCCCACCTGATGTGTTGATTAATTGATCAATGGATCCGCCACCTGGTGGTTCATTAATGGAATGGATCCGCCAGCTGATGGGTTG
This sequence comes from Macrothele yani, assembly GCA_039090855.1. Taxonomy (NCBI): domain Eukaryota; kingdom Metazoa; phylum Arthropoda; class Arachnida; order Araneae; family Macrothelidae; genus Macrothele; species Macrothele yani. The sequence continues at coordinate 40,559,118 of CM077019.1, forward strand.
ACTAATTGATCAATGAATCCGTCACCTGATGAGTTCATTAATTGAACAATTAATCCGCCACTTGATGGATTGATTAACTGATAAATGAATCCGCCACTTGATGGGGTGGTTAACTGATCAATGAATCCAACTCCTGATGGGTTGATTAATTGAGCAATTGACCTGCCACTTGATTGGTTAATTAACTGATCAATGGATTCGCCACCTGATGGTTCATTAATTGAACAACAAACCCGCCGCCTGATCGGTTGATAAATTGATCAACGAATCCTACACCTGATGGGTTGATTTACTGTTCAATCAATCCACCGCCTGATCGGTTGATAAATTGATCAACGAATCCTACACCTGATGGGTTGATTTACTGTTCAATCAATCCGCCGCCTTATTGGTTGATTAATTGATCAACGAATCCTCCACTTGATGAGTTGATTAATTTGATCAATAGATCCACCACCTGATGGGTTGTTTAATTGATCAACGAATTCGCCACCTGATGGGTTGATTACCTGATCAATGGATTCGCCACCTGACGGTTCATTAATTAATCAACGAATCTGCCACCTGAGGATTTGATTAATTGATCAACGAATCCGCAATCTGATTTGTTGATTATCTGATGAATGAATCCGCTACCTGATCGGTTGATCAATGGATTCGCCACCTAGTGGTTTAATAATTGATCATTGAATAGCCGCTTGATGGGTTGATTAATTGATCAATGAATCCGCCTCCTGATGTGTTGATTAACTGATCAATGGATACGCCACCTGATGGGTTGTTTAATTGATCAATGAATCTGCCTCCATGATGTGTTGATTAACTGATCAATGTATCCTCCACCTGATGGGTTGATTAATTGCAGGTAAATCGACAAACCGGGCTGGAAGATCGCAGACTGAATTCGCCCGTTTATCTATTTAACAGGTTGAAATCAAATTCCGTTTTCACTTTGTTGGCTTTAGCGATTGAAAATCGCAGTTCTTTTCCTTTTCCGAGAAATGTTTACAGACTTATCAGCTATACGTAACCTGAGGTCCAAGCGTCTGACGTGATTCTTTGCTACAACGGAGTAAAATGAATTTCAAAGTATTTGTTCAGATATTTGGGAATCAATGCTAGCTTGCTTATGCTTAAGTGTGGAAGTGAAAATGGGTTAACATTTGTAACAGAAATACACTGAAAATCAATTGAATTAGAGATAATTGTCTATTACCATGTAGCACCACCTTTCGCCCTGATAACGGCGGCGATTCTTCTCGGCATGGACTCGACAAGACACCGGAAGCGTTGGGAAGCCATACGGATCCACGACCACTGAACAAACTCCCGCAGTTCACGAAGATTTGATGGAGGAGGGTCAGAGTCTCGAACATCTGTCTAAATGGCATACCAGATGTGCTCGATGGGATTAAGGTCAGGGGGGCCCAGCTGGCTAAGGAAGCGAGGTCACGTCGGTGAAGTGTCCATCCAACCATTCGAATACAATTCCGGAGCGATGGCACGGTGCATTGTCTTGTTGCAGGATGAGGTCCCCAGTGGAATGCTGAAGACGCACACACGCGAACAAATGGTTGTCCAGGATATCCCGGTAATGTTGACCTGTGAGGGATGATGTCACACGTACCAGGGGTCCCATTTCAGTCCACGTAAACAGTCCCCAGACGAGAATGCCACCCCCACCAGGTTGAAAAGTACCCTGCTGGCAAGAAGGATCCATTGTTTCATGTGGTTTGACCGTACTCGTATACTGCCATCCGCATGTACCAACGCTAATCGCGACTCATTAGTCCAGACAACATTTTTACACATGTCTAGGGTCCAGTGGTGATTTTCCAGCGCCCATGCTAATTTTTGCACCCTGTGATGTGCGGTCAGCAGTGGTACCCTCGTGGGACGATGGCTTCTGTACCCCATAGCGAGATGGTTGTGGATGGTGTGGTTGCTTACACGTTTTTGTGCACCAGCGTTAAATTGCCGAGTGATTTCTTGCACTGTGGCCCGTCTATCCGCTGTTACAATGCGAGCTAGCATACGATGACTCCGCTCATCCACACGCTGTTGTCCATGGCAGTTGGTCCTTGCAGGGATGGTTTTACCGGATTCGATGTACTCACGGTGCACCCGTGACACAGTGGCTCGTGAAAATCCCAGTGCCTGCGCGACTTCCGAGATGGAGTGTCCCATTCCGTCGGGCCCCGAAAATTTGCCCATGATCAAATGCGTTTATATCCATCATCTTGCACATACTGCGTCCGACTGTTACTGATTCCCGTCGCATCCCTCCTTATATTGTCGGATCGCTGCATACGTTATGTCGTTTCCGTTTACAGGGCCGCCCACAGCGCTATATTTGCATAACGCCAGCTGTCTGTAATTCTATTGCTCTTCAGTGTATGTAGTCTGGTCTAAATCTCATCCGCCGGAGGAATTTCTAGAAGAAATGGCACGTCTCTCAGCGTTACATTGCGTTTGCTACTGAGGTATTTCCATTCAGCAGAGCAGGTTCTCTTCTTTCCCGGGAAACCTTTGGTCATTTGCAATAAGTGGCAGAAAACGCGGGATGAAAATCTGAAAAGGGCAGGGACCTCAACTTACCCCGAAACGATCGCGTTCGGGCAGGGATAAAGCTTCCCAAATTAAGGTTTTAGATTCCTCTAATCGGAAGAGAATGCATCATTGGGATGGATACGTTGTCCCGAAATATGTACACACCGATCAGCCAAAACATTAAAATCACCTCTGCGTTGCAGCCAATCAGAGTCACATGCCAAGTTGCAAATGATATACACTGAGTGGCCACGTTATTATGACCCCCCTCAGTACTTCGTTGTTCCACCTTTTGCCTTTAATACTGCGTCGATTCTTCGTGGCATGGACTCCACGAGATGTTGATAGGTGGTTTGTGGAATCTGAGACCATGCTTGATGAATAGCACTTTCCAGGAGTGTGAGATTGCGGGGTTGTGGATCCAGCTGTCTGATGGCTCGTTCAACTTCATCCCACAAATTCTCAATGGGGTTAAAATCTGGAGATTGTGGGGGCCACCTAAGGAAAGCAAACTGATCGGCATGTTCCTGAAACCAATCCTGTACAATACGAGCACTATGATGGCGGGACGCATTATCTTGTTGAAAGTAGCCATCGCAATAAACCATCGACACGACAGGATGCACTTGGTCCGAAACGATATTTAGATATGATGTGCAAGCCAGACGTTGATCAACACTAATTAAAGGGCCCAAAGCATGCCAGGAAAGCATTCCGCAAACCATAACGTTGCAACCACCAGCTTGAAGAGTTGTAGCAATGCATTTGGGGTCCATGCTTTCGTACTGTTTCCGCCACATTCTCACTCGGCCATCGGCGTAGTGAAACTGAAAACGTGATTCATCGGACCACATAATTTGTTTCCAATTATCGACTGTCCAATCCTTGTGCTCCTGTGCGAAATGGAGAAGTGTTCTCCTGGTAACTTCAGACAGCAAAGGTGTTCGAACAGGCCTTCGGCTGCCATATCCCATCCAAATCGGTGTACGGCGAACAGTGCGTGCAGAGATCATTTGAGGGGATCTTTGATTAAGATGGTCTGTAATTTGTTGCACTATTGCCCTTCTGTTGTCTGTTACCAATCTCGACACTCTCCGTTCCGCCCGAGGAGTCCCTAGTCCATGACGAACACACGTTGCACGTAGAGACCCAATCTTTTGGCCGACAGTCTAGTTTTTAAACATTGTAACAACAGCTGCTCTGGAACATTTTACGAATGCGGCGGTTTCGGTGATACTCGCTCCATGGCTTCGAGCTCCTGCAATCATCTCAAGTTGAAAGTCTGACAAATCGCATTTTTTACCCATCTCGTCACCTAAAAATCAGTTCTACTACTGTCGCAAGCACTAAGCTTTTTCGTTTTATACTAGCCTCTCCATCTGGCGGTAACAGCGTGCAGCCATAGCTCATTTGCTCAAAACTGTTAGATGGTCATAATAAAGTGGCCACTCGTTGTATAATTTAATATCTGGGTCAGAGCTCTCTCTCTCTCAGTATTTCGTTTGCTGTCAACATGGGAAAAGCAAAGGATTTATCTGATTTCAACAAAGGCGAGATCATTCTGGCAAGACGCCTTGGTAAGGGCATCTCCGATACAGCGAAGCTGGTAGGCAGCTCACGCTATGCAGTAGTTAGTATCTATCAAAGGTGGTTTGAAACAGGTGAGACTTCGAGCCATCGACAAGGCGTGGGCGAGACTGGCCTCATTGATGCCAGAGGTCAGCACATGCTATCTCTTCTTGTCCGCAACAACAGGTGGGCTAGTTTGGGTGACATTACCCATAATTTTAATTATGGTAAAGGGCCCAATGCGTCCGAACCCACAGTTCATCGTACGATCTTGGATGTGGGTATCCGCAGCGCCATTCGAGTGCCTATGGTCACAGCCTTTCACCGTCATCAACACTTGGAGTTGGCGCGCAATCATCGACATTGGACTATAGGAGGCTGGAAGAGGGTCTTATGGCCAGACGGATTCCATTTGCTGTTACACCAAGTCGACGGACTGGCTTGTGTGCGAAGTTAACTTAAGTAATCCTGCTCCGCTGGATGCACTGTGGGACGGATCCAGGCGTCAGCAGGAGGGAGTGTATATGGTCTGAGCAATATTTTCTTGGGAAACACTATCGAGTAGAGCCAAATATGACAGCCTTCACGTATTCGAACATCGTGGTGACCAAGTACATCCCTTTATGGCGACTGTAATTGGCGGATATGGCGTCTTTTAACAAGGCTCCATGCCACATTGCGAAGCAGGTTCAGGAATTGTTCCAAGAAGATTAAGAGGCATTCCTGGGATTGCCATTGACCCTAAATGCGCCGGACATGAATCATATCGAACATTCGTGATCTGAGTTGGAGAAACGGGTACGATCAGCAGCATCTCAACCTTGTAATTTACGGAAACTACGGAATCTTGTATTACAGTCATGGTACCAGATATCAAAGAGACCTACCATCTCGTTGAATCTATGACTCATCGGGTAGAGGTCTTTTGTCGGATAGAGGAGAACCTATATCGTATTAGATGGGTGTATGTTCAGAATAGATGGTTTTTACCAATACCGAAAGTGTCTTCTCAACGGATCTTCCCGTAAATAAATAAATACATCGCTCTTAACCACGTTCTAGAAACACACAACAACCGAAAAATTGTTTTTCAGCCGCCGCTGTGCAATTGAACCAACAGAACTCTCGATATCTAGCCGAGTGCGTTACACATATGAAACGCATCTAGCCGAGTGCGTTACGCATATGAAACGCATCTAGCCGAGTGCGTTACATATATGTAACGAACTCTCGATATCTAGCCGAGTGCACTCTGCTAGATATCGAGAGTTCTGTTGGTTCAATTCCACAGCGGCGGTTGAAAAACAATTTTTCGGTTGCTGTGTGTTTCTAATACGTTGTTAAGAGCGATGCATTTATTTATTTACTGTCCCCACGTATTTGGAGTATTTTCAACTTGGATCTTCCCGTAAACCCATTACATTGTAAACAATCCTAATTACAGGGCATTTAATTAATTGAAGCAAAGTTTTTGGAACAGTGTACAAAGACTGTATAATTTAGCTCCTAGGCTGTGCAACTTATTTGAAATATTACAGACTTTGGGCGCTGGAAAACATCCCTACTCAAAAAACATTTTTGAATTATGTTAAATGAATACTGAATGTTTTCTGTTCCATACAAACATTGACTTGAATATTTGCTCTCTTGGATGTTACTAAACATAACTTTCTTTATCCCACAGCGCCTATGTCTCCCCAAGAGAATATCTTCATTTCTCCAAATAGTACTTTCGTCACACTGCATCTGAATACTTGGCAAAGTGGAGGATGTCCCATTCAGTACTTCATCGTACAGTACAAACCCGAGTATCAAGGACAGTGGACGAAGATATCGGATCGCATAGAGATGCCTAGAGATAGTTATATCATAAGGCATCTCTCCCCAGACAGGAAATATAATGTTGTGGTTACTGCTCATAGTGAAGCTGGAATGACCCGCGGAGAATACCTGTTCAGAACTCTGTCATCAGTATTAGTGGGTGAGTATCAAATTAATTCTGTCGAACTTAAAATAGTACTGACTGTCAAAACTATCATTAAATGATATTTCTATCAATCCGATGCAACGCTTTAACGACCACAATATATCGTGAGCCGCCCGGAATACCATGAGGCTCGAAATTGTCTTCATAAATTTATTTGCCGCGTAAAACTTGCATTTCATCTCTCGATGAAATGCAAGTTTCACGTGGGTACAATGTTCATACTATTAGTAGCAAACGTTACGCAACCTTCTGTTCTTCACGTTATTGAGGACTTTAATTGTTGAGAGGAGCTCAATTATACGGTCATACTAAAATATTATTTTACAAATAAAAACTGAATTATAGATCATTCAAGAATTCTGCATGTTCAAAGTTCCCACCTTGTTGGTATGTTGACTATACTACTGTTATCCTTTCACCCAGCTATGCTACAGCTCGGACTTGAGTGCATTTGCACTAACGTTTTATCCACATATGAATACACTGAAGAGCAATTGAATTAGAGATACCCGTCTAGTAACGTGTAGCACCACCTTTCGCCCTAATGACGGCGACGATTCGTCTCGGCATGGGACTCGACAAGACACCGGAAGCGTTGGGGAGCCATACGGATCCACGACCCCTGATCAAGCTTCCACAGTCCACGAAGATTTCATGGAGGGGGATTAGAGCCTCGAACATCTCTCTCGACGGAATCCCAAATGTGCTCGATGGGATGAAGGTCAGGTGAACTATCTGGCCAAGGAAGCGAGGTCATGTCGGTGGAGTGTTCATCCAACCATTCGGATACAATTCGGGAGCTGCATTGTCTTGTTGCTGGATGAGGTCCCCAGTGGGATGTTGAAGACGCACAAACGAGAGCAAATGGTCCTCCAGGATATCCCGGTAACGTTGACCTGTGAGGGACGATGTTACACGTACCAGGGGTCCCATTTCAGTCCACGTAAACAGTCCCCAGACGAGAATGCCACCCCCACCAGCTTGAAGAGTACCCTGCTGGCAAGAAGGATCCATCGCTTCATGTGGTTTGCGCCGCACTCGTATCCAGCCATCCGCATGTACCAACGTGAATCTCGACTCATCAGTCCAGAAACCATTTTCCGACATGTCTAGGGTGCTGTGGCGATGTTCCTGCGCCCATGCTAATCTTTGCACCCTGTGATGTGCGGTCAGTAGCGGTACCCTCGTGGGACGATGGCTTGTGTACCCCATAGCGAGGAGATGGTTCTGAATGGTGTGGCTGCTTACACGTTATTGTGCACCAGCGTTAAATTGCCGAATGGTTTCTGGCACTGTGGCCCGTCTATCCGCTGTTACAATGCGAGCTAGACGACGATGACCCCGCTCACCCACACGCTCTTGTCCACGGCAGTTGACCCTTGCAGGGATGGTTTCACCGGATTCGATGTACTGACGGTGCACCCGTGACACAGTGGCTCGTGGAAATCCCAGTGCCTGCACGACTTCCGAGAGGGAGTGACCCATTCGTCGGGCCCCGACGATTTGCCCACGATCAAATGCGCTTGGATCCATCGTCTTGCCCATACTGCGTCCGATTCCTTGTATTTCCCGTCGCATCACTCCTTATATTGTCGAATCGCTGCATACGTCATATCGTTTCCGTTTACAAGGCCGCCCACAGCGCACATTTGTATAACGCCAGCTGTCTCCAATTTAATTGCTTTTCAGTGTATGTTGGCCAGGACTACTTGAATGTTAAAATCCTCTAAGAATAGTTTTAAACGTAATGCCGACACAATCTTGAAGGTATACTGCATTAGACTTTAAGTTATAAGGATTGGTCATTAAAAATAATAAAAAAATATATATAGCGAACTCAAAGTTAGCTATGATTAGTATATCACAATGATGAGTCACTAGTATGATTGTATAACTGAGATCCTCTCAACAAATAAAGTCCTTAATAACGTGAAGAACAGAAGGTTGCGTAACGTTTGTTACTAATAGTGGGGAATTGTCTGTTGCTTCTGTCTGTTGCACGAATTTCTGTTCCCACCTTTCAGTGTAACAAAAGACTGATTAGTGCTGCGTTAACTATAACGTAAATGTCTTTTCATACCGCTACGTTATTTTTAAAAAATAGTTCCTAAATTAAACCTTAACGGCCAGACGAAACATTTAGAAACCGAAGTCAAACTTACGGAAAGTATGCTTTTCTTCTCCAGCACAGATCATTATCATCATCATTGTCAACCATTATCTATCCACTGGTGGACGAAGGTCTCTAAGCCTCTTCCACAACGGTCTGTCTTGTGCCAGTCTCCTCCAAGTTACTCCCGCATGCTTTCGAATTTCATCCACCCATCTCCCATGTGGTCTTCTGGTCTTCCCCTTGGAATGCAACCTAAAATTTCGAATTTCGACTGTCCATCGATGGTCTGTTCTTCTGGCAGTATGTCCAGCCCATCGCCATTTCAGGGATTTAACTCTGATCATGATGTCTTCCACTCTTGTCATTTTTCGGATCCACGAGTTCCTCTTCTTATCTCTCCTGGTTACACTAAGCATGCGTCTCTCCATGCTGCTTTGAGTTGTCTGCAGCCTTTGTATGTCTCTTTTAGTTAAGGTCCATGCACCATACGTAAGCACTGGAAGGATGCATTGATCAAACACTTTTCTTTTAAGACATAAAGGCATATTGCTCTTAAAAATTATGCTGTTTCTTCCAAAAGCTCTCCAGGCAAGTTTTATACGTCGATTAATTTCATCAATGTGACCCTCACTTGATATCTGCTGTCCAAGATAAATGTAGGTATTGATTATCTCCAGCTTTTCTCCACCAATCGATAAATCTTCATTTCTTGTAAAAGCATTGAACATCACTTTTGTCTTCTGAAAGTTCATTTTTAATCCCACTTCTTTACTCTTGTCAGCAAGTTCCTGGATCATACTCTGCAGCTCTGATGGGGTAGTTGCAAAAATGACAACGTCATCAGCTAAACGAAGATGAGTTGGATAATCTCCATTAATCTTTATCCCTTTGTTTTCCCAGTTCAATGATTGAAAGACATTTTCCAATTTGCATAAAAGAGCTTGGGCCATGATCACGTGGTTTGCAGCAGGTCCCATTATCACCTTACATGGACAGATCACTAGTGATGACTGTATCACTCTTATGGCCGACCATGTGCATTCAATGGCGCAGACATTGTCTCCGTCAGGGGATTGCACCTTTCAAGATGATAATGCCCCGATTCACAGAAGTCGAACTGTTCAATCATGGTTTGAGGAACATGAGGATGAAGTTGCACACCTTCCCTGCCCTGCACAATCACCGGACTTAAACATCATTGAGCCCCTGTGGTCTGCGTTGGGAAATAGAGTGCGATCCGGTTATCCTCCTCCGGCGTCACTCCAGGAATTGCAGCACTTTCTGCGGGAAGAATGGTACAACATACCACTTACCGCCATCCTGGACTTGTATGCGTCCATTCCAAGGAGAATTCAAGCAGTTTTTAATGCCAAGAGTGCTCCCACACCATATTAGGTGCGTTACACCTACTGTTTCAAGGTGTTTCCATTACTCTGGACAACCCCTGTATATTGTTTAAAAAAATAAACAGTCGAACTATTTACTATTGTCGTCGCCATATTTTAGTAAACATTTACTTTTATGACTCACATATCTTCATTCATTGGTTTTACGACAATAACATTCAGGTTGGTAGATACCAACCTAAGTAGCTCCCAACGTCAGGGATTAGTAAAACCTTATTGTTTGTTGTTACGATTTAATTCCACTTATTATGTACCAGACTGTGACTCTGTGTGGTCGTGAGTGACGCGAATAAATACAACGTGTACGCAAATAAATGTGGTTACATAATAAAATTACACAAGGAAGAAATTACACAAAGAAGAAATTACGCAAGTCAGAAATTACGCATAGAATGAATTTTACAACATATTAAACAAAATTTGTAGCCATGATTACACAAAATCATGAAACTCTAACTTAGACTGTAGACGGTTTTTGGAAGGGTCGAAGCCCTGGGGGTCAGGGCCCCTCATACAAAATGTTTATAAAATCTACAGTTTTCAATGTAGAACCACCAAATTTTGTATACTATCACAAGAAACTCTAACTTAGACTCTAGATGGTTTTTTGAAGGGGTCGGAACCGGGGGGGTCATCCCCCCACAAAATTTTCATAAAATCTACAGTTTTTAATTTAGAATAATCAAATTTGGTAAACTGTTACCAAATTTGGTAGTTCTAAATTGAAAACTGTACCCTTCTGAGTACATTTAGCGTTATTTCCCCTTGTCACTGAATACTTCTGTACATATGTTGTAAATTTTGAATGTAGCATCACTGTTGCATTTCTGTGAATTAGTACCTAATGTTTAATCTTTAGTATGGTAGTAATGCTTAATTGGAATTTGTGCATAGTATAGATTCATGTCTTGCCCTGTCTACAATACTGTAGGTAAACATTTTCGTTTGTATCGCTCGTGCTTTATTGTCTGCCTCTCCTTCGCCCTACGTGGCGAAATATTTTTTTATGATTTTAACAATATTTTGTTTTACGTTTCACTGGAACTTTCCAGCTGATGTATATACCGCTGTATTTATTGGCAGAATTCCATTGTCATGTACATAGAAATGTTATTTTACTGAAGAATAAAGGCAATTTTGAAATGTAGATTTTACGACAATTTTGTGTCTGTGTGTGTGAGGGGGGCTCCGACCCCTTCCCATTTCGTTCCAAAAACCGTCTAAGTTAGAGTACCATGAGATAGTATACCAAATTTGGTAGTTCTAAATTGAAAACTGTAGATTTTACTAAAATTATGCATAGGGGCCTTTCACCCCGGGCTCCGCCCCCTTCGAAAAACCGTCTAAGTTAGAGTACCATGAGATAGTATACCAAATTTGGTGGTTTTAAATTGAAAGCTGTAGATTTTATGAAAATTTTGTATGGGGGCCCTGACCCCGCTGGGTGCCGACCCCTTTCCAAAACCATCTACAGTTTAAGTTAGAGTTTCATGAGGTAGTATACCAAATTTGATGGGTCTAAATTGAAAACTGTAGATTTTACGGAAATTTTGTATGCGGGGGCTCTGACCCTTGCGTCCCGTCCCGGTCCGTTCCAAAAACCGTCTAAGTTAGAGTACCATGATTCTAAGTTTGAGTTTCATGATTTTGTACAATCATGGCTACAAATTTTGTATAATCTGTTGTAAAATTCATTCTGTGTGTAAAGTTTTTCTATGTGTAATTTCCGACTCGTGTAATTTCTTCCTTGTGTAATTTTTGTTGTGTAATTTCATTCCGTGTAATATTTTCCTGTGTAATTCAGTCCTGACACCAATAAATGTATACTCACGAATCACTCGATTCATTTCACATCCACAAAGACCTTGGTAAGCGAAAGATGCATAGCATAAATTATGTACAGACATTACCTGGGTTTTCTTAAGTCAGTCAGAGACAATGAGGAAAACTATAACCAAACTTTTAATCCTTCAGAGACCATACGTCGCAAACCGTTGTGCACGCAGACGACCACGGCCGCCCGAATCGCCAGTTTAGAATGAGTAGAATTTCGTACCATCACATGTTCTTTAATTACGCAATGCCTTAGCGGAATTTACAGAAGTCACTATCAGTCACCATTGTTGTAACTATACAAAGAAGTGAAACAAGAGGGCCGCCCCGGTGGCGCAGTGGTCTAAGCGATGGCCTCTGATCATTCGTCGGAAAGGGGTCCGGGTTCGAATCCCGGTGAGGCATGGATGTTGTGTTTGTCTTACGGCACTGGCTCTCTCCCTTCCCTGGAACCAGTGACCCTAAATTAGGGACGGGCGACTGCTTATAGCCCATTGAGTTGCTCACGGTGGTCGTTAAACCTCCAATCAAAAAAAAAAAAAAAAAAAAAAAAAAAAAAACACAACAAGAGGATGGTTTCTGCAAGGGTGATGTCATCCGCTCCCATGACATCGTATCTCTTCCCCTTTGAAGAATACAATGGAAACTACTAAAGATCAATGCATATCAAACTGGAAGTTACGTGTGCTGTGTGACGTGTATTCTAAATTAACTTTCCTTTTTAGTTTCTTTCCCTATGTAAATCTTGAGTTTGTTCTCAGTTATACTTCACACTTGACGTGATATCTTTTCTCTCAAACGAATACTGTTGGCAACATAATTGAGGTGGAATGAACGTGACGTATGCCTACTATTAGATAAGAATCAGAGATATAAACTACGATAAAACAGTTGCTTGTGAAGCGATTGATGTGAAGTGTTGTAGAGCGCGCTGTGTGGAGCGTTTAATGGGGAGTGTTGATATCGATTTTTTATTTGAAGTAATATATCTCGCCCAAACCATTACGGAACCGCCCCCATGCTTCACTGTTGGAAGGACACAGTCTGGGTTGTAGGCTTCTACGGGGGTTCCCCACACGTAAACCTGTCCTGTGGTGGGGAAAAGTGAGAAACTTGATTCATCGGAAAACAAGACATGTTTCCATTGATCCGCAGTCCCCGTTCTATGTTCCTGGCACCACGGCAGTCTCCGTTTCATATTCACCTGAGACACCAGGGGTTTTCGCAATCGCAACTCTGCTCTAAATATTGTGCTTATGCAATCCCCTTCGCACGGTATGGGCCGACACTGGGTTTTGGAGATGTGCATTAAGCTCAGCATTCACTTTCGTCGCCGTGGTCATCCTCCCTGCGGTCACAATCCTTTTTGATATCCTCCTGTCTTTCGCAGTGAGTTTAGTTTTCCTTCCACAGTTGTGTCTGACAGATTATGCTGTGCCGTGAACATTGTATGATGCCATACACGGTACCTCTCGATACCCCTAATACCTGTGCCACTGTGGTTTCCCACGCACCAACCAGACGGGCTCCTACAATCTGCCCTCTTTGGAACTCCGACAAATCACACATTGTGCCTTCACCTGGAACGCAATTTTGCAAACACCGATTTACAATGCAATCACACAGACCCTTGAGATTATAAGCAAAACATTTTTACAAAGCAAATTGTAGCGTTTTACTCAAAAAGCAGCACATACCAAGGTTTTTGTTTTCAGCGAGGTGTTTCCATTATTTTGAACAACCACTGTATATTATTATTACTGCATATTTTTCAGATTTAGCCGGTGGTAAGAAACGACCCTGCCACCGTTGAAATGGGATGTACATCCCAAAGTCCAATACCAAACAGAGGTCATCGCTCTTTCCACGTTTATAAGTGAGTCACGGAAATATTCTCATTGGCCGCCACCGGGAATCGAACCAAGTGTCTTCCAGTTACGCGCCGGATATGCTTCCACTGAACTACAGCGGCCTCGAATTCCTCCAGACTGTGGTGCAGTGGAAGCATATCCGGCGCGTAAGACCCTGGGTTCGATTCCTGATGATGATTTCGATACTGTAAGACCCTGGGTTCGATTCCCGGTGGCGGGCAATGATAATTTTTCCGTGACTCACTTATATACCGTGGAAAGAGCGATGACATCGCTTTGATAATCCTGGTCTACGTCAAATGTCTGTATTAATGAAAGTCCATTAAGCTATAATGGGACCTCAAGTTAGTAATAAAAGCTGAATCGCGAGCATGTTGACTGACAAAAGTCCATTCAATGGCTCAGGCATTGTTTCCTGCAGGGGATGCCATCTATGAAGATGATAACGCCCCAATTCACAGAGCTCGGAATGATGATTTGAGGAACACGAGGACAAATTTTCACACTTTGGCCTCTCCAGTCACCAGACTTGCACATAATCGAGCCACTGTCGTCTGTGTTGGAAAACAAAGTAAGATCGCGTTATCCACCTCCTGCATCTCTCAAGGACCTGGAGCAGTTTCTGCATGAAGGATGGTGTAACATCCCACTAACAACCATCCGGGATTTGTATGCGTCCATTCCAAGGAGGATTCAGGCGGTTTTGTATGGCAAAGGGCGCCTCACACCCTATTAGGTACGCAAAGCATTTTTTCCTCGGTGTTCACATTATTCTGTCCAACCCCTGTATATAAGTATGTATGTATTGTGACATATATTCTAATTTAACTTTCATTTTTAGTTCATTTTCCTATGTAAATTTGAGTTTGTTTCCTTTTACACTTTCTAAACTTAACGTGATATCTTCTATCTCACATGAAAGAGGTTGGCAGCACCTTTGAAGTCAGAGAGAGTGACGTATGAATGTGATAAGAACTATAATGAATTAGCTTTATTTTGCTTTCCGCTAAGCTAATTATAATGAATAAGCTCTTTCTACCAGCTAGCTAATGATAATAATGAAGCTTTCCTACTGAGCTTCAAATAGTGAATTCAAATTGTTGTTGTTACTAGTTAATTAAGAACATGAATATAGTCTCCTGCTAGTAGTGTAGTAATTAGAATGTATAAAGTCTTAACGCTGGTTGTTAATAGTAATATTAATTGAAATCAACCTAACAGCCAGACAGAGATCTGACAAAAACTATTAATTGAGAAAGACGTACTTACTCAAATCTTTTTATTATCAACTTCAACTGGTATCAACACACACCGCTCCTCTAGTACAATAACAAACGCTCTCCGTACAATAACAAACGCTCCCTTTCACATAAACCAACACTCTCCGTTCGCTATCGATGAACGCGCCTATATACTAGCTACCACCACGTCATGACTTACACTCATTGCCAGATCTCATTCATCGGGTGAAATAATATTTCGTTCAGTAAGAAGATAATTTACATAGTAAAATAAAATAACTAGAGATAGTAAAATCAAAAGGAAAGTGAATATAGAGTATACGTTACAGAACGATAGATAAAAAGGACGATACAGCAGTTGTTTAAGGTATGTGTGTGTGTGGAGATGATCGATCTGTGTAAAAGCTTGATTACACGACAGATTATTAAGGTATTCATCATCATCATCATCATTGTCAACCATTATCAATCCACTACTGAACGAAGGTCTCCCCAAGTTTCCTCCACAATGGTCTGTCTTGTGCCAGTCTCCTCCATGTCACTCCCGTATACTATCGAATTTCATCCATCCATCTCCCATGTGGTCTTCTTCTGGAACTTTTCCTGTCCCTTGGAATCCAATCTAAAATTTCGGCTGTCCATCGATGATCTATCTTTCTGGCAGTATGTTTAGCCCATTGCCATTTCAGGGATTTAACTCTGATGATGATGTCTTCCACTCTTGTCATTTTTCGGATCCACGAGTTCCTCTTCTTATCTCTCCTGGTTAAACCAAGCATGCACCTCTCCATGCTACTTTGAGTTGTCTGCAGCCTTTGTATGTCTCTTTTAGTTATTATATGTGGCTATATTATGGATTTCTTCAATCATTACTAGAGCAATAAAAGGTTATCGTAAGTTTGATTTCTCTATATGTTTCGTCTGGCCGTGAAACCTTAATCCCGCGCAACTATTGTATCGCATTCGCATTTAGTTCAACATTTCCTCAGTCATAGTTTTAGACATAGTGTAACACCAATCTCGCACACGAAAAAGGCGTACGTTATGGTATGCATTGTTGAGTGACATTGAAATTAACAATTGCTGAACCACTTCATAGAACAGAATTCAAAAATCAGATTGGAATAATGGTTTTGACCACTTTCGTTACACATTATCGTTACATCGAATTTTTTTGCATGGGATTTACGTTACTGCTATGGGTAAGGATGTATGACATCAGAAATTGACCTTCTGATCAAGCCATTGGTTTCCTCGTTGATCATGAATTGTCGGTTTTGCAAATAGTGAAAAACACTCCAATTTCATCGTATTTAGAACTCACCAGTGCAATTGAGGTTCTGTTTTCCATTCACCGTTGCAAAAGTTTGGCAATCCTATTTTAAAATATCAGTTAGAGAAAATTTGGCTCAACGCCATGATAGTTATATTTTATAAAAGAAATACCCATGCAAAGACTGCCCATTGAGACGAAAAGTTATTTATTTAAGTATCAAGTTAATCATTTCTGTTTTCCAGATTCTAATATTATTAAATTGCTCAATTTGTATGGTGTTGTGTTAGTGTTTTTGCATTCTGTTACACTTGTCCTGCTACTTATTTATTGCTTTGTTAAGTTTTCGATTACCTTCGCGCAACGTGTAGCATCTTAAAGTGGAGAACCACGAGTACAATGGTCTTGAAAGCTTTTGACTCATATCTTAAGTGAATGTCATCTGCAGATGACGTAACAAAAGACATGAATATGCAAACTTAAGGATCTCTCTTTAAGTGAAGCCTCATCTTACAAAAGGGGCACTTTTTCTGCAAAATATCGAAGTTTTCCTCCGCATTGATTTTTCGATTATCTCAACGCACAAACTTCAGGAAAAATCAAACTCAAAATAAATTCTCATTTTTTGTATTTCAGTTAACAGACGTATGTTCACAGAAATGAAATTAAAAGTAACTACTTGACGAAAGTGTGTTTTCAATTACTAGGTGAGAGATATTAAAAGTGATTATGTGTTTTCAGCACGGCTTCTCAAACAGGAAGCGCTAACAATGCCACTACGTCCGTCTGCCTATGAAGAAAATAACTAAGAGCCTTGGTTCGATTTAAAATTTTCTGAGTAGGAAAATATGAACTCTGAGAAGAACGCTCCGTGTATTTTGGTTTTTTCTTGTCGCCAAACTTTGTCGTCAGGTGGAGTGCAAGACAGTGCAATTTAATTCTAAAAATGTTTTATTACTTAACATTACTTCCAAAAATTAGATTGGAAAATTGGTTTTCTTCTATAAATTCGTTATCAAAGATTTCCTTGTTTACTTAGATGCATTTTCTAGCCAAAATATTCTTCTTTCCTTTGATACCTTTAACTGCGAAGAGTTCTTTTTTTTTTTACTTCGATACCTTTTGGAGCCAAGATATCCTTTTTTTTTTTGGATACCTTTTACCGTCAAAATACTTTTTCCAACATAGATATCTTTGTTTCCTTCGATATTATAGCGTAAAAGTCTTTTCTACTTCTACGTTGTTTAAACAAATCAACACACTAAGAAATAGTTCCTAAATGAAAGAAACCTTAACGGCCAGACGAAACATGTAAACAACAGAAGTCACACTTACGGGAAAGATGCTTTATTCAGGATGTAGCACACACATCGCAACATAGCATATTGTAGTGAACGTTCCACACACCACACATTATCACAACACTCCTATCAATAATCAGTTTACAACCCAACGCTCTCTCTTACAAGGCTTTCTCTTACAACCCTCTCTCTTGCAACGCAATCTCTTACAACGCTCTCTCTTACAACCCTCTTTCTTACAACCCTCTCTCTTACAACGCTCTCTCTTACAACCCTCTCTCTTACAACGCACTCTCTTACACCGCTCTCTCTTACAACCCTCTCTCTTAGAACGCTCTCTCTTACAACCCTCTCTCTTACAACGCTCTCTCTCTTACAACGCTCTCTCTTACAACCCTCTCTCTTACAACCTCTCTCTTACAACCCTCTCTCTTACACCGCTCTCTCTTACACCGCTCTCTCTTACAACCCTCTCTTACAACCCTCTCTTAGAACTCTCTCTCTTGGAAAGCTCTCTCTTACAACCCTCTCTCTTACAACGCTCTCTCTTACAACCCTCTCTCTTACAACCCTCTCTCTTACACCGCTCTCTCTTACAACCCTCTCTCTTAGAACGCTCTCTCTTGGAAAGCTCTCTCTTACAACCCTCTCTCTTACAACCCTCTCTCTTACAACGCTCTCTCTCTTACAACCCTCTCTCTTACAACGCACTCTCTTACACCGCTCTCTCTTACAACCCTCTCTCTTAGAACGCTCTCTCTTGGAAAGCTCACCCTTACAACCCTCTCTCTTACAACGCTCTCTCTTACAACCCTCTCTCTTACAACCCTCTCTCTTACAACCCTCTCTCTTACAACGCTCTCTCTCTTACAACGCTCTCTCTTACAACCCTCTCTTACAACCCTCTCTCTTACAACGCTCTCTCTTACAACCCTCTCTCTTAGAACGCACTCTCTTACAACGCTCTCTCTTACAGCTCTCTCTCTTACAACGCTCTCTCTCTTACAACGCTCTCTCTTACAACGCTCTCTCTTACAACCCTCTCAAGCAATAGATCAGTCGTCGTTTTTATCTCTTGCTTTTATCAAAACTCAAGCATACGTCACGTGCATTCAACCTCAATTGTTTGCCAAAGGTATTCGTTTGAGAGAAAAGATATTTCGTTAAGCGTGAAGAATACTGAGAATAAACTCAAGATTTACATAGGGAAAGAAACTAAAAAGGAAAGTTAATTTAGAATATACGTCACAATATCCTTTACCACGAAGATATCCTTGTTATCCTTCAATACCTTTTACCGCAAAGGTTTCGTTCCTTCTTGTGATACCTTTTTCAGCAAAGATATGCTTGTTTTCTCCGACACCTTTTCTAGCACAGATATTCTTCCTTTAGTGGAGATAACGATGACGTTTCTAGCGTAGATATCCCTTCTCTAGTGGAGATATCAATACCTTTTACCGCGAAGTTTGGTTGCTTTCTTCAATACCTATTCCAGTGCAGATATCTTTGTTTCCTTTGATGCATTTTTTAGCAAAATATTCTTGTTTCCTTTGATACCTTTAACTGCAAAGATTTTCTTGTTTCTGCAATACCTTCCGTAAGGAATATATCCTTGTTTTCTTCTATACCTTTTAACGTGAAGGTTTCGTTCGGTACATTTTCCAACGTAGATATTATTGCTTCCTTCGATACCCTTTACCGCGAATATTTCCTTGTTTATTTCGATACTTTTCACCGCGAAGGTGTCGTTGTTTCCTTCGATACCTTTTCTAGCTAAATATCCTTGTTTCCTTCGATATCCTTTACCACGAATATTTCGTTATTTCCTTTGATACCTTTTCCAGCAAAGATATCCTTGTTTTCTTTAATACCTTTTCTAGCGAAGATACATTTTTTCTAGGGGAAATGTTACCGCTAAAGTGCACAAATTAGTTATTCTACAGATTATCTAGGTAATGTTCAGAATAACTAGAGTGATCCGTTAAAGTGCCGAAAATTGTTTCATTGCTCAAATTACCTAGATAATCTGCCCATTACCTACTAGGCACTCGTTAAAGTGAAAATAAGGCTACTTTATCCGCCCGTTTTGATGTGAGCGGCTTCAATACAACAAATTTTGTTAAGTGGTCTTGGTATATGAGAAGAAACTTAAACTTTCCATCTGGTTGAGATTGGTAATCGATGAGATACACCTGGCATTGCTGTTGAAATGCGATGAAATAATCGGCTTTACAACAATCCCTTTTTTCGCACTTTTTTGTTTTTGTTGACAAGGTTCGCATAAATCCAAAAATATTTTTATTTGGGCTTGGGTTATGTTTTTATAAAGTGTTTTTAATTGCTTGATCATTCTGTCTCTTCCACAGTGGCCAATTGACAAATGAGTAGAATACAATATGTCAAACAATTCTTCGGCATGGACAAACTTTTTCATACTTCCTCGCGCATATGACAACGGCTTATTGAGTTTTTCACAGCCTTGTACAGTCAACACATCATACCTTTGAATTATTCGATAATCTAGAGATGATTCTTTCTTCTTGGAAACTTTTATTTGCTTTACATCTTCAATTATGCAATCATACTTTCATTTTGTCATTAAAACACTATTATATTTTGAATCTTCGCTAAAGAGGTTTTCGAAGAATCTTTTCTTCATTTTACTCACCAATTCGGCGCTTGCTTGCATACTAGGAGTTAAATTTTTCTGATTTAAAAAACATAACGACACAAATTCACTCGCTAACAGACAGAAACGAATTTGAAAACAGAATTAGCTATCCTACGCACTGGCAGCCGACGCCAATTATGAGAAATTAAAACAATCGGCGAACACTAGACACTGGCGAAACGAAACTAAAAGTGGAGGGAGAATAGAAAGGAAATGAGAGAAACAGGCGAAACCAAACTAAAAGTGGAGGGAGAGGGGGAAGGTGTAGGGAAAGGAAATGAGAGAAACAGGCGAAACCAAACTAAAAGTGGAGGGAGAAGAGAAAGGTGTAGGGAAAGGAAATGAGAGAACCAGGCGAAACCAAACTAAAAGTGGAGGGAGAGGGGGAAGGTGTAGGGAAAGGAAATGAGAGAAACACGCGAAACCAAACTAAAAGTGGAGGGAGAAGAGAAAGGTGTAGGGAAAGGAAATGAGAGAACCAGGCGAAACCAAACTAAAAGTGGAGGGAGAGGGGGAAGGTGTAGGGAAAGGAAATGAGAGAAACAGGCAAAACCAAACTAAAAGTGGAGGGAGAGGGGAAAGGTGTAGGAAAAGGAAATGAGAGAAACAAACTTTTGAACTTTAACGATACGGAAGCCGTTAATAGGCACATTACCTAGGTGAAATGCGGAAAACTCTTGATTTCGCACGTTAACGGAGCAAATCAGTTAATATGCAGATTAGCTAGGTAATGTGCACATTAACGGCTTTCGAGCTTTAGCGGTAACAGAAATATCGATACCTTTTGTGTGAAGCTACCTTTTCTACGAAGATATCCTTTTTCTTTTTGAAATATGGATACGTCGTGTGACGCGATGAATCACTTTTGACAGTATCGCAGTTTACCTGGATAGCCGTGAGTGTAAAACGACTGTGCGTGACATCATTGTAAAGCTCTCGACGAGATCTATTCAAATATGTAAAGAACATATCGCAGTGATTTAAACGGAAAAAAATATATTGTTTTCGTGTGAACGGGTTAACATTTTCAACAATGCCGCGGAATTCGCAGAATCAACGCGAGTAAAAGAGGAGAGAATCAAAACGAGAAGCATGAGCAAATGATGAGGAATGTAAGAAGTCCAAAAAGACGGCAGCCCAACGAACCAGAGAGTATCGAGAACACCTGAAAGCACGGATCGAACCCGTACCCGGCCCATCTCGAACTCGCGCAAAGAAGCATAAATCGACAGAAATGGCTTCAGAGCAAAAGCAGCCGATTGAAACCATACTTGACTACCTCATTTCAGCTCTCCTATCTGCAAGTCATAGTTTTACTTTCCAAACTGACGGCTCAATCAGAACTGAGCCTACCTGACGTTTTCCCTGATGAGTCCCGAATTTTATGAAATTTCCCTAAAAACGGAAATTTTCCTTCATATTTGGAGCCCTGACCCGACCTATCCCCAGTAGGACACTGACATTGGCCAACGGTTGGCCCAATGATATTTTTGCGTCGGCAGCGTTGAGC
This sequence comes from Macrothele yani, assembly GCA_039090855.1. Lineage (NCBI taxonomy): Eukaryota > Metazoa > Arthropoda > Arachnida > Araneae > Macrothelidae > Macrothele > Macrothele yani. The sequence goes on from CM077019.1 coordinate 40,580,443, forward strand.
GAAGGTTGTGTTGTTTATCGAAGGTTGGCCAACGGTTTTTCCAACCACACATGACCAACCATTTATCAACAAATGGCCACTTAACGGTTGTCCGATGGTTGTCCAACAACACATGACCAACCATGGTTGTCCAACAACACACGATCACATTGGAAAACTGTTTACAACAGTTTTCCAATGTAGGTCCAACCGTTGAGCCAACATATATCCAATTGTTGGCCGCCGAGTCGCTGGGCCGACCGTTGAAAGCCTACGGTTGGTCCAACATAATATTGCTACCTGGGATATCTTAGCGAAATATGAAGTATTTTGTGTACAAATAAGTTTCAAAGCGTTTTAAGACAACGCAACGTGCAATTTGAGAGTAAACAACAATACCTTTACGAATCAAAATATGCGCCGTCTTTATCTATCGCCATCGGTCAGGCAGAAGACGGATTCCAGATATGAAGAATACTTCCTCGTGTGACGCGATGAAGTCGTCAAACCATTTTTTGCACCTCGTCACATGTCCGGAACCGTACAGCAGATAAACCATGTTGGAATTATACGTCGGGTGCTCCAAAACTTCCCAGCCAAGCGTCAATAACGTTTCCTTGACCGATTTAGCGACAGCGTTGTCATGCAGTAATTTCACGGGACGCAATCGTTTACCTGTGAATGGACGTTTCCGACAGATTTCCTGGTTCAATCGCAGCAATTTGTTGCTTGTAGCGATCAGCAGTAACAGTTTGACCCTGTTCCAATAGTTCATAATAGAGCACATTCTTCATATCCCACCAGATGAACTTTCTTGGAGTGAATATTGCGTTTCGGTGTCGAAGTCGTTGCTCAACTGAGGTCTACACAGCGTTTTTTTCTTGCGTTTGGGATTGTCGTATCATATCCACTTTCCATCACCTGTAATGAATTTCCACAGGAAAGACTTTCTGTGTTGTTTATTCAACAGATTCAAACACTTCATGACACGCTCATCGTTGTTCCTCTGACTCAGGTCGTGTGGCACCCATTTTCCTTCCTTCTGAATCTTTCCCATTGCGCGTAAACGATTGAAATTGGTTTGTTGAGTTATCCCCAGTTGTTCAGCTAGTTTTTTTGCTTTTTAGACGAATCTTCATCTAGCACTGCTTGCAGTTCTTCACGTGTAACTTTCTGTGGAGAGCCTCTACGTTCTAGATCGCTAACATCAAAATCACCTTCTTTAAACCGTCTAAACCAAAACTCACACGTGCTTTTCGATACAATATTCTCCCCAGAACAGATCGATGCACATGCTGTTGCAGCACTTTTTCCCTGATGAAATTTCTAACGAATGCATTGTCGAATATATGCAGTATCGCTTGCCATCTTTCACAAACCGATGTGCAAGTGCGTTTGACCGTTGGGTAAACTTCTGTGTCACATTTTATACTCTGAACCAGTTACGGTCACATGACATCAACGCGGGGGAATGTCGGATATGTAAATTACCGGAATGCGTCACACAAAAAACGCTTTAAAACTTATCTGTACACCTAATATTACTGATTATATAGAGTATTATTTTGGCAGTATTTTAGGTGCTTAACATTTTCATCGGTATTCCCCCACATTTCATATGCAACAGCCGATATACACCGAAGAGCCAAAACATTATGATCACCTGCCTAATACACTGGTGTGCAAAAATTAAGGACAAAGAAGAGAAATTAGCATAACCGCGGAACGAGAAGACAGAAAGGACCGAAAGACCACTCAGGAGATAGACTAGGTTCCGCTACGGTAAAGGGAAGGGTATAATGCCCACGGCAGATGTATGCTCAGCAGTTCGGTGAAAGCTATTGCACGGTGTACATCGGTTTGAACGACGTCGAGTTGCTGCCACCGTGTGATATGGCCAACAGGCAATCCAGTAGACGACATCTGGATGACTTTACCCGAGGTCGCGTCATTGGGAGGTTGGAAGAAGGTCGAAGTGTGACTAGTGAGACCGCGGAGTTCGGGATCGCTCACAGCATCGTTTCACGAGCTTGGAGAGCATTTCAAACGACAGGAACAGCTGCCCGAGAATTTAGCAGTGATCGTCCACGAGCAACCACGGCGGCGGACGACCGGTATATTGTCCTACAGGCGAGAAGAGAGAAACGGCAGACAACGGGACAAATCGCAAGGCACATGCAGCAGACAACTGGACATCCGTTATCGAGTTTTACCGTGGACAGGAGGCTGCACAAAAGGTGGTCTATTTGCCTGACGAGCAGTACGGTGTGTGCCATTATCGCCTGCTCATCGGAGACTGCAGTTTCTGTGGTGCCAAGAACACAAGAACTGGACACATCAGCAATGGGGTCGAGTTCTCTTTACGGAAGAGAACCGATTTAGTCTGACGAGCGATTCTGTACGTATACACATCTGGAGAGAGCGGGAAACACGCGATCACAGCTCCAACATCATCGAAAGTGACCGGTTTGGAGGTGGCGGAGTTCTCGTTTGGGGTGGTATGCTTGGTAGCCGTACTGACCTCCACATCTTCCAAGGACGCTATTGTACCGAGGTTCTCCTACCTGACGTGCGTCTGTTTAGAGGTGCTGTGGGTCCTGAGTTCCTCTTCATGGACAACAACGCTACACCTCATCGTACAGTGGCTGTCGCAGAGCTGTTGGAGAGTGAAGATATCCAATGCATGGATTGTCCCGCAAGGTCTCCGGACCTAAATCCAATCGAACACGTGTGGGACCTTCTCGAGAGACTCTTGGCAGCACGTCACCAGCCGCCAGCAACGATTCGGCAGCTGCAATATGCGCTACAAAAGGAATGGGCCGCGATGCCTCAATAACTCCTTGACAACCTCGTCCTCAGCATGGATAGGCGTTTTAAATCCTGCAAAGCAGTCAGGGGGGATACTAAAGACTGGATTTTTCTTGGCAGCCGCCTGTCACATGGGCGTTTCTGTCTTCTGTCCAGTTGTGCTCAAAGCTACCTTTTCAATAAAGTGCCTTTGTATCCTTTGGAATCCTTGTTTGGACGGATTTGCTCTATTGTCCCATATTTTTATATCTTGGGGATTTTATGGTATGATTTGCGTCGATGTGGAGCACTTCTGCACGACGTTACATTCGTAAAATCGTCTCGTCTTTAATTTTTGCACGCAAGTGTACTTGTATTCAACAGTTTCTTACGAAATGCAATATTGAAATCATGCCACAGCCTGCCTACAGTCCTGAGCTCGTCCAGTGGGATTTCGTATTGTTTCCAACAACTAAGCAGATGTTCCGTGGCGCAAAATTCAACGCAGATTATGACGTTATTCAAGCTGTAAAGGAGTCTCTAAAGCAGCTTACACAAAATGCCTTCGCTACGTTCTTTTAAAAGTGGACTGAACGATGTGACCGTTGCATATCATCCGAGGGAAGATACCTTAAGAAAGAATAACATATATTTTGCTGTACCTATGTTTCTTCATTTTGGGTGATTTTACTCTCAGTTCATATGGAACGGCCGTTGTACATTGAAAGTGCTACTTTGATCTTTGACATACGTAACGTGCCATTTATTAAGTTAACCCAGTTCTAATTCCTTCCTTCCTCAGAAAATAGTACAGACAAGCAGTTTTAGGAACATGCGTTCAAATAGCAATCTCAATTCTAAAATTTCGAACAATGGACGCAGCCATCTTGAAAATTTCGCATCAAACGCAATTCAGTAATGTCCAACAGCCTATAAAAGTGCGACTGGTTTGTTGAGGTCTGAACGCTCTCGGACGTACTTTAATGAAATTTGGAACACTTTGTTGGGAAATGCAGCACAGACGCAACACACAACAGCGTTGTGCTTTGGAGCTTGCCTTTCGATGAGAAAGCATTTATGCATCCATGAGTTATTCAAAGTCGGACAAAGGGTGTCGTGGAAATATATTACGTGTCCATTCAATTACAAACCTATTCGGGTTATGTTTCACAAAGGTAAAATTTAACGTTCTGGAACTTTATTTCACTTGTTCTATCTAAAGCTGAAATGTTCAAAAAAATTACTCTTGTGAACAGAGAATAGAATTCCTATTTGCGAAAGTCTAGACAAAATATTGCAAGGGATATAGTAAAGAAGAGGGAATATATAAGTTAATGATCAAAGAGATAATTTCATGAAATTATTTTTAAAAACCTTGAACTTTTTATGCGCTTCCTGTGCTGGATTTTTTTTTATGTTTTCGAGAATAAAAAACCCAGAGTGCCTGCCCAAGATTAAAATGTAGCATTCTAATTCTTCAGTTGTCTGCTGGTCCAACGCCACCAAAAATCCACTCAGGCATCAAAATTAAAGAGAAAGGTGTCACCGAATTTTTGCTTGTAATGAGTACGTCCTTTGAATACTTTCCGACATGAATATAAAACAATCAAAACTTGTTTTAACTAAATACGATGTAACAAAAAGTACGTAACAACGAAAAAAATCGGGAACTTGTTTGGTTTACTATGGTGCGCACGGACGGACAAAGCTGGAGCATGTTCGCTTCTTCAACCTACGGTTGGAAAGCGTAAAAAAAAAACCAGTGTTATAAGAGGTTTCATTAAGAAGTATGCAGACTGGTTGCATAAGTTCGGAATCGCGCGACACAGCAGGAAGCGGTTTTGCACATGTTGACCTTGGAATCAACTACGCATCTCCCCTGCTCGTCCAGCTTTTTTTACAGTAGTGTTTCGTTCTTGTGTGTGTGGAGCTATTCGTCGCATTTGTTATGTCGGAAGAAATTCATCAACGAACTTGCATCAGATTTGGTCAAAAACTTGGCGAAACTTGCATACCTAAAGTCACACAAACTCTATGAGGACGATTGTATGAGTCGTGCACAAGTTTATGAGCAATATGAAAAAATTTAAGATGGTCGTGAAAGTGTTGAGGGTGATGAACGGTCTGGTAGGCAAGCAACCAACAAAAGTGAAAACTTAATACAGACATTTAACGTGGACCAGGGACATCAAACAAAGAGTTTCGCTCTTTCCACGTTTATAAGTAAGTCACTGAAAAATTTATCATTAGCCACCACTGGGAGTCGAACCCTGGGTCTTCCAGTTACGCGCTGGATATGCTTCCGCTACACCACAGCGGCCTCGAATTCCTCCGGACTCACACACGCTAACTGCCAAGCCAATTTGGCAGGTTGCTTCTTGGAGCCCAGCACAATGCTGGAGATTCACCAAAGATGGTAAGCAGCAACTGAAGAGCCGCCCCGGTGGCGCAGTGGTCTAAGGCAATGGCCTCTGATCATTCGTCCGAAAGGGGTCCGGGTTCGATTCCCGGTCAGGCATGGATGTTGTGTTTGTCTTACGGCACTCGCTCTCTCCCTACCCTGGAGCCAGTGACCCTAAATTAGGGACGGGCGACTGCTTATAGCCCATTGAGTTGCTCACGGTGGTCGTTAAACCTCCAATTACAATTACAATACAAAGCAACTGAAGAAATAATTACAAGGCGAATGAATAATTAATACAGACATTTAACGTGGACCAGGGACATCAAACAAAGATTTTCGCTCTTTCCACGTTCATAAGTGAGTCACGGAAAAATTCTCATTAGCCGCCAACGGGAGTCGAACCCAGGGTCTTCCAGTTACGCGCCGGATATGCTTCCGCTACACCACAGCGGCCTCGAATTCCTCCAGACTCACACACCCTAACCGGCAGGTTGCTTCTTGGAGCCCCGCACAATGCTGGGGATTCACCAAAGATGGTAAGCAGCAACTGAAGAAATAATTAGAAGGCGAATGAATTACAAATAAAGACATTTAACGTGGACCAGGAACATCAAACAAAGATCTTCGCTCTTTCCACGTTTATAAGTGAGTCACGGAAAAATTCTCATTAGCCGCCAACGGGAGTCGAACCCAGGTTATTCCGCTTACGCGCCGGATATACTTCCGCTACACCACAGCGGCCTCGAATTTCTCCAGACTCACACACCCTAACCGCCAAGCCAATTTGGCAGGTTGCTGGGGATTCACCAAAGATGGTAAGCAGCAACTGAAGAAATAATTAGAAGGCGAATGAATAATTAATACAGACATTTAACGTGGACCAGGAACATCAAACAAAGATCTTTCCACTTTTATAAGTGAGTCACGGTAAAATTCTCATTGGCCGCCACCGGGAGTCGAACCCAGGGTCTTCCAGTTACACCCCGGATATGCTTCCGCTACACCACAGCGAAAACAATTTCGAACTTGTGCGCACAGTTCTACGGTAAAATCGCCGTATTATCCGAATACTTCAACATTAGTTTCGGTTCAGTTCAGTCGATTGTTACGGATGATTTGGGTATGAGACCTGTTTCAGCTACTAGTGATAAGCTTGAGTGCGTCGTAAATGATGAAATCTTTTTAAAAACTGTAATAACTGGGTACGAATCGTGTGTGTATGGGTATGACTCCGAGACTAAGGTCCAGTTTTCATTGTAAAAGATCTGAAACTCTTCCAGTTCCCAAAACGCACGACAGAGCAGTAAAAATGTCAAGACGATGTTGACAGCTTTTCACGTAAGACTACGTCTAACTCCGTGGATAGTTTGGAGCGACGTACGACCGACGGCCTATGACAAATATAGATCCTGCGAGATCTATTCAAATATATGAAGAACATTTCGCAGTGGTTTGAACAAATGAAATCATTATTGTGTTAAAAAGGTACGTGCCGTACACTAATTGTGTTAGTATATTCGCAAACCACATGGATTCCGATTCCCGTACTGCGCAATAAATCGTGCGTGCAACGCTCTCCCCCGCTCCCCGTGCTCGGGGAGGTGATGCAATATTTCTGGGTGTCCCGCTGTATTTGACTCAGTCTATCTCGGTCAACCGTAAGCAAACAAGACTGTAGGTGCTATCGTTTTAAAACTCTCGACGAGATCTATTCAAATATACGAAGAATATTTCGCTGTGGTTTGAGCTGAACATTTAAAAAATTGTTCTCTTGTGAACCGGTGAACACTTTTGAAAATATAGCTGTTTACCTGGATAAAGAGAACTCGACCCCATTGCTGATGCCGTTTTAAAGCCCTCGACGAAATCTATTCAAATATATAAAGAACCTATAGCAGGGGTTTAAACTAAATTTTTCTTAAATTGTTTTTGTGTGAACAGGTTAACATTTTCGACAATGCCGCGGAATTCACAGAATGAGGGCAAGCAAAAGTGGAGAAAATCAAAACGAGAGGCAAGAGCAAGTGATGAAGAATGTAAGACGCACAAGAAGACCGCAGCCCTAAGAACTATGGAGTATCGAGAACGCCAGAAAGCAGCCGCCGCCAAACAAGAACCCAACACACCGTTCAAACCCGTACCATCTCGAACTCTGCTTTGTGTTCGCAATGTATCCAGCATTATTTGTAAAAACTATGTAAACTACTTTTCATATCATAGACCTGTTTTGGATCTGACACATCAAATAAACGCATTGAAACCATACTCGACTAACTCATTTCCACTTACCGATCTGCAAGTCGTAGACCTACGTTCCAAGCTGACGGCTCAATCAGAATTGAGCCTACCTGCATTTTTTTTAATCACGAGGGAACTGTGCATAATTAATACAGTCCATCAGGTCAGGCAATCAGCAAGGAGTTCTATTGTCAAGTTTTGCGGCGTTTGAGGGACGCAGTTCGTCGCAAAGTGCCGGCACTGCATGAGAGTGGGGAGTGTCATCTCCACCATGACAACGCGCCGGCTCGTGCATCGCAATTCGTGCTGCAGTTTCTTGCTAAACACCGCATTCCACATGTCCGATACATAACCTATTCACCATATCTTTCTCCCAGCGACTGTTTTCTCTTCCCTAAAATGAAATACCACTTGAAAACTATTTCAAGATATTGCGGAGATACAACCGAATGCGATAGAGCAGTTGTTCACTATTTCGGAAGATGACTTCAAAATATGCTTAAGCAATGGAAACAGCGCTGTTCTAAATGTGTGGCTTCGGAATGGGACTAATTCGAACGATCTTAAGCTCCAAATCTGTAGGTCTTGTACTTTTTATTTAATAAATCCAGTCAGGATACTGTTTGATCTCACCTTATGTGATCAAATGTATCCAGACACTCCTTTTGAGAACTGGATTTACTTGTATTAGTCACAGTCATGGCTAAACCCCTTCGAGTACTAGAGGCCTTAGCCACCGATTCGTGACGTCACCATCAGAGTCTGTGACTTATTACAGAGGTAAAACACGTGTCAAGACGACAAAACCGCAGCGATACATTCCATTTGTTTAGCTTAGTTGGGAGAGCAGCTTCCTCCGGATTGAGGAAGCCCAGTCCGGTTTCGATCCGCGTCACGGACGAACTTGTTTTCACATTGGCGCCCGAACGTGAATGGATCTATTGGGGGAGATGGGGGAGGTTGTGAGATGTTTGCTCCACACACCGTCTAGAAATAATGAATATTTGTTCCTCGCTTAAAATAATAAAAATAAAGAGGGAGATGATGTGACGTACTACAGATGTAAAACACGTGTCAAGACGACAAATCTGAAGCCATACATTCCGTCGGTGTAGCTTAGTTGGAAGAGCAACTTACTGCGGAGTGAGGGTGCTCCTGTCACGGACCAACTTTTGTTTTCACAGGTCATAACAAACACTGCCGTGATTGCCATCTTATCTATCAGCGAGGTTACAGCGAGACGATATCAGGCTTCTAATTTTTCGTAACTTTACAATGTCGATGGAAAAAAGGTATAAATTTCGGTAGGTGCAAAACATTTGGTAAAAATAAAAACGCAAACACTTTATGATCCATGGAAAAGACGAATTCGGTGATTATTTCATATCAACAGACTAATTCAGATATCAGAGCTCTAACCTTTTCTTTTTATATCAATGGGTTATTGCTTTGCACATGTAAATTCACTGGTATTGCCGTAGGAACCATACATTTTTTATACAAATTATATCCAACTAGCTAAATACCCGTTCTACGAACGTGATATCAAACTACAGTGGAAATACAGATGATATACAATGAAAAGCAATTGAATTAGAGATACCTGTCTAGCACCACCTTTCGCCCTGATAACGGCGGCGATTCGTCTCGGCATGGACTCGACAAGACACCGGAAGCGTTGGGAAGCCATACGGATCAACGACCCCTGAACAAGCTCCCACAGTTCACGAAGATTTGATGGAGGGGGTCAGAGCCCGGAACATCTCTCTCGATCGCATCCCAGATGTGCTCGATGGGATTGTGGTCAGGTGACCTAGCTAGCCAAGAGAGCGAGGTCACGTCGGTGGAGTGTTCATCCAACCATTCGAATACAATTCAGGATCTGCATTGTCTTATTGCAGGATGAGGTCCCCAGTGGGATGTTGAAGATGCACAAACGGCAGCAAATGGTCGTCCGGGATATTCTGGTAACGTTGACCTGTGAGGGACGATGTCACACGCACCAGGGGTTACATTTCAGTCCACGTAAACAGTCCCCAGACGAGAATGCCACCACCACCAGCTTGAAGAGTACCCTGCTGACAAGAAGGATCCATCGCTTCATGTGGTTTGCGCCGTACTCGTATCCTGCCATCCGCATGTACCAACGTGAATCTAGACTCATCAGTCCAGGCAACATTTTGCCACATGTCTAGGGTCCAGTGGCGATTTTCCCGCGCCCATGCTAATTTTTGAACCCTGTGATGTGCGGTCAGCAGCGGTACCCTCGTGGGGCGATGGCTTCTGTACCCCATAGCGAGGAGATGGTTCTGGATAGTGTGGCTGCTTACACGTTTTTGTGCACCAGCGTTAAATTGCCGAGTGATTTCTTGCACTGTGGCCCGTCTATTTGTTGTTACAATGCGAGCTAGCCGACGATGACCCCGTTCATCCACACGCTGTTGTCCACGGCAGTTGGCCCTTGCAGGGCTAGTTTTACCGGATTCGATGTACTCACGGTGCACCCGTGACACAGTGGCTCGTGAAAATCCCAGTGCCTGCACGACTTCCGAGATGGAGTGACCCATTCGTCGGGCCCCGAAAATTTGCCCACGATCAAATGCGCTTAGATCCTTCGTCTTACCCATACTGCGTCCGACTCTTATTGATTCCCGTCGCATCACTCCTTATATTGTCGAATCGCTGCATACGTCATGTCGTTTCCGTTTACAGGGCCGCCCACAGCGCCATATTTGCATAACACCAGCTGTCTCGAATTCAATTGCTCTTCAGTGTATATGATACACAGTTGAAATCCCCATACACTAGATATGTCTTCGCTCTGTTGGGAAGCACATGTCTGCCTGACTTATTCTTTCAGACGACACATAAGCAATTTTGTTCATAACTCTAAATTTAAAACTACAAACCTACACGAAACAAATCAAAATACGTCGTTTTTTTTTGTTTTTTTTTTTTTTTGATTGGAGGTTTAACGACCACCGTGAGCAACTCAATGGGCTATAAGCAGTCGCCCGTCCCTAATTTAGGGTCACTGGTTCCAGGGAAGGGAGAGAGCCAGTGCCGTAAGACAAACACAACATCCATGCTTGACCGGGATTCGAACCCGGACCCCTTACGGACGAACGATCAGAGGCCAGCGCCTTAGACCACTGCGCCACCGGGGCAGCTAAAAATACGTCGTTATTCTTCCCTTTTATCGTTAGAATATTATTAGACAACAGAACAAAATCATGATAGAAAACAAAACAAAATGCGTTGTTACTTTCAGCATGAATGTAAAAAGAACCTTGCTTATAAACAATTTCGTTTGAAAATGTGCATTTAAAAGCTAGCAAGTCAGATGTTTTTGGAAGCTTGAACAAATTTGTGTTGCCATCGATAATATTTCAAGGGGGGAAACTTTTTTTTTTTTTCAATTTTCAATTACTATAAAAATCTACCCGCATATTTATATTTATTGCAGTCACCTTACCACTTATATGACGTCACCGTTTTTTCGGTGTAAAACGAATGTTCGTAATTTGAGTTTGACCCACAAAACCTTGACATTCGATAAGTTAAATGTTTAAATGCAAAGCATGTTATGATATAGCGCTTTTTATGTGATTTTTAAGGTTTTTTGTTAAATAAATTCAGAACAAATAAATTTAGAGCAAAATATATACTGAGCAGGTCAACTCAAGTCATTCAAAAGTTAAAACGGGGATTCAGTTGCTGGGCAACAATGGCTCGATCATTCAAAAACGTCCTAGCGTTATCAACGCTGGGTTATTTAAAAAACCCATTTCAACCCACTTCAAGTTATCGTAGGAAAAAATATTTTCTTTGTGCGCCTCTATGTTGTAAAAGGAATATTCCTGCCAAATATGAAAGTTCTAAGTTAAGTAATTTCTGAGATACGGTGATGAGTCAGTGAGGGCTTTCAGTTAGATATGTATAGATTTCATCGAGGTAAATTAAAGAGAAAAAAAGACAAAACTTTATCTGATAAGTTAATAAGGAACAGTCCAGTTATAACTGCCGTTATTGCTATGGTAATTCCATATTCTTTCAGCAACACAATATGCGGTTGATACATTTTTTTTATTTTAGTATGATGTTGGAAATGAACACGTCTAAACATTTCATACACATAAGGAAACAGCTCTGGACAAAAAAAAAAACGCATGATATGTTGCTTAAGCCTACTTAGTTTGGCATGAACTGTTAAGATTGCAAAAAAATATCCCAGTTCATATACAGGGTGTTCGGAAATGCACTTTCAAAGTTGATTAATACAAAACGTTTTGCGATACGAATGTTTTACGTTTTCCCCATATTTAAGCAAGCTCTAAAGCATATCCGGCGCGTAACTGGAAGACCCTGTGTTCGATTCCCTGTGGCGGTCAATGATAATTTTTCCATGACTCACCTATAAACGTGGAAAGAGCGATGACTTCTGTTCGATGTTCCTAATCCAAGTCACTTGTCTGTGTTAATTATTCATTCGCGTCCAAGTTATTTGTCCAGTTGCTGCTTACCATCTTTAGTGAATTCCCAGCATTGTGCGGCGCTCCAAGAAGCAACCTGCCAAGTGGCTTGGCAATTAGTTGTATGTGAGTCTGGAGGAGTTCGAGGCCACTGTGATGTTTTGGTGGCATGTCCGGCGCGTAACTGGAACATCCTGGGTTCGATTCCCGGTGGCGGCCGATGATAATTTTTCATCATGTCACAGTATTCGTCATTTTCTTGTAGGACTTCCATCCACAGTGAGTAGATTTTAGGTCCCAGCCACCTACAGCGAGATCGCTTTTTGGGCAGGACACAGAAACGGAAGGAATGAGAGCAAGTCTAGTGACTTTGACAGAACAGTTTGTAGTGAGATTAGAGTACAGTAGATGGCGCCACCGTACAAGTACGATGTTGCACACACATGGGTGAGAGAATTTCAGGGAGGGCATAGGAAAGGATACCCATTTAACCAGTGGCCGTCACTTAACGTGCTCGTCCGATGCACGGCGGATATTCAGCGATTGTTAGTAAATCACACCATCTCTGAAAGATCAGCCCAGGTTCGAACCTGAGGGCCTTGCATTGATAGTCTGACTCGCTAACCACTAAGCCATCCGCTGCTGGCCGATGATAATTTTTCCATGACTTGCTAATAATCGTGGAAATAGCGATGATTTCTGTTTGATGTTCCTAATCCACCTCACTAGTATGTATTAATTATTCATTCGCCTCCTAGTTATTTGTTCAGTTTTTTTTTTTTTTTTTTTTTTTTTTGATTGGAGGTTTAACGACCACCGTGAGCAACTCAATGGGCTATAAGCAGTCGCCCGTCCCTAATTTAGGGTCACTGGTTCTAGGGAAGGGAGAGAGCCAGTGCCGTAAGACAAACACAACATCCAGGCCTCACCGGGATTCGAACCCGGACCCCTTACGGACGAATGATCAGAGGCCAACGCCTTAGACTACTGCGCCACCGGGGCGGCTGTTCAGTTGTTGCTTACCAATCTTTGGTGAATCCCCAGCATTGTGCAGGGCTCCAAGAAGCAACCTGCCAAGCGGCTTGGCAATTAGCTGTAGGTGAGTCTGGGGGAATTCGTGGTCGCTGTGGTGCAGTGGTAGCATGTCCGGCGCGTAACTGAAAGACCCTGGGTTCGATTCTCGGTGCCGGCCGAAGATAATTTTTCCATGACTCACTTATAAACGTGGAAAGAGTGATGACTTCTGTTTGATGTTCCTAATCCACGTCCCTTGTCTGTATTAATCTAAAGTTTTATTTTTCGTTTGAGAGGTGACGCTGGGTGCCTGGCAGCACAGTGTGACACAACTTAGCGAAAAAGCTCCTTGCGGGGTCCAGATCGCTGACCCAAGTCCAGAAAAATTTCTGGAGGGCGTACAAGACGAAACCACCAACACGGAGCGGTATCCAGGAGTAGGTAGACAAATTCAAAGCTACCGGTAGTCTGTTGAAAGGTACGAGAAAAAACATACCATCTGTGTCCGAAGAATCCGTGGAGGATGTACGTCAGGCCTACCAACGGAACCCATCGACGTCCATTCGTTCAGCTAGTAGCGAACTGGGGATACCTGCCGCAACAGATCACACAGTATTACACAAACACCTTCGTCTACAAAATGCAGCTGGCGCAAAGCGTGCAGACCAATGACAAACCGCGTCGTGCAGCGTTTGCCGTAGAAATGATTCATCGCATTGACAGCGACCCCACATTCCTGTCGAGAATCTGTTTCAGTAATGAGTCAACATTTCATGTGTCAGGTACCGTCAACAAGCATAATGGCCGAATTTAGGGTTCGTAAAATCCCCATGCTATCCTGGAACACACAAGACACAGCTTCAAAATTAATATTTGGTGTGGCATTATGCAAGACAGTGAGATTGTATCATTCTGGTTTGCTGAACCAACCATAACTGGTGGCACATTCCTGGACATGTTACAACTGTTCGTCATTCTGCAGCTCCAGGAGTTTCCAGACCTCATTTTCCACCAAAATGGGGCTCCTCCTCATTGGTCATCAGACTTTCGTGAATGCTTGGATCAGCACTTCCCTGGTCTGTGGGTTGGACGCGGAGGTCTAATGACATGGCCTCCCCGTTCTCTAGACATAGCCCCCTTTTTATGGGGGTTCCTTAAAGACAATGTCTACCGGACAAAGGTTGCCTCCCTCGGTGACCTAAAGGCGCGCATCACCGCAGCCTTCCTCCGCGTCACCCCAGACATTGTGCACCGTACTTGGTCCTAAATCGACTACCGCCTGGACATCCTGCGCGCTACGAATGGAACACTTGTGGAAGTGTTTTGATTGCAAAGTTATAAACTATAGAGCTTGCTTAACCTTGGACAAAACATAAAAATTCGCACCGCAAATACGTTTTGTTCTAATCAACTTTGAAATTGTATACGTCATTTCCGAACACCCTGTATTTATAAGAAATACGCAATACAAAATAATAAGGAAACAGCTGGACAAAAAACAACACATGAAATGCTGTTTAAGCCTACTTAGTTTCGTATGAACTGTTACGTTTTCAATAAAATAGTCCAGTTCATAAATTTATAATATGCAATCTAAATATAATAATAAGTTAGCAAAATCATGCAATGCATTGATTATGATGCGCTTTCTAATATACCAGAAATCATTACTCCAGTTATGAGGATAATGGCGGTAGGATAAATCTCGCTCCTATGACCTGACCTTTGACCCCATTTCGATTATATTAAACAGAACCGGTAAAGTATACTTCCGGAAAAACATTATGAAGTTTTGTCTCAATCGATCCATTTTTACGTAGGTCATAACGCATAAGGGTGATGTAATAGACCCCGATTCTATGTCCTGACCTTTGACCCCATTTCGTCCATTTTCAATAGGGTTTTGTCCCCAGGTGGTCCCTTACCACATACTAAAATGTCATTGAAATCGAACCATATTTACGCAAATTGAGTCTCATAAGGGCAGTGGAATGCATCCCGCTCCTATGTTCTGACCTTTGACCCCATTTCGTCTATTTTCAATATGGTTCGTCCCCAGCTGGCTCCTACCACATACTAAAATATCATTGAAATCGAACCATATTTACTCAAGTTATGACGCATAAGGGCAATGGAATGGATCCCGCTCCTGTGTCATGACCTTTGACCCCATTTCCAATAGGGTTCGTCTCCAGTGATCCCCTATCATTTGCTAAAATTTCATCAAAATCGAACCATTTTTACGCGAGTTACCGTGCGGACGGACAGACCGACAAAGCTGGAACATATACGCTTTTTCAACCTACGGTTGGAAAGCGTAAAAAATACCAACTTCTCTTCTAATCCTCATATAGTACATCAACCCTTCAACACTCTCACAACGAGACAGACGCCGTGGACAGACTGTTTCTTGGTTTCAATCGTAGCGGGTTTGCTTTTAATATGAGCACGTTGATGACGTCACAAACGGGAACATCACGTGAGCTTAGGTCTCTAGTACTGGAGACCGCTTTCCCATGGCCCGTGCAGGTGTTAGTATTTATTTAATACAAGGGTTGTACAGAAAGTAATGCATAAGTGAGCATAACGTTTTTATTAACTGACAGAGGTCGTTTAAATTGCACACGTTGGTAGAGTAACTCTTCCTCTATAAAAAAGATACTACTCAACATAGTATCCATCACAAGCGATGAATTTGCGTCATCGTTGAACCCACTTCTTTACAGCCACTTTCACCTCGTCTGTATCATCAAATCATTGCTCATGAAGACTGTTCTTCATTGGACCGAACAGGTGGAAGTCGGAGGGCGCCAGATCTGGACTGTAAGGTGGATGGGGCACCACCGACCAGCCTAATTTGCTGAGTCGCCTGATTTGTTACCAAAGACGTGTGTGGTCTCGCACTGTCATGGTGAATGTGGATCCTTTTCAGATCCTTGTTTGGTCTCTTCCTCCTTATTGCTTCTCTAAGCTTCTAGAGAATCTCAATGTACCGCTCGCTGGTCACGGAACGGCCAAGTTCCAGAAAATCAAGGAGAATGACACCCCTGTCATCCCAAAAAATAGTCACTGTGACTTTCTGTGCTGATCGCTGTCTCTTGACATTCTTAGGCCTTGGTGAAGAGGTGTGACGCAATTCTATGGTTCGTTTTCGGATCGTAAAGATACGTCCACGTTTCATCCCCTGTCACTAGATAAAAAAAACGTTACTTCAAACGCTTCTAGCAGGTCAGAGCAGACTTTCACTCTTCTCTCATTTAAATATGCAATGAAGAAGAAAGGTTACCAAAGAGAAAGAGTTACTCTACTGCATGTGCAATTTGAACGAGCTCTGTCATTTAATAAAAAAGTTATGCCCATTTTTGCATTACTTTCGGTACAACTGTTATGGTGAAAAAAAATTTTGAAGGTTGAAAGGTGTTTTGGTGCCGTGACCAGGATTCGAACCTGGGTTATTGCGGACACAACGCAATAACCCAGGTTCGAATCCTGGTCACGGCACCACAACCCTCGTAGTTGTGTCATAAGTGGTCAGTTAAAAATGGGTGCGTTCCACCAGCGCGGTTCAGTTCAGTTTGTTTCAGAATTCTACCATTGCTTATAACGGTTGTTAACTCCTCCCCCGTTTAAAAATAAAAGAAACCACATGAGTTTAGTTTAAAATATCTTGCTGCAATGAGAATATGCCAAAATGATGTTTCTTTTATTGGTGAATGTTTTCCTCTTTGTCAGTCTGAGTGTGTGCTTTTTATTGTACTTTACCAAAAATGTTACAATTGGATTGTCGAATTCCAGCTCCTACGTCTGCTCCCGCTTTTGGAAAAAGAGAAACAGATCTTCCGTTCTACAAAAACGTTGCTTTGGTGATTCCTGTTGTTGTTTCATCTCTCGTACTCATCATTGTGATATTTACTGTTGTGGTATGCTTGAGGAAGCACTCCCAAGAAAGAAAGAGGAAGAATGGGTAAGTCGTTACATTAAAATTAAATCCATTTTCTAAAAATTATTCCCATTGAGTATCAAACATTACATTATTTTAACATCATTGTATTGATAAGTTCATCGAAGCGGACGCGACGGCGTCTGTTAATTGCCAAATGTCCGTTGTGTTGGCGACGCCGCGAATAACGGCGGTGCAGGAAACATCAAAGATCGCAAGTAACTCATAAGAAAAAAAAACACTTTCCACGGTTCACTCACGGAGGAATAAATGTGAGCGAGCGCATCATTATCAGGAAAAAACCCTGTGACCTACTTCTGACTCAGGCTTTTTCTCAGCTTTGCATTTCTTCTAAAAAGGCGTGTACGTGCAGACGGGATATGAACAAAATATCGCAACAAGCAGAGCGAAGCTGTTGCTTTACAAATGTTTTTCGATAAACGTTGTGAAGTGTCTTCATTCTGCAACTCGGCAAATTAATGCCCGAATTTACATATACTCACCTACCTTCCATTCATGATTACTTCTAGGTGTTGCATAATACACTTTATTGGCAAAAGTCACCGTACACCCTTTCAAAAGCAAATGAACTGAACCGCTGCGTTTTTATGATTTTCGAAACAGCTGCAAACGGTATAAAACAAACCTGCAGCTGATCGCGATCATATCACACTGTAAGGTTGAGTGAAAATGTCGCGGCGGGAGAGAACTGACTTCGAGAAAGGAAAGATTGTTGGGTGCTATATTAGTATGTTGTCCATAAGGGAAACCGAGAGGCGTTTACACTTACCCATGTCAACTGCTTTGGATGTATTGAATAAGTAGAAGACATATGGCGTGCCTGAAGCAGAAAAACGTACCGGAAGACCAAAACAAATCAGTGATAGAAGACGTCGAAGCCTCAGGAGAGTCGTTACAGCTAATCGACAGTGTACTGCACAAGACCTCAGTCTACAGGTGAGTGAAAATGCTGGAACCTAAGTATGTACACATACCATTCGCAGAGAACTTCATTCCATGGACTTCCGTGGTTGTGCGGCTGCTCATAAGCCTTTCAACTCCATTCGGAATGCTACTCTTCCTTTAGCATGGTGTAAAGAACGCTTATCGTGGACTGTAGATCAATGGAAACGGGTCCTATGGACTTATGAATCCAGATACACGATCCATCCGTCTGATGGCCGTGTATGGGTATGGCGGCAGCCGGGGGAACGCTATTTACCACAGTGTACTGTTCTGCGGTCCAGCTTGGAGATGACAGTGTACACTTGTGGGGGTGTTTCTCGTGGTATAGTCAGGGCACATTGGTTATAGTGGGAAAACCCGTTAACCAGCACGTCTACCTCGATATTCTGGACAATTATGCCCTACCAAATCTGTGGCAATACTATGGAACCGAGCCTTGTTGGTTCCAGCAGGATAATGCACCGAGCCATAAAAGCAAGGACTGTTACGACATGGTTTGACGATAATTCCGTATTGTGTGTAGACTGGCCAGTACAAAGCCGTTATCGTAATCCCATAGAGCATCTATGGGATGAATTAGAGTGCCGCATAAGAAGTGTGGAATGAAGGCCTACTACTGAGCAACAGTTAGCGGCAGCATTATGTACTGAATGGAAGCGCATACCTATCTATGCGTTCCCAAATCTTGTCGAAAGCCTGTCTCGAAGGTTCAGTGCATGCATTAAAGGCTAAAAGTGGACCGACACCGTACTAATGTATGTCAATAAAAGCTATGTTGTGCTTCTCTTCTAGGTGACCGGTGACTTTTGTCAGTATAGTGTATTTACTTCATTACGAAGTTACTATTAATGACTTATCATCATACATGTATTAGGATTAAGGGACGTCTATGACCTGTTGAGTTCTGATTTATACATTTGTGTTCGCTCAATGATTCCCTTAAAAGATGGCATTGGTAATGCATTGAGATTATCATCGCTGTCGATTATTGCAGTATCAAGGGAGTGTCAAATTGTACGTTCCTGTTGATTCCCGCTTGCACGTCGGATCTCCAAGAATAACTGTCTCAGTCTCATTCTTCAGGTGCACACTTGGTTGAAGTAGAATAAAATTGCAACGTTTATTCACAATTGAATGTTTGTTTAATATCGACTAGAGTTTCTCAGAACGTTTGGCTCGGCATCATCAAGACTAATGGAGCGTAAACATTCAAATCATTGTGACATCATCAGAGTTCTCAGGGTCACGAATTCTGGTGAATTGTTTCCATGGGCTTGGAAGAAATGGAGTAGATGCGATGTCGCTGCCAGGTCGTGAAGAGTTGCCGTATATGTGGAAAGCTTCCAATATATTAAGCTTGATAGTTGAATCAGATTTACCAATCAGCGTAGCGATTTCAAACAAAAATCTCTGAAAATTTTCTTGAAAATATTAAGCTATACATGACTTCTTCAGTTCATAGTTCCGTTAGTATGTCCTGTATTCTTTCACAGGGAACCCTAAAGCCCTTCTGGTCTGTCCTACATACAGGGTGGAATTAAACGACCGCATAAACATCCCAGGGGTGATTCCTTGGGTCATTTCAAGCAGAAAATGTTTTATGACATTTTTGGATTTAGGGTTTAGTTTTCCAGATATAAGACTCCAAAGGTGCGTGAAGTCACGTCCGGAATCGCCTGTTTTTGAGGCTTCAAGTACAACCAGAGTGTGATACAGGGAAGCGCGTGGCGGATGCTGCAATCTCAGTACAACAGCAGTCATCAAGCCTGTTTCCGGAGTCGTGTTACGAGCGCAATTGTCGAGACGAACGGAATTGGTCGTCCTGCTGCATGACATACGGCCTCGGAGAGCACTGCGATATGTAAATCAGTCGTGATGACTGTGGAGGTACTAAGCTTTCAGAATCAGGCATCCGTCGCGAGTTTCCTGCATTACACTCGGGCTGTGCTTGAAGCCTCAAAAACAGGCGATTCCGGACGTGACGTCACGCACCTTTGATGGCTTATATCTGGAAAACAAAGCCCTAAATCCAAAAATGGTATAGACCATTTAATGCTTAAATTGACCCACGATATCACACCCTAGGGTATTTATGCGGTCGTTTCTTTCCACCTTGTAAATGCAAGTTCACATTCCCGGTCAGGCATGGATGTTGTGATTGTCTTACGGCACTGGCTCTCTCCCTTCCCTGGAACCAGTGACCCTAAATTAGGGACGGGCGACTGCTTATAGCCCATTGAGTTGCTCACGGTGGTCGTTAAACCTCCAATCCCAAAAAAAAAAAAAAAAAAAAGAAAAAAAAATTCACATTCACAAGGCATCTGATTAATTCCCCAGGAATTTATGTCTTCGATATAGTCTTTTGATCCGTAAATCTTACGTACAAAACTCTGAACTGAAAAAGTCGTCTATAGCCAAATATTGTCACGAAAATAACCAGAAATGTTTGCTCTAAAACGCAATGGTGATTGATAAATCTGAATTAACTATCAAGCTTAATATATTGGGAGCTTTCCACGTACACAGCAACTCTTCACGGCCTGTCAGCGGCATTGCATATACTCCATTTCTCCCAAGCGCGTGGAAGCAATTCACCAAAATTCGTGACCGTCAGATCTCTGATGATGTCATAACGATTTGAATGTTTACACTGCATCGTCCTGATCACACCGAGACATACACTCTGGGAAACTATAGTTGATATACACTGAAGAGCAATTGAATTAGAGACAGCTGGCGTTATGCAAATATGGCGCTGTGGGCGGCCCTGTAAACGGAAACGACATGACGTATGCAGCGATCCGACAATATAAGGAGTGATGCGACGGGAAATCAGTATCGAAAGCAGTATGGGTAAGACGAAGGATCTAAGCGCATTTGATCGTGGGTAAATTTTCGGGACCCGACGAATGGGTCACTCCATCTCGAAAGTCGTGCAGGCACTGGGATTTTCACGAGCCACTGTGTTACTGGTGCACCATGAGTACATCGAATCCGGTAAAACCATCCCTGCAAGGGCCAACTGCCGTGAACAACAGCGTGTGGATGAGAAGGGTCATCGTCGGCTAGCTCGCATTGTAACAGAGGATAAACGGGCCACAGTGCAAGAAATCACTCGGCAATTTACCGCTGGTGCACAATAACGTGCAAGCAGCCACACCGTCCAGAACCATCTCCTCGCTATGGGGTACAGAAGACATCTTCCCAAGAGGGTACCACTGCTGACCGCACATCACAGGGTGCAAAGATTAGCATGTGCGCTGGAACATCGTCACTGGACCCTAGACATGTGGAAAAATGTTGCTTGGACTGATGAGTCGAGATTCACGTTGGTACATGCGGATGGCAGGATGCGAGTACGGCGCAAACCGCATGAAGTAAGGGATCCTTATTGCCAGCAGGGTACTCTTCAAGCTGGTGGGGGTAGCATTCTCGTCTGGGGACTGTTTACGTGGACTGAAATGGGACCCTTGGTACGTGTGACATCGTCCCTCACAGGTCAACGTTACCGGGATATCCTGGACGACCATTTGCTCCAGTTTGTGCGTCTTCAACATCCCACTGGGGACCTCATCCTGCAATAAGACAATGCAGCTCCCGAATTGTATCCGAATGGTTGGATGAACACTCCACCGACGTGACCTCGGTTCCTTGGCCAGCTAGGTCACCTGACCTCAGCACATTTGTGATGCCATCGAGAGAGATGACCCCCTCCATCAAATCTTCGTGAACTGTGGGAGTTTGTTCAGGGGTCGTGGATCCGATGGCTTCACAACGCTTCTGGTGTCTTGTCGAGTCCATGCCGAGATGAATCGCCGCCGTCATCAGGGCGAAAGGTGGTGCTACACGTTACTAGACAGGTATCTCTAATTCAATTGCTCTTCAGTGTAAAATAAACATTTAATTGTGAATAAACGTTGCTAACTGATTCTATCTCAACATCGCAAGTTTTAATTATATACATTTGGCTGAAGATCTTCAGCCAAATGTATAGTGAGGGCCATTTACCATTCTATAAAATAAAAGTTATTTTATAGGTTTGTTGAATTGACTTTAAGTTAAGGTACCTGAACTTGAATCTTGGACCTTAGCTTAAAGCTCGTAGTTCCCGGATGAGTGTCAATATTTGGTAGCTGAGAATCTTCATTAAACATAGAATTCACTTTTAAATTAAGGGAGAGTGTTGAACGACTAGAGAAATACAATTACGGAATTTTAGATTCTTTGTCAGAAATTTAAGAACGCCAGATCGGACAGCAACAAGTCGCAGTAACACAAATTAAGCTGAATGCTATGCCACGATATGCGTGAACCTATTCTCACTCGACATCGCCCGTGACGTCACGAATATAAAAGGATGCAGTGTGATGTCAGCTACCACGTAGAAGTGCTGCAGTTGCAGATCAGACAGCTGTTAATTGTCGACAATGTCTTATCTCAGTGACTTCAAAAAAAAGGCATGATCGTTGATGCGCGGCTTGTCAGCAAGCAGAACTGCAGAAACAGGTATAACACGAGGAACTGTATCGAGGATTGTGATTACGTATCAACAAGTAAGCAAAATGATGCAATGGATTGATTATGATATGCTTTCCAACACACCGGGAATCGTTACTCAAGTTACGAGAATAATGGCTATGGAATAAATCTCGCTCCTGTGCCCTGACCTTCGACCCTATTTCGATGATATATATATATTTTTTTTAATTGAAAGTTTAACGACCGCCGTGAGCAACTCAATGGGCTATAAGCAGTCGCCCGTCCCTAATTTAGGGTCACTGGCTCCAGGGAAGGGAGAGAGCCAGTGCCGTAAGACAAACACAACATCCATGCCTAACCGGGATTCGAACCCGGACCCCTTACGGACGAATGATCAGAGGCCAACGCCTTAGACCACTGCGCCACCGGGGCGGCTTCGATGATATTAAACAGATTTAATTAAGTATACTTCCGGTACAACATACTAAAGTTTTGTCGCAATAGGATCATTTTTGGTGAAGTTATGAGGATAACTGCTGTGGAATAAATCTCGCTCCTGTGCCTTGACCCCATTTCGATTATATTAAACAGAATTGGTTAAGTACATCTCCGGAACAACATACTAAAGTTTTGTCGTTCAATATCGCTTTTTTAGACAACTAATAGTGCAAAATAAAACGGGGACATATAACATGGGGAAAAGGCCAAAAACGACGTGGACAAAATCACAGGCTTACACTTGAGGCATTGAGGAGGACAAAACATAGGAAAAGAAAAACTATGGGCGCGCAGGCCACTCTCTCAAATCAGAGAGATATTTTGAGGAACATGAAATACACAGGACATTAAACATGGAAGGAGTCTAAGTGCTCACACTCTGGAAGATACTGGAATAATAAGGAACTAGTGTTAGCGAATATTGGTAGGACAAGTCTGGATATTTATACATAGCACGTTTCACCCAACGATCATAAGCGCGGTAATAATCACCACAAGAAGCAAAGGCTTGTTGTGAAAGAGGATCTGGAGCAAGAAGCTTACGCCGCCCTCAGGAACATCGAGCCGTAGAAGATGTACAAGTAAGGGAAGTACTATCAGCAGAAGTCGAGGAACGTAACAACAATGGAGCATGATGAAGCACAGGTGAAGCAGCACTGGCAGGAACAGTGGCTGAAGGACGATAGGAACGGCTGTAGAGGAAGATGACACGTCAGAAGGTAAATGAGCACCCTGTGAGTCTGAGGATGCAGGTTCTTTTTTTTTTTTTTTTTTTTTTTAGATTGGAGGTTTAACGACCACCGTGAGCAACTCAATGGGCTATAAGCAGACGCCTGTCCCTAATTTAGGGTCACTGGTTCCAGGGAAGGGAGAAAGCCAGTGCCGTAAGACAAACACAAAATCCATGCCTCACCGGGATTCGAACCCGGACCCCTTACGGACGAATGATCATAGGCCAGCGCCTTAGACCACTGCGCCACCGGGGCGGCGGATGCAGGTTCAGTGGACATGACAAGAGTTGCTGGTTAGGGAAAGATGAACGTTTTCACAGATTGTACAACGGAAGCACATGACCACGGCACCGCAAATAATAGCACAATGGAATACGATCATTTCGTTTCTGTCACAAATGTTCGTCGGGAACTCCATCGGGCAGGGTTTCATGGACGTATTGCAATCCACAAACATCTGATTAGCAATGCAACAAACCGCATACGTCGATGAGCCGTTACATTATGACCACCTACCTAATAAGCTGTAGGACCCAGTGTAGCCCGCAAAATAGCGGCCACTCGCCGAAGCATCGATTCTATGAGGTGGCGATAGGTATCCTACGGTGCCTGGTACCATAATGTCAACAGCAGGTCTCGTACGTTTCTGGGTGGTGGAGATTTTGCCTTAACCCGTTTTTCCAAGTCGAACTACAAATGTTCGATTGGGTTCAGATCAGGTGAATTTGGAGGCCAGTGCATTAACAGAAAATCACCAGCATATCCCTCGAACCACTCCTTGACGATTCTGGCAGTAGCGCATTATCCTGTTGGTAATGGCCATCACCAGCAGGGAACACAGTTGCCATGAATGGGTGAACTTGGTCGTAACGATGTTCAGATACCTGACAGCTACTGCTGGGATAATGGGGCCTGAAGTGTCCCAAGAAAACATCCCCCACAGCATAACACCACAGCCGCCGGCCTGTTTCCTCCCAACAGTGCATCCAGGTGCCATTGCCTCCGTTGGTAGTCGGCGCTCGGCCGTCTACGTGATGCACCAAGAATCTTGATTCGTCAGGCCATTTTCTTCCAATCGTCCCCGGTACAATTTCGATGTTCTTGGGCCCATTACATGCTTTGTTGGCGATGACGTGCAGTGAGCATGGGGACCCTACTGGGTCTTCGGCTGCGCAAGCCCATACGCAGAAGGCTGCGATGAACTGTTTGCTTTGACACACTGCCCTGATCACCACTGTTATAGCTGCGGGTGATTTGTTGCACTGTGGCTCTGCAGTCGCTGTGAACATTGCGCGACAGTCTCCGCTCCCCATCTAGCATCAATGAGCTCCAGGTGACACACGACTGGACGACGGTTCGTCGTTTGGCCATCTGTGCACCACTTCTGATACGTACTCTCTACAGCGTCACATGAACAAGCCGCGCCTTTTCCGAGATTGTTGTTCCAAGGATTGTCCTTTATGAAACTCCGATAATTAGTCAGCTTTTCCCGTTCGGACTCCGAACATTCTATTAACCGAAAGCCTGTCCTCGGGTTGTATATATACTGCTCTGTGAACTTCACTTGCGCTATCGTTAGGACACCAGGCGCGCTCATTTCTCAATGCTTGCGTTGGTCATAATGTATCATCGGTGTTGGTTGCTGCGAAGCACATAAAAATTAAGATTCTAGAGACTGGGAAAGCGTCATCTGATCTGATGAATCGTGCTTAACATTGTTTCCCACCACTGTGTGTGTGACTGTAAAAGCAAGCGTAGGACTCGTCATTAAAAATTATGGTATCTAATCATGTTAGTCAGTTATGTGCACTTACCTTGTATATACACCTATATTTTCTTAATTTCATGTATGTCTTTATTCCAGATTACGAGACAGGAAAATCTTGTAGCGATTCCTTGGTGATGGCGGATATAAACAAGCAAGTGCACATGAAATCAAAAAAGTTCACATTATTCATGCCCAACAGGTAATACTATTCGTTGCACTATCGATATTTTTCTTGCGAGACTTATTTAAATGTATATTAAATTTTAGGCGTCATTTGGTTTAGGAACCTCAACCCATTAAATAAAAAAAAATTTCGACACCCTTTGGTTTAGATATCTCACACGCTTAAAGGGTTACATTTTGGATATAATTTGGTTTAGGTCGCTCGGCCGCTAAAAGGGTTACATTTTCGACATCATTTGGTTTAGGTGCCTCGGCCGCTTAGAGTGTTACATTTTGGACATCATTTGATTTAGGTACCTCGGCCGCTTAAAGCGTTTAATTTCGAACATCATTTGGTTTAGGTCGCTCGGCCGCTAAAAGGGTTAAATTTTCGACATCATTTGGTTTAAGTGCCTCGGCCGCTTAGAGTGTTTCATTTTGGACATTATTTGAATTATGTACCTCGGCCACTTAAAGGGTTTAATTTCGGACATCATTTGATTTAGGTCGCTCGGCCGCTTAAAGGGTTACGTTTTTGTCATCATTTAGTTTAGGTACCTCGGCCGCTTAGAGTGTTACGTTTTAGACATCATTTCATTTAGGTACCTCGGCAGCTTAAAGGGTTTCATTTCTGACATCATTTGGTTTAGGTCAAATGGACGATATCATTTAGGTCACTCGGCCGCTTAAAGGGTTAAATTTTCGACATCATTTGGTTTTGGTACCTCGGCCGCTTAGACTGTTACGTTTTAGACATCATTTCATTTAGGTACCTCGGCAGCTTAAAGGGTCTCATTTCTGACATCATTTGGTTCAGGTCACTCGGCCGCTTAAAGGGTTAAATTTTCGACATCATTTGGTTTTGGTACCTCGGCCGCTTAGAGTGTTACGTTTTAGACATCATTTCATTTAGGTACCTCGGCCGCTTAAAGGGTTTCATTTCTGACATCATTTGGTTTAGGTCAAATGGACGATATCATTTAGGTCACTCGGCCGCTTAAAGGGTTAAATTTTCGACATCATTTGGTTTTGGTACCTCGGCCGCTTAGACTGTTACGTTTTAGACATCATTTCATTTAGGTACCTCGGCAGCTTAAAGGGTCTCATTTCTGACATCATTTGGTTCAGGTCACTCGGCCGCTTAAAGGGTTAAATTTTCGACATCATTTGGTTTTGGTACCTCGGCCGCTTAGAGTGTTACGTTTTAGACATCATTTCATTTAGGTACCTCGGCCGCTTAAAGGGTTTCATTTCTGACATCATTTGGTTTAGGTCAAATGGACGATATCATTTAGGTCACTCGGCCGCTTAAAGGGTTAAATTTTCGACATCATTTGGTTTTGGTACCTCGGCCGCTTAGACTGTTACGTTTTAGACATCATTTCATTTAGGTACCTCGGCCGCTTAAAGGGTTTCATTTCTGACATCATTTGGTTTAGGTCAAATGGACGATATCATTTAGGTCACTCGGCCGCTTAAAGGGTTAAATTTTCGACATCATTTGGTTTTGGTACCTCGGCCGCTTAGAGTGTTACATTTTAGACATCATTTGATTTAGGTACCTCGGCCGCTTAAAGGGTTTAATTTCGAACATCATTTGGTTTAGGGTGCTCGGCAGCTTAAAGGGTTAAATTTTCGACATCATTTGGTTTTGGTACCTCGGCCGCTTAGAGTGTTACGTTTTAGACATCATTTCATTTAGGTACCTCGGCCGCTTAAAGGGTTTCATTTCTGACATCATTTGGTTTAGGTCAAATGGACGATATCATTTAGGTCACTCGGCCGCTTAAAGGGTTACATTTTCGACATCATTTGGTTTTGGTACCTCGGCCGCTTAGACTGTTACGTTTTAGACATCATTTCATTTAGGTACCTCGGCCGCTTAAAGGGTTTCATTTCTGACATCATTTGGTTTAGGTCAAATGGACGATATCATTTAGGTCACTCGGCCGCTTAAAGGGTTAAATTTTCGACATCATTTGGTTTTGGTACCTCGGCCGCTTAGAGTGTTACATTTTAGACATCATTTGATTTAGGTACCTCGGCCGCTTAAAGGGTTTAATTTCGAACATCATTTGGTTTAGGGTGCTCGGCCGCTTAAAGGGTTAAATTTTCGACATCATTTGGTTTTGGTACCTCGGCCGCTTAGAGTGTTACGTTTTAGACATCATTTCATTTAGGTACCTCGGCCGCTTAAAGGGTTTCATTTCTGACATCATTTGGTTTAGGTCAAATGGACGATATCATTTAGGTCACTCGGCCGCTTAAAGGGTTAAATTTTCGACATCATTTGGTTTTGGTACCTCGGCCGCTTAGACTGTTACGTTTTAGACATCATTTCATTTAGGTACCTCGGCCGCTTAAAGGGTTTCATTTCTGACATCATTTGGTTTAGGTCAAATGGACGATATCATTTAGGTCACTCGGCCGCTTAAAGGGTTAAATTTTCGACATCATTTGGTTTTGGTACCTCGGCCGCTTAGAGTGTTACATTTTAGACATCATTTGATTTAGGTACCTCGGCCGCTTAAAGGGTTTAATTTCGAACATCATTTGGTTTAGGGTGCTCGGCCGCTTAAAGGGTTAAATTTTCAACATCATATGGTTTAGGTATTACTTATAGTGTTACATTTTGGACATCATTTGATTTAGGTACCTCAGCCACTTAAACTGTATAATTTTTGACATCATTTGGTTTACGTCGCTCGGCCGCTTAAAGGGTTTCATTTCTGACATCATTTGGTTCAGGTCACTCGGCCGATTAAGGTGTTAAATTTTGGACATCATTTGATCTAGGTACCTCGGCCGCTTAAAGGGTTTCATTTCTGACATCATTTGGTTTAGGTCACTCGGCCGCTTAAAGGGTTAAATTTTCGACATCATTTGGTTTTGGTACCTCGGCCGCTTCGAGTGTTACATTTTAGACATCATTTGATTTAGGTACCTCGGCAGCTTAAAGGGTTTAATTTCGAACATCATTTGGTTTAGGGTGCTCGGCCGCTTAAAGGGTTAAATTTTCAACATCATATGGTTTAGGTATTACTTATAGTGTTACATTTTGGACATCATTTGATTTAGGTACCTCAGCCACTTAAACTGTATAATTTTTGACATCATTTGGTTTACGTCGCTCGGCCGCTTAAAGGGTTTCATTTCTGACATCATTTGGTTCAGGTCACTCGGCCGATTAAGGTGTTAAATTTTGGACATCATTTGATCTAGGTACCTCGGCCGCTTAAAGGGTTTCATTTCTGACATCATTTGGTTTAGGTCACTCGGCCGCTTAAAGGGTTAAATTTTCGACATCATTTGGTTTTGGTACCTCGGCCGCTTAGAGTGTTACATTTTAGACATCATTTGATTTAGGTACCTCGGCCGCTTAAAGGGTTTAATTTCGAACATCATTTGGTTTAGGGTGCTCGGCCGCTTAAAGGGTTAAATTTTCGACATCATTTGGTTTTGGTACCTCGGCCGCTTAGAGTGTTACGTTTTAGACATCATTTCATTTAGGTACCTCGGCCGCTTAAAGGGTTTCATTTCTGACATCATTTGGTTTAGGTCAAATGGACGATATCATTTAGGTCACTCGGCCGCTTAAAGGGTTAAATTTTCGACATCATTTGGTTTTGGTACCTCGGCCGCTTAGACTGTTACGTTTTAGACATCATTTCATTTAGGTACCTCGGCCGCTTAAAGGGTTTCATTTCTGACATCATTTGGTTTAGGTCAAATGGACGATATCATTTAGGTCACTCGGCCGCTTAAAGGGTTAAATTTTCGACATCATTTGGTTTTGGTACCTCGGCCGCTTAGACTGTTACGTTTCAGACATCATTTCATTTAGGTACCTCGGCCGCTTAAAGGGTTTCATTTCTGACATCATTTGGTTTAGGTCACTCGGCCGCTTAAAGGTTTCATTTCTGACATCATTTGGTTTAGGTCACTCGGCCGCTTAAAGGGTTAAATTTTCGACATCATTTGGTTTTGGTACCTCGGCCGCTTAGAGTGTTACATTTTAGACATCATTTGATTTAGGTACCTCGGCCGCTTAAAGGGTTTAATTTCGAACATCATTTGGTTTAGGGTGCTCGGCCGCTTAAAGGGTTAAATTTTCGACATCATTTGGTTTTGGTACCTCGGCCGCTTAGAGTGTTACGTTTTAGACATCATTTCATTTAGGTACCTCGGCCGCTTAAAGGGTTTCATTTCTGACATCATTTGGTTTAGGTCAAATGGACGATATCATTTAGGTCACTCGGCCGCTTAAAGGGTTAAATTTTCGACATCATTTGGTTTTGGTACCTCGGCCGCTTAGACTGTTACGTTTTAGACATCATTTCATTTAGGTACCTCGGCCGCTTAAAGGGTTTCATTTCTGACATCATTTGGTTTAGGTCAAATGGACGATATCATTTAGGTCACTCGGCCGCTTAAAGGGTTAAATTTTCGACATCATTTGGTTTTGGTACCTCGGCCGCTTAGAGTGTTACATTTTAGACATCATTTGATTTAGGTACCTCGGCCGCTTAAAGGGTTTAATTTCGAACATCATTTGGTTTAGGGTGCTCGGCCGCTTAAAGGGTTAAATTTTCGACATCATTTGGTTTTGGTACCTCGGCCGCTTAGAGTGTTACGTTTTAGACATCATTTCATTTAGGTACCTCGGCCGCTTAAAGGGTTTCATTTCTGACATCATTTGGTTTAGGTCAAATGGACGATATCATTTAGGTCACTCGGCCGCTTAAAGGGTTAAATTTTCGACATCATTTGGTTTTGGTACCTCGGCCGCTTAGACTGTTACGTTTTAGACATCATTTCATTTAGGTACCTCGGCCGCTTAAAGGGTTTCATTTCTGACATCATTTGGTTTAGGTCAAATGGACGATATCATTTAGGTCACTCGGCCGCTTAAAGGGTTAAATTTTCGACATCATTTGGTTTTGGTACCTCGGCCGCTTAGAGTGTTACATTTTAGACATCATTTGATTTAGGTACCTCGGCCGCTTAAAGGGTTTAATTTCGAACATCATTTGGTTTAGGGTGCTCGGCCGCTTAAAGGGTTAAATTTTCAACATCATATGGTTTAGGTATTACTTATAGTGTTACATTTTGGACATCATTTGATTTAGGTACCTCAGCCACTTAAACTGTATAATTTTTGACATCATTTGGTTTACGTCGCTCGGCCGCTTAAAGGGTTTCATTTCTGACATCATTTGGTTCAGGTCACTCGGCCGATTAAGGTGTTAAATTTTGGACATCATTTGATCTAGGTACCTCGGCCGCTTAAAGGGTTTCATTTCTGACATCATTTGGTTTAGGTCACTCGGCCGCTTAAAGGGTTAAATTTTCGACATCATTTGGTTTTGGTACCTCGGCCGCTTAGAGTGTTACATTTTAGACATCATTTGATTTAGGTACCTCGGCAGCTTAAAGGGTTTAATTTCGAACATCATTTGGTTTAGGGTGCTCGGCCGCTTAAAGGGTTAAATTTTCAACATCATATGGTTTAGGTATTACTTATAGTGTTACATTTTGGACATCATTTGATTTAGGTACCTCAGCCACTTAAACTGTATAATTTTTGACATCATTTGGTTTACGTCGCTCGGCCGCTTAAAGGGTTTCATTTCTGACATCATTTGGTTCAGGTCACTCGGCCGATTAAGGTGTTAAATTTTGGACATCATTTGATCTAGGTACCTCGGCCGCTTAAAGGGTTTCATTTCTGACATCATTTGGTTTAGGTCACTCGGCCGCTTAAAGGGTTAAATTTTCGACATCATTTGGTTTTGGTACCTCGGCCGCTTAGAGTGTTACATTTTAGATATCATTTTGATTTAGGTACCTCGGCCGCTTAGAGTGTTACATTTTAGACATCATCTTGATTTAGGTACCTCGGCCGCTTAAAGGGTTTAATTTTGAACATCATTTGGTTTAAGGCGCTCGGCCGCTTAAAGGGTTAAATTTTCGACATCATTTGGTTTAGGTACCTACGCTGCTTAGAGTGTTACATTTTGGACATTATTTGATCTAGGTACAACGGCCGCTTAAAGGGTTTAATTTCGGACATCGTTTGGTTTAAGTAGCTCAAAGAGTTAAATTTTCGATATCACTTGGTTTAGGTACCTTGGAGGCTTAGAATGTTACATTTTGGACAGCATTTGGTCTAGGTACCTTGGCCGCTTATTGGGTGAAATTTTGGACATCATTTGATTTAGGTACCAACGCCACTTAAAGTGTTAAATTTTGGACATCATTGGGTTTAGGTACCTAGGCCGCTTAAAGTATTAAATTTTGGATATCCTTTGGTTCTGGTAATTCGACCCCTTAAAGTGTTTAAAATTGGTCTTGTGGATTTTGCATTCTTCATGAGTTTGCGTTTGTTAGGCTACTGCGCACACACCATTGTATTTAAAGTAATTTTGTTTCATTACACAGATATCAGAAATACCATTTCCCATCATTAGACACGATATGATATTTTTGCATACGCTTTCACAAAAATTGAGCTCTGCTTAGTATTTGCATCACTGAAACCCTTTTTAAGGATCACCCTGAAAAAAGTATACTATTTTTAAGCTTTCTTACAGAAAGAAATAGTTTCATTTCCATGAAAGCAAAATTGAAAAGCTCACATTATATTTCTTGGAACGTTTGCACAATGATCATGATTATATCATATTAACTGATCACTGTATTGCTTTCCTCAGTTTGCTGGAATTGCATGCAAAAGGCAAAACAGCGGAAAATGATAAAAGTTTTATAAATTCAGTCCTAAACGGATTTACTGAGCGTACTCCCGGTCTTAAATCTTGAATTCCCTCTCGGTGACAAGAATTCGTTTGAAAAATAAATGTGTGCGATCTGTTTCTATGCAATTGCGTTGGCGTTCTAAAAACAAAAATGAGAGGTAACGTCATGACAGTTTCGTTCGTTCTTAGATATTTAACTTATTTTTGCAGTAATTCTGAGTGCACGAAGTTTTTAAATAAAGGATATTCCAGACAGAGGTCCTCAACATGTTTTGATCTGCGAACTCCTTTAAATATTATTTTGTTATTCCGAACTCGAGGACTTTTCCACAAATGATACGCTATCTACCAACAAGTAATTGGACACTCCTGCAATCGACGATATCTGCGGTCCTGATACACGTCACGGCCGCCGCCGTTAAATATCGTGTGGGAAACAACAACGCAACCAGTCGCATGCAAATACCACGCAGTTCGGAGCTCTCTGATTTCGAGAAAGGTGTAATCGTCGGGTATCACAGAAATGGCCGATCCATACGTGACATATCCAGCGAGTTGAAGTACCCTAAATCGACAGTGGCCTACGTGATTGGCAAGTGGAAGATGAGAGGTGACCGTCGGAATGTGCCCCGACCCGGCAGACCCACAAAACTGGGAGTTAGAGACCGACGGGTGCTGGCCAGAGAAATTCAGAAGAACCGGACCAAATCGATGGGCCACATCTGTGAGGAGTTTCAACAGGCATCCAGGATTGTTCTTTTGATGAATACTATCCATAAGGAAGCCCATCTGCTCGGTTATCATGGACGTGCTGCCGCACACAAGCCTTTTAATCACCAAGTCCAATAGCGCTGCTCGGCTAACGTGGTGCAAAGAACGTCGACAGTGGACCGTTGAACAGTAGAAACAGGTTCTCTGGAGCGACGAATCAAAGTTCACCCTCTACCGTTCGGATGGCAGGGTCTGGGTTCCGTGTCTGCCTGGAGAACGCCTCCTGTCGGAATGTATTGTGCCAACTGTGAAGTTCGGCGGCGGTGGAATTATGCTATGGGGGTCTTTCTCCTGGTATGGCACGGGACCCTTGGTCGCAATTCGTGGTAGACTCAACGCCGAGACCTACTGCACCATTTTGGATGACCATGCGCTTCCTACGTTGTGGCAGTTTAACGGGGTGGACCCATGTTACTTTCAGGATGACAATGCCACCTGTCATGTTGCGAGGTCCACCATGGCTTGGCATGGTGACAATGGGGTTAATCGAATGGACTGGCCTACGCAGAGCCCGGACCTTAACCCTATCGAGCACCTTTGGGACGAGTTAGAGCGTCGACTTAAGAAGTGCTCCCACCGTCCGAAATCGGTGAAGGAACTGACCTGTCTTCTCCAAGCCGAGTGGAAGAAAATACCGCCAGCCGTCGTACAACGCCTGGTTGAGAGTATGGCTCCGGAGGGTCGCAGCTGTAATCGCCGCTCGTGGAGGCTCTACCAACTATTGAAGGTGAATAAACTTCGTTTTCCTTTGCTATCACAGGTGTCAAATTACTACTTGGTAGATAGTGTACCTTGTCGGCGTCTATAGCCCGCACTTCTCGTAAATTAAAAGCAAAATTTAATTTAGTATTCACTGCATTTTTTTATTTGTAATTAATTTATTTATTTTTACGTAGTACTACGTCTACACTGAGAAAAACGTTTTGTTAATTCAACAAAAAAATTTGTTGAATTTGCAAAATTATTTTGTTGAAAATTATTGTTGTTTTAACAAAATGTATTGCTATCACGACAAAACGTTTTGTTAATTTTTAGGAATTTGCTTGATCGAACAAAGCATTTTGTCATGATAACAATATGTTTTGTTGGATCAAACAAATTCCTCAAAATTGACCTAATCATTTTGTTAAATGAACAAAACGTTTTGTCATGATAACAATAAATTTTGTTAAATCAACAATAATTTTCAACAAAATATTTTTGCAAATTCAACAAAATTTTGGTGATTGTATATCGACAAAATATTTTCTTGAATTAACAAAACGTTTTTCTCAGTGCATAATGGGAAACAAACGTCTTACCTACGTGAATAAACTGGATCAAATGAATATTAAGTTGTATATATACATTACACAGTCCAACGGCATAACGCAAGCAGGTCTTTGAGAGTGTTCGCTGTTCCGATGAGAATAACTTTGATACGAATTCCTGTTAGTGTTGCTTTGCGCATCGGTTAGTTCAGAAAAGAGACGACCCTCCAGGCATCCGCCTTCAACAGCGCGTGAGTCAACCGCAGGCGATCGAATGTCAATCGCACGTTTCTCCCATAGACTTTACATGGGAACTTTGCCGCCCCAAAACGCCCGAATCGTTGCTCCCATCTCATTTTTCTCTTCGACTGGCACATCTACATGGTATGAGCTTTATTTTGGTACCTTAACCATATCTTTACGTTCAGCCGTTCTCTCAAAATACGATAGACAGTAAAAAACCTTATAGAATTAATATATAGATTCTTGCTAACCCGTTAAGAGCCGTCATTTGAAACCATCATGAAGGCATTAAATATCCGCAGCGCCAGCGGCCCGGTGGTATGCGCTTGCTTCTGATTGTTGAGCCCAGATTCGACTAGGTTATGAGTCATGGATGGTTTTCTTGTCTTACCTAAGAATTACGTAGAAAAAAGCCAAGTGAAAAACAAATTGCTAGCCCTTAAATGGGTCGTGTGGGGGTTTTTTTCTCTCACTTTTCCCGTTGTGTGAAGTTTTCTTCCACTCTCCTCGGCTACGAGAGTTCTGAAGGTAAGAAAGACGGGAACACCAAATACACTGTCGGACAATTGCTAAGGACGGATGACAATAGCAACGATAACAACCATAAAGTGGAAGGCAGGAAAATGTAGAAATTAGCATAAGTGCGGGATACAGTAAGACATGTTGTGTGTATGCAAATTTTGGATTGCCGAACTTGTTCGTGACGTCATAGCGCTGATAAGAGATATAAAGGATTTGACGCGTGTTGACCGTTGTTGTTCAAACGCAAAGTTGAAATGGAAAGAATCAATTGACGAACTTACAAGTTTCAGTATGTCTTCCCGACATCACCTAGATGATTTTACGCGTGGCCGTATAATTGGCAAGATTGAAGAAGGGCAAAAAATAACAGATGTTGCTAGGGAGTTCGACGTCAGCCACAGCGTTGTTTCAAGGCTCTGGAAATCATTTCAAACAAATGGAGAGTGTAGCAAACGTCACGGGGGAGGTCGTGTTCGCAGTACGACACCTGCAGAAGATCGGTACATAGTGCTATCAACAAAAAGACACCGACGCAGCACAGCTAGTGAGGTAGCAAATCAGTTTATGGCTGCTACTGGCAAGCGAATCTTCCGAAAAACTGTCGCCAGACGTTTGCATGAAGGTGGACTATACGCCCGCCGTCCTGTTGTGTGCATCCCATTGTCCAGACGTCACCGTTACGCCCGTTTGCAATGGTGCCATCAATATCGCAATTGGCCTGATAACGACTGGTCTGCTGTCCTCTTCTCAGATGAGAGTAGATACAGTCTATCGTCTGATTGTCGACGACAACTGGTCTGGCGTGATAGTGGTACTGCATATTGTCCAGCAAACATACAGGAAAGGGACCGATATTCGACATGTAGTGTCATGGTATGGGCTGGCATCATGATCAATGGCCGTACGTCCCTCTATGTGCTTCCAACTGGGACTATGACTGGCCAACGATACATTAATTATGTTCTGCTACCTCATGTTCGCATGTTCCGTGGTGCTGTCGGTGATAGATTCATTTTCATGGACGACAACGCAACATGTCATCGAACAGTCGCTGTCCAGGAGTGTCTTGAGAGCGAGGATATTCAACGCCTAGTATGGCCAGCCCGTTCTCCAGATCTGAATCCCATTGAAAATGTGTGGGATGCTTTGCGGAGGAGTCTTGCTGGTCGCCAATGCCCTCCAATAAACAAGGACACCCTCATCCGTGCACTGACAGAGGAATAAGATAAATTACCCCAACAGCTGCTTGATAATGTTGTGCAAAGCATGACACGACGTGTGGAATCTTGCATCGCCCTCCATGGTGGCCATATCCCGTATTGACATCTTACGCCGGAACGCCTGCGGACGGTAAATGCATTTTTTTCACGTTTACGTATTCTGCACAAAATGGCCTGTTTGTCCCTTGAACACATTCCAAAGCCTTCTGGATTTCAGAGCACATTAAATTGTCTTTCTTGTAATGTCCTGGCATTCTGACATTATTTTATTTCACTTGGCATCCAACCACACTTACTTTTTTTATGCGCTATATAGCCGTTTATAATCCGTCCTTAGCAATTGTCCAGCAGTGTAGTAATCAACGCTATTCCCACGTTAATAAGTGAGTCTCGGAAAAATTATCATCGGTCGCTACCGGGAATCGAACCTAGGGTCTCCCAGTTACGCGCCGGACATGCTTCCACTGCACCACGGGGGCCTCGAATTCTCTAGACTCACAAGTGATTAACTGCCAAACCACATGGTAGGTTGCTTCTTGGAGCCCCGCACAATGCTGGGGATTCACCAAAGATGGTAAGCAGCAACTGAAGAAATAATTAGAAGGCAAATGAATAATTAATACAGACATTTGACGTGGACCAGGAACATCAAACAGAGGTCATCGCTCTTTCCACGTTTATAAGTGAGTCACGGAAATATGTTATCCCACATAGGATCAGCGGACCAGAACTGCACTTCTCTGGATAGGGCCGAGGTTAATTTGCCGTTCTTTATGTCCCTCTTATGTTCGTTGACTCTAATTCTAAATGAGAGTTTGGTCATTCGATTGTAGTATCGCTTGGAGCCGTCCGGATATTATAGAGATATGTCATAAACACCTGCTTCGTTAGAAAGTGGGAGCTTGTCAGTATTTCGCTTAAGCATAGCAAGTAAAGATGTACGAGATATTATGCTAACACCGAGGTTGATCGTCCTGATCGCGTTCTTGAGTTTATGGGAAACATTTGGTATGAAAGGAATAGAGCCCAGATATCGTAGCCGCGGCTTTTTTTTTTTTTTTTTTTTTTTTTGATTGGAGGTTTAACGACCACCGTGAGCAACTCAATGGGCTATAAGCAGTCGCCCGTCCTTAATTTAGGGCCACTGGTTCCAGGGAAGGGAGAGAGCCAGTGCCGTAAGACAAACACAACGTTCATGCCTCACCGGGATTCGAACCCGGACCCCTTCCGGACGAATGGTCATAAGCCATCGCTTAGACCACTGCGAGCCGCGGCTTAGAATGATTAACATGACTCTTTCTGTTTCTTTCGATATATCCATGAACCATGTTTGAGTCGCATCGTGCCTCAGTAGACAATTCGGTAACACCTTTTATTTTCATTATTCTAGAAGGAACATCGGAGAAGATGGCGAAGGCTCTTCTGATTCGAAAATGGAAGAAAAACTTTCTTGTAGTCATCAGGGCAGAATGAGCTCCGGAGCATCAGGTTGGGAACGGAAGTAGGCTTATAGTTAACTTGTGTACGGAGGCGATTTTCAAGAGATTTACTCAGTAAAACATCCAGATAAGGCAATGCATTATTGTGTTCTAGTTCCATAGTGAAATTGATCGTAGGGTATATATTATTGATTTATTTTTATTATATTATATTATAATATAATAAAAATTGACGTATTTTTATTATTGACGGCAAAGATTCATAGCATCAAAATGCATTATTGATGGGTTTAACACATTTAGCATGAGGTTCTCGTAATTTACGCAGACTGCAATGAGATATTGTAAACTCTCTGTAAAACGTGATAAAATAATATTCGGCGATAGTTTAGTAAAATATATTGTTGAGTAGTAATGAAATTAACTGTTGTTGCGTCACTACATAGAATAGCATTCAAAAGTTCGATTTCAACAATGGTTTTGACTACTTCAATTACCCATTTTCGTTACATCTAGTTTTTGTACTTGGAATTTAACTAATGTCAAAAAAGATGGATATCATCAAAAACATTGTACTATTTAGAACTAGAGCAGACAGAGAAGTATTTCTTCTCAAATATTTAACTGACACTGGATAAAGCGATAAATCCGTTTCGTATTTTGGAGAATTTCCGAAACTGTGACGCCACTTGTTGTACGACTAGCATGCAGCAGCTCCACTGCGGTTTTTTTTTTTGATTTCAGGTTTAACGACCATCGTGAGCAACTCAATGGGCTATAAGCAGTCGCCCATCCCTAATTTAGGGTCACTGGTTCCAGGGAAGGGAAAGAGCCAGTGGCATAAGACAAACACAACATCCATGCCTGACCGAAATTCGAACCCGGACCCCTTACGGACGAATGATCATAGGCCAGCGCCTTAGACCACTGCGCCACCGGGGCGGCCTGCGGTTGTTGCATAAACTATCTTATGGTACATTTGAATTTCGCGTTTCAGTGCAAAGGCAGGTATTCGAATTCATCAGTGACTAGAGCACGCCTGTAGGAAGAAAACAAAATGTATCCCGTTTTGTACCAGAAAAATCCTGTTCGATTTTGTCTTGTGAATCGATGTTAAAGACGGGTTATCTATACAGGGTGATTTTAAACACCTTCAATAAAACAAGAGGGGTGATAGTACACATCAAGACGAACAATATCTGCAATGGAACCCAAGGCCGCATTCCACTCCTAGTGCCAGAAAAGAGCAAGTTCGAGAAACGTCCAGCAGGCACACTGAGTTCCAACCAGTGCATGAGAAGCACAAGATGCAAATCAGGTGCTCTGAACACGTGCGTAGACGATGAGGAGCAAACATTTACAAACGCAGCCTAACCCGTTCAGCAATATTACTGTGCGAACATCACGTGAAAATTGGCGTATACATCTGATCGGCGCAGCGTGTTCCTGGAGCAAGTGCTCCCCAGTCTGTTGCAGGATGTTCCGCTCACCACACGGAGAGACATGTGGTTTATGCATGATGGTGCCCGAGCTCACTTTGCCACCGAGGTCCGATACTTCCTAAATGCGACATATCCCGGGCAATGGATTGGACGTGGTGGACCTGTGGCTTGGCCATCATGCTCCCGGGACCTTAATCCACTGGATTTCTTCTTATGGGGACACATGAAAACATTGGTGTACAGACACCTGTGGATTCCCTGGAAGATCGCGAATGAGCGGGAGTCTACGAGAGGGTGCCGACAGTCCTTTTTTTTTTTTTTTTTTTGATTGGAGGTTTAACGACCACCGTGAGCAACTCAAAGGGCTATAAGCAGTCGCCCGTCCTTAATTTAGGGTCACTGGTTCCAGGGAAGGGATAGAGCCAGTGCCGTAAGACAAACACAACATCCATGCCTGACCGGGATTCGAACCCGGACCCCTTACGGACGAATGATCAGAGGCCAGCGCCTTAGACCACTGCGCCACCGGGGCGGCAGTCAGTCCTTCATTCACCGGTGTGGGCTGTGCACCGACGCCCTTGGACGCCAGTTTGAGCAGCTCCTTTCAGTCTTTCTCTGATGCGATTGGAATTGTGAAACTCATAAATTAGGTATGTCTCCTTGTTTTCAGTGTTGAAGGCTCAACGTGGATATGCAAATTTACTCTTTTCTGGCACTAGGAGTGGAATGCGGCCCGAGGTCCCATTGCAAGTATTGTTGGTCTTCATGTGTGCTATCATCCCTCTTATCTTGTTGAAGGAGCTTACAATAGCTCTGTATATGGCGTGCTTCATTTGATGCTATCGATAATGAATTTTTGACCTAGTTATTAATCACCTTCTCCACCATTATGACTGCTGCTGCTGAATTTTAATTTCACCGCTTTCTTCTTACAAGTGAGAGATTGAATAGTGTACCGGTAAGGTCTTGTACACAAATAATGATATAATTTGCGCTATCATTACCAGTCTATGAACACAAGATCGTCTAAGCGATGGCCTCTGAGCATTCGTCCGTAAGGGGTCCGGGTTCGAATCCCGGGGAGGCATGGATGTTGTGTTTGTCTTACGGCACTGGCTCTCTCCCTTCCCTGGAACCAGTGACCCTAAATTAGGGACGGGCGACTGCTTATAGCCCATTGAGTTGCTCACGGTGGTCGTTAAACCTCCAATCCCAAAAAAAAAAAAAAAAAAAAAAACACACAAGATCACCATACCGAAACTTGGACCAATATCATCAGCAAAAATTCACTGGACTGTTCTTTCACGATTTTATTCTGCTTTTCCATTTGGAGAAACATTGTCAGTAATTTGTGCTTTAAGTAGTCGTCTTCTTAAAGCCATTATATAGTTTCTAATAATTTTACTTCTTGTTTCATAGGGAACAAACCTGAATATGCTGAACCTTATACGTGTAATAACTCATCCAGGCAGGTGAGTATGTGCATTTTTAAATGATTTATAAAATTAAGTAAAGATCAATAGTATAATTATCTGGTCTGTGCTTTCAAACATTTTCGAGATGGCTCTTAATTGTGGGATGCAGAAATGTGAAAATTAATTTTGTTTCGTGTGGTAAAATTGGGTGATGCTGTTCCTTTGCCTTTCAGGTGTATTGGTGACAATTTTTTAATGTTTACGACGTATGACAATTACGTTCGTGAACTCCCTCTGCAAAGTCTGGCACATATATTTTTGTCAACAAGTCGTGTGGTCCCCTACCAAGTACAGTCAAAACTCTTTAAATCACTCACCCTTAAACCACCTCTCTCATTTCTATACCTGGAACAGATTTTCCTAAATACCTGCATATTGAAAATTCCGCCTCCCCGGTGGGGCAGTGGTCTAAGTGATGGTCTCTGATCATTCGTCCGAAAGGGGGCCGGGTTCAAATCCCGGTGAGACATGGATGTTGTGTTAGTCTTACGGCACTCTGCCTCTCTCCCTTCCTTGGAATCAGTGACCCTAAATTAGGGACGAGCAACTGCTTATAGCCCATTGAGTTGCTCACTGTGGTCGTTAAACCTCCAATCAAAAAAAAAAAAAAATACTGAAATGGCAACTTCCTCTGCAGTTCGTTTTAGCTGTAGTGGTCTAAGCGATGACCCGTAATCATTCGTCCTGGTGCGAATCCCTGTGAGGCATGGATGTCGTCTTTGTCTTACGGCACTGGCCCTCTCTCCCTTCCCTGGAACCAGTGACCCTAAATTGGGGACGGGCAATTGCTTGTAGCCCATTGAGTTGCTCACGGTGGTCGTTATACCTCTAATAAAAAAAGCAGGAATGGCAACTTCCCCCGCTGTTTGTTTTAGCTGGCGCAGTGGTGTAAGACGCTGTCTTGTGGATATTCGTCCTGCCGCCCCGGTGGCGCAGTGGTCTAAGCGATGGCCTCTGATCATTCGTCCGAAAGAGGTCCGGGTTCGAATCCCGGTGACGCATGGATGTTGTGTTTGTCTTTCGGCACTGGCTCTCTCCCTTCCCTGGAACCAGTCACCCTAAATTAGGGACGGGCGACGGCTTATAGCCCATTGAGTTGCTCAAGGTGGTCGTTAAACCTCCAATCAAAAAAAATATATATATATATATATATATATATTCGTCCTAGTTGGGTCCGGGTTTTTTTTTTTTTTTTAATTGGAGGTTTAACGACCACCGTGAGCAACTCAATATGCTATAAGCAGTCGCCCGTCCCTAATTTAGGGTGACTGGTTCCAGGGAAGGGAGAGAGCCAGTGCCGAAAGACAAACACAACATCCATGCCTCACCGGGATTCGAACCCTGACCCCGTTCGGACGAATGATCAGAGGTCATCGCTTAAACCACTGCGCCACCGGGGTTCGGGTTCAAATCCTGGAGAGGCATGGATGTTTGTGCTTTACTTTCGGCACTCGCTATCTATGTACATTGGTCATTTGGCGTGCTGTAATAAATGAAACAGCTTATAGGGACTTTTAATACAGCATTTTCATTATATAATAAATAGAACAGATTTAAATTACATTATACATTGGAATAAATAATGAAATAATACGATACTTAGTTGGCTGGTCATTATCGGCACAGGTCTGAATCAACGTGGGTAACAGTATTATTGTACGGCATACGCTGTTGAAGCTTTGCAACACCATGCTTGACGTGTATTTGCACGCAATGTGTTACTTGATCAACACTGGCTCTCTGTGTACGTTAGTCGTTTAGCATAAAAGTCTGCACGGGCCTAATTTGGTGATCCCGGCACAAGCCCGTGTGGGCCCGTTTCAGATATCAGACACTCGGCCCGGCCTGGACCCGTCAATTGCAGATCTTATTTAGGCACAGCCATAAATTTCGATGTGAGATCCCTTGGTTGCTCGTAGTACGTCCAAGAGATACTCGATTTCATGCCATGTATTGGCAAGCATCTGAGGAGTTATGGAATTAATAGCAGCTGTGATACGCTTCTTAGGTTCCTGCAAATCAGTACAAGGCGTCTGATAGACACTGTCCGTCAAATAACCCCACATGAAATAATCCAATGGAGTTAGAACTGGAGAGCGAGGAGGCAACGGAATGGGACCGCCAAGCCCAATCCATCTGTTGGGTAAATGCTCATTTAGGCTTTTACATACACACGTTGACCAATGCGGAGGCGCGCAGTCTTGTTGGAAAACGACGTTATTTTATCTTTTGATCTGGGGTATAGCGAAATTTTCTAGCATATCCAAATAAATGTCACCATTTATGGTTTTTTCGCATAAGAAGAAAGGGCCAATCATTTTTCTTTTTGATAGGGCGCACCACACATTAACTTTTGGAGAATCACGTTCCAGTTCAATAGCAGCATGAGGCGGTTCACTGCCCCATATCCTACAGTTGTGACGATTCACAATACCTGATATATGAAATGTGAATTCATCACTAAAAATCGCAGTACTAAGAAAGTTTTCGTCGTTTTCCACTGGATTCAGCATATCCACAGCGAAATCGTATAGCAGAGTGTGATCATTTACATGCATCTTTTGCACTATTTGAATTTTATAAGCATGAAACTTTAATTTCTTGTGCAAGATATCGTGAACTGTCGATTTCGAAATGCACGGTTCTCTGCTTGCTTTACGGACGGATTTCCTGGGGCTTCGTCGGAAACTTTCATTAACTTGATAAACCGTCTCACCGCTGACGCTA
Organism: Macrothele yani; assembly: GCA_039090855.1. Taxonomy (NCBI): domain Eukaryota; kingdom Metazoa; phylum Arthropoda; class Arachnida; order Araneae; family Macrothelidae; genus Macrothele; species Macrothele yani. The sequence goes on from CM077019.1 coordinate 40,623,725, forward strand.
GGTCTACCGGCTACCCCACGATGTTCCACATTGCCAGTTTCTTTAAACTGTTTCATCCACCGCTTAATTGAATTCGTTGACGGAGGATTACAGCCCTACTCTAAACGGTACCGTCTTTTACCTTTAATGACAGACTTTAATTCCGCAAGTTATAACACACACATCGCCTTCTGCTGTACGGATGACATGACTACTGATTGCGCATTTCTCATACACTCATCAGGCCATACCTAGCGCCATCTATCGGATTCTGGGAATAACAATTCTTCAAAGCAAAAATATAAAAACCGTGTTAGTAATACGTGACATAGAAAAACAGACAATGCTCATAGATTGTTTTTGTACATAATTTTGTAATGTGTCCAATAATTCTCGGACACCCTGTATAGGGAAATAATATGCGCAGCAGCTACCTCACCCTCGATGTTGGAGTAATCGTGCTACAGAATAAGTATTGTTTTTTACCCGGTCGTATCAGAATAACATGACCACCTACCTAATAATGGGGATAACCACCCTTTGCCCTGATGACAGCGGTGAGACGACGTGGCATGGAAGCAATAAGGTCCTGGAAGGTTGCCCGAGGCAAATGTGCATATTCGGAATGAAGCAGAGGACGGAGATGTGGCGGTTGTGCGTCTGCACGTCGAATCTGTCCATTCAAATAATCCCACAAGTGCTCTATGGGATTGAGGTATGCGATTTCGCCGCCCAAGAGATAACGCAGACATCGCTGTCGTGTTGCTGGAACCAGTTACGCGCCCCTTAGCCACAGAGCAGGGCGCATTGTCCTATTAGTAGACACCATCACCACCAGGATAAACGTCCAACATGAAAGGATGCATGTGGTTAGCGATGATGGACAGGTAGCCATTGGCGTTCAGGGACCCATCCAGGACTTTCAGCAGTCCCAGGCCATACTAGGAGAACATCCCCTAGACATGCACGCTGCCACCACCAGCCTGTTCTTGACCGACAGACGTGCCCGGGTATTAGTTTTCGTGTGTCTGATGCCGTATCCGTCACAGCCCATCACTTCTATGGAGTAGAAACCTCGATTCGCAACCATTTTCCACTCTTCCGATGGACCTGAGTTAACATGGGCACCTTGACGCAGAGTCGACACCGGACACCCATGGGGGTAACTCTACTGTTATCGGGCACACGCACCTGTGTGCCCCAGCGTTTATTTGCGTGGTCATTTGCTGCACTATTTCGCAATCATTGCCCTTTACCAGTCGACGGCGGCTACGTTCTCCTCTGGGGTCGATGGCCTTCGGAGCTCCACAGTTATGACGTCATGAGGTACTCGTTGTGGAGGAATTCCATTCGTGGCACACCCTTACTACAGAACCTCGCGAACAGCCCACAAAGTCTGCTGTTTCTGAGATGCTTCCACCCTTGGCGCCGTAGCCGATGATCATTCCTTTTAGGCACTTCCGTCCAATCACTACCTCTTCCCATTGTGCTCACGTGGCGCACTATGGCTCATCTGACCTGCCCGGCCACTTATATCTCCGTGTGGTCGACCTTGTCACATGCACTCTGTGACGAATCTGAGCGGGTACACTGTGATATCGGGGGTTATCCTATTATTCTGATGCGACAGTGCATATTTTCTACAAAAGAACAGAATATTCTATCATATGTAGAGATACACTCTGCTCTGATAATGACTGCCACCGAGCCGCCGTGGTTACAACATGTCAGCCTGCCGATCACATGACATTAGGCAGAAGTGGCTGCGTACCCTCCAATTTCAATGCATTCGTGTGTCCTGACAGGTTACTTTTCAAATGTTAACATTGTGTAAGACATGCAAATTACAAGTCCGCATTTTAGAAATATGTAATACAGATAAGGATATACACTGGCGGAAAGTGAAAAAAAGAAGACCAAGAAGGAATTCCCGGACGATCATGAAATTTACATATATTAATGGGGTCGAGTTTACATAGGTGTGATGTTAATTTCGGGACCAACCGGTGAGCGCGTACGCCACAGCACGGCATAATATGCAAATTATCGTTGGTGGTATTTAAGGAGCACGGCGAAGTGAATGTAATCAGTCGTCGGCGTACGGACACGTGCGTTGACCCTGAAGAAGCTGCAATGCCTGGACATGGAAGACGTGTACGATTTCAGCAGTTATCGGACTTTGAGCGAGGTCGTATTGCGGAGCGAATTGGACGGAAAGTATCGGTGTTGGTGCGATGGTGGCGTAGATGGTCCGAGGAACATTCCCACCCGAGAAGACGTGGAACCGGGATTCACAGGCGGACTGATGAGCGGACCGATCGACGCATAAGAAGAGCGACGTTGTCAAACGGAACATCCACTGCAATGCAAATCCGAGCTGCCGTTGCACCTGAGGTGACTGCGAACAATCCGCAACAGTCTACTGGATGCAGGACTAAGTGCACGTGTGCCTCTCACTCCAGCCCACCTTCAGGAACTGCTGCAGTGGTGTCACCAACGGCTGCACTGGAGAACGCAATGGCGATCTGTCGTGTTCAGCGATGAAAGCAGATTCTGCTTGTGAGCCTCCGATTGCCGTATGCGTGTTCGCAGACGCACAGGGGAGCGTCTCCACCCTTCTTGCATCCGCCAGCGACACACAGGTCCTACATCTGGTCTCCTGGTGTAGGGAGCGATCAGCTTTCACTCCCGTACACAACTAGTGTTTGTGCCGGGTACGTTAAACAGAACCTCCTACATCAACAACATCATTCAGCCAGTTGTTGTGCCATTTGTATGGTCGGTCCATCGTGGTGTTTTCCAGCAAGGTAACGCACGCCCACGCAACGTAACATGCACTTCAGGGTGTGAGACAACTTCCATGGCCTGCACGTTCACCGGATTTGTCCCCCATTGAGCACGTGTTTGATTTTATGGGACAACGACTTATCCGGTCTCAACGACCATCCCCGATTTATGCGTCCAGGTTGAGGATGCTTGGAACTCAATATCCCAAACTTACATCCAACATCTGTACAACAGACTCCATGCCAGAATTGCACAGTGTGACGCAGTTCATGGCGGTTCAACCTCGTACTAACCATGTTACATTGAAATGTTATTTTTCAGTTTCCCATCATATACAGCTGTATTTTGCCATAATGTTTTGATTACGTTATCATCTGTATTCCGTTATTATGCTGTATAAATTTCGTTGGTATAAGACGTCTCCTTCTTGGTGTTCTTTTTTTCTCTTTCCGCCAGTGTATTTGTTAGAAAATGGTCATTTAACCAATTTAATTGCAACCATTTTTGAAATCACGGAATTAGTCGTTAGGTCGAAGTAGAGTATCCGTTTGAGGTGTGTTTTTGTGGGAGTCTGCTGCTTTTGTTTGCATTTGAAACTTCATGTAAAGTGGTGTTCTCATTAATAACTTATAATGCAGAGCTACAGTTTTTTTCACCTGTGCAAATTCCTGATGCATTGACTTAAATAAGAGCATGTCACAATGACGTTTGAGGATTCAGAGTAAGTTTACTTAATATACACTATATTGACAAAAGTAACAGGACACCCCTTCAAATGCAAATGAACGGATCCGCTGCGTTGTTAAGATACACTGTACAGCTGCAAACGGTATAAAAACAAGCCTGCAGCTGACTGCGATCATATCGCACTGTGAGGTTGAGTGAAAATGTCGCGACGGGAGAGAACTGCATTCGAGAGAGGAAAGATTGTTGGGTGTTATATTAGTGGGTTGTCCATAAGAGAAACCGAGAGGCGTTTAAACATGCCCAAGTCAACTGTTTTGGATGTACTGAATAAGTGGAAGACACATGGCGTGCCTGAAGCAGCAAAATATACCGGCAGACCGAAGAAAATCAGTGATGTCTCAGGAGAGTCGTTACAGCTAATCGACGGAGTACTGCACAAGACCTCAGTGTACAGGTGAGTAACAATGCTGAAACCTCGGTATCTACACGTGCCATTCTCAGAGAACTTCATTCCATGGGTTACCATGGTCGTGCGGCTGTTCATAAGCCTTTCATCTCCAGTCGGAATGTTACCCGCCGTTTGACATGGTGTACATAACATATATCGTGGATCGTAGATCAATGGAAACGGTTCCTATGGACTGTTGAATTAATATGCACGATCCATCAGTCTGACGGATTTGTGTGGGTATGGCGACAGCCTGGGGAATTCTATTTACCACAGTGTACTGTTCCTACGGTCACGTTTGGAGCTGGCAGTGTACTCGTGTAGAGGTGTTCTTCGTGTTATGGTTCCTGCCCATTGGTCATCGTGGACAAACCTATTAACCAGCACGTCTACCTCAATATCCTGGACAATTATGCCCTATATAAGTACTATGGAACCGAGCCTTCTTGGTACCAGCAGGATAATGCACCGAGCCATAAAGCAAGGACTGTTACGTCGTGGTTTGAAGATACTTCCGTATGGTGTGCGAACTGGCCAGCACAGAGCCCTGATTTTATCCCATAGAGCACCTATGGGTGAATTAGAGGACCATATAAGAAGTTTGGGACAAAAGCCTACTACTGAGCAACCGTTAGCGGCAGCATACTCAATGGAAGCGCATACCTATCGCTATGTTCCAAAAATTTGCCGAAAGCATGCCTCAAAGGTTCAGTGCATGCATTAAGGCCAAAAGTGGACATACACCTGTCAATAAATGCTATATTGTGTTTCTCTTCTAGGTGTCCTGTGTTAGTCGCATGTGAGTCTGGAAGATTCGAGGTTGCTGTGGGTCAGTGGTAGCATGTCCGGCTCCTAACTGCAAAACCCTGGGTTCGATTCAAGGTGGCGGCCGATGAGAATTTTTCCGTGACTCACTTATGAACGTGAAAAAACTTCTGTTTGGTGTTCCTAATTCACGTCAACTGTTTGTATTATTATCCATTTAATCATTTAAATCATTTCTAATCTGTGAAAAGTCGTAGAATGTGCTTTAACGTAGCGTTCTGAGCAGTCGTAATCACAACACGAGGTAAACATTTTGTCTAATGTCACATGACTTGGCGTCTTTCGATTTTGTAACCAGAGTTCGTGACGTCAGGCGCACTGAACCTATATGCGTGGTCGAAGCAATGAACATAACGAAATGCCAGTGTTCGAAGAAGAAAGAGACTTCTTTTTTTCGTGAATGCTAATAAAGAAGAAGTTGAAGTTTACATATTTATATCTGTTGAGCTAACAGATCAGCTGCTCAATTTCGACAGCATCTGAAACGTTTAATGCAGTAATACATAAATTATTTCTCACCCAACAAATAATTCACTTGTTAGAAGAAACAGTTCGTGTTTTAGATGACTGTTATTTAAGCAGTTAAGCGAAATGTGCCTCCCAAAATGACACGTTTGGGAACAAAAGTCTCCTTCGTGTCGCTTTTAATCTAAATTTGAACAAATGTCAGCTATAATGTGATTTTACATGGGAAATTAATGGCCTCTCACGTTGACGATTATTAACACGAATGCTATAGATGTGAATTTCATTTACTTTTAAAACAAAAGAGACTTACTGACAGCTAATAAATATGCCGAAAGAAACGGAATTTCATTTAACAAGTGAAAACGGAGACAACTGAATTCAATTTATTTTAGCATTTCTCCCGGGATTTGTCTTTATGCATCACATAGAACGATAATTTTTAATTTCTCGAATTGCGTCAACTAAAAAAAAACGTAGAACTCAATGAGGATAAGATCATGAAAGGAAAGTTCACTGTTATCTTACAACGTGTACTTGAATTGCGAAATAATGGCATATTTGCAATTCTTTTGTCTCTAATAATAACAACAAACTTAAACCGCCACCAGAGTTGCCGAGTGTTTACCGGGGCGGCAATTAAAGTGTTTCCTGACTAGTTCTTACACATGTTTTATTTCGACAAATCTGTATATTCTGCTAAGTAGTTGTCATTTTCTTGTAGGACTTCCCTAAACAGTGAGTCGAGTTTAGGTCTCAGCCACCTACAGCGAGTTCGTCTTTTGGGCAGGCCACAGAAACGGAAGGAATGAGAGTAAGTCTAGAGACTTTGACAGAACAGTTTGTAGTGAGATTAGAGTACAGTAGATGGCGCCACCGTACAAGTACGATGTTGCACATAGAGGGGTGAGAGAATTTCAGGGAGGGGTGGCATACGAAAGGATACCCATTTAACCAGTGGGTCCAGCCTGTGGGCCGTCACTTAACGTGCTCGTCCGATGCACGGCGGATATTCAGCGATTGTTAGTAAATCACACCATCTCCGAAAGATCAGCTCAGGCTTGAACCTGGGGACTTGGCATTGATAGTCTGACTCGCTAACCACTAAGCCATCCGCAGCTCATCTATATATTCTATTCTGACTAGTCTTTATATTGTATTCGAACTAAGTTTTATACTACATTCTGACTAGACTTCATATTGAACACTCGGGCACAATGAAATTTGCGCACCTTGAAGAAATCATGCTACAACTGCGAACTTTGCAGATAGCTAGGTATGCAAATGATCCACGTTTGGTGCGATTGCGCATCACCGCACATTATGTGGTGGCGCGGCAAGCACAAACCGGCAGCGATATAAACCTGCGTGTAGTCGATGCCCCATGAGAGCGAAAAGCATCGGCCGGCACAAGCAAGAGTGCAGAGTGACAAAAATGCCGGGTAGACGCCAGAGACGTAGATTTACGCAACTATTATCGTCTCTAGACGCCAGAGACGTAGATTTGCTCCTTATCATCGGGCTAACCCCCGCACGGTGTTCGACGCGCCGCATAGCCCGCCATGTGGATGGTTCTGACCATACCGTATGAATATGTTGGGATCAGTGGACACGTGACGGCACTGCCACACGGCGAAGTGGTTCCGGACGGACCAGGAGGACCACCAGTAGAGGGGATCGACGGATCGTGCGCCAGACACGAACGGATCCCACTGTGTCCCGGTCTACTATGCAGGGAAATGTAGCAACTCCTGTGAGCCCACGAACCTTTTCCCGACCCCCCCCCCACGGAAGCGAATCTGCTATCCCAGTTCCCCTTACGTGTGCTTCCATTAAAACCGGAACATCGCCGGCTCAGTTTGTAGTGGTGCCAGACCAAAGCGATGTGGAAGGCACAGACTGGCGACGATTGGTGTTTAGCGATGAGTGCTGCTTTGTTTTTGGCACAGATGATCATCGTATTTAGGTGTGGAAGTCCCCGGGTCAACGGCATAATCCCAACCTCGCTTTTGAGCGCCACACCTCCTGCACTAGGCATTATGGTTTGCGGAGCCATTGCTTACGATAGCCGATCAGCTTTAGTACTGGTACGGGAATCATTGACGGGCCAGTGGTATGTGTATGTAATTCTACCGCCCCATGTGCTCCATTTTTCACTAGGGTTCGTCCGCAGGTGGTCCCCTACCGCATACTAAACTTTCATCGAAATCGAACCATATTTACGCACGTTATGATGCATAAGGTCAACGGAATGGACACCACTCTTATGTCCTGACCTTTCACCCCATTTCGTCCACTTTCACTAGGGTTTGTCCCCTGGTGGTCCCCTACCACATACTGACATTTTTTTTTTTTTTTTTTTTTTTTTGATTGGAGGTTTAACGACCACCGTGAGCAACTCAATGGGCTATAAGCAGTCGCCCGTCCCTAATTTAGGGTCACTGGTTCCAGGGAAGGGAGAGAGCCAGTGCCGTAAGACAAACACAACATCCATGCCTCACCGGGATTCGAACCCAGACCCCAGACGGACGAATGATCAGAGACCAGCGCCTTAGACCACTGCGCCACCGGGGCGGCATACTGACATTTCATCGGAATCGAACTGTTTTTACGCAAGTCATGACACATAACGCCAACGGAATTGATCCCGCTCCTATGTCGTGATCTTTGACCTTTTCTTTTTTTTTTTTTTTTTTTTTTTTGATTGGAGGTTTAACGACCACCGTGAGCAACTCAATGGGCTATAAGCAGTCGCCCGTCCCTAATTTAGGGTCACTGGTTCCAGGGAAGGGAGAGAGCCAGTGCCGTAAGACAAACACAACATCCATGCCTCACCGGGATTCGAACCCGGACCCCTTCGGACGAATGATCAGAGGCCGACGCCTTAGACCACTGCGCCACCTTTGATCTCATTTCATCCATTTTCATTAGGGTTCGTCTCGAGGTGGGTTGCTACCACATACTAAAATTTCACTGACATCGAGCCATTTTTACGTGAGTTATCGTGCTCACGGGCGGACGGACAAAGCTGGAGCATATACGCTTCTCCGACCTATGCGTAAATAAAATGGGGGTATTGTTTTTCATACCCCCATTTATTACGCTCTCTTCAACGTACTTGTTTTTCAGTACTGTGATAACTTTGGGATCTTGCGTTGTTCTCATTGTTTCAAATGGCTTTGCTTCGGTCGTGTGTTCGATGACACAAATGTTCAAAGTAATAAAGGATTTTGTTGCTTTTTGTATGGCATGAGCTTATTTTGAATCATGGAGACATAACTGATATTTGGGGTTACATATCACGCACCACAATACATGTTAGATGATTTTTCCCACTTGTGCTCTAAGGCCATTTTCATACCACTCGTTCACCTTTGTCAGTTCATTTGGGTCAAAACGGAAATACAACCATTGGTTTTTGCCCTAAGCAATATCTCATGGCCACGTTTCTTCAGTTTTGAAGAGTGGCAGTTGAAAGGCTTCTCTTGTTAGTAGGGAGATGGGATAAGAGGTACTAACAGTTTCTCCGCGGTAACCGCAGGGTACTCTCAACCGGTTATCCCTGTATATAAAAAGACTCCCCATTTTTGGTCTAAAAATTTCAGGAGCCGCGGATGGCTTAGTGGTTAGCGAGTCAGAGTATTATTGCAAGGACCTCGGGTTCGAACCTGGGCTGATCTTTTAGAGATGGTGTGATTTACTAACAATCGCTGAATATCCGCCGTGCATCGGATGAGCACGTTAAGGGACCGCCCCCAGGCTGGATCCACTGGTTAAATGGGTATCCTTTCCTATGCCCCCCCCTGAAATTCCCTCACCCCTCTGTGTGCAACATCGTATTTGTACGGTGGCGCCATCTACTGTACTCTAATCTCACTACAAACTGTTCTGTCAAAGTCGCTAGGCTTGCTCTCATTCCGTCGGTTTCTGTGTCCTGCCCAAAAGGCAATCTCGCTCTAGGTGGCCGGGACCTAAACTCGACTCACTGTGGACGGAAGTCCTACAAGAAATACTTGGTCTAAAAATTTCCGAAAAATATATCGTCTCATACACAGAAAAATACGACAGCCTTTTGTACATCATCCTTTAATTTTGTGCACCAGTGTACTTGCTTATGTGTCGCAATGATTTTAATTTTATTAATATTTAATCTAATGTTTGAGAATTTTCGCAGAGAGTGCACAATTCGGGAAAGTCAGTAGATCGTCATTTTTAACGACCCAGAGACTAGTTCATGTGTAAATTCGAACTTTAGGCTCCATAGCTAACGTCTGATAGGGACAAATAGGAGAAACATGAAAGGCTTTCATGTATATTGGGAGAATGCAGGGTCTCTCAGTTAATGAGAAGTGCACAGTTGCGTAATTCCGTGTATTGATGTTTAGTCATTTTGCCTGGTGCCTAATAGTATTTAGATGGGAACAAAGACTAGCAATGACCTCTTCGTTCGTAAAGCGCCCTTGTTTGCGAAACGACCGCTTTGACTAAATGAGGAAACGCGGAAGTGAAGCGGAACTCCAGAAAATGAGGATACAACAAACAGAACAGCGGCAACACAGAGACTTACACAGGAAAACCTTTAAGTACGCCATCTTATTAAAAATCCTATCGAAGCGACATGACAACTGTATTCCTGTATTTCAGCTATGGGCAAATTAGCGTTCCAAGCTGAACTCATTAATTGAGTGGTACAAGGAGAAGGTGGTTTCAGTTTGAATTCTCTGTAGGAAGAACATGCCATTTCTAACATTTTCTTAGAGTTGTAAATTCAACGTAGCACAATAATATGGAAGATATAGGTTTAGTGCTAATGGGCGGAATTTCACAAAAATCTCAGAAGGCATTCCAAGGTATTTGCTAAAAACTGACTGATAGATTGGTACTGAAGATTCATACATTAATATTATTCACAACATCTATGAAAATGCAAGTGCAGAGATTCGGCTATTTGAGAATACAGCACCCATAAAGATAGGAAAGGGAGTGAGAAAAGGTGACATTATATTTCCCAAAACCTTTAATGCCACATTGGAAAATGTCTTTCAATCAATGAACTGGGAAAACAAAGGGATAAAGATTAATGGAGACTATCTAACTCACCTTCGTTTTGCTGATAACGTAGTCATTTCTGCAACTACCCCACCAGAGCTGCAGAGTACGATCCAGGGACTTGCTGACAAGAGTAAAGAAGTGGGATTAAAAATGAACTTTCAGAAAACAAAAGTGATGTACAATGCTTTTAAAAGAAATGAAGATTTATCGATTGATGGGGGAAAGCTGGAGATAACCAATACCTACATTTATATTGGACAGCACATGTCAAGTGAGGGTCCCATTGCTGAAGAAATTAATCGGCGTATAAAACTTACCTGTAGAGCGTTCGGAAGAAACAGTATACTTTTCAAGAGCAATATTTCATTATGTCTTAAAAGAAAAGTGTTTGATCAATGCATTCTTCCAGTGCTTACATATGGTGCCCAGACGTGAACCTTAACTAAAAGAGACATACAAAGACTGCAGACAACTCAAAGGTGCATGTAGAGGTGCATGCTTGGTTTAACCAGGAGAGATAAGAAGAGGAACTCGTGGATCAGAAAAATGACAAGGGTGGAAGACATCATGACCAGAGTTAAATTCCTGAAATGGCAATGGGCTGGACATATTGCCAAAAGGACAGACCGTCGATGGACAGCTGAAATTTTAGACTGGATTCCAAGGGACAGGAAAAGACCCAGAAGAAGACCACATGCGAGATGGGTGGATGAAATTCGAAAGTATGCGGCAGTAACATGGAGGAGACTGGCACAAGACAGACCGTTATGGAAGAAACTTGGGTAGAGCTTTGTCCAGTATTGGATTGATAAAAGTTAACAATGGTGAGATTGACAAACAAAATATAGTAAAACTTGTTTATAACGAGCACTCGGAACAGGAGATAATCCTCGCTACCTCCGGGCTCTTGTTCAAGCCGTTTTGGGGGGTATTTACTAATTACTACTATGTAAAAATATGCATAGATCATAATATGCACATGCCTTTATATTATACAGGGGTTAGATAAAATAATGTGAACACGTGGAAATTATGCAATATGTCTTTATTAATAATGTGTCGGACCACGACTTGCCTTTAATACAGCTTCCACCCTCCTTGGAATACATTCATACAGCTTTTGAATAGTCTCCAGTGGAATGTTGTACTATGTCTTAATTAATAAGATGTTGGACCACCATTTGCCATTAATACAGCTTCCAACCTTTTTGCAATAGATGCATACAGCTTTTGAATAGTCTCCAGTGGAATGTTGTACTATGTCTTAATTAATAAGGTGTTGGACTACCATTTGCCTTTAATACAGCTTCCATCCTTCTTGGAATAGATTCATGCAGCTTTTGAATAATCTCCAGTGGAACGTTGTACTATGTCTTAATTAATAAGGTGTTGGACCACCATTTGCCATTAATACAGCTTCCAACCTTTTTACAATAGATTCATACAGCTTTTGAATAGTCTCCAGTGGAATGTTGTACTATGACTTTATTAATAAGGTGTCGGACCACCATATGTCTTTACTACAGCTTCCAACCTTCTTGGAATAGATTCATACAGCTTTTGAATAATCTCCAGTGGAACGTTGTACTATGTCTTAATTAATAAGGTGTTGGACCACCATTTGCCATTAATACAGCTTCCAACCTTTTTACAGTAGATTCATACAGCTTTTGAATAGTCTCCAGTGGAATGTTGTACTATGACTTTATTAATATGGTGTTGGACCACCATTGGCCTTTAATACAGCTTCCAACCTTCTTGGAATAGATTCATACAGCTTTTGAATAATCTCCAGTGGAGCGTTGTACTATGTCTTAATTAATAAGGTGTTGGACCACCATTTGCCATTAATACAGCTTCCAACCTTTTTACAATAGATTCATACAGCTTTTGAATAGTCTCCAGTGGAATGTTGTACTATGACTTTATTAATATGGTGTTGGACCACCATTGGCCTTTAATACAGCTTCCAACCTTCTTGGAATAGATTCATACAGCTTTTGAATAATCTCCAGTGGAACGTTGTACTATGTCTTAATTAATAAGGTGTTGGACCACCATTTGCCATTAATACAGCTTCCAACCTTTTTACAATAGATTCATACAGCTTTTGAATAGTCTCCAGTGGAATGTTGTACTATGACTTTATTAATATGGTGTTGGACCACCATTGGCCTTTAATACAGCTTCCAACCTTCTTGGAATAGATTCATACAGCTTTTGAATAGTCTCCTGTGGAATGCTGTACTATGTCTTAATTAATAAGGTGTTGGACCACCATTTGCCTTTAATACAGCTTCCAACCTTCATGGAATAGATTCATACAGCTTTTGAATAGTCTCCAGTGGAATGTTGTACTATGACTTTATTAATATGGTGTTGGACCACCATTGGCCTTTAATACAGCTTCCAACCTTCTTGGAATAGATTCATACAGCTTTTGAATAATCTCCAGTGGAACGTTGTACTATGTCTTAATTAATAAGGTGTTGGACCACCATTTGCCATTAATACAGCTTCCAACCATTTTACAATAGATTCATACAGCTTTTGAATAGTCTCCAGTGGAATGTTGTACTATGACTTTATTAATATGGTGTTGGACCACCATTGGCCTTTAATACAGCTTCCAACCTTCTTGGAATAGATTCATACAGCTTTTGAATAATCTCCAGTGGAACGTTGTACTATGTCTTAATTAATAAGGTGTTGGACCACCATTTGCCATTAATACAGCTTCCAACCTTTTTACAATAGATTCATACAGCTTTTGAATAGTCTCCAGTGGAATGTTGTACTATGACTTTATTAATATGGTGTTGGACCACCATTGGCCTTTAATACAGCTTCCAACCTTCTTGGAATAGATTCATACAGCTTTTGAATAATCTCCAGTGGAACGTTGTACTATGTATTAATTAATAAGGTGTTGGACCACCATTTGCCTTTAATACAGTTTCCAACCTTCATGGAATAGATTCATACAGCTTTTGAATAGTCTCCAGTGGAATGTTGTACTATGACTTTATTAATATGGTGTTGGACCACCATTGGCCTTTAATACAGCTTCCAACCTTCTTGGAATAGATTCATACAGCTTTTGAATAGTATCCAGTCGAATGGTGTACTATGTCTTTAATACTAAGGTGCTGGAACACCATTTGTTTTTAATACAGCATCCAACCTTCTTGGAATACATTCATACAGCTTTTGAACAGTCTCCAGTGGAATGTTGTACTATGACTTTATTAATATGCTGTTGGACCACCATTTGCCTTCAATACAGCTTCCAACCTTCATGGAATACATTCATACAGCTTTTGAATAGTCTCTAGTGGAATGTTGTACCATTCGTCGATTAGAGCATCATCCAGTTGCTTCAGTGATGTTGAAAATCTGCTCCTCACTCTGCTCTCCGAAATTTCCCACGATGATATTAAAGTCAGGTGATTAAGCTGGCCAGGGCAGATGTTGAAGTTCATCTTGGTTCTCCTCAAATCAAGATTGAACTTTCTGGCTTGGTGTATATGTGCATTATCCCTCTCAAAATTGCCCACGGTGATTTTCAAGTCAGGTAATTGATCTGGCCAGGGCAGATGTTGAAGTTCATCTTGGTGCTCCTCAAATCAAGACTGAACTTTCTGGCTGTGTGTATGGGTGCATTACCACTCTCCAAAACTGCCCACAATGATATTCAAGTCAGGTAATTGAGCTAGCCAGGGCAGATGTTGAAGTTCATCTTGGTGCTCCTCAAACTAAAGCGGAAACTGATCTGGCTGTGTATACTGGAATGTTATCATCTTGAAAAATTGAATCAATGTTGGGAAACAACATTTCAATCATGCCGTGCACTCATCACGTAGAATGTCCTAGTATTCGCTGGTAGTGACTCGACCATGTAGGATAACGTTGGGGCCCGCCGAAAACCATGATATGGCAGTTAAAATCGTTATAGATACACCACCATGTTGAAAACAGACATTCCAAATGGTACGCTTTCTTAAGGGTTCTCCGTGAATTAACCCAAGTTACTCTTGGAAATAACGTACATGAGGACTCGTCGGACCATATCACATGTTTCCTGTCATCAGCTGTACAGGTTTTATGCTCATGACAAAATCTTTTTCGCAATGTAACGTCCTTTTCTGTGATTAAAGCTTCAGCAATTGCAGCTCTTCCACTGGGTTGGCTTTGCGAAGTTCCCTGAGGGATGTTTTTGTTGACATAGGGTCTTACAGGTGGATATTGAGTCCTGCTGTCACTTTTGCTGCAGTGGTTCTTTGCCGGCGACTCTATTTGAGCACATGAGCACGTGAACCACCAATCAAAATTCAATAGCCGAAATTCTTATACTAGCACTAAGATAAAAACAAATACTTGTTGTATACTTGTTGTCTGTTGAAGAAAGTACGAAATAACTTTCGCAGGGAGTTATCAATTACTGCTGGCTAAACTATATTTCCAGTGACCTTGAGCGCACTTCCGATCAAGAAACAGTGCGAGTTGACTCAGCAGACGCTTTACGCAAGCTGGTGGGATTTCATTTCTAATACACTAAAGAGCAATTGAATTACAGACAGCTGGCGTTATGTAAATGTGGCGCTGTGGGCGGCCCTGTAAACGGAAACGACATGACGTATGCAGCGATCCGACAATATAAGGAGTGATGCGACGGGAATCAGTAAGAGTTGGACGCAGTATGGGTAAGACAAAGGATCTAAGCGCATTTGACTGTGGGCAAATTGTCGGGGCCCGACGAATGGGTCACTACAACTCGGAAATCGTGCAGGCACTGGGATTTTCACGAGTCACTGTGTCACGGGTGCACCAAGAGTACATAGAATCCGGTAAAACCATCCCTTCAAGGGAAAACTGCCGTGGACAACAGCGTGTAGATGAGCAGGGTCATCGTCGGCTAGCTCGCATTGTAACAGCGGATAGACGGGCCACAATGCAAGACCTCACTCGGCAATTTAACGCTGGTGCACAAAACCGTGTAAGCAGCCACACCATCCAGAACAATCTCCTCGCTATGGGGTACAGAAGCCATCGTCCCACGAAGGTACCCCTGCTGACCGCACATCAAAGGGTGCAAAGATTAGCATGGGCGCGGGAACATCTCCACTGGACCCTAGATATGTGGAAAAATGTTGCCTAGGCTGATGAGTCGAGATTCACGTTGGTACATGCTGATAGCAGAATACGAGTACGGCGCAAACCACATAAACCGATGGTTCCTTCTTGCCAGCAGGATACTCTTCAAACTGGTGGGGGTGGCATTCTCGTCTGGGGACTACTTACGTGGACAGAAATGGGACCCCTGATACGTGCGACATCGTCCGTCACAGGTCAACGTTACTGGGATATCCTGGACGACCATTTGCTCCCGTTTGTGCGTCTTCAACATCCCACTGGGGATCTCATCCTGCAAGAAGACAATGCACCGTGCCATCGCTCCCGAATTGTATCCGAATGGTTGGATGAACACTCCACCGACGTGACCTCGCTTCCTTAGCCAGCTAGGTCACCTGACCTCAATCCCATCAAGCACATCTGGAATGCCATTGAGAGAGATGATCGAAGCTCTGACCCCCCTCCATCAAATCTTCGTGAACTGTGGAAGCTCGTTCAGGGGGTGGTGGATCCCGTATGGCTTCCCAACGCTTCCGGTGTCTTGTTGAGTTCATGCCGGGCCGTCATCAGGACGAAAGGTGGTGCTACGCTTTACTAGACAGGATCTCTGATTCAATTGCTTTTCAGTGTAAGCTGCTGTTGGAGCATATAACAGGTGTACACAGCTGAAAATCATTTGTGATGTATCTTTACGGTTTTCCTCTTTGCGGTGGGTCGAATTTTGTGACCTGTTTAATTGTGAAGTGTAGGATTTCATTCGTGTGAGCGCGATTAATTTAATTACTTTACAGTACAAAATGAAGCACATCATGGCTTTGAGTAAGTTAACAGTTTCAAAATTAAAAGAACTGGTATTTCCTAGCTTGCCATTGGAAGAAAAATGGAAATAATGGCAGACATGACACGTTTCAGCTTAACATAGTGGAAAATAACTAAATCAAAAATCAGAAATTTTAAAAGAGAGTTTAATCAAGGTATTCACGAGAAAAACATATGGATATTTGAGTGTAAAGTAACCAACCGACTATACTGTTTTCCTTGCATGCTGTATGCAAAACAGAGTGGTGAATCTAGTTGGATGAATTTTGGTTCCCTGATCTGTCTCACCTAACTCAAAAATAAAGAAGCAGGAATGCCCACAATCACATTTAAACTCTACTCGAGTTTAACCTTTTGGGAAAGATAGACATTCGCCAACAACTTGTGAAAACCCGTTTGTCCTCGACGGGAATCGAAATCGTGCCCCCTCACTCAGGGGTTAGTCGCTCTCTCAACTAAGATAGGCGAACAGAATATCTCGCTGCAAATTTGTCGTCTTGACACATGTTTTCACCTCTGTAGTACGTCACATCATCTCCCTCTTAATTTTTATTCTTTTTATCTTTGAAGCGAAGAAGGAATTTTTCATTAATTCCAAACAATGTGTGGAGCAAACATCACACATTTTCGAATAACCCAACGGGCAGCCCCGGTGGCGCAGTGGTCTAAGCGGTGGCTTCTGATCATCCGTCCGAGGTGGGTCCGGGTTCGAATCCCGGTGAGGCATGGATGTTCTGTTTGTCTTAGGCACGGGTTCTCTCCCTTTCCTGGAACCAACTCCATAAAAAAAACAGCAGGTTGACCCGGTGGCCGCGTTCGCATCCCGGTGAGGCGTGGATGTTGTGTTTTTCTTACGGTACTGGCTCTCTCCCTTCCCTCGAACCAGTGGCCCTAAAGTAGGGACGGGCCACTGCTTATAGCCCATCGAGTTGTTCACGGTGGTCGCTAAACCTTCAATAAAAAAAGGAGTTTTATTATCAGCTCTGATATCTGGAAATGAGAGACTATTCATACTAACACCTTATTAATTACATGCTGATGTTATAATAGCACCTCCTTGGCTCTCAGAATAGTCAATTTTGAGTTAAGGAAATCAACTTTTTGTCACATAAGTCAGTTGTGTTCTTTTTCTGGTTATTTGGCTATAATATTTGACAGAATAAATATAATTCAATGCAGATCGCTGCATTACATTCTGCATTAAATTATATCATCATCATCATCATTGTCAACCATTATCAATCCACTGATGGACGAAGGTCTACCCAAGTTTCTTCCACAACGGTCAGTCTTGTGCCAGTCTCATCCATGTTACTCCCGCATACTTTCGAATTTCATCCACCCATCTCACATGTGGTCTTATTCTGCGTTTTTTCTTGTCCCTTGGAATCCAGTCAACAATTTCGGCTGTCCATCGATGGTATGTCATTCTGGCAATATGTCCACCCCATTGCCATTTCAGGGATTTTACTCTGATCATGATGTCTTCCACTCTTCCAATTTTTCTGATTCACGAGTTCCTCTTCTTATCTCGCCTGGTTATACCAAGCATACACCTCTACATGCTTCTTTGAGTTCTCTGCAGTCTTTGTAAGTCTTTTTTTAGTTCAGGTTCACTTCTCAGCACCATACGTAAGCACTGGCAGCATGCATTGATTAAACGCTTTTCTTTTAAGGCATACTGCTCTTAAAAATTAAACTGTTTCTTCCAAAAGCTATACAGACAAGTTTTATACGCCGATTATTTTCTTCATCAATGTGACCCC
Organism: Macrothele yani; assembly: GCA_039090855.1. Classification (NCBI taxonomy): domain Eukaryota; kingdom Metazoa; phylum Arthropoda; class Arachnida; order Araneae; family Macrothelidae; genus Macrothele; species Macrothele yani. Next base: position 40,641,686 of record CM077019.1, read on the forward strand.
TGACTTGATATCTGCTGTCCAAGATAAATGTAGGTATTGGCTATCTCCAGCTTTTCCCCATCAATCGATAAATCTTCATTTCTTGTAAAAGCATTGAACATCACTTTTGTCTTCTGAAAGTTCGTTTTTAATCACACTTCTTTACTTTTGTCAGCATGTTCCTGGATCATACTCTGCACCTCTGATGGGGTAGTTGCAAAAATGTCTACGTCGTCAGCAGAACAAAAGTGAGTTAGATAATCTTCATTAATCTTTATCCCTTTGCTTTTCCAGTTCAGGGATTGAAAGACATTTTCCAATTTGGCATAAAGAGTTTGGGACATACAGTGTCATTTGTCTCACTCGCATTCCAAATTTTATGGGTGCTGTATTCTCAAATAGCCGAATCTTTGCACTTGCATTTTCATAGATGATATTAATAATATTAATGTGTGCATCTCCAATACCGCAGGATTTGAAAGCGATTGTAACTGCTAATGGTTTCACCGAATCAAAGGCTTTTTCATAATCGATAAAAGCCATGCACAATGGAAGTTCATATTCCCTCGCTCTTTCAATTAGTTCTCTCAGTACGTGGATATGATCTGTTGTGCTGTAGCCACTCCTGAATCCAGCTTGTTCTCTCGGTTGAGCCATGTCCAATGTTACTTTCAAGTGGTGTGAAAGAACTTTAGTGAATATTTTATAAACCACTGATACGAGGCACTACGAAAGGTACCAGAGTTCTTCCAGTCCTCCCAGCAAAAGTTCCACATACAATCAAGAACATGAAACGGGGAAAAGCTCCAGGAGGACGAATTACATATCTAATGCTATCTAACTTCATTGCATTATTCAAAAAAAGACATGTTATGAGCCATTAAACTTTACAAATACCATACAAATTTTCCTAAAGTTTTCCAGTGTGTGTGTACTAAAAATACGACAACAATAAATTATATTATTTCTTTTCCCATTTTTTGTTAACTTCTAGTGATTATCATGTATTTTTGCTCCTAGTTAAACATGACTTACCTAGTACTGTATTTTTTACTTCTAGGTTGACGGTCTTTTTGCAACCATAAAAAGATGCCCTACCAGGCCAATTTATATGTCAGCCTCCTATAAACAAGGTATGATTTCTTACGACAAATACACACTGAAGTAGAAAATTATTAGGAACATGTACCTAATAGATAGATGAGCCACCTTGGCTTTCAAAACAGCCTCGATATAAAGTGGCATGGATTCAACGAGATGCTCGTATCACTATACAGTTACGTACAACTAAGCGGATGTGATGGCGTCCGTCAACTGCTGAATGCTGTCTGGAGGGGGATTTCTGTTCCTAGTGGTTCTTTCAATCTCACCCCATAGGTGTTCGATTGGGTTAAGATCTGGGAATATTGGAAACCATTTTAGCAGTTTGAAGTCACTTTCGTGGTCCGCGAACCATTGTGTGACGTTCGCATGGGGCGTCATTCTACTGTAAGAAGTTTTGTTCACCAGTTAATATGTACACGTACAGATGGGACACGAGACCCTTCGTGACATCCAAATGCCACGAAAACAGACCCCAAGCCGTTGACGCCGTATTGCGGCACGTCCATCTGCATACATTACCTGAAAACTTGATCCTAGAAACCGTAAGTCATATTGCCAAACCTCAAGAGTCCAGTTTTGGTGCTACCGTGCCCTCGATAGACGAATTCGTCGGATTTTAGATGAGATAAGTATTATGCGAAGCGGACGTCTGCTGTTATAGCCTATTCACGTCAACGTGTGGCGTGTTGTGTATGATGAAATTTCCCTCTCGATACCGCTGTTGCACTAGGGATTACTCATCTGTTATCTCGTACAATCCTCTACAGCCGCCCTTTTTCTCGAACATCGACCAGAATTTTTCCCGCCCACAGGAAGACCGTTTAATGCTTGTTTTGTTCATCAAATAGAAGTCATCGCTCTTTCCACGTTTATAAGTGAGTCACGGAAAAATTATCATCGGCCCGAAGATAAATTTTCCGTGACTCACTTATAAACGTAGAAAGAGCGATGACTTCTATTTGATGTTCCTAATCCACGTCAGTTGTCTGTATTAAATGCTTGTTTTGTTGTTTGTGCACCAAACATTGTACAACCTCGATGTGGTTGTTCCTGCGTGGTCTACGAACTTTGCCTTTTCTGATACGCTTACGGCTTCCGCCCTAGACACCGCAATCATGTTTCTTCAAATGTTGCTAACATGCCGCTTTCAAAGTTGCCATCACGCAATTTTCAAAGTTGCTATCATTCCTCTTTCAGTGTTACTAACATGTCTCTTTCAAGGTCGCTATCATGCCTTTTTCAAAGTTGCTATTGCCCGTATGCCCTTTTAGCACGTCTTTTCTAAAAAAGATCGTGCTTCTGTTATCGGTTTGTCCGTCCGTCCGTCCGTCCGTCCAACCGCCTGTACCCACAATCTCAACAACTATTAATCCGATTTGAAAAATTATTTTGCGCTGGGAAGCTTGAAATATGCAAATGAAGATCCTTTATTTCGTTTTTTTTTTTTTTTTTTTTTTTACGATGTACAATTTCGCCAGTATAGGGCGTAAATGCAGTTAATGTCGAATTCAAAAATACGTTTTATTCCACATATTTGCTTCTAAACATCCGACGGAAAAAAAAATTTATATCTTTCGATTCCATTTATACCGAAGAGTATTTTAGATAAAGTTACTTTTTCAAATTACGCATAGATTTTCCGCTAGGGGGCGTAAAAGTAAATTACATTTTCCCCGATAACTCTTCTTCTAAAACTCCGATTTAAAAATGTTTTTCTTCAGCGGATACTTCTCCTGATGGAAAATCTTTTTCATATAACTTCAAATTTTTGGTAAAGAATACTTTAACTACCAGGGGGCGCAAGCGTTAATTTTTGCGTCTGATGTATTTGCCATAAAATCGTAGCTTCTAAAATATCGATTAAAAATTATTTTGTGGACTGATGCCACTCACATCGATAAACCTTTTCGGAATATTTTCTTCCTAAAATATTACACAGTTTCTCCGCCAGGAGGCGTAGTCGCACATGTTATTTTTATCAACATCTCTCCTTCTAGGAGTCCGATTTAAAAAATTCCTTCTTTGTTGGATAGCGTTTTCCATGTGACATGTTTTTCATATAAGTTCAAAATTTTCAAGTAATTCATAGACTTTCCGCTAGAGGGCGTAGCGGTAAATTGTGTTTCCCCCTATATCTCTGCTTCTAAATCTTCGACTTCAAAAATTCTTCCTGCACCGGATACAGCTTCTGATGGGAAATCGTTTGCACATAATTTCTAATTTTTGTAAAAAAATGGTTTGGCCACCAGGGGACGTAAATCTTAATTTCCGCTTTTGTTGTATTTGCAGCAAAATATGAGCTTCTAAATTCTCGATTGAAAAAAACGTCGTTTGCTGACCGATACTACTCATGTCGACAAACCTTTTAGAAATATTTTGTTCTTAAAATAGTGCATGGTTTCTACGCAAGGGGGCGCAGCTGTACATCCTATTTTTGTCAATATCTCTACTTCTAGTAGTCCGATTTGAAAAATTCCTTTTTTGTTGGACAGTGTTTTCCGTGTGACATATTTTTCATATAATTTCAAAATTTTCAAGTAATTAATAGACTTTCCGCTAGGGCGCGTAGCGGTAAATTGCGTTTCCCCCTATATCTCTGCTTCTAAATCTCCGATTTGAAAAATTCTTTCTGCACCAGATACAGCTCCTGATAAGAAATTGTTTGCACATAATTTCTAATTTTTGTAAAAAAATAGTTTGGCCACCAGGGGGCGTAAATCTTAATTTCCGCTTCTGTTGTATTTGCAGCAAAATATGAGCTTCTAAATTCTCGATTGAAAAAACGTCGTTTGTTGACCGATACTACTCATGTCGACAAACCTTTTAGGAAAATTTTTCTTCTTTAAAAAATGCATGGTTTCTACGCCAGGGGACGTAGATGTACATCTTATTTTTGTCAATATCTCTACTTCTAAGAGTACGATTTGAAAAATTCCTTCTTTGTTGGATAATGTTTCCGATGCGAAATGATTTTCCTGTAAATTCAAAATGTTCAAGTAAATCATACACTTTCCGCTAGAAGGCACAAAGGTAAACTGCGTTTTCTGCGGTATTTCTGCTCCTAAAGCTCTGATTTGAAAACTTCTTCCTGTATCGCATACAAGACCTGATGGAAAATATTTTTCACATAATTTCTAATGTTTGGTAAAGAATGGTTTAGCCACCAGGGGCCATATGTGTTAATGTCTGCTTCTGAAGTATTTTTTGCAAAATCAGGGCTCCTGAAAACTCAACTAATTTTTTTCTTCGACCGATACCGCTCATATGGATAAACCTTTTGAGAATACTTTCTTCCTAAAATAATGCATGGTTTTTCCCACCAGGGGACGTAAAGTCACATCTTATTTTTGTCGATATGTCTGTTTCTAAGAGTTCGTAAGCTCACAATTCCGTTTACAGCAATATCCGAGGGATTAAAAACCCGATTGAAAATCTTCTTTCTTTCGTCAGATCTATTGTTTTCCATACCGGTTCCATTGACTTTGAATAGATTTGATAAATTTAATTTGCGTCAGAACGGATTCAAAAGACGTGCTTATTACACCCGAAAATTCGGTGTCAACTTTCTTGTTCAAAGTTGCTATCATACGTCTTCCAAAGTTATTATGGCTCTTCCAAGGTTCACTTATGATAGACATACCAACAAATTGGGCTATTTCATTGAATTTGTGTCCGTGGACACGGCTAAGCACTATGGCTCCTTTTTGCTACTCAGTAACGTCTGTCTTACGACCCATATTGCAGACTAAATTCAACACACACGTTGCTCTTCACCACTGCACGACACAGAAATGGCCCTGTAGACCACGTGAGTGCTATTTATCTCCCAACAATACTATCACGGCGCCCTCTGTGCAACCGGTAACTTCCTACTGTCATTTCTGTTACGGGTGACTACTTTTTTATTCGTTGTGCTTACGAACCTGAACTATATATGGCTGTCGTCTTTTTCAAAATAATCTCGTCCACAGGCCGTGCACGTGTCCGAACGTCACACTGCCACTCCTCAAAGACGTGCTGGAAGCCATCTTTCTGCATTCCTCTCAGAGCTGCCTCTGACTACCTCTTTTGTTGACGTAAATATACGTCCTCGCAAATTCTAGAAAAGAGAAAGTCACAGGGTGCTAAATCTGGACTGTATGGACGGTGTGGAACTGTTCCAATATATTTATTTCAGCCAAGAAGGCAGTTATTTTCTGCGCAACGTGAGAACGAGCGTTATCATGGTGGAGGTTCCAACTATTTTGGTGAATGTGTGAACGCTTCTTACGGATATGTGCAATCAGTTTCATCAAAACCACACGATCATTATCAGAGCAATTTGACGTCACTGTATTTACTGTTCTTCACGTAATATTAATCACATCAGAAAACTTGAAAATTTCATCGCCCTGGAGTGGAAATTGTTAGTTTAGGCAGCTTCTTTAAGTCTTTCTCTGATGCGATTGGAATTGTGCAACTCATAAATTAGGTATGTCTCTTTGTTTTCACTGTTGAAGGGTCAACGTGGATATACACTGACGTGCAAAAATTAAGGACGAGACGGTTTTTCGAACGTAACGTCGTGCAGAAGTGCTCCACATCGACTCAAATCATACCATAAGATCCTCAAGATGTAAGAATATGGGACAAGTGAGCAAAACCGTCCAAACAATTAATCCAAAGGCACTTTATTGAAAAGGTAGCTTCGAGCACAACTGGACAGAAGACAGAAACGTCCATGTGACAGGCGGCTGCCAAGAAAAATTTAGTCTTTAGTAGGAGATATGATCAACCCTGACTACGTTGCAGGATTTAAACCGTCTGTCCATGCTGAGGACGAGGTTGTCAAGGAGCTGTTGAGGCATCGCTGCCCATTCCTATTGTAGCGCCAATCGCAGCTGCGGAATCGTTGCTGGCGGCTGGTGACGTGCTGCCAAGCGTCTCCCGAGTAGGTGCCACGCGTGTTCGATTGGATTTAGGTCCTGGGACCTTGCGGGCCAATCCATGCGTTGAATATCTTCACTCTCCAATAGCTCTGCGACAGCCACTGTATGATGAGGTGTAGCGTTGTCGTCCATGAAGAGGAACTTAGGACCCACAACACCTCTAAACAGACGCACTTGAGGCAGGAGAATCTCGGTTCAATAGAGGACAACAGTGACTGAACCTTCTTGGAAGATGTGGAGGTCAGTACGGCTACCAAGCATGATACTGCCCCAAACGAGAACTCCGCCACTTCCAAACCGGTCCCTTTCGATGATGTTGGAAGTGTGATGGCGTGTTCTCTGTTCTCTCCAGATGTGTATACTTCCAGAATTGCTCCTCAGAATAAATCGGATCTCATCCGTAAAGAGAACTCGACCTCATTGCTGATGTGTCCAGTTCTTTTGTTCCTGGCACCACAGAAACCGCCATCTCCGAAGAGCAGGCGTTAACGGCACACACCGTACTGGTCGTCGTGCAAATAGACAACCTTTGTGCAGCCTTCTGCCCACTGTAAAACGCGATAACGGACGTCCAGTTATCTGTTGCATGTGACTAGTGATTTCTTCCGCTGTCTGTCTCTTCTCGCCTGTAGGACAATATACTGGTCGTCCGCCGCCGTAGTTGCTTGTGGAAGACCACTGCTAAACTCTCGGACTGCTGTTCCTGTCTTTCGAAATGCTCTCCAAGCTCGTGAAGCGATGCTGTGAGCGAACCCGAACTGCACGGCCACACTAGTCACACTTCGACTTTCTTACAACTTCCCAATGACGTGACCTCGGAGTAAAGTCATCCAGATGACGTTTACCAGATTGCCTGTTGGCCACATCACACGGTGGGAGCAACTCGACATCGTTCAAACCCATGCTCACCGTATTGCTGAGCGTACACCCCCTGTGTGCTTTTTACCCTTACGACAACCCGCCCCCCTGTCGTGCTGCGCATGCCGTACCGTACCGTAGCGGACCCTAGTCTATCTCCTGAGTGGGCTTTCGGTCCGTTTCTTTCTGCTTGTTCCGCTGTTATGCTAATTTATCCTCTTCGTCCTTAACTTTTGCACACCAGTGTATACCTTTACTCTTTTCTGGCACAAGAAGTGGAATGCGGCCCTAGGTTCCTTTGCAGATATTGTTCGTCTTGATGTGTGTTGTCACCCCTTCTGTTTAGTTCAAAACGTTTACAATAACCCTGTGTATAAGAACAAAGCCTTTTGCCACCGTCCATCTGCACAAATAAAAACAGCCAAAATAATCAAAACAAAATTAGTAAAAATAGAAATGCCATGTTTTTCTGTGATATCTAGTATTTCTTCTTTCTTAGCATTTAGCAGAGGCATTTAGCACAGGCTCCATCCCCTAATTACTTATTACTTTTGCTTTCAAACTTTCCCTATCTGAACAAGTGTTCATTCGCTATTTCAAAGTGGATGGACCTACGGCGAAACGTCTTTCGCGCAGGTCAAGATCCGTAAGGATTGCGTGCGTGTGACGAAATCTTTTGAGGAAACCAGTAATCAAAGACTGCTATCAAGGTTATTAGAGCTGCGCTCCAAAGTTTTGAATATCTGATTCATCAAACAGAAGTCATCGCTCTTTCCACATTTATAAGTGAGTCACGGGAAAAGTTCTCATCTGCTGCCACCGGGAATTGAACCCAGGGTCTTCCAGTTACGCGCTTGATATGCTTCTACTGCACCACAGCGGCCCCGAATTCCTCCAGACTCACATATACAAAGTGCCAAACCGATTGCTTCTTGGAGCCCCGCACAATGCTGAGGATTCACCAAAGATGAACAGCAGCAACTGAACAAATAATTAGAAGGCGAATGAATAATTAATACAGACATTTGAAGTGGACTAGGAACATCAAACAGACATCACTCTTTCCACGTTTATAAGTGAGTCACGGAAAAATTCTCATTGGCCGCCACCAGGAACGACCAATGAGAATTTTTTCATGACTTTTCTGAAACGTGGAAAGAGCGATTACTTCTGTTTTATGTTCGTAGTCCACGTCAAATGTCTGTATTAATCTCTGATTCATGAGATGTCAAGGGGAAGTTTTTATAAAACCTGGTGTTTACAAAATAACTATGCCTATTTTCGATTTTGTTCAATTAGTAGAAACCCGAGAATCGAAATATTTATGCTATAACTACTGGCTGCATCAACCTACATTGGCTAAGGAGCGAAATTTTTAAAGTAAATCGATTACCAAAAGGTTTGAATTTTTATACTCCTACAGGACCTTAAGGGAAAATTGAGTAACTAAAACTAATTTTTAGCAAAACATAAGCCTATAGTAACTGAGCGGAAATTTTTTAATACATACACTTCTTGTGACCGAGGGAAAATTTTGTAATACATACACCTTTGCGACCGAGGCAAAACTTTTGAAAAACATGAACCTATAGTAACTAAGGGAATTTTTTTGCAATACATGAACCAATAGTAACTAAGGAAAACGTTTTGCAGTACATGAACCTATAGTAACTAAGAAGAAATGTTTGCAGCACCTGAACCTATATAGTAAGTAAAGTAAAATGTTTGCAATACATGAACCTATAGTAACTAAGGGAAATTTTTTGCAATGCATGAACCTATAGTAACTAAGGGAAACGTTTTGCAATACATGAACCTATAGTAACTAAGAGGAAATGCTTGCAATCATCATCATCATCATCATCATCATTGTCAACCATTATCAATCCACTGCTGGACGAAGGTCTCCCCAAGTTTCCTCCACAACAGTCTGTCTTGTGCCAGTCTCCTCCATGTCACCCCTGCATACTTTCGAATTTCATCCACCCATCTCCCATTTGGTCTTCTTCTGGGTCTTTTCCTGTCCCTTGGAATCCAATCTAAAATTTCGGCTGTCCATCGATGATCTGTCCTTCTGGCAGTATGTCCAGCCCATTGCAATTTCAGGGATTTAACTCTGATCATGATGTCTTCCACTCTTGTCATTTTTCGGATCCACGAGTTCCTCTTCTTATCTCTCCTGGTTACACCAAGTATGCACCTCTCCATGCTGCTTTGAGTTGTCTGCAGCCTTTGTATGTCTCTTTTAGTTAAGGTCCACGTCTCTGCACCATACGTAAGCACTGGAAGGATGCATTGATCAAACACTTTTCTTTTAAGACATAATGGCATATTGCTCTTGAAAATTATGCTGTTTCTTCCAAAAGCTCTCCAGGCAAGTTTTTTGTACGCCGATTAATTTCTTCATCAATGTGACCCTCACTAGATATCTGCTGTCCAAGATAAACGTACGTGTCTGTTATCTCCAGCTTTTCTCCATCAATCGATAAATCTTCATTTCTTGTAAAAGCATTGAACATCACTTTTGTCTTCTGAAAGTTCATTTTTAATCCCACTTCTTTACTCTTGTCAGCAAGTTCCTGGATCATACTCTGCAGCTCTGATGGGGTAGTTGCAAAAATGACTACGTCATCAGCAAAACGAATTGGGTTAGATAATCTCCATTAATCTTTATCCCCTTGTTTTCCCAGCTCAGCGACTGAAAAACACCCTCCAATGTGGCATTAAAGAGCTTCGGAGATATGGTGTCACCTTGTCTCACTCCCTTTCCAATTTTTACGTGTGTTGTATTTTCAAACAGCCTAATCTTTGCACTTGCATTTTCATAGATGTTATTAATGATATTAATGTATGCATCTTCAATACCGCAGGTTTTCAGAGCCATTGTAACTGCTGATGGTTTCACCGAATCAAAGGCTTTTTCATAATCGATAAAAGCCATGCACAATGGAAGTTCATATTCCCTCGCTCTTTCAATTAGTTCTCTCAGTACGTGGATATGATCTATTGTGCTGTAGCCACTCCTGAATCCAGCTTGTTCTCTCGGTTGAGCCATGTCCAGTGTTACCTTCAAGCGGTGTGAAAGAACTTTAGTGAAGATTTTATAAACTACTGATAGGAGGCTGATAGGTCTGTAGTTTCCGAGATCCTCAATGTCACCTTTCTTATGTAGCAGGATCATTGTAGCGGTGTTCCAATCCTCAGGAATCTTTCCTTCATTAAGGCATCGAGTGAAAATTTGGGCGAGTACTGTTTCGATTTCTCCACTTGCTTCTTGTATGATGTCTACATTAATTCCATCATCTTCTGTAGCTTTTCCCCGCTTCATGTTCTTGATTGCATGTGCAACTTCTGCTGGAAGGACTGGAGGAACTCTGGTACTGGTATCTTTCATGATGTCTGGAGTGCATGTATCATCCCTTTCATATAATTTGGAGTAGAAATCTTTCACTCTTGTCAAAATTTCGCCTCTATTTCTTGTTACAGAACCATCTTCTTTTCTCAGTGCCATAATCTGTTTTCTTCCCTTACTGAGATGTCCCTTTGCTATCTTTAGGCTTTGGTTGTTTTCAATTGCTTTCCTCACTAGTTCACAGTTGAATTTTCTTACGTCTTCAGTGATACTTTTTCGTACTGTCTTGCATAGCTCTATATATTCCACTTTGGAAGTCACATCTTCTTTAGTTGTCCTCATCTCTCTTCTTTTTGCATCAACATTTTCGTTTTTCCTGATAATTTATTTACATGCAACTTGTTCTTAGACCCAGCTAATTTTGTTGCTGTTTCCATAAGAGCTTTGGTTACTTTTCTGTTAACTTCAGAGATGTCCACTTCTTCCGATGTTAGGCCTTCTAAAGCAGAGAACCTGTTCTTCAGTTCCAACTTGAAGGTATTATGGTGTTTTTTAAGGTTGGTTATGTCAATAGATTTTGTTTGTCTTATGAGCTTGCCACGTTCAAGTTTAGTGTTGAGGTGCATCTTACATCTCACCAATCTATGGTCACTACCTGTGTTGAACTTGTTTAGCACACTGCAGTCTTCTATGACAGAATTTTTTGTTACACATAATAAAATCAACTTCACTTGTTGTCCCATTTGGATGTCTCCATGTCCATTTCCTGTGTGGCTTTTTCTTGAAGAAGGAGTTCAAGATGAAAAACCCTTCTGCCTCTGCAAACTCAACGAGAGTATTTCCACGCTGGTTTCTGTTGCCGTGACCGAATTTACCTACTGAAGTTTCATTCTGTTGCCGTTGCCCTATTTTTGCATTGAAATCTCCCATAATTATTTTCAAGTGCTGCTTACCTTTATTATTTAGATGACAAATTTCCTCATAAAATTCTTCAATTTCTTCTTCAGGATGACTTGTGGTGGGTGCATAAGTTTGAATAATCTGAGCCTGGTATCTTTTCGAGAGTTGGATAACAAGTCGTGCAGCTCTGTCAGAGGAACTTTCAACTTCTACAACTTTATCCTTCAGTTTCTTGTTTATTATAAATCCAACACCACTAGTTCTGCCAGTATCTGTCCCACGATAGTAGAAGAGATGTCCACTTTTCAGTTCAATGAGATATTCTCCTTTTCTCCTTACCTCACTTAGCCCCACGATGTCCCACTTGATCCTTTGTAGTTCCTCTTCCAATTCAAGAAGCCTTGAATCAGAAGATAGGGAGCGTCCATTGTACGTAGATAAGGTCAGCATCAGATGGCAGCCTAGTCCGGTCTTCCGGGGATTCTTAGCACCCTCTGCCTTGGCCAGGTACATTCCAGCTGCCGGAGACTGAGGGCCAAGATTTAAGTTGTGGAATCATTTTGGAGGGGTTTTGGCCATAACTCACCACGCTGGCCAAGCGGGTTGGTGAGTGTGGGATAGAATTTCCTCTAATCCCGATGGTATAGTTATACAGTAAGTAAAGTAAAATGTTTGCAATACATGAAGCTATAGTAACTAAAGGAAAGTTTTTGCAATACATTAACCTACAGTAACGATGAGAAAATTTTTGTAATACTTAAGGGACAATTTTCGTAATGCGTAAATCTACGGTGACTAAGGGGAAATGTTTGTAATACATAAATATATGGTGACTAAGGGGAAACTTTCGTAAAAGATGAATAGTGACTAAGGGGAAATGTTTGTAATACATAAATATATGGTGACTAAGGAGAAATGTTTGTAATACATAAATCTATCGTGACTAAGGAAAAATTTTCGAAATGCATAAATCTTTGATGACTGAAAGGAAATTTTCCCTTCAGTCACCATATATTTTCCCTTAGTCACATAAGTAGTGACTATGAAAAAATTTGTACGGTGACTAAGGGGAAATTTTCGTAGAATATAATTAGTGGCTAAGGGGAAATTTTTGTAATACATAAATCCATGGTGACTAAGGGAAAATTTTCAAAATGCGTAAATATACGGTGACTGAAGTGAAATTTTCGTAGAACAAAAATAGTGACTAAGGGAAAATTTTCGAAATGCGCAAATCTACGGTGACTAAGGGAAAATTTTCGTGGAACATAAATAGTGATTAAGGGAAAATTTCGTAGAACATAGAGACTAACGGGAAATTTTTGTAATACATAAATCTATGGTGACTAAGAGAAAATTTGCATGATGCGTAAATCTACGGTGATTGAAGGGAAATTTTCGTAGAGCATTAATAGTGACTAAGGGAAATATTTTATAATACATAAAGCTATAGTGACTTAAAAAAAAATTTGTAGTACATAAAGAAAAATGTGGAAATGTCTACAGTATATAAATCGGTTGTAAAAAGATTTAGATTTCCATACTCTTGAAATTCAATAACTAATGCCTTTTTATTGTATTAAAATACCAGGGTCCCATATCTGAAACACTTTCCATTGCATTCCTTTGCACGAAATATTTATTCGAATTATTATTTTTACATGTATAATATGAAATTTTACACAATGAAGAAATCTGTGTGCACGCTTTAACTTAACTAGTAGAAAACAGCCCAATGAGGCAGAATCAGTTAACTATCAAATAACAAAATGTAATAGATTCAATCAACTAGAAGGCCAAATGAAGAAGACTGTGTCCACCAGAAAACAGAGAATACCAGACGTTCTCTATCGAGTTCAGGTCCGAAGATCTTGTGGGCCACTCAATCTTCGGAATAATCTCACACTCCAGGTATTCGTCCACTAGCCGAGTCCGATTGGAGACGAGCGCTATCGTCCATATAAAAGAACCGGGTGCCAAAAGCTCCCTGAAAAGCCATACGTATGGCCGTAGGATGTCATTCCTGCAGCGTGTAGCAGTCAGGGTGTCTCTTGGAAACACGTGAAGAGGCGTGCGTCCATGCAACATGTCAGCTCAAACAGGAATCCTACACCTGCGTAGTGGTCAATTTCCCTAATGTTGGAGTGAAGATTTCGGCTTTCTGATTCTTTCCAAATGTACTCTCGTCGAGAATTCATGCTTATGCAGTGCCGCGACTCGTTACTGAAGAGAGGAAAGTCTCAATGATAAGGAGTTTAGGGGTGATGTTGGTTGGCCTAATTCAGACTGAAAGCTCTGTGTTATGACAGACCATTTGCCTTCTTGCATACAGACCTCTTTCGCGGAATCTTCTGTAATCCGTTAGCCTCGATGTCGTCGTTCCAATAGCAGAGGAGAGCTCCAGCGAGAGTTGCCTGACTGTAGACTCCTCATGGCGGGCGAGCTGTTAACGACAAATACCGATTGTCTTGTCTCCAATGTACGGGTCGCTCTCCGTCGTAAGGAGTCTTCTAAGTGATGATGTGAAGCCATTCTTCCGCTAACAGTCAACTCAACCTCTAATTACCGCATCCCGTTCAGAACAACGTTTATCAAGGTCACGTGTCTGCCAGCTCGATGACGTACACTCATCATTTGCATATTTCAATAGGTGCTACCCCAATGCTGCCGGCTTAGCGCTTGCACATGTCCATGAAAATTCTTTACAACGTTTCGTTTTGGACATGTTCTCGAAATTGTATTTGTTAGTATTATAGTATTTTACTCGGCGACAGTAACATAGTTCAACAAGTTGGTAAAATCATGCAATGCACTGATTATGATACGCCTTCCAACATACCAAAAACATTAATCAACTTATTACTCAAGTTATGAGGATAATGGCTTTGGAATAAATCTCGCACCTGTGTCCTGACATTTGACCCCATATTGATGATATTCAACAGAACCGGTTAAGAATACCTCCGGAACAACATAATAAAGTTTTGTCTCAATCGAAGCATTTTTAATGAAGTTATGACGCATAAGAGAAAGGGAATGGATCCCGCTATTATGTCCTGATCTTTGACCCCATTTCATTCATTTTCAATACGGTTTGTCCCCAGGTGGTTCCCTACTCCATACTAAAATTTCATCGAAATCGAATCATTTTTCCGTAAGTTATGACGCATAAGGCAATGGAATGGATCCCTCTCCTGTCTTCTGACCTTTGACCCTATTACGACCATTTCCAATAGGGTTCGTCCGCAGGTGGTCCCTACCACATACTAAAATTTCATCGAAATCGACCAATTTTTACGCGAGTTATCATGCCGATAGACGGACGGACAAAGCTGGAGCATATACGCTTCTTCAACCTACGGTTGGAAGGCGTAAAAAAGGTGTTTGTTTAGAGCTAAGTACGAGGCTTGTACCGAAATTAATGCAAAAGTGGGCATAAGTTTTTTGTTGACTGATAGAGGTTGTTCAAATTGTATATGATTGTAGAGTAACTCCTTCTCTATGCAAACGTACTACTTAACATAGTCTCCATCATAAGCGATGCATTTGCGCCACTGTTGAACCCTCATCTCGAATCAGGTGTGGACTGCTGTACCCACTTCTTCACAGCCACTTTCACCTCATCTGTGTCATCAAATCGTTGTTTCTAGAGACTGTTCTTCATTGAACCAAACAGGTGTAAGTCAGAGGGCGCCAGATTTGGGCTGTACGGTGGATGGGGGAACCATTGACCAGGTAATTTCCTGATCGCCTGGTTTGTTGCGAAAGATGTGTGCAGTGTCGCATTGTCATTGAGAATATCAATCCTTTTCAGAATCTTCTTCAGTCTCTCCCTCATTATGGCTTCTCTAAGCTTCTTGAGTGTCTCAATGTACCGCTCGCTAGTCACGGAACGGCTACGTTCAAGAAAATCAAAGAGAATGACACCCCTGTCACCCAAAAAAACAGTAACCATGACTTTCTGTGCTGATCACCATCTGTTGAACTTCTTAGGTCATGGTGAAGAGTGTGACGTCATTCCATGGATTGATTCTTTCTTTCCCGAACGTAAAGGCACCCCCAATCCACGACCACTGCGAGAAACTCAATGGACTATAAGCAGTCGCCGTCCTTAATTTAGGGTCACTGGTTCCCAGGGAAGGGAGAGATCCAGTTCCATAAGACAAACACAACATCCATGCCTCAACGGGTTTCGAACCCGGACCCCTTTTGGACGAATGATCAGAAGCCATCGCTTAGACCACTGCGCCACAGGGGCGGCAAAACATGTCTTCATTGGCTTCAAACGCTTCCAGCATATCATAGCATACTTCTACCCTTCTCTCTTTCATATCGGGTGTCAACTCTCACACTTCCCGATATCCCAAGTCTTCCACTATCTTCTCTATGGCATTTTGACCACAGTCCAGTTGTGCAACAAGCTCAGGGATTGTGACTCGTCTCTCCACGCTAATCAGTTCATCCACTCGCTGACTATTCGTGTCAGGGGTCGCAGATGATGGTCTCCCACTGCGTGGTTTGCCTTCATTGCTGGTTTTCTTTTCTATAAACTTTTTCATCCATCTGTGCACATTGCTCTTGTCAATGGTGTCATCTCCGTAAACATTCTGTAGCTTTCTGTAGACGTCAGAAAACCATCACTCTTCCTTCATCAAGACTCAACGACGACACGTTGCTTCTGCTTGGAATCCATTATTCACCTGCAATGAAGAACGACTGTTACTAAAAAGGTTATTCCACTTTTGCATTACTTTCGGTATAACCATTGTATTTACCTGCAATGAAGAAGAAGGGTTACTATAGAGGAGGAGTTACTCTAAGAACATGTGCAATTAGAACGACCTCTTTCAGTTACTAAAAAAGTTATGCTCAGTTTTGCATTACTTTCGCTATAACCCTCGTATTCACCTGCAATGAAGAAGAATTGTTACTATAGAGCAAGAGTTACTCTACCAACATGTGCAATTTGAACGACCTCTGTCAGTTACTAAGAACGTTATGCTCACTTTTGCATTACTTTCGGTATAACCCTCGTATTTACCTATGATGAAGAAGAATAGTTACTATAGAGGAAGAGTTACTCTACCAACATGTGTAATTGGAACGACCTTTCTCAGTTACTAAGAACGTTATACCCACTTTTGCATTACTTTCGGAATAACCCTCGTATTTACCTGTAATGAAGAGGAGTTACTATAGAGGAAGAGTTACTCTACCAACATGTGCAATTTGAACGACCTTTCTCTGAGTTACTAAGAACGTTATGCCTACTTTTGCATTACTTTCGGTGTAACCCTCGTATTTACCTGCAATGAAGAAGAAAGGTTACTATAGAGGAAGGGTTATTCTACCAACATGTGCAATTTGAACGACCTCTCATAGTTACTAAGAACGTTATGCCCACTTTTGCATTACTTTCGGTACAACCCTCGTATTTACCTGCAATGAAGAAGAAGGGTTACTATAGAGGAAGAGCTACTCTACCAACATGTACAATTTGAACGACCTCTGCCAGTTAATAGAAACGTTATGCCCACTTTTGCATTACTTTCGGTACAACCCTCGTATTTACCTGCAGTAAAGAAGAAAGGTTACTGTAGAGGAAGAGTTACTCTACCAACATGTGCAATTTGAAAGACCTCTGTCAGGTAATAAAAAAGTTATGCCCATTTTTATTTTCGGTACAACCCTCGTATTCATATTTGTGTTTTAATATAAGTTAAATGTAGTACTTAATCTTTTTTTTTTTATTTCAGGGTCAGATGTTTCAGGACAACCAATGTCTGCGCATGATGGTTCTACGAACACGAGCCATTCCGATGTTGGGAGTGGAGAAAAATGGAATAACCAATCGAGCAACAGTCACAAGCCACTGCGATGACGGCCATTATTTGTACATTCTCATGAAAAGAAAAACTGATTCATGATCAAAACCGCTGTACATCAAACCCTGCCAAACTGTGAATTTTTACTCTAGTCAATTAAAATGTGTATATTGTTATTAAATGTTTGTCAAAAACAACACGTGTCCATTTATATTTAGACATTACCAGCTTTCTTTCATCACTTAAACAAATTGCCTTTTCCCACACTGCAGTAAGTCCTTTTTGCATATCTGATCGTTTGTTTAAAATCCATATTCTCACTTGTTTCAAAAGGGTTGAATTCCAGTTAACAACTGCATTTCCATATTTTGCCACAAGATGGCGCTAGTAGATTCCACTGCGTTCTGAAACAGTTCACTCTATATCATTAGTTTCCAAATTATGGGAAGTCTCCTCCTGAGAAGGGACGGGGACTGAGAATCCCCTGAAGAAAAGACACTTTAAGCGACCAATGAACCTAAACCAAATGGTGCCCAAAGTTTTCTACGCTTTCAAAACAAATATTTTTGAAATCGGAATGGTTAACATACAATGAACTTATAATTAATGCTAATAAAACAAAACTTCTAATTTTTACTAGACAAAAAATATTACATACACAAGTTCCATATTTACTTTTAAATAATAATACTATCGATATAGTACAGGGCTTTAAGTATCTGGGAATTATTCTAACTTCCGAACTAAGATGGGATAACCATACAGATTCAATTGCAAAATATTGGGATCGCATGCAAAATTAGTTCAAGTTTAACTACTAAAACGCTTAAACTTTCTTACTATACTGAAGAGCAATTGAATTAGAGAGAGCTGGCGTTATGCAAATGTGGCGCTGAGGGTAGTTCTGTAAACGGAAACGACATGACGTATGCAGCGGTCCGACAATACAAGGAGTGATGCGAAGGGAATCAGTAAGACAAAGGATCTAAGCGCCTTTGATCGTGGGCAAATTGTCGGGGCCCGATGAATGGGTCAGTCCATCTCGGAAGTCGTGCAGGCACTGGGATTTACACGAGCCACTATGTCACGGGTGCACCGTGAGTACATCGAAACCGGTAAAACCATCCCTGAATGGGTCAACTGCCGTGGACAAGAGCGTGTGGATGAGCGGGGTCATCGTCGGCTAGCTCGCATTGTAACAACGGGTAGACGGGCCACACTGCAAGAAATCACTCGGCAATTTGATGCTGCTGCACAAAAACGTGTAAGCAGCACCACCATCCAGAACCATCTCCTCGCTATGGGGTACAGAAGCAATTGTCCCACGAGGGTACCGCTGCTGACCGCACATCACAGGGTGCAAAAATTAGCATGGACGCGGGAACATCGCCACTGGACCCTAACCATGTGGAAAAATGTTGCCTGAACTGATGAGTCGAGATTCACGTTGGTACATGCGGATGGCAGGATATGAGTACGACGCAAACCACATGAAGCGATGGATCCTTCTTGCCAGCAGAGTACTCTTTAAGCTGGTGGTGGTGGCGGCATTCTCGTCTGGTAACTGTTTACGTGGACTGATATGGGACCCCTGGTACGAGTGACATCGTCCGTCACAGGTCAACGTTACCGGGATATCCTGGACGACCATTTGCTCCCGTTTGTGCGTCTTTAACATCCCACTGGGGACCTCATCTTGCAACACGACAATGCACCGTGCCATCGCTCCCGAATTGTATCCGAATGGTTGGATGAACACTCCACCGACGTGACCTGGCTTCCTTGGCCAGCTAGGTCACCTGATCTCAATCCCATCGAGCAGATCTGGGATGCCATCGAGAGAGATGTTCCAGGCTCTGACCCCCTCCATCAAATCTTCGTGAACTGTGGGAGCTTGATCAGGGGTCGTGGATCCGCATGGCTTCCCAACGCTTCTGGTGTCTTGTCGAGTCCATGGCGAGACGAAACGCCGCCGTCATCGGGGCGAAAGATGGTGCTACACGTTACTAGACTGGTATCTCTAATTCAATTGCTCTTCAGTGTATACACACTTTCATTCACTCATTAATTATTGCTTTTCCTCATGGGGACAAACCACTGAAACCAATATCAATACTCTACAAATATTACAGAATAAATACATAAGGTTATTAGACATAAAAACAAATTCTTCTTCTCACATCAACTTCCAACCTTTCACTTTTTACCTTACCCATGTCAACCCAAACCATTACGGAATTTTATCTATTAAACAACTATTTGACTTCAAAATAAGTAAACTAATGTTTCAAAGAATTACACTGAATCTACACACGGATATCATTGAATTTCATTTTCATATTTATCACTACAATAAGAGACATAGATCATTATCAAGACCCTTACATCCAAAAACCCTCATGATGAAGTGGAGCTTAAATTATATTGGTCCAGAATATTGGAATACACTGCCTGCTGAGTTAAGCACAATAAATAACCTAAACTTATTCAAAAACAAATTTAAAAAGTACTTGCTAAGTTAATTAATAAAAATAATAACTTAAAAATGTTTTACGGTATAACATCTAACATTACTGCTGTGTTTTATGAACCTGTGACTGCTTGCCTATTTAATTGGGAAAACAGGGCTTGTCAGGACTCTCTGAGGCGTTTTCTCCGATTTTCCCTGCTGCTCTTATGAAATGTAAAATATTTATGTACATTTACAAAGCCTACAATGTAACCGCAAAAATAAAATTTATTAGTAGTAGTATTATCTCTCTATTCTAAAAAAAATTAATTGCTGCCGCTGTTTTAGAAATTTCGCGACACTCTTGCTTTCCTAGCTCGCAACGCAGAACGTATCAAACACAAAAATATGAAATTTGCATCGTTTGTAGAGAATTGTTTGGAGAACACGCTGAAATAAACCGTTTCTCGATTCTAGCTATACTTCAAGAGCTATTGTATTTCAAAGTTAAGGTAAGCAAAAATGTGCTATCAGGTCGCGTTCCGTATACACTAACAGCAACAAAACCCCGAAACTTTGTAGGCATGTAGTGCCATGACCGACTTTTTGCACTTCGTCACCCTTTTTTTTTAATTTAGTTTACGAGAAATTAAATTTCTAAATTTCACAAAATTCTCTATTTCGCGATGCGATCCATTTAAAAAAACTGATATATGGCAAACTATAAATCATAACGCATTGAAATGTTTACAGCATAAACTTACAACTATCATCCCTTTTTTACAACAAAAAAATTAAGAAAAAGTGATTTTCTGATTTTTAAGCATTTTTTAAAGACGCAAAGGAAAGAAACTAACGGCTTGTCTGTCTTCACGATAACTACATAGGAACGTTGTCACGTGACCTGCTGCCATGGTGACGCAGATAATTTGTTATGCATATGTTTTGTTGGTAAAGCTATCTCAGTTCTTAAAGGTGGACGTCAAGTAATTTTGCTTCCTATACTTCCAATCCAAAAACTTCTGTACACCTTTTCTTCCCAATTAATGCGTTCCCAAGGATGAAAATTTGAACATCGATTAAAATAGCTTCATTTTATAACTTCGAATACTTAATATTTTCTAAAACATAACCATATTTTGGAAATCCAACATTTGTTTGTCTAATGACGTCATCAAAGTACAGGTCGCGCCATCTTTTTTCTGCACAATTAATGCGTTCCCAAGGATGAAAATTTGAACATCGATTAAAATAGCTTCATTTTATAACTTCGAATACTTAATATTTTCTAAAACATAACCATATTTTGGAAATCCAACATTTGTTTGTCTAATGACGTCATCAAAGTACAGGTCGCGCCATCTTTTTTCTGCACAATTAATGCGTTCCCAAGGATGAAAATTTGAACATCGATTAAAATAGCTTCATTTTATAACTTCGAATACTTAATATTTTCTAAAACATAACCATATTTTGGAAATCCAACATTTGTTTGTCTAATGACGTCATCAAAGTACAGGTCGCGCCATCTTTTTTCTGCACAATTAATGCGTTCCCAAGGATGAAAATTTGAACATCGATTAAAATAGCTTCATTTTATAACTTGGAATACTTAATATTTTCTAAAACATAACCATAATTACGCAATCCAACATTTGTTTGTCTAATGACGTCATCAAAGTACAGGTCGCGCCATCTTTTTTCTGCACAATTAATGCGTTCCCAAGGATGAAAATTTGAACATCGATTAAAATAGCTTCATTTTATAACTTGGAATACTTAATATTTTCTAAAACATAACCATAATTATGCAATCCAACATTTGTTTGACTACTGACGTCATCAAACTACAGGTCGCGCCATCTTTTTTCTGGTTCCAACACCACCAAAGGAAAAGTTATTGATTTTTAATATAATTTTGGTTATGTTTTAAAAAATATTAAGTATTCCAAGTTATAATATGAAGTTATTTTAATCGATATTCAAATTTTCATCCTTGGGAACACAATAATTGTGAAGGAAATGTGTACAAAAGTTTTTCCATTGGAAGTATAAGAAGCAGGTTTAGCATAGCGGTTTACGGTTTGCGGAAATGCTTCTTTTTGGGCCGCTTTTGTTTTCCTTAGTGGTAAATTTAGTGAGTGCTATAAGTTCAAACGACAAAAGTCCCACCTTTCAAAAATTAACGACAGTGAAAAAAAACTGAAATTTTGGAATAACAAGCCTTATTTGCTTACACATGCAATAAAAATTGAAATTTATATGAATTTTCCAGTTTTTATTTTATGTGATATACTTGGAGATCAGGCTGCAGGGCCCAACGCTACTCTGGAAACAAGTGTAGCGAGCCTACAGGCGCAGCCCTAGTTTTTTAAATATATATTGTGCAGTAATACAGTTTGGGTCTTTTCCTGTCCCTTGGAATCCAATCTAAAATTTCGGCTGTCCATCGATGGTCTGTCCTTCTGGCAGTATGTCCAGTCCATTGCCATTTCAGGGATTTAACTCTGATCATGATGTCTTCCACTCTTGTCATTTTTTGGATCCACCTGTTCCTCTTCTTATCTCTCCTGGTTACAACAAGCATGCACCTCTCCATGCTGATTTGAGTTGTCTGCAGCCTTTGTATGTCTCCTTTAGTTAAGGTCCACGTCTCTGCACCATACGTAAGCACTGGAAGGATGCATTGATCAAAAACTTTTCTTTTAAGACATAATTGCATATTTCTCTTGAAAATTATACTGTTTCTTCCAAAAGCTCTCCAGGCAAGTTTTGTACGCCGATTAATTTCTTCATCAATGTGACCCTCGCTTGATATCTGCTGTCCAAGATAAACGTACGTGTCTGGTATCTCCAGCTTTCCTCCATCAATCGATAAATCTTCATTTCTTGTAAAAGCATTGAACATCACTTTTGTCTTCTGAAAGTTCATTTTTAATCACACTTCTTTACTCTTGTCAGCAAGTTCCTGGATCATACTCTGCAGCTCTGAGGGGGTAGTTGCAAAAATGACTACGTCATCAGCAAAACGAAGGTGGGTTAGATAATCTCCATTAATCTTTATCCTTTTGTTTTCCCAGTTCAGTGATTGAAAGACATTTTCCAATGTGGCATTAAAGAGCTTCGGAGATATGGTGTCACCTTGTCTCACTCCCTTTCCAATTTTTATGTGTGTTGTATTTTCAAACAGCCGAATCTTTGCACTTGCAGTTTCATAAATGTTATTAATAATATTAATGTATGCATCTTCAATACCGCACGATTTCAGAGCCATTGTAACTGCTGATGGTTTCACCGAATCCAAGGCTTTTTCATAATCGATAAAAGCCATGCATAATGGAAGTTCATATTCCCTCGACCCAGAAGAATACCACATGGGAGATGGGTGGATGAAATTCGAAAGTATGCGGGAGTGACAAGGAGGAGACTGGCACAAGACAGACCGTTGTGGAGAGAAACTTGGGGAGACCTTCGTCCAGCAGTAGATTGATAATGGTTGACAATGATGATGATGATGATAAATATAGTTTGTGACTACCGTAAACCACTTTTTTTATACCATTATTTTTGGTGTTCTCCAACAGTTTCGTGAATATGCAGCCGACACATACTGTACAAAGGTACGTAGCACAGGTTTTATTCATATTCTGTTTCCAGCTAAGACGCTATCCCGTTTAAGACGCTAATTTGCGTCTGTCCCTTGAAAATCGCATTAAGCAAATTTCACTGTATATATTTTTGTACTATATTTTGTGCGTCCGTACTATAATTTTTGCAGGTGATGTACTAGAAATACTGCTTCGAATGTTGGCAATCCTGCTGATAGGTCAGCTGCACTTAAGAAGGGAGAGGTGGAAACAGAAGACACACATCTTTGCACTCCCCTTCTAGGGAAATGACGTCAGTGAGCTTCCGGCATAAGATGCTCTCTGCTGGACAACGTGCCAGTCACCGCCCCCTTGAAAAACAGTGGGATGGTCCCATCCTCAAGGATGGGCTTAACAGTCAGTGTCTTTCAGGCATACATTCGGGGGTACGAAGCCCTTCCGGAACCCAACCGAGGCATTTTAGGTTACCGAGCCAAAAGTTAATAAATTCATGCTGTGATGAAAAAAATTTTCGTTTTTTTTTTATGCTACAATTATTTCTCCAATTATATTATTTTTAATATTTGTTCTAGTAATAACACAAAAAACAATTCGTAAAATCATGCAATGCTTTGATTATGATACGTATAACGAAGTAAATTTCTCCGTCATTTTTGGTCTACGCCGGGATTCGAACCCGAGTCTGCTTATTCCGGAACAAGTCGCTCTGCCAACTGAGCTCCCTTCATTCTGACTCCTATCTGCCTTTGTGTCGTGTGCGTCCTGCTGGCAGGTACGTCATATACGCTTTCCAACATACCAGAAATCATTACTCAAGTTATGAGGATAATGGCTGTGGAATAAATCTCGGTCCTGTGTCCTGACCTTTGACCCCATTTTGATGATATTCTAAAGTTTTGTCGCAATAGAAACAGTTTTAGGCAAGTTATGAGAATAATGGGTGTGGAATAAATCTTGCCTCTGTGCAATGACCTTAGACCCCATTTCGTTGATATTCAACAGAACCGGTTCACTATACCTCCGGAACAACATGATAAGGTTTTGTCGCAATCGAAGTATTTTTAGGTAAGTTATGATGCACAAGGGCAATGGAATGGATCCCACTCCAGTGTCCTGAGCTTTGACCCCAGTCCCCCCATTTTAAATACGGTTCGTCCCCAATTGACTCCTTACCACATACTAAACGTTCATCGAAATCAAACCATTTTTACGCAAGTTATGACTCATAAGAGCAATGGAATAAATCCCGCTCTTATGCCCTGCCTGACCTTTTACCGCATTTCGCCAATTTTCAATAGGATTCGTGCCGAGTTAGTTCCCTACCACATACTAAACTTTTACCGAAATCGAACCGTATTTACACATGTTATGACGCACAAAGGCAATGATATGGATCCCGCTTTTATGTCCTGACTTTTGACCCCATTCCGCCCATTTTCAAAAGAGCTCGTGCCCAGATGGTTCCTTACAATATACTAAAATTTCATCGAAATCAAACCATTTTTACGCACGTTATGACGCATAAAGGCAGTGTAATGGATCCAGCTCCTATGTCCTGACCTTTGACCCTGTTTCGCCCATTTAGAATACGGTTCGTCCCCAGTTGGTCCCCCTACCACATACTAAACTTTCGTCGAAATCGAACCATTTTCACGTGAGCATCCGTGTGCCCGTTGTAGGCGTTTTCGACGGTGAACTGATTTTAGCAGGGACATTCCGAGTGGCCTGCGTCAAGGCAATGCTATTTTCAGCAGAGTTTGGGACGTACCTGCCAGCAGGACGCACACGACATAAAGGCAGATAGGAATCAGAATAAACGTCTGCGTAGCTCAGTTGGTAGAGTGACTTGTTCTGGAATAAGCGGCCTCGGGTTGTTCGAATCCCGGCGTAGGCCAAAAATGACGGAGAAATTTACTTCGTTATAATGGCGCCCGAACTATCCGGATGACCCGGCCGTTCAAAATCTCGCATTGGTGTGATGTTATTTCCACACCGCGAGACAGGAAAAATCAGAGAATTCCTTCTCCGGCGCTTCGAAAAATAAAAATGTGTGATGTTGCATTCCACACAGCAGATTGACTGGGAGTTCTCAAGTGCACGTTCTACAGTGGATGGCTGCCTGCAACGATTCATGGTCACGGCTGACCCGTGGGCCATGCCCCCGGCCCTCTTTCGGGGGGAGGGGAGAAGGGACGTACCTGCCAGCAGGACGCACACGACATAAAGGCAGATAGGGATCAGAATAAACGTCTGCGTAGCTCAGTTGGTAGAGCGACTTGTTCCGGAATAAGCGGCCTCGGGTTCGAATCCCGGCGTAGACCAAAAAATGACGGAGAAATTTACTTCGTTATAAGTTCGATGTACTGTGTGTTGTGACGTATTACTCCCGCCATGAGCATTCAACGAACAAGCGAGTTGTGCAGCAGTATCCCTTCTGTTGACTCACACCATACGGGATCAGAGTTGGAAACGTGTCAAAAAGTTTGGACCCTGACTCGACCGCCACATAATTGAACCGGACCCGGACCTGACACTGACAAGTCTGCTTTGAGCTATAAATTCGAATATATCATCATCATCATTGTCAATCATTATTATCAATCCACTGCTGGATGGAAGTCTTTCCAAGTTTCTTCTACAATGGTCTGTCTTGAGCCGGCTTCCTCCATCCACCGATCTCCAACGTGGTCTTCTTCTGGGCCTTTTCCCGTCCCTTGGAGTCCAGTCAAATATTCCGGTTGTTCATCGGTGGTCTGTCCTTCTGGCAATATGTCCAGTTCATTGCCATTTCAGGGATTTTACTCTGTTCGTGATGTCATCCACTCTTGTCCTATTCCTTATCCACGAGTTTCTCTTTCTATCTCTTCTGGTTACACCAAGCCTGTATCTCTCCATGCTTCTTTCAGTTCTCTGCAGTTTTTGTATGTCTTTTTAGTTAAGGCCCACGTCTCTGCTCCTTACGTAAGCACTGGAAGGATAAATTGATCAAACACTTAAGACATAATTGCATATTGCTCTTGAAAAACAAAATGGCACATTGGTCATATTGCTCTTTAAGACATAATGGCATATTGCTCTTGAAAATTACACTGTTTCTTCCAAACGATCTCCAGGCAAATTTTATACGCCGATTAATTTCTTCATCAATGTGACCCTCACTTGATATCTGCTGTCCAAGATAAATGTAGATATCGGTTATCTCCAGCTTTTCCCCATCAATCGATAAATCTTCATTTCTTGTTAAAGAATTGTACATCACTTTGTCTTCTGAAAGTTCATTTTGAATCTGACGTATAATTTAAATGACCTCTGAAAGGTTCTTTGAAATATTTTTTTCTAGTCAAAAACAAAACGGAAATAAAACCGGGTCGAAATCCGAGTAGATTCCAGTGGTCGAAATCCCACTGGATCTACAATTGATAAGGACAACACTGCTCTTTAGTGGTGGATGTGGAATCCTGCATCAGAGAGCTTTTCTTCTCGAAACCTGCCAAATGTACTATCCAGGGCGGTATTAGCGTCTCAGTGGGCCCCTAGGCTACGACATGTCACTGGAACCTTAGTCTACGACATCTCAGTGGGCCCCCAAAAAAGTTATGATGGACAATCGTAGATACATGTACTTGGAGTGCCACTTTTCCAAAATAAGAAATCAACGTTGCCAACGTTTTGTACAAGTTTTGTACAGTTTTGTACACCCAAAAGAAAATTTTGTACACCACCGGAAGTGGTACTTTTCGGTTTTTTAAAAGTGGCACTCCAAGTACATGCTGGAGTGCCACTTTTTCGAAATCGAAAATAAATACTGCCAAAGTTTTGTACTAGTTTTGTACAGTTTTGTACACCCAAAAGAAAATTTTGTACACCACCGGAAGTAGTACTTTTCGGCTCTCTAAAAGTGGCGCTCCAAGTACATGCTGAGTGCCACTTTCTCAAAATCGAAAATAACTACTGCCAAAGTTTTGTACTAGTTTTGTACAGTTTTGTACACCCAAAAGAAAATTTTGTACACCACCGGAAGTAGTACTTTTCGGCTCTCTAAAAGTGGAGCTCCAAGTACATGCTGAGTGCCACTTTCTCAAAATCGAAAATAACTACTGCCAAAGTTTTGTACTAGTTTTGTACAGTTTTGTACACCCAAAAGAAAATTTTGTACACCACCGGAAGTGGTATTTTTCGGCTCTTAAAAGTGGCACTCCAAGTACATGCTGGAGTGCCACTTTTTCGAAATCGAAAATAAATACTGCCAAAGTTTTGTACTAGTTTTGTACAGTTTTGTACACCCAAAAGAAAATTTTGTACACCACCGGAAGTAGTACTTTTCGGCTCTCTAAAAGTTGCGCTCCAAGTACATGCTGAGTGCCACTTTCTCAAAATCGAAAATAACTACTGCCAAAGTTTTGTACTAGTTTTGTACAGTTTTGTACACCCAAAAGAAAATTTTGTACACCACCGGAAGTGGTACTTTTCGGTTTTTAAAAGTGGCACTCCAAGTACATGCTGGAGTGCCACTTTTTCGAAATCGAAAATAAAAACTGCCAAAGTTTTGTACTAGTTTTGTACAGTTTTGTACACCCAAAAGAAAATTTTGTACACCACCGGAAGTAGTACTTTTCGGCTCTCTAAAAGTGGCGCTCCAAGTACATGCTGAGTGCCACTTTCTCAAAATCGAAAATAACTACTGCCAAAGTTTTGTACTAGTTTTGTACAGTTTTGTACACCCAAAAGAAAATTTTGTACACCACCGGAAGTAGTACTTTTCGGCTCTCTAAAAGTGGCGCTCCAAGTACATGCTGAGTGCCACTTTCTCAAAAATCGAAAATAACTACTGCCAAAGTTTTGTACTAGTTTTGTACACCCAAAAGAAAATTTTGTACACCACCGGAAGTGGTATTTTTCGGCTCTTAAAAGTGGCACTCCAAGTACATGCTGGAGTGCCACTTTTTCGAAATCGAAAATAACTACTGCCAAAGTTTTGTACTAGTTTTGTACAGTTTTGTACACCCAAAAGAAAATTTTGTACACCACCGGAAGTAGTACTTTTCGGCTCTCTAAAAGTGGCGCTCCAAGTACATGCTGAGTGCCACTTTCTCAAAATCGAAAATAACTACTGCCAAAGTTTTGTACTAGTTTTGTACAGTTTTGTACACCCAAAAGAAAATTTTGTACACCACCGGAAGTAGTACTTTTCGGCTCTCTAAAAGTGGCGCTCCAAGTACATGCTGAGTGCCACTTTTCAAAAATCGAAAATAACTACTGCCAAAGTTTTGTACTAGTTTTGTACAGTTTTGTACACCCAAAAGAAAATTTTGTACACCACCGGAAGTGGTACTTTTCGGCTCTTTAAAAGTGGCACACCAAGTACATGCTGGAGTGCCACTTTTTCGAAATCGAAAATAAATACTGCCAAAGTTTTGTACTAGTTTTGTACAGTTTTGTACACCCAAAAGAAAATTTTGTACACCACTAGAAGTGGTACTTTTTGACTCTCCTTTGTAGCCCTCGAGCATGTACTTGGAGTGCCACTTTTCCAAAAAGGAAAATAAGCACTGTTTTAGTTTTGTACAGTTTTGTACACCCCAAAAAATATTTGTACACCACCGGAAATAGTTCTTTTTGGCTCTCCTTTGTGGCCCTCGAGCATGTACTTGGAGTGCCATTTTTCCGAAAACGAAAATAAACACTGCCAGAGTGCAGTCCTAGTTTTGTACAGTTTTGTACACTCAAAAGAAAATTGTGTACACCACCGGAAGTAGTACTTTTTGATTTTTCTTTGTGGCCCTCGAGCATGTACTTGGAGAGCCAATTTTCCAAAATTGAAAAAAAAACACTGTTAGAGTGTTGTCCTAGTTTTGTACACCCAAAAGAAAATTTTGTACACCACCGGAAGTGGTACTTTTCGACTCTCCTTTGTGGCCCTCGAGCATGAACTTGGAGTGCCACTTTTCCAAAATTAAAAAAAAACACTGCCAGAGTGATGTCATAGTTTTGTACACCCAAAAGAAGATTTTGTACACCACCGGAAGTGGTACTTTTTGACTCTTGATTTTCGAAGCAGTAGCTTAAATGGTTAACTAATTTGATTAATATTCCTAGTTTGTTGCATATAAAACACACTTTTGTAATAACCCAGAAGCCGAACGGCCAAGTTGGAAGAATCACCAAAAGAATTTATGTTTAAAATCTCCTTTCCCTTAATTTTCCACTCAATGAAAGTTCGAAGGTCATCTTTATAAAAAATCGTCACATTGTGACTCATCATTTGACACAAAATAGCTCTTAGATCAACATATAGCAACAATACGTATTCGTTTAAATCTCTTTCTTTATATCAGTTCCCCACAATTACTTGCAATGTTTCTCTCTACACCCTCCCCCCATTTTTACAATCAAGGTTGTCTATAAATTTTGCTGTGACTCACTGTCAGTGTCGCTAAAATGTACAAGCTGTTAGAGAAGTAGCGGACTCTTCAGTGTGAAAATCTTTAGTTTAGAAGCAACTCGAAAGGAGGGTTAAGTTACAGGTATAAGTCACAGACTGAAATTCAAGCAATTTGAATTTCTGCGCAATGTTTTTTTCAATCTAGTGGTTTTCAGTTTAAACAAAATTTTTATATTTAAGCATTGCTTTGTAGAAATAAAAAGATATTCAGTGAAACTTCGGCTATGCGTACTCCAGTTATATTTTTTGATATTTATACGTAATTCTGCATTAGTCCCGATATTTTACTGTATTTTTCTAAGCTTTTCCAATTCGATAATAGCTAATTAATTCATCTATACGCTTTTTGCGATGTATATAAATTTTGTAATTTCTGATTATCACAAACTCACAGTTCTTTGATTCGTTTACGTAACCGGTATATCACAAGTTTGAGAGAATCGAGACAGCGTTACTGAGTTCTTGGTGCAGCCAAAGTTGAACCTTCATCCCATCAAAGAAGGGTATGCTGTTTACTTTCGGTTAGCGTTCTTGTGTTCCTTCTTCGTGCAAAAGTTGAACCTTGACCTCATCAGAGAGGGATATGTTGTTTAGTTTCGGTTTGGATGAAAAATTTATTTCGCAATCTTTGCTCTGAATAAAACGTGCACTTAGGCAAGCTACAACTCTTGGCATGGTGCGGACGTCTTTTTGTTGTTGTAGTTCAGAGGTGCATTTCACCAGCCCCCCACCACGGAATTTTTTAATTTTTCAGACAAAATTCGTTTGTACCACGTATGAACCGGAATGAACTCGGTTTTTTTCGTTTGAACCGCAAAAGTTTTGGAGATATTTAAAAAACAAAGTGGGGGGGTGAAACGATAGCCCCCCCACCATGGAATTTTAAAATTTTTTTTGCACCATTCGTTTGTACCACGTATGAACCGGAATGAACACAATTTTTTTCGTTTGAACCGCAATAGTTTTTGAGTTATTTAAAAAACAAAGTGGGGGCTGGTGAAATGGTACCCCCAAAAAATAGATATTTCAAATTTCAGCATAGCCATTCGTTAATAAATCGTATGAACCGGAATGAACTCCATTTTCATCGTTTGAACCACAATAGTTTTTGAGATATTTAACAAATAATATTGAGAATTTGCATATAAATATAGGAGGCCGACCATTTCACCAGCCCCCCCCCCTCATGGAAATTCAAAATTTCGAAAATAGCCATTCGTTAGTAAATCGTATGAACCGGAATGAACTCCATTTCTATCGTTTGAACCGCAATAGTTTTTGAGATATTTAAAAAATAATATTGAGAATTTGCATATATACAGAAAGACCGACCATTTCACCAGATCCCCACCATGGAAATTAAAAATTTCAAAATAGGCATTCGTTAGCAAATCGTATGAGCCGAACAGAACTCCATTTTCATCGTTTGAACCGCAATAGCTTTTGAGATATTTAAAAAAGAATGTCACAGGCCTACACCATTTACCCCCCCACCCCCATTTCATCATGGAAATTCAAAATTTCAAAATAATCATTCGTTAGCTAATCGTATAAACCGAAAAAAACTCCATTTTCTTCGTTTGAACCGCAATAGTTTTTCAGATATTTAACAAATAATGTTACAGGCCGACCATTTCACCCCCCCCCCCTCATCATGGAAATTCAAAATTCCGAAATAGCCATTCGTTAGTAAATCGTATGAACAGGAATGGACTCCATTTTTATCGTTTGAACCGCAACAGTTTTTTTCTTGGAGATTTAACGACCACCGTGAGCAACTCAATGGGCTATAAGCAGTCGCCCGTCCCTAATTCAGGGTCACTGGTTCCAGGGAAGGGAGAGAGCCAGTGCCGTAAGACAAACACAACATCCATGCCTGACCGGGATTCGAACCCGGACCCCTTACGGACGAACGATCGAGGCCAGCGCCTTAGACCACTGCGCCACCGGGGCGGCTGGGGAGACCTTCATCCAGTAGTGGATTCAAAGCAGTTGACAATGATGATGATATATATATATCATTGTCAACCATTATCAATCCACTGCTGGACGAAGGTCTCCCCAAATTTTCTCCACAACGGTCTGTCTTTTGCCAGTCTCCTCCATGTCACTCCCGCATACTTTCGAATTTCATCCACCCATCTCCCATGTGGTCTTCTTCTGGGTCTTTTCCTGTCCCTTGGAATCCAATCTAAAATTTCGGCTGTCCATCGATGGTCTGTCCTTCTGGCAGTATGTCCAGCCCATTGCCATTTCAGGGATTTTACTCTGATCATGATGTCTTCCACTCTTGTCATTTTTCGGATTCACGAGTTCCTCTTCTTATCTCTCCTGGTTACACCAAGCATGCACCTGTCCATGCTGCTTTGAGTTGTCTGCAGTCTTTGTATGTCTCTTTTAGTTAAGGTCCACGTCTCTGCACCATACGTAAGCACTGGAAGGATGCATTGATCAAACACTTTTCTTTTAAGACATAATGGCATATTGCTCTTAAAAATTATGATGTTTCTTCAAAAAAGCTCTCCAGGCAAGTTTTGTACGCCGACTAATTTCTTCATCAATGTGACCCTTACTTGATATCTGCTGTCCAAGATAAACGTACGTGTCTGTTATCTCCAGCTTATCTCCATCAATCGATAAATCTTCATTTCTTGTAAAAGCATTGAACATCACTTTTGTCTTCTGGAAGTTTATTTTTAATCCCACTTCTTTACTCTTGTCAGTTCCTGGATCGTGGATCATACTCTGCAGCTCTGATGGGGTAGTTGCAAAAATGACTACGTTATCAGCAAAACAAAGGTGGGTTAGATAATCTCCATTAATCTTTATCCCTTTGTTTTCCCAGTTCAGTATTGAAAGACCTTTTCCAATGTGGCATTAAAGAACTTCGGAGATATGGTGTCACCTTGTCTCACTCTCTTTCCAATTTTTATGTGTGTTGTATTTTCAAACAGCCGAATATTTGCACTTGCATTTTCATAGATGTTATTAATAATATTAATGTATGCATCTTCAATACCGCAGGATTTCAGAGCCATTGTAACTGCTGATGGTTTCACCGAATCAAAGGCTTTTTCATAATCGATAAAAGCCATGCACAATGGAAGTTCATATTCCCTCGCTCTTTCAACTAGTTCTCTCAGTACATGGATATGATCTATTGTGCTGTAGCCACTCCTGAATCCAGCTTGTTCTCTCGGTTGAGCCATGTCCAGTGTTACCTTCAAGCGGTGTGAAAGAACTTTAGTGAAGATTTTATAAACTACTGATAGGAGGCTGATAGGTCTGTAGTTTCCGAGATCCTCAATGTCACCTTTCTTATGTAGCAGGATCATTGTAGCGGTGTTCCAACCCTCAGGAATCTTTCCTTCATTAAGGCATCGAGTGAAAATTTGGGCGAGTACTGTTTCGATTTCTCCACTTGCTTCTTGTATGATGTCTACAGTAATTCCATCTTCTCCTGGAGCTTTTCCCCGCTTCATGTTCTTGATTGCATGTGCAACTTCTGCTGGAAGGACTGGAGGAACTCTGGTACTGGTATCTTTCATGATGTCTGGAGTGCATGTATCATCCCTTTCATATAATTTGGAGTAGAAATCTTTCACTCTTGTCAAACTTTCGCCTCTATTTCTTGTTACAGAACCATCTTCTTTTCTCAGTGCCATAATCTGTTTTCTTTCCTTACTGAGATGTCCCTTTGCTATCTTTAGGCTTTGGTTGTTTTCAATTGCTTTCCTCACTAGTTCACAGTTGAATTTTCTTACGTCTTCAGTGATACTTTTTCTTACTGTCTTTCATAGCTCTATATATTCCACTTTGGAAGTCACATCTTCTTTAGTTGTCCTCATCTCTCTTCTTTTTTGCATCAACATTTTCGTTTTTCCTGATAATTTATTTACATGCAACTTGTTCTTAGACACAGCTAATTTTGTTGCTGTTTCCATAAGAGCTTTGGTTACTGTTCTGTTAACTTCAGAGATGTCCACTTCTTCCGATGTTAGGCCTTCTAAAGCAGAGAACCTGTTCTTCAGTTCCAACTTGAAGGTATTATGGTGTTTTTTAAGGTTGGTTATGTCAATAGATTTTGTTTGTCTTATGAGCTTGCCACGTTCAAGTTTAGTGTTGAGGTGCATCTTACATCTCACCAATCTATGGTCACTACCTGTGTTGAACTTGTTTAGCACACTGCAGTCTTCTATGACGAATTTTTTGTTACACATAATAAAATCAATTTCACTTGTCGTCCCATTTGGATGTCTCCATGTCCATTTCCTGTGTGGCTTTTTCTTGAAGAAGGAGTTCAAACCCTTCTGCCTCTGCAAACTCAACGAGAGTATTTCCACGCTGGTTTCTGTTGCCGTGACCGAATTTACCTACTGAAGTTTCATTCTGTTGCCGTTGCCCTATTTTTGCATTGAAATCTCCCATAATTATTTTCAAGTGCTGCTTACCTTTATTATTTAGATGACAAATTTCCTCATAAAATTCTTCAATTTCTTCTTCAGGATGACTTGTGGTGGGTGCATAAGTTTGAATAATCTGAGCCTGGTATCTTTTCGAGAGTTGGATAACAAGTCGTGCAGCTCTGTCAGAGGAACTTTCAACTTCTACAACTTTATCCTTCAGTTTCTTGTTTATTATAAATCCAACACCACTGGTTCTGCCAGTATCTGTCCCACGATAGTAGAAGAGATGTCCACTTTTCAGTTCGATATAAACGAACGAAGAGTTACATCCGCAGGTGTGGCGGAATTAGCACGCATCCCATTGCTTGGAAAGACGACGCATCCCATTGCTGGGAAAGACAACGCATACCGTCTGGAAAGAGGAACTTTAGTTTCTCCTTGAACCATTTGGATCTGTCAACATGAAAGTCACATGTTGACAGATCCGGGGCTATAGGCTGGAGTGGTGCAGAACCTCTCACCCTTTCCGTGCTAACGCATCCTGCATAATGTGTGCAACAGAATCACACCACGCGAAAGCATGCCAGGTCACCCATTCTTGATTGCTTTATGCAGCTTGTCCACTGTGTCGATGTAGTGGTTGGCATTGCTGTTCCACGTGAGGCTCTTTAAAGTCCACCAACAAAAGCCCTTCATGGTCAAAAAATGCGGTCAGCATAACCTCCCCGGCGGAGTCCTGTGACTTGAATTTTTATGTGTTTTGGTGATCCGGGATGTTTCCATTGCATGCTCGCTGGTTTGCTGGATGGCTCAAAGTGGTGGCACCGCGATTCGTCACCTGCCACTATGCGCGATATAAATGCATCACCCTCTGCTTTGTAACGCAGCAAGTGGTTCAAACTCCAACCCATACATTCTTCCTTATGGTGGTCAGTCAGCATCCGCGGGATTAATTGTAAACATACTTTCCGATATTGCAGTATCTTCGTAACCACAGTTTGAACTGTAACAAATGTCATAGCAAAGTCCTCCATTTGCGAACGTCAGCCCCGACGACGGTTTTACATGCATTTCTTTCTCGGTGTGGGCGCATTGTTTGTGTTATTCGCACGCTCCCCGCCGATCAAGGTGATCGTCCTTATTTAGGCTTCCGATGCCAAGCCTTAGTTCTCTTCCCTGATATGGACTCCATTACTTCCTGCCCCACTGCTTTCCAGGTGCTTTGTGTTTATCACAATGTCGTTATAAACGTGTTCACTGCGTATCATTGCTTCTCATGTAAAACGCTTGGTCATCATCGCTTGCAGTGTCCGCTCACCTCTTCTTGTTCTTCCTCAACGGCTGCTCAAGTGCCCATCACAGAACCCCCTTCTTCACTTCCGGGCACCACGCCTGCGCTTGTTTCGCTTCCACCTTCTTAGTCTTCATCTCGATTGTCGTTGCCTTCCTCTGCAGGTCTTTTTTCCTTCTCCACTAGCGTTGCCTCTTGTGGATACATCTGGATCTACTGCTCCTGCTTCGGTGCCTTCGTCTGTCTTGCTTTCTTCTTCGTCGTCTGTTGTCTATGCTTTGTCACATCCCGTTGCCGACCTTTCTCCGCCTGTTCAGGTGCTGCCTTCTTTGTTTTCGCACGTCACCTCGTCAATCCCAACCCCAGGATTCTCTGCTCCATCATCTTCGCTGTGTACGTCAGCCTCGTCGCCCTCAGACGTTCATCCTTTCTTCAACCGTTCCAGTACTCCGGTGTGTTCTCCGCCCGTTTCACCTTCTCCGAGCTCTTCTGATGCCTCTAGTATTGTTGCCTTCCTTTCGATTTCTGGTCCCGTGATCGGTCCCCGCTTTCCAGCACAGCTACTCTTCTGGATTTGTGTGAAGCCTCACCTTCACCAGCTCCTGTTGCCCCATCAGTTGCCTCTTTGCTTGCGTTATGCGCACATGATCCAGATCTTCCTTGTCAGACTTCTCACTTGCTGTCGGTTACTCCTTCTTCATCACCACGTCCCTGTTGGTACTGCTTCTAATAAGAAGTGCCGTCGTCGCTCTAATCGAGAGACTCGTACTAAGCGAACCGCGGTCGCTCAGCCTTCTCTTCATCGTTCTTCAGGTTCCGCTCCTAATTCTACTGTTGCTGCTTTCGCCGACCTTATTGGTACTCCCTCCGTTTCCACTGCAATTGTCGCTCGCCTCCAAGCTGTCCCTGGGTATTCGAAGATTCTCTTCCCAGATGCTGCCAACCCTTGTTCTTTGCCTCTTCTTGTGACGCTGGTTTGGATCCCCTTCTTGACTCACATGATCCAGCTGATTACTCGAATATGATCGAGGATATTCGCTGCTTCCTCCAAGTTTTCGTTGACTTCACGAGATCTTACCCCTGAGATATTTCGTTATTAAAGTTTTTTTAATTGCTACCTTGGTGATACTCAAAATCGCCTCATTGATCTGGTTCTGACCGATTAGTTTCTGTCTGCACTTGCATGATGTTTCGCTTCCTGTCGTCTTTGCCTTGCTGCTGTTCCGTCTAACTCCTTTGCATGTTTCTGTTATGCGTTGTACCCAACCTTTTTCTTTCCGTTGTATCCTATGTACCGCCATGTTTTCTCCGTTTTCTCCACATCTCGGTTCTTTCAAACATCCGCCCGGTGCCTACTTCCGTGAACCCGTCACATCGTTTTGTTCACAGAGCTTCTTCCTATGTGCATTGTTATGCGCGATTCTTCTCTTATACCTTTCGTCACTGTCCTGGATTGCTCTATGTTGCTGTTCGCACCCAGTTAGTTTTTTCAGGTGTTCCGTGGGTTTGTTTTTCCTGTCTCGTCGAGCATTTGTCTTATGTCATGCCATGTGCCTCAGCATACCTTCTACTGTTGTGCTACGTTACTTGCTCATCCAGTGTGACTCATCTCGTCCGATACTTATCGTTATTGCTTTGCCTCATGCTAATTGATTGCCCCGTGCTGTTACCTACACCATGCCATCTTTGCAAGTGTTATCTGTTGCACCTCGTTTTCTGCTTTTCATGCTGCGCCCGGGAGCATGAAAAGCAGCTTCCAGTTCGATGTATTCTCCATCTCCATGTCCGTCGTTCCTTCTGCTCAGTGACTGTTCCAGTGTGCTTCGCCTATCACAGATTGCCTTGTGCTGCTCGTTCAGCTTCGTTTATCTTTGTATGTCCTGATTGGCTTTTACAGACTGCTTTGTGCTGCTCGTCCAGTACCGTTATTCTTATTGTTTTATCATGCCATTTATTTTCCGTTCTCCTGTGTACTAGTCCTCGATACCTAATAAAGCAACGTCACGTTGTTTTTGGAATGTCTTTTCAACTGCTGGGGTTCAAAGCTAGAAACGGGGAGTTCTTTCAGCTAATGTCAGGAACGAATGAAAGACTTTGTGCAAAACAAATTACTTCTTCATTATCCTCCATTACCCTTATTACAAATATCTCAAAAACTATCAAGATTCGAACGATGAAGAAGGAGATCTTTCTGATTCACACCATGCTAACGAATAGCTATCCTGAAATGGGAAATGTCCAGGTTGGGGTGGGCGGGGGGGGGGGAGGCAGGTGAAATCGTGGGCTACTAACATTCTTTTTTAAACATCTCCAAAACTATTGCTTTTCAAACTATGAAAATGGCGTTTATTCCGGTTCACACCATTTACTAACGAATGACTATCTTGAAATTTTTAATGAATTTACATGGTGAGAGGGGGGGGGGTGATGGTCGGTCTCGAATATATATATACATAAGTTCTCAATATTGTTATTTTTTTCTCAAAAACTGTTGTGGTTCAAACGATGAAAATGGATTTCCCCTCGGTTCATACGATTTGCTAACGAATGGCTATTTTGAAATTTTGAATTTTTCCATGGGGTGTGCGCAATGGTCGTCCCCCAATTTTCTCAAACTTTTTTTTTTTAAATCTATCAAAAACTGTTGGCCGCTCCGGTGACGCAAAGGTCTAAGCGACGGACTCTGATCATTCGTTCGAACAGGGTCCGGGTTCGACTCCCGGTGAGGCATGAATGTTGTGTTTGTTTTACGGCACTGGCTCTCTCCCTTCCCTGGAACCAGTGACCCTGAATTAGGGACGGGCGACTGCTTATAGCCCATTGAGTTGCTCACGGTGGTCGTTAAATCTCCAATAAAAAAAACTGTTGCGGTTCAAACGATAAAAATGGAGTTCATTCCTATTCATGCGATTTACTAACGAATGGCTATTTCGGAATTTTGAATTTCCATGATGAGGGGGAGGGTGTGAAATGGTAGGCCTGTAATATTATTTGTTAAATTTCTCAAAAACTATTGCGGTTCAAACGATGAAAATGGAGTTCTTTTCGGTTCATACAATTTGCTAACGAATGGCTATTTTGAAATTTTGAATTTCCATGGTGGGGGGCTGGTCTCTCTGTATATATGCAAAATCTTAATATTATTTTTTAAATATCTCAAAAACTATTGCGGTTCAAACGATAAAAATGGAGTTCATTCCTGTTCATACGATTTACTAACGAATGGCTATTTCGGAATTTTGAATTTCCATGATGAAGGGGGGTAAATGGTGTAGGCCTGGGACATTCTTTTTTAAATATCTCAAAAACTATTGCGGTTCAAACGATGAAAATGGAGTTCTTTTCGGTTCATACGATTTGCTAACGAATGGCTATTTTGAAATTTTGAATTTCCATGGGGGTGGGGGCTGGTGAAATGGTCGGTCTCTGTGCGTATATGTAAATTCTATTATTTATTAAATATTTCAAAAACTATTGCGGTTCAAACGATAAAAATGGAGTTCATTCCTGTTCATACGATTTACTAACGAATGGCTATTTCGGAATTTTGAATTTCCATGATGAGGAGGGGCGGGTGAAATGATAGGCCTGTAACATTATTTTTTAAATATCTCAAAACCTATTGCGGTTCAAACGATGAAAACGGAGTCCTTTTCAGTTCATACGATTTGCTAACGAATGCCTATTTTGAAATTTTTAATTTCCATGGTGGGGGCTGGTGAAATGGTCGGTCTTTCTGTATATATGCAAATTCTCAATATTATTTTTTAAATATCTCAAAAACTATTGCGGTTCAAACGATAGAAATGGAGTTCATTCCGGTTCATACGATTTACTAACGAATGGCTATTTCGAAATTTTGAATTTCCATGGGGCGGGGGCTGGTGAAATGGTCGGCCTCCTATATTTATATGCAAATTCTCAATATTATTTGTTAAATATCTCAAAAACTATTGTGGTTCAAACGATGAAAATGGAGTTCATTCCGGTTCATACGATTTATTAACGAATGGCTATGCTGAAATTTGAAATATCTATTTTTTGGGGGTACCATTTCACCAGCCCCCCCACTTTGTTTTTTAAATAACTCAAAAACTATTGCGGTTCAAACGAAAAAAATTGAGTTCATTCCGGTTCATACGTGGTACAAACGAATGGTGCAAAAAAAATTTTAAAATTCCATGGTGGGGGGGGGGGCTATCGTCCCCCCCCACACCACTTTGTTTTTTAAATATCTCCAAAACTTTTGCGGTTCAAACGAAAAAACCGAGTTCATTCCGGTTCATACGTGGTACAAACGAATTTTGTCTGAAAAATTAAAAAAATCCGTGGTGGGGGGCTGGTGAAATGCACCTCTGAACTACAACAACAAAAAGACGTCCGCACCATGCCAAGAGTTGTAGCTTGCCTAAGTGCACGTTTTATTCAGAGCAAAGATTGCGAAATAAATTTTTCATCCAAACCGAAACTAAACAACATATCCCTCTCTGATGAGGTCAAGGTTCAACTTTGCACGAAGAAGGAACACAAGAACGCTAACCGAAAGTAAACAGCATACCCTTCTTTGATGGGATGAAGGTTCAACTTTGGCTGCACCAAGAACTCAGTAACGCTGTCTCGATTCTCTCAAACTTGTGATATACCGGTTACGTAAACGAATCAAAGAACTGTGAGTTTGTGATAATCAGAAATTACAAAATTTATGTACATCGCAAAAAGCGTATAAATGAATTAATTAGCTATTATCGAATTGGAAAAGCTTAGAAAATACAGTAAAATATCGGGACTAATGCAGAATTACGTATAAATATCAAAAAATATAACTGGAGTACGCATAGCCGAAGTTTCACTGAATATCTTTTTATTTCTACAAAGCAATGCTTAAATATAAAAATTTTGTTTAAACTGAAAACCACTAGATTGAAAAAACATTGCGCAGAAATTCAAATTGCTTGAATTTCAGTCTGTGACTTATACCTGTAACTTAACCCTCCTTTCGAGTTGCTTCTAAACTAAAGATTTTCACACTGAAGAGTCCGCTACTTCTCTAACAGCTTGTACATTTTAGCGACACTGACAGTGAGTCACAGCAAAATTTATAGACAACCTTGATTGTAAAAATGGGGGGAGGGTGTAGAGAGAAACATTGCAAGTAATTGTGGGGAACTGATATAAAGAAAGAGATTTAAACGAATACGTATTGTTGCTATATGTTGATCTAAGAGCTATTTTGTGTCAAATGATGAATCACAATGTGACGATTTTTTTATAAAGATGACCTTCGAACTTTCATTGAGTGGAAAATTAAGGGAAAGGAGATTTTAAGCATAAATTCTTTTGGTGATTCTTCCAACTTGGCCGTTCGGCTTCTGGGTTATTACAAAAGTGTGTTTTATATGCAACAAACTAGGAATATTAATCAAATTAGTTAACCATTTAAGCTACTGCTTCGAAAATCAAGAGTCAAAAAGTACCACTTCCGGTGGTGCACAAAATCTTCTTTTGGGTGTACAAAACTATGACATCACTCTGGCAGTGTTTTTTTTTTAATTTTGGAAAAGTGGCACTCCAAGTTCATGCTCGAGGGCCACAAAGGAGAGTCGAAAAGTACCACTTCCGGTGGTGTACAAAATTTTCTTTTGGGTGTACAAAACTAGGACAATACTCTAACAGTGTTTTTTTTCAATTTTGGAAAATTGGCTCTCCAAGTACATGCTCGAGGGCCACAAAGAAAAATAAAAAAGTACTACTTCCGGTGGTGTACACAATTTTCTTTTGAGTGTACAAAACTGTACAAAACTAGGACTGCACTCTGGCAGTGTTTATTTTCGTTTTCGGAAAAATGGCACTCCAAGTACATGCTCGAGGGCCACAAAGGAGAGCCAAAAAGAACTATTTCCGGTGGTGTACAAATATTTTTTTGGGGTGTACAAAACTGTACAAAACTAAAACAGTGCTTATTTTCCTTTTTGGAAAAGTGGCACTCCAAGTACATGCTCGAGGGCCACAAAGGGGAGTCAAAAAGTACCACTTCCTGTGGTGTACAAAATTTTCTTTTGGGTGTACAAAACTGTACAAAACTAGGACAACACTCTGGCAGTGTTTATTTTTGTTTTTGGAAAAGTGGCACTCCAAGTACATGCTCGAGGGCTACAAAGGAGAGTCAAAAAGTACCACTTCTAGTGGTGTACAAAATTTTCTTTTGGGTGTACAAAACTGTACAAAACTAGTACAAAACTTTGGCAGTAGTTATTTTCGATTTTGAGAAAGTGGCACTCAGCATGTACTTGGAGTGCCACTTTTAGAGAGCCGAAAAGTACTACTTCCGGTGGTGTACAAAATGTTCTTTTGGGTGTACAAAACTGTACAAAACTAGTACAAAACTTTGGCAGTATTTATTTTCGATTTCGAAAAAGTGGCACTCCAGCATGTACTTGGAGTGCCACTTTTAAAGAGCCGAAAAGTAGCACTTCCGGTGGTGTACAAAATTTTCTTTTGGGTGTACAAAACTGTACAAAACTAGTACAAAACTTTGGCAGTAGTTATTTTCGATTTTGAGAAAGTGGCACTCAGCATGTACTTGGAGCGCCACTTTTAGAGAGCCGAAAAGTACTACTTCCGGTGGTGTACAAAATTTTCTTTTGGGTGTACAAAACTGTACAAAACTAGTACAAAACTTTGGCAGTAGTTATTTTCGATTTCGAAAAAGTGGCACTCCAGCATGTACTTGGAGTGCCACTTTTAAAGAGCCGAAAAATACCACTTCCGGTGGTGTACAAAATTTTCTTTTGGGTGTACAAAACTGTACAAAACTAGTACAAAACTTTGGCAGTAGTTATTTTCGATTTTGAGAAAGTGGCACTCAGCATGTACTTGGAGCGCCACTTTTAGAGAGCCGAAAAGTACTACTTCCGGTGGTGTACAAAATTTCTTTTGGGTGTACAAAACTGTACAAAACTAGTACAAAACTTTGGCAGTAGTTATTTTCGATTTTGAGAAAGTGGCACTCAGCATGTACTTGGAGTGCCACTTTTAGAGAGCCGAAAAGTACTACTTCCGGTGGTGTACAAAATTTTCTTTTGGGTGTACAAAACTGTACAAAACTAGTACAAAACTTTGGCAGTATTTATTTTCGATTTCGAAAAAGTGGCACTCCAGCATGTACTTGGAGTGCCACTTTTAAAGAGCCGAAAAGTACCACTTCCGGTGGTGTACAAAATTTTCTTTTGGGTGTACAAAACTGTACAAAACTTGTACAAAACGTTGGCAGCGTTGATTTCTTATTTTGGAAAAGTGGCACTCCAAGTACATGTATCTGCCGAAAAGTACTACTTCCGGTGGTGTACAAAATTTTCTTTTGGGTGTACAAAACTGTACAAAACTAGTACAAAACGTTGGCAGTAGTTATTTTCGATTTTGAGAAAGTGGCACTCAGCATGTACTTGGAGTGCCACTTTTAGAGAGCCGAAAAGTACTACTTCCGGTGGTGTACAAAATTTTCTTTTGGGTGTACAAAACTGTACAAAACTAGTACAAAACTTTGGCAGTATTTATTTTCGATTTCGAAAAAGTGGCACTCCAGCATGTACTTGGAGTGCCACTTTTAAAGAGCCGAAAAGTACCACTTCCGGTGGTGTACAAAATTTTCTTTTGGGTGTACAAAACTGTACAAAACTAGTACAAAACTTTGGCAGTAGTTATTTTCGATTTTGAGAAAGTGGCACTCAGCATGTACTTGGAGCGCCACTTTTAGAGAGCCGAAAAGTACTACTTCCGGTGGTGTACAAAATTTTCTTTTGGGTGTACAAAACTGTACAAAACTAGTACAAAACTTTGGCAGTAGTTATTTTCGATTTTGAGAAAGTGGCACTCAGCATGTACTTGGAGTGCCACTTTTAGAGAGCCGAAAAGTACTACTTCCGGTGGTGTACAAAATTTTCTTTTGGGTGTACAAAACTGTACAAAACTAGTACAAAACTTTGGCAGTATTTATTTTCGATTTCGAAAAAGTGGCACTCCAGCATGTACTTGGAGTGCCACTTTTAAAGAGCCGAAAAGTACCACTTCCGGTGGTGTACAAAATTTTCTTTTGGGTGTACAAAACTGTACAAAACTTGTACAAAACGTTGGCAGCGTTGATTTCTTATTTTGGAAAAGTGGCACTCCAAGTACATGTATCTGACAATCGTTATTGAAGTTCGTTGAAACACGAAACTCTAGCAATATGCTTGTGATAATTAATGCGTAGTGCATTCTTCAATTAATAAATTACCT
Organism: Macrothele yani; assembly: GCA_039090855.1. Lineage (NCBI taxonomy): Eukaryota > Metazoa > Arthropoda > Arachnida > Araneae > Macrothelidae > Macrothele > Macrothele yani. The sequence continues at coordinate 40,685,102 of CM077019.1, forward strand.
GCACAGTTTCATAAAAAAAGTCGCCGTATTTTCCATTTCTCACAAGAACATGAGTTAAAGCTTAAGATTCCTAGATTTTGTCTTGGAATTATTAATACACTCATTGCCATAAAAATCCGCGCACCAAAAAAGAGGCATTGAATTGAAATGAGAATTTAGTTGTGAGATGGTACATACCAAGGACACAAGTGATTACAATATCATAGCTGCAGGACGATTTTCCGCGAACAGCTGTGTGTCCGCAGCTCATTGGTGCCAGAGGGGAGCGGAGACTGTCGCGCATTTTTCACAGCGACCGCAGCGCCACAGTGCGACAAAACACACGCAGCTACAACAGTGGTGATGGGAGCAATGCGCCACAGCGAACAGTTCATCGCAGCCTTCTGTGTATGGGCCTGCATAGCTGAAGACCCAGCCGGGTCCCCATGCTCACTGCACGTCATCGCCCACAACTCGTGAAATGGGCCCATGATCATCGAGATTGGACAGTGGAAGAAAATGGCCTGATCTGACAAATCAAGATTCCTGATGTATCACATTGATGGCCTTGAGCAGATTCGCCGATTACCAATGGAGGCTATGGCACCTGGATGCACAATTGGGCGGAAACATGCCGACCCATTATCCCAATAGCACAATCCCTTCTAGCTGTCAGGTATCTGAACATCGGTACAGACAAAGTTCACTCATTCATTGCAAGTGTGTTCCCTGCTGTTGATGGCCATTACCAAAAGGATAACGCGCCACTGCCAGAATCTTCAAGGAGTGGTTCGAGGATTATGCTGATGACTTTCCGTTAATGCCCTGGCCCCTAAATTCACCTGACATGAACACAATCGAACATTTGTGGTTCGACTTGGAAAAGCAGGTTCGCGGTAAATCACCACAACTCCAAAACGTACGGCACCTGGAGGACCTGCTGTTGACATTATGGTGCCAGATGCACCAGGATACCTATAGGCACTTCACCGAATAGATGCCTCGCCAAGTGGCCGCTGTTTTGCGGGCTCAAGGGGTTCCTACTGCTTATTAGGTAGGTGGTCATGATGTAATGGCTCATCGCTGTAGCTTCAGATACACTGAAGTACCAGAAAAACTGCTACAGACGAGCTTTTGCAAAATACATAGCAACGTCACTTATGCGCGTACTCGGTTGCGTCCGCGAGTGCGTATATAAAGCGATAGACATCCTTGCCAGCTGTCAGAGCTGTTTTCGGCATGAGAATGACAAGTAGTAACGATTTAAGCGATTTTCAAAGCGGTGTCATAATTAGCGCTCGTGAGATGGGACAGAGTATATCTGACGTAGAAACGAAGTTCGGATTTTCACGGACGACCATTGCAAGGGTGTACCGTGACTACATGAATTCCGGCAAAACCTCCAACATACGATACCAGTGTGGCCGTAAAAAGGCATTGGGTGAACGTGACCATCGTGGGCTGTCAAGAATTGTTTCAAGCGACACTCTCGCAGGTAGCATCGGAATTCAATGCTGGAACCTCAACAAGCATCAGCGTCCGGACTGTGCAACGTAACCTGCACGATATGGGCTTTGGCAGCAGACGCCAAACTCGAGTCTCCTTGATGGGTGCACGACAAAGAGCTATGCGCCTCTCTTGGGCACGGCAATACCGCCACTGAATAACTGGAAACAAGTAGCCTGGTCAGACGAGTTGCGTTTCCAACTGTATCGGGCAGATGGAGGGATTCGTGTTGGCGCAAACCCCATGCAGCCATGGATCCCTCCTGTCAACAGGGAAGGTGGGGATCCGTAATGGTATGGGGGTGTTTAGCTGGACTTCACTGGGAGCCCTGGTACGTCTACAAACGTCTGTGACCGGCCAACGCTATGTGCGCATTCTTTCTGACGAGGTACACCCGTTCATGTCCTGCATTCATGCTGATGGGTTGGGCCTGTTCCAACACGACAATGCACCTCAACACAAGTGTCGGGACGCCCCATTATGGTTAGAGGAGCATTCATCTGAGTTTGGGGTATTGCCATTTCCATCCATGTCCCCAGATCTGAACGTGATAGAACACATTTGGGATGCCATTGAACGCGCTATCGAAAACAGGAATCAGAGACCTCCGAATACACCCGAATTGTGGAACGCTCTGCAGGAAGTATAATGTGCATTGCATACAGCATATTTCCAGAAGTTAGTGGAGTCCATGCTCCGTCGTATTTCTGCAGTCCTGCGCTCCCGTGGGGGACCTACCAAGTATTAAACTGGTGAACCAGTTTTTCTGGCACTTCAGTGTATGTACACTCAAAAGACAAAACTTCAGAGATATAAGCGTTGGACAGTTTATATTGATATCTCTGTGCAGAGTGGAACAGATCCAAACCGAACGCAGGTGACAAATAGAACGACAGGGCTTCTCAACAGTGCATAGCAATCGAAGAACATGAGTAAATGTAAAGACCAGAAAGAGACTTTTATAGTGGACGCGTTGTCGGCGCAAGACAAATGGGTTATTCTATCGTCCAAGTGGTAAGACATGGGAGTTCCCCTTGGGAAACCCTATCAAGGGTGAACCGCGAGTATACCATCGATAAACGTACCAGAGCCCAGAGAGCAATCGCTGTCCGACCACACGCCATTGATGACAGTGATCGATGTACTCTGTCTAGGCTCGTACAGACCAATCGCTTGATAACGATGGAGCAAAGTACAACCCGGATAAATGTCAGAACCTCAAGCAGCTTCAGCGAGCGAACTATACGATGCACGCTGCACACCCTGGGTAACGGGAATTGACGAACTACCCGTGTGACACTGGTCACTGTTCGTCATCGGACATTACGCCTTGCCTGGTGCCAAGAACATCAAACAAGTTAGTAAAATCATGCAATGCATTGATTATGATACGCTTTCCAACATACCAGAAATTATTACTCAAGTTATGTGGATAATGGCTGTGGAATAAATCTTGCTCCTGTGTCCTGACCTTTGACCCCATTTCGATGATATTCAACAGAACCGGTTCACTATACCTCCGGAACAACATGATAAAATTCTGTTGCAATACAAGCAGTTTTACGCAAGTTATGAGAATAATGGCTCTGCAATAAATCTAGCTTTTGTGCAATGACCTTTGACCCCATTTCGTTGATATTCAACAGAACCGGGCTACTATACCTCCGGAACAACATGATAAAGTTTTGTCCCAATCCAAGCATTTTAGGTAAGTTATGATGCACAAGGGCAATTGAATGGATCCCGCTTTTATGTCCTGACCTTTGACCCCAGTCCGCCCATTTTCAATAGGGCTCGTGCCCAGGAGGTTCCTTACCACATACTAATATTTCATTGAAATCGAACAATTTTTAAGCAAGTTATGACGCATAAGAGCAATGGAATGGATCCTGCTCCTATGTCCTGACCTTTGACCCTGCTTCGCTCATTTTCAATAGATTTCGTACCCAGGTGGTCCCCTACCACATACTAAAATTTCGTCAAAATCGAACCATTTTCACGAGAGTTATCGTGCGGACGGACAAAGCTGCAGCACATCCTCTTCTTCAACCTACGGTTGGAAAGCGTAAAAAAGGATCTTTGCAGAGTGGCGCTGCATCTTGTGATCAGATGAATCCCGTTTTCAGCTGCACCGAGGTGATGAGAGGGTGCAGGTGTGGAGCTGACAGCATAAGACTATGACTCAGTCGTTCCAGGTCGGCTCTATTCAAGACCGAATGGAATAAATCCCGCTCCTATGTTCTGACCTTTGACCCCATTTTAACCATTTTCAATAGGATTCGTTTCCGCGTTGTCCCCTACCACATACTAAAATTTCATCGAAATCGAACCATTTTTACGTAAGTTATGACGCATAAGGGCAATGAAATGGATCCCGCTCCTATATGACCTTTAACCCCATTTCGCCCTTTTTAAATAGGGTTCGTCGGCAGGTGGTCCCCTATCACGTACTAAAATTTCATCGAAATCGAACTATTTTTACGTAAGTTATGACGCATAACTGCAATGGAATGGATCCCTCTCCTACATCCAGACCTGTGACCCCTTTTTGCCCATTTTCAATAGGGTTCGTCCCCAGGTGGTCCTATACCAGATACTAAACTTACTTTTATCGAAATCGAACCGATTTTACGCGGGTTATCGTGCGGACAGACGGACAAAGCTGGAGCATATACTCTTTTTCAACCTACGGTTGGAAAGCGTAAAAAACGGAAGTTATGAATCATCAGTCTACCCTGCAGCGAAAAACAAATTTTCAAAGACGATTAATAGATGGAATCATATGGTGTCCACAGGCGGATGGATATATTGATATTAATAGAGTGCGCACTTTTGCATATTTCATTTATCAAAGGACACATTAAAAAATTTAACGACAGGCAATTACTCTCTCCGTAAGACACAATTTTTCTTTTGGTCCAAAAACTTTCTACTGGTTTAATGATGTAGAAGCAATTAACCGCCATGCCATAAAGATATATTTTTTTTTTTTTTGTGAGGTACAACAAACAGATATGGCGATAGGCAAAATTACCTGCCTGAACGCGATAATAATAAATCTTAGATTACAAATTACGCCTTAGTTTCATCGTTCTTTGTGTAGTCAGGAATCTTAAATGAGTTGTAACGATCTTTAGGAAATTTTCTAAACTTCCCCTTTCTTGTTTCTACTTTGCTGTTTTAATCTTCGTGTTATCTACTGATGTCATTTCGTACGACACGAATGCTAAAATAGTTCTGCGTTTTCGATAATTATTTGGCTTCTTGCTGGTTCCCAAATATGTCTGGATTTCTAACACAATAGCTCCCCAAGGCCTGTTATTAAATAGAAAGTGAATGGTTTGGCAGATGTCTTTGACATGTGTCATCTGCGCAGATAAGCTGAACGCGACTTGAGCAGAGAATCTCGCGCTGTATTCAGACAGTATCAAACCGTTTGCCCCGTGAAAAGCCAACAACTGGAAGAAGACTGACTCGTTTACTTCGAAGCAGGTGATTTTTTCTTCAATTATTTTAAAACAAAATATAAAGTTTAATCTCTTTAATCTCCCTCATGAGACTTCAGTTTTCAGAGCTTTATTTTCATTCATAAAGAAATTTACTTGTGTTATAAATCTCCAAATGATCAAAGGGTATGTTGTTTTTATCATGAAATACGTATTTTAAAACGCTATCTGGAGTATCAGATTTATGCTAAAGTGGAGCAGAAGTTGATTATTCCTTCGAAAGCACAGTGCGTTTAAATGAGATATCTCTATCATCACTAGGACTAAAGTAAATTACTTTGTGCGATCATTAATTACCAGCATAGCCACCTCGGTTGCACAGTGGTTTAAATATTAACTTCTAACCATTCGCCCGGTTCAAATCACAGTTTGAAACGGGTCAAAAATTTGGTCCCGCCCCTGACCTGGACAAATTTGCTTTGAACTATAAATTCGAAACTCAGTTTGCAATTACACTATCTACCAACAAGTAATTGGACACCTGTGATAGCAAAGGAAAACGAAGTTTATTCACCTTCAATAGTTGTTCGGCGATTGCAGCTGCGACCCTCTGGGGCATACTCTCAACCAGGCGTTGTACGACGGCTAGCGTTATTTTCTTCCACTCGGCTTGGAGAAGACAGGTCAGTTCCTTCACCGATTTCGGACGGTGGGGGCACCCCTTAAGTCGACGCTCCAACTCGTTTCAGAGGTGCTTGATAGGGTTAAGGTCCGGGCTCTGCGCAGGCCAGTCCATTCGATCAACCCCATTGTCACCATACCAAGCCATGGTGGACCTCGCAACATGACAGCTGACATTGTCGTCCTAAAAGTAACATGGGTCCCCACCGTAAAACTGCCACAACGTAGGAAGCGCATGGTCATCCAAAATGGTGCAGTAGGTCTCGGCGTTGAGTCTACCAGGAATTGCGACCAAGGGTCCAGTGCCATACCAGGAGAAACACCCCCATAGCATAATTCCACCACCGCCGAGCTTCACAGTAGGCACAATACATTCCGGCAGGAGGCGTTCTCCAGGCAGACGCCAAACCCAGACCCTGCCATCCGAACGGTAAAGAGAGAACCTTGATTCGTCGCTGCAGAGAACCTGTTTCCACTTTTCAACTGTCCACGTTCTTTGCACCACGTTAGCCGAACAGCGCTATTGGAATTGGTGATCAAAGGCTTGTGCGCGGCAGCACGTCCATGATAACCGAGCAGTTTGGCTTCCTTACGGATGGTATTCATCGAAAGAACACTGCCGGATGCCTGTTGAAACTCATCGCGAATGTGGCCCATCGATTTGGTGCGGTTCTTTAGAATTTATCTGGCCAGCACCCGCCGGTCTCTAACTCCCAGTTTTGTGGGTCTGCCGGGTCGGGGCACATTCCGACAGTCACCTCTCATCTTCCATTTGCCAATCACGTAGGCCACTGTCGATTTTGGGTACTTCAACTCGCTGGATATGTCACGTATGGATCGGCCGGCCATTTCTGTGATACCCGACGATTACACCTTTCTAGAAATCAGAGAGCTCCGAACTGCGTGGCATCTTGCATGCGACTGGGTGCGTTGTTGTTTCCCACAAGACATTTAACGGCGGCGGCCGTGACGTGTATCAGAACCACAGATATCGTCGATTGCAGGCTTGATCATATCCCCCTACAAAAGACTGGATTTTTCTTGGCAGCCGCCTGTCACATGGACATTTCTGTCTTATGTCCAGTTGTGCTCGAAGCTACCTTTTCAATAAAGTGTCTTTGCTTCCTTTGGATTCCTTGTTTGACGGTTTTGCTCACTTGTCCCATATTCTTACATCTTAGGGATCTTATGGTATGATTTGAGTCGGTGTTGAGCACTTCTGCACGACGTTACATTCGAAAAACCGTCTCGTCCTTAATTTTTGCACGCCAGTGTAGAATTAGAGGGTGCTATCATACGTTATTGTGCCGTCCGTTTTCCCGGATCTGTTTTCTTTTTTTCCCCCATTTTTTTTTCTTTGGTGAAAAAATAGTCCGTCTTTCAGGATATGATACGTCAGTATTTTCTTTTTTAATTGCAATACATACTGGAACCACCCATACACACTGGAACCAGTCAGATATGTAACAACTTACCTTAGACCAGATAAGAAATCTTTCGTTTTCACTCTTCAGAATGAATACATTTCTAACCCACCCATTGGTAAAATATTTATACGCATCAAGGCTTTTATAAGCTTTTAGAGCTTTTCCGGTATAACACGAAAAACTGCCTATTAAATAGTTATAAATATCGTGATAGTTCAGATCAGGGAGGTCCGTAGCAATTCAGGTATGTCATATAGATCACCTATGCCATTATTTCTAAGCTTTTCATCGTAACGTTGCTTTTCCACCACATTAAGATAGCAAACTTTGTCAGAAAGAACAGTTTTTTTACGCTTTCCAACCGTAGGTTGAAGAAGCGTATATGCTCCATCTTTGTCCGTCCGTCCGTCCGCACAATAACCCACGTAAAAAAGGTTCGATTTCGACGAAATTTTAGTATGTGGTAGGGGACCACCTGGGAACGAACCCTATTGAAAATGGGCGAAGCAGGGTCAAAGCTCAGGACATAGGAACGGGATCCATTCCATTGCTCTTATACGTCATAACTTGAGTAAAAATTGTTTGATTTCAATGAAATTTTAGTATGTATTAGGGAACCACCAGGGGACGATCCCTATTGAAAATTGGTGAAATTGGGTTAAAGGTCAAGACATAGGAGCTGGATTCATTCCATTGCCTTTAGGCGTCATACCTTGCGTAAAAATGGTTCGATTTCGATGACATTCTAGTATGTGATAGGGAACTATCTGGGGACAAACCCTTTTGAAAATCGGTGAAATAGGGTCAAAGGTCAGGACATAGGAGTTTGATCCATTCCATTGCCTTTATGCGTCATAACTTGCGTAAAAATGGTTCGAATTTCGATTAGATTTTAGTATGTGGTAGGGAACCACCAGGGCATGAGTCCTAATAAAAATGGGTGGAATGGGGTCAAAGGTCAGGACATAAAAGCGGAATCCATTCCACTGCCTTTATGCGTCATAACATGCGTAAATATGGTTCGAATTCGATGAAATTTTAGTATGAGGTAGGGAACCACCTGGACACGAACCCTCTTGAAAATGGGCGAAATGGAGTCAAAGGTCAGGCAAGGAATAAGAGCCGGATATATTTCATTGCCTTTATGCGTCATAACTTCCGTAAAAATTGTTCGATTTCAATGAAATTTTAGTATGTGGTAGGGAATCACCAGGGGACGATCCCTATTGAAAATTGGTGAAATTCTGTCAAAGGTCAAGACATAGGAGCTGGATTCATTCCATTGCCTTTATGCGTCATACCTTGCGTAAAAATGGTTCGATTTCGATGAAATTCTAGTATGTGATAGGGAATTACCTGGGAACAAACCCTTTTGAAAGTCAGTGAAATAGAGTCAAAGGTCAGGACATAGGAGTTGGATCCATTCCATTGCCTTTATGCGTCATAACTTGCGTAAAAATGGTTCAATTTCGATTAGATTTCAGTATGTGGTAGGGAGCTACCTCGGCACGAGCGCAATTAAAAATGGGCGGAATGGGGTCAAAGGTCAGGACATAAAAGCGGGATCCATTCCTTTGCCTTTATGCGTCATAACATGCGTAAATATTGTTCGATTTCGATGAAATTTTAGTATGTGGTAGGGAACCACTGGGCACGAAACCTATTGAAAATGGGCGAAATGGGGTCAAAGGTCAGGCAGGACATAAGAGCGGGATTTATTCCACTGCCCTTATGCGTCATAACTTGCGTAAAAAGGGTTCGATTTCTATGAAATTTTAGTATGTGGTAAGGAACCACATGTGGACGAACCCTATTGAAAATGGGCGAAATGGGTCAAAGGTCAGGACACTGGAGTGGGATCCATTCCATTGCCATGTGAATCATAACTTACCTAAAATGCTTGGATTGCGACACAACTTTATAATGTTGTTCCGGAGGTATAGTAAACCTGTTCTGTTGAATATCATCGAAATGGGGTCAAAAGTCAGGACACAGGAGCGAGATTTATTCCACAGTCATTATCCACATAAGTTGAGTAATAATTTCTGGTATGTTGGAAAGCGTATCATAATCAATGCATTACATGATTTTACTAACTTGTTTAACTCTATTTACAGTAGCAGCAGCCATTGAAAAGCATGGTGATAGACCAGCTCGGGTACTTTCTAACCACCCGGAAGTCTAGCAGACAGTTTTGTGACGTCACGTGCAAAGGCTCTATTGCCCAACGAGTTGCTCACGGTGGTCGTTCAACCCTCAAACAAGATCTAATAGGGAATTCGTTTCCTAACGCGTGAGGGAGCAATAAAGTTAAACGTCCTACGTCTTCTGTGGGTGTCGGTAAATGACAGATTAAATGATCATTCTCAGAGGTGAAGAACGAACTATTCGATGTGAAGAGTCTTTTGTTGTAAACCAATTGTTCACGAATGGTTCATCTGTACTCTAAATGCAGTTGCCCATACCTAATTTATGGCTACTAATTTTCGGGGGGGCGTGGTGTTGAGAATAATGGAATTTTTCTTTCGAGATTTCAGCTCGGGCCCAGCTGGTACGGCTAGTCAGGAACCTCACTCGGCCATCTTTTCACTCGGCCATCTGGCCGGACACAAGAATCTATACAAACGCAGTCTCTGTTTTGAAACTTTTTCTATGCAGCAGCCAATAAGAACATAATTATTCTTTAACAACTTTTTTCATGAAATTTGAGCTCTAATTCAGTTCGTTTCACCGTCCAACTCATTTATAAAAAGCCCATTTTTGGAATGAATCCTGTTATTGGTCATCCTTTTTATTGCGTCAAAGTATCAGAATACTTGAAAGCAAAAATAAACATTTTTTTCAATTCTAAAACATTTTGCGCTTACTGTTTTAAAGGAAATGTCCATAAGCAGCACAACAGGGGATTGCGTTTGTTAAAAAGCATATCAAATTCAATTTACTTGAAGCAAGTTAAAAGTTCTACAGGATAAACAGAATGATTAGAAATAGTTTCCCAGATTATATCGAAATGCATTGCTTATTAAAGTTGATGTAATATTGACCAAACCATTTCATTAAACTTTCAGTTACTAGTATAAATGTTGTACTATTATGTCATAAGAATATGTCTAGTTTATTCATTAATGATTCTTGAGAAATAATTTATTTAATATGTCTTTTAACAATGCCCATTAATTATGGAATTTGGTTTCCTTATTCGAAAACACACAAGTAGGGATTTTTTGCACATTATTACTTCGTAATGAGGTAAAATAACGACAATGCTTAAATTTCCCTTCTGCAACCTGCTTAGATTGCATCGCCCTATTCATGACCATTCTCAACAGCAACGCACAACTGCGGAACCCATCCGATTGTTTTCCCATTCCACAAAATCATTCCCCTTTTGTCTCTCTCCCGAATTTTAATTACTTTATAAAACTTATAATCTGTTATTTAAGTAACTCGATTTACAGACTGAATTTTAAGCAGTTTTCACCTTCAATATTTAACACTCAATTTTTAAATCTATCTTCCCTCTTTCCCCGTTACCCTAATTTGACGTAAACCAAAAAATTGAAATTCATTTCTTTCATCAAACAAAGATCTTCGCTCTTTCCACGCTTATAAGTGAGTCACGGAAAAATTATAATTGGCCGCCCCCGGGAGTCGAACCCAGGGCCTTGCCCCTGGGTTCGACTCCCGGGGCGGCCAATGAGAAATTTTCCGTGACTCACTTATAAACGTGGAAAGAGCGACGATCTTTGTTTGATGTTCCTGGTCCACGTTAAATGTCTGTATTAATTATTCATTTCTTTCACCACACACACATGTATAAATTTCGATGACAATTTAACATATTCATTGCTCATGCTAGATCCCACATTTGAATTGGAAACACACATTTTAGGCTGATGAAAATGAAATGACTGAAATGAGAATGACACCTGCAAAATCTCATAAAATCAGGAAACACCTGCCCGTGTAGTCAAAATACAGGACGATTTTTATTTAAAAAAGGTAGATAGAATTAAATAGCAACGGTTATTCACAATTAAATTTTTATTTAACATCTACGGTAGTTTCGCAGATCGTTTGGCTCGGTATCATCAAAATGAATGGAGCGTAAACATTCAAATCATTGTGACATTATCAGAGCTATGACGGTCATGGATTTTGGTGAGTTTTTTCCAGACGCTTCAAAAAAATGAAGTAGACGTCATGTCGTCGACAAGACGTGAAGAGTTGCGGTATACGTGGAAAGCTTCTAATATATTAAGCTTATAATTGTTATTACATATAGTTGCGGTATAAATGTATATACTCTCCCGTATTACACTCACGGAAAATGAAATTTTCGTACCAAGAAGGAAGAATCGGATTGAAGTGAAATTTTATGGACGCAATGATACAGATGAATGATGATACACATGATGGCAAAACAGAGTTGCAGGACAATTATAGAGGGATCTGTAGCGCGCAGTCCGGTCACTCTCAACAGCGCGTCGCGCCGTTTCGTGCGGCGATACATGCTGCAATACGATCCGACATGGAGACGAACAGACGCCTGATGCTGTCCTGCGGCAGACTGGCCCATACGTGTTGAACGGTGTGCTCCAAATCCCAGAGAATACGGCACGGCTGCAGCTGACGTTCCAACTGGTTCCACACATGATCGATAGGTGATATGTCCAGGGAGCGGGCAGGCCATGGAAGTGTCTGGACATGAGGTAGGCAGTCCTGGGCAACCCGATTCGTGTGCGGACGGGCATTATCCTGCTGGTATAGCGCACCTGGAATCTCTGCCAGGAATGGGGACATAGGATCTCATCCACATACCGCTGGCCCGTCAATGATCCACGTATCACTACTAGAGCCGATCGGCTATCGTAGGCAATGGATCCCCAGACTGTAGTGCCTGGTGTGGCGCACGGTAGCGAGGTCGGGATTGTGCCGTTGATCCGGGGACTTCCACAACCGGACACGATGATCATCTGTCCGCAAAACGAAGTGGCACTCATCGCTAAACACTACACGCCGCCAGTCTGACTTTCAACGTCGCTCTGGCTTGGCACCACTGCAAACGGAGCCGGCGATGTTCCGGTGCTAATGGAAGCACACGTAAGGAGCGCTGGAATAGCAGATTCGCTTCCGTGAGGCGTCGGGAGATGGTTCCTGGGCACACAGGAGTCTCTACATCTGTCTGTATAGTGGACCGGGTCCCCGTGGGATCCGTTCGTGCCTGCTCACGATCCGTAGATTCTCTCTATCGGTGGTCCTCCTGGTCCGTCCGGAGCAGCTCCTCCGTTTGAGAGGGCCGTCACGTGTCCATTACTCCCAACACGGTCGGACGGTATGATCAGAACGATGCACGTGGCGGGCTATACGGCGCGCCGACCACCCTGCGGTTTTCAGCCCGATGATCAGGCCTCTCTCAAAGTCCGTACGTTGCGTAAATTGACGTCTCTGGCGTCAGCCTGGCATTCTTGTCACTCTGCGCTTTTGCTTGCTTTTCACTTTTTCGTTTTCATGGGGCAGCGCCCACACGCCTGTTTATACGGCTTCCAGTTCGTGCTTGCAGCGCCACCACATGCTGTGCTGTCATGTGCAACCGCACCAAACGTGGATCATTTGCACACCAACACGCACCCTAGCTATTTGAAAAGTTTGCAGTTTTAGCATGTTTTCTTCTAGGTGCGCAAATTTCATTGTTCATGAGTTTACATTAAATATATTTCTTTTCATGATCAGTGAAAATTTCTTTTCCCTTGACTCTAAGTTTCCCAGTTTCTAAAACTCTAGTTTTTTCTTCTTTTTGCTCTCTCTCTCTCTCTAAAGCTAGAATATTATTTTTCGAAATTAACAGCGAATTTCAATTGTTGCAAAACTTTCACGGAAATCTCTGTATCTACTACTAAACGTTTGCAAAGAAGAAATACATTAGTTATTTACGATACAGGTCCCTCGGTAGTGGCCTAGTAGTCTGATGTGGTCACTTTTGATTATCGTTGGATGTGGTCACTTCTGATTATCCTTGGATGTGGTCACTTTTGATTATTCTTGGATGTGGTCACTTTTGATTATCGTTGGATGTGGTCACTTTTGATTATCGTTGGATGTGGTCACTTTTGATTATCCTTGATGTGGTCATGATTATTCTTGATGTGGTCACTTTTGATTATCCTTGTATGTGGTCACTTTTGATTATCCTTGTATGTGGTCACTTTTGATTATCCTTGTATGTGGTCACTTTTGATTATCCTTGGATGTGGTCAATTCTGATTATCCTTGATGTGGTCATGATTATCCTTGATGTGGTCACTTTTGATTATCCTTGTATGTGGTCACTTCTGATTATCGTTGGATGTGGTCACTTTTGATTATCCTTGAATGTGGTCACTTTTGATTATCCTTGATGTGTCATGATTATTCTTGATGTGGTCACTTTTGATTATCCTTGTATGTGGTCACTTTTGATTATCGTTGGATGTGGTCACTTTTGATTATTCTTGATGTGGTCATGATTATTCTTGATGGGGTCACTTTTGATTATCCTTGTATGTGGTCACTTTTGATTATCGTTGGATGTGGTCACTTTTGATTATCCTTGATGTGGTCATGATTATTCTTGATGTGGTCACTTTTGATTATCCTTGTATGTGGTCACTTTTGATTATCGTTGGATGTGGTCACTTTTGATTATCCTTGAATGTGGTCACTTTTGATTATCCTTGAATGTGGTCATGATTATTCTTGATGTGGTCACTTGATTACCGTTGGATGTGGTCACTTCTGATTATCCTTGGATGTGGTCACTTTTGGTTATCCTTGGATGTGGTCACTTTTGATTATCGTTGGATGTGGTCAGTTTTGATTATCCTTGATGTGGTCACTTTTGATTATCCTTGGATGTGGTCACTTTTGATTATCCTTGGATGTAGTCACTTTTGGTTATTCTAAGATTAGGTTACTTTTGATTATCCTTGGATGTGGTCACTTTTGATTATCCTTGGATGTGGTCACTTTTGATTATCCTTGGATGTGGTCACTTTTGATTATCGTTGGATGTGGTCACTTTTGATTATCGTTGGATGTGGTCACTTTTGATTATCCTTGATGTGGTCACTTTTAATTATCCTTGATGTGGTCACTTTTGGTTATCCTAAGATGTGGTCACTTTTGATTATCCTTGGATGTGGTCAGTTTTTATTATCCTTGAATGTGGTCACTTGATTATCCTTGAATGTGGTCACTTTTGATTATCGTTGGATGTGGTCACTTTTGATTATCGTTGGATGTGGTCACATTTTTGATTATCCTTGATGTGGTCACTTTTGGTTATCCTAAGATGTGGTCACTTTTGGTTATCCTAAGATGTGGTCACTTTTGATTATCGTTGGATGTGGTCACTTTTGATTATCCTTGATGTGGTCATGATTATTCTTGATGTGGTCACTTTTGATTATCCTTGTATGTGGTCACTTTTGATTATCGTTGGATGTGGTCACTTTTGATTATCCTTGAATGTGGTCATGATTATTCTTGATGTGGTCACTTGATTACCGTTGGATGTGGTCACTTCTAATTATCCTTGGATGTGGTCACTTTTGGTTATCCTTGGATGTGGTCACTTTTGATTATGGTTGGATGTGGTCAGTTTTGATTATCCTTGATGTGGTCACTTTTGATTATCCTTGGATGTGGTCACTTTTGATTATCCTTGGATGTAGTCACTTTTGGTTATTCTAAGATTAGGTTACTTTTGATTATCCTTGGATGTGGTCACTTTTGATTATCCTTGGATGTGGTCACTTTTGATTATCCTTGGATGTGGTCACTTTTGATTATCCTTGGATGTGGTCACTTTTGATTATCGTTGGATGTGGTCACTTTTGATTATCCTTGATGTGGTCACTTTTGGTTATCCTAAGATGTGGTCACTTTTGATTATCCTTGGATGTGGTCAGTTTTTATTATCCTTGAATGTGGTCACTTGATTATCCTTGAATGTGGTCACTTTTGATTATCGTTGGATGTGGTCACTTTTGATTATCCTTGATGTGGTCACTTTTGGTTATCCTAAGATGTGGTCACTTTTGATTATCGTTGGATGTGGTCACTTTTGATTATCCTTGATGTGGTCACTTTTGGTTATCCTAAAATGTGGTCACTTTTGATTATCCTTGGATGTGGTCACTTTTGATTATCCTTGGATGTGGTCACTTTTGATTATCCTTGGATGTGGTCACTTTTGATTATCGTTGGATGTTGTCACTTTTGATTATCCTTGATGTGGTCACTTTTGGTTATCCTAAGATGTGGTCACTTTTGAATATCCTTGGATGTGGTCAGTTTTTATTATCCTTGAATGTGGTCACTTGATTATCCTTGAATGTGGTCACTTTTGATTATCGTTGGATGTGGTCACTTTTGATTATCCTTGATGTGGTCACTTTTGGTTATCCTAAGATGTGGTCACTTTTGATTATCGTTGGATGTGGTCACTTTTGATTATCCTTGATGTGGTCACTTTTGGTTATCCTAAGATGTGGTCACTTTTGATTATCCTTGGATGTGGTCACTTTTGATTATCCTTGGATGTGGTCACTTTTGATTATCCTTGGATGTGGTCACTTTTGATTATCCTTGGATGTGGTCACTTTTGATTATCCTTGGATGTGGTCACTTTTGATTATCGTTGGATGTGGTCACTTTTGATTATCCTTGATGTGGTCACTTTTGATTATCCTTGGATGTGGTCACATTCTTGAATGTGGTCACTTTTGATTATCCTTGGATGTGGTCACTTTTGGATTATCCGTGATGTGGTCACTTTTGGTTATCCTAAGATGTGGTCACTTTTGATTATCCTTGGATGTGGTCACTTTTGATTATCCTTGGATGTGGTCACTTTTGATTATCCTTGGATGTGGTCACTTTTGATTATCGTTGGATGTGGTCACTTTTGATTATCGTTGGATGTGGTCACTTTTGATTATCGTTGGATGTGGTCACTTTTGATTATCGTTGGATGTGGTCACTTTTGATTATCGTTGGATGTGGTCACTTTTGATTATCGTTGGATGTGGTCACTTTTGATTATCGTTGGATGTGGTCACTTTTGATTATCGTTGGATGTGGTCACTTTTGATTATCCTTGGATGTGGTCACTTTTGGTTATCCTAAGATGTGGTCACTTTTGGTTATCCTAAGATGTGGTCACTTTTGGTTATCCTAAGATGTGGTCACTTTTGATTATCCTTGGATGTGGTCAGTTTTGATTATCCTTGGATGTGGTCAGTTTTAATTATCCTTGATGTGGGCACTTTTGATTATCCTTGGATGTGGTCACTTTTGATTATCCTTGGATGTGGGCACTTTTGATTATCCTTGGATGTGGGCACTTTTGATTATCTTTGGATGTGGGCACTTTTGATTATCTTTGGATGTGGGCACTTTTGATTATCCTTGGATGTGGGCACTTTTGATTATCCAGAGGCAGTAGTGGACCCTGGGGGAGGGCGACCGCTCCCCCTAAAATAGACTTTTGCCTTTTTATCGTAAATAATTAATGTATTTCTTCTTTGCAAACTTTTAGTAGTTACCAAGCATCAGGATTTCATTTCAAGGCAACTTAAGGACACCCGTTCATGGTCATTGTAAGGAAACCAGAGAAATGCTTCGTTATTGCCGTAAGTCACCCCTGGTCTAAGCGGTGGCGGCTGACCATTCGTCTAATATGGGTCCGGGTTTGAGTCTCAGTAAGGCATGGATGCTGTGTTTGTCTTACGGCACTGGCTTTGTCCCTTCATGTGAGTCAGTGTCCATAAATTAGGGACGGGCTATTGCTTATAGCTTGTTGATCTGTTCACGGTGGTCGTTAAACCCCCAATGAAAAAGTATGCTCACGGACAATGGCAGTGGGACAAAGGAATACAATAGTGACCAAAATTGTGGAAACTTTTTGGAAAAAGAGTATTTTTGAGGTTAGATGGTTCATAGCAGTACTTTCTTTGCAATAATACCAGAAATTTATATATCAATGGAAAGATAATTTTAACAAGAATGTAATGCAACAAAGTTTGTGTAATTATCTGTATTCTATGAAATGTTATAGCTAAATTACCAGAAAAAGGAAGCACAACTTGCTTAGGTTGATATGAAGTATAGCTTTCCTTCATTTGAATGAAGCCAATGAGCATGAGTGTTTAGAGAGCCAACCAGGTGTCATCTTGTTTTGGCAATGAGCCAATCAGGTCACAGCAGGATTCAACTATTGATGTCATGTATTTGTCGGTGTGTTATCTGATTGCTATCAAGTTCGTTGGGGTTTATTTTGTTCCTTCATTTAGTGAGCTTGTAAAATGTAATAAAATAAAAGAATTGGCGCAAAGAGTTGACTGGTCACCCACACAGCGATGTAAAATAGTACTATTAAGTGAACAAGGCTTCAGTTATGAAGAAATTAGAAGAAAAATGGGTGGAAACTTAACCAAAGGTGGCATTTCTAAATTTTTGAAGAGGTATAAGGAGACTCAGTCACTGCAAAACCAGACTGGTAAAGGCAGGAAAAGGTGCACAACAGCAAGTGATGATAGAAGAATTAAGAGACTGTGCCTAGGTGACGGAAGAAATCATCTGGGTGTATACAAGATGAAAAGGCGCAATGCAATATGAAGTTCAGTGCAAGGACTGTTCGGCGCAGACTGCAGGAATTTGGTCTAAAAGCTAGAATTCCAGAAAAAAAGGCATTTTTATCTCTTAAACAAAGGTTGAAAATATTAAACTGGGCTAAAACCCATGTTAACTGGACACCGGAACAATGGGACCGTGTTATTTGTAGCGATGAGACCAAAATCTCCCTGTATGGTAGTGATGGCACAAAATACGTAAGGAAAAGAATCGGGAAAGGTTTGCATCCTGATTGCATTGCATGTATTGTGAAACAACCAGTTAGTGTTATGATCTGGGGTTGTATGATATCAAAAGGTGTGGGCAGAATTTGCGTAATTAATGGGAATATAAATGGCCAAAAGTGCATTAATGAAATAGTCGAGCCCAAACTGAAGCCTTCCGCACGCGATCTTTTCCAAGATAATGAAGCATTTATATTGCAACAGGATCCAGCTCCATGTCCTGTTGCTGCTGTGTGCAAAACGTGGTTTCAAGATAATCCTATTCGACTGCTGGAATGGCCTGGGAATAGCCCAGACCTTAACCCCATCGAAAATCTATGGAGCAGACTAAAGAAACTTGTTGAACAGAAGCAACCTAGCAATAAAACCCAATTAATAGAAGCAATAATTCAAGCTTGGTTTCACATTATAACAGCTTCAGAACTAGAGAACTTGGTTCACGTCATGGGAAGGTGTTGTAAGGCCGTAATTAACGCTAAAGCTTACCCAACTAAGTGTTAACTGACGTGAGGATTTTTGTATATCTCATTTTTTCTATGTGTTTCACTTTTCTTCTTTATAACTGCTGTTCTAATACAAAATCATTCATAAAAGTTATTGCATTACATTCTTAATGAAATTAGCTTTCCATTGATGTATAATTTTATGGTATTACTCCAAAACAAAAAGGGGTGTTATGAGCTATCAAACCTAAAAAATACACTATTTCCAAAAAGGTTTCCACAATTTTGGCCACTAATGTATGATCCCTCCAACATTTGTGAGTACCCTCCATATTTCTGACATTGCAATGCATTCAAATTATTGCAATGCATTCGGATATGCATTTATCCAATGCACTTCAAAGATTTGCTCTCCTCAGTACATTTTGAAAAAAAGAAATTAAAAATAAAGAAACTGGCTATTATTACTGCACGCTTGCGTTCCCCATAATTCCTGTTTGCCAGCGACGCCTCTGGTGTAGGATGAGTCCAACAACGCCTCTTTCGACTAGTTTTTGTTTTTTTACTTTCAACATCCTTCAACAATAAAAGCCTCGCAACACATCCAACCTGAAGGGTGTTCATTTTGAAACTGAGTGGACTACTGAAATGCGCACTTCAAACGCACGAACTCGCGTTTCCTAGCGGTTCGACAATGTGCACTTGGAACGCTCCCGTGTAGAATAACCCCTGAAAAGGGGAGCAGCTGGCGTCTCAACCGCCGTGTTTCAAGTGCTTCTGTAGATGGAGCTTTAGAGGATATGTTGGTAACGAGGTGTAACCAGATACAAGACACCTTTAGAAATCATGTAGCCCCTATGCCTCGCCACGTAAGAACAGTTTTTTCGGCACGTGAAGGAGCAACGTCATATTACTCAGGTATTCATTCACCGAGAGAACAAGCTGGATTCAGGAGTGGCTACAGCACAATAGATCATATCCACGTGCTGAGAGAACTAATTGAAAGAGCGAGGGAATATGAACTTCCATTGTGCATTGCTTTTATCGATTATGAAAAAGCCTTTGATTCGGTGAAACCATCAGCAGTTACCACGGCTCTGAAATCCTGCGGTATTGAAGATGCATACATTAATATTGTTAATAACATCTATGAAAATGCAAGTGCAAAGATTCGGCTGTTTGAAAATACAACACACATAAAAATTGAAAAGGGAGTGAGACAAGGTGACACCATATCTCCGAAGCTCTTTAATGCCACATTGGAAAATGTCTTTCAATCACTGAACTGGGAAAACAAAGGGATAAAGATTAATGGAGATTATCTAACCCACCTTCGTTTTGCTGATGACGTAGTCATTTTTGCAACTACGCCATCAGAGCTGCAGAGTATGATCCAGGAACTTGCTGACAAGAGTAAAGAACTGGGATTCAAAATGAACTTTCAGAAGACAAAAGTGATGTTCAATGCTTTTACAAGAAATGAAGATTTATCGATTGATGGAGAAAAACTGGAGATAACAGATACATACGTTTATCTTGGACAGCAGATATCAAGTGAGGGTCACATTGATGAAGAAATTAATCGGCGTACAAAACTTGCCTGGAGAGCTTTTGGAAGAAACAGCATAATTTTCAAGAGCAATATGCCATTATGTCTTAAAAGAAAAGTGTTTGATCAATGCATCCTTCCAGTGCTTACGTATGGTGCAGAGACGTGGACCTTAACTAAAAGAGACATACAAAGGCTGCAGACAACTCAAAGTAGCATGGAGAGGTGCATGCTTGGTATAACCAGGAGAGATAAGAAGAGGAACTCGTGGATCCGAAAAATGACGAGAGTGGAAGACATCATGATCAGAGTTAAATCCCTGAAATGGCAATGGGCTGGACATACTGCCAGAAGGACAGACCACAGATGAACAGCCGAAATTTTAGATTGGATTCCAAGGGACAGGAAAAGACCCAGAAAAAGACCACATGGGAGATGGGTGGATGAAATTCGTAAATATGCGGGAGTGACATGGAGGAGACTGGCACAAGACAGACCGTTGTGGAGGAAACTTGGGGAGACCTTCGTCCAGCAGTGGATTGATAATGAATGATGATGATGATGATTCATAATGTTTTTGCCTCTTTTGTGTATAGTAAGTGTATTCCTGTCCGTTTCTTTTGTACCAAAAAAATTCCAGGAGAACCTTGAACAACTTATGTCTGTTTTTAAACAGATATTAAAAAAATACTAAACAAAAAGGTCCTGATTTTGGATTTACAATAGTCCAAATTGCTTCGTATTTTGTATTTACGAGGGATGTACAGAAAGTAATGCAAAACTGAACATAACGTTTTTACTAACTGACAGAGAGTGTTCAAATTGTACATGTTGATAGAGTAACTCTATACAAAGGTACTACTCAACATAGTCTCCATCACAAGCGATGTACACTATCTACCAACAAGTAATTGGACACCTGTGATAGCAAAAGAAAACGAAGTTTATTCACCTTCAATATTTCGTGGTCTCCACGAGTGGCGATTACAGCTGCGACCCTCCGAGGCATACTCTCAACCAGGCGTTGTACGACAGCTAGCGGTATTTTCTTCCACTCAGCTTGGAGAAGACAGGTCAGTTCCTTCACCGATTTCGGACGGTGGGGGCACCCCTTAAGTCGACGCTCCAACTCGTCCCAGAGGTGCTCGATAGGGTTAAGGTCCTAGCTCTGCGCAGGCCAGTCCATTCGATTAACCCCATTGTCGCCATACCAAGTCATGGTGGACCTCGCAACATGACAGGTGGCATTGTCATCCTGAAAGTAACATGGATCCACCACGTAAAACTGCCACAACGTAGGAAGCGCAAGGTCATCCAAAATGGTGCAGTAGGTCTCGGCGTTGAGTCTGCCAGGAATTGCGACCAAGGGTCCCGTGCCATACCAGGAGAAACACCCCCATAGCATAATTCCACCGCCGCCGAACTTCACAGTTGGCACAATACATTCCCGGCAGGAGGCGTTCTCCAAGCAGACGCCAAACCCAGACCCTTCCATCCGAACGGTAGAGGGAGAACCTTGATTCGTCGCCCCAGAGAACCTGTTTCCAATGTCGACGCTCTGTGCACCACGTTAGCCGAGCAGCGCTATTGGACTTATTTATCAAAGGCTTGTGGGCGGCAGCACGTCCATGATAACCAAGCAGATGGGCTTCCTTACGAATGGTATTCCCCCCAAAAAATCACTCCCGGATGCCTGTTGAAACTCCTCGCGGATGTGGCCCATCGATTTGGTGCGGTTCTTCCGAATTTCTCTGGCCAGCACCCGTCGGTCTCTAACTCCCAGTTTTGTGGATCTGCTGGGTCTGGGCACATTCCGACTGTCACCTCTCATCTTCCACTTGCCAATCACGTAGGCCACTGTCGATTTTGGGTACTTCAACTCGGTGGATATGTCACGTATGGATCGGCCATTTCTGTGATACCCGACGATTACACCTTTCTCGAAATCAGAGAGCTCCGAACTGCGTGGCATCTTGCATACGACTGGTTGCGTTGTTGTTTCCTACACGATATTTAACGGCGGCGGCCGTGAAGTATCAGGACCGCAGATATCGTCGATTGCAGGGGCGTCCAATTACTTGTTGGTAGATAGGGTATTTGCGCCATCGTTGAACCAAACTCTCTAATCCTCTTCGAAACAGTTAAGGTGTGGACTGTTGTACCCACTTCTTCACAGCCACTTTCACCTCGTCTATGTCATCAAATCCTTGTCCCTGGAGACTGCCCTTCATTGGACCGAACAGGTGGAAGTCAGAGAGCCCCAGATACGCTGGATGCGGGACCACCGACCGGCCTAATTTCCTGATCACCTGATTTGTTCCCAAAGATGTGTGTGGCCTCGCACTGTCATGGTGAATGTGGATCATTTCCAGATACTTTTTCGGTCTCCTCCTCTTTATGGGTTCTCTAAGCTTCTGAGTGTCTCAATGTACCGCTCGCTGGTCACGGTATGGCTACGTTCCAGAAAATCAAAGAGAAGGAACACCCTGTCATTCCAAAAAACAATCACCATAATTTTCTGTGCTGATCCCTCGCTCTTGAACTTCTCAGGCCTTGGTAATGAGGTGTGATTCAATTCCATGGACTGATTCTTCGTTTCCTGTTCAGTCCCGCGTTTCATCCCCTGTCACGAGATTAGAAAAATAAACGTGTCTTCATTGGCTTCAAACGCTTCCAAGCAGGACATAGCAGACTTCTACCCTTCCCTTCTGCAAATCGGATGTCAACTGCCCAGGAACCAACTTTGCACACATTTTCCGATACCCTACGTCTTCCATCATCTTCTGTATTGCATTGTGACCACAATTCAGTTGCGCAACAAGCTCACAGATTGTGACTCCTCTTACCGCACGAATCAGTTCATCTACTCGCTGACGATTTGTGTCAGTGGTCGCAGATGATGGTCTCCCACTATATGGTTTGTCTTCAATGCTGGATTCCGGTTCTTTAAACTTCTTCATTCATCTGTGCACATTGCTCTTGTCAATGGTGTCATCTCCATAAACATTCTGTAGCCTTCTGTGGATGTCAAACAGCTTGAACCTTTTGCTTCGTTAAAAACTCAATGACGACACGTTGCTTCTGCTTGGAATACATTATTTACCAGCAATGAAGAAGAGTAACTACACTGAAGAGCAATTGAATTAGAGATACATGTCTAGTAACGTGTAGCGCCACCTTTCGCCCTAATGACGGCGGTGATTCGTCTCGGCATGGACTCGGCAAGACACCGGAAGCGTTGGGAAGACATACGGATCCACGACCCCTGAACAAGCTTCCACAGTTTACGAAGATTTGATGGAGGGGGTCATCTCTCTCGATGGTATCCAGATGTGCTCGAGGTCAGGTGACCTAGCTGGCCAAGGAAGCGAGGTCGCGTCGCTGGAGTGTTCATCCAACCATTCAGATACAATTCGGGAGCTGCATTGTCTTGTTGCAGGATGAGGTCCCCAGTGGGATGTTGAAGACGCACAAACGGGAGCAAATGGTCGTCCAGGATATCCCGGTAACGTTGACCTGTGAGGGACGATGTCACACGTACCAGGGGTTCCATTTCAGTCCACGTAAATAGCTCCCAGACGAGAATACCACATCCACCAGCTTGAAGAGTACCCTGCTCGCAAGAAGGATCCATCGCTTCATGTGTTTTGCGCCGTACTCGTATCCTGCCATCAGCATGTACCCACGTGAATCTCGACTCATCAGTCCAGGCAACGTTTGTCCACATGTCTAGGGTCCAGTGGCGATGTTCCCGCGCCCATGCTAATCTTTGCACCCTGTGATGTGCGGTCAGCAGCGATACCCTCGTGGGACGATGGCTTCTGTACCCCATGGCGAGGTGATGGTTCTGGATAGTGAGGCTCCTTACACGTTTTTGTGCACCAGCGTTAAATTGCCGAATAATTTCTTGCACTGTGGCCCGTATATCGGCTGTTACAATGCGAGCTTGCCGGCGATGACCCCGCTCATCCACACCCTGTTGTCCACTGCAGTTGGCCTTTGCAGGGATGGTTTTACCGGATTCGATGTACTCACGGTGCACCCGTGACACAGTAGCTCGTAAAAATCCCAGTGCCTGCACGACTTCCGAGATGGAGACCCATTCGTCGGGCCCCGACAATTTGCCCACGATTAAATGCGCTTAGATCCTTTGTCTTACCCATACTGCGTCCTACTCTTACTGATTCTCGTCGCATCACTCCTTTTACTGTCGGATCGCTGCATACGTCATGTCGCTTCCGTTTACAGGGTCGCCCACAGCGCCACATTTGCGTAAAGCCAGCTGTCTCTAATTCAATTGCTCTTCAGTGTATATCTAAGGGTCATTTAGTGGTGAAGACATCACATTAAAGGAAATGGCAGCTTATGTTTTTATACTTTTTTGCAGATACGATGCCGAAGCCTCTAGTTCGAACGCTCCAGTACATGAAGGAACTTTTCCAGGACTCCCTGTTAACAGGTGTCCCTCAGATTGTGCAAACAAGGAGTATATCCAGAAAGATCATAAAGTCATTAGTTTTCCTAGGATGCGTAATTGGCTTCATTTACCAAACTTCAGAATTCATGAAAATATTCTACAGTTATCCAACCGTGTTGGACCTGGATGTAGAATATCCAGAAGAAATTGAATCCCCTGCAATTACCTTTTGCAACCTCAATGGGTAAGTAAAACTATTCTAAGTATGATAATTTATTTATACACTATGGGATCAAAAATATCAGAATACTCTTTTAGTGTTGTAAATTTTCGCACATACGACACAGCCATGGGCCATACAGTTATAAAATGAAGCACGTGACCAAAGAAATACATCATAGACTAGCATGAACAGTAGAAACGACTGCACAGAAACACTCAGTGACTTTCACCGTGGCAGAGTCAAAAGATGTGATCATTGCAATAAGTCAGTTCTGAGAACTTCTGTCCTGAAGCAGCTGAACCGATCAGTTGCAAGTAATGTTTTTGACGCTTTCCAACCGTAGGTTGAACAAGCGTATATGCTCCAGCTTTGTCCGTCTGTCTGTTTGTCCGCCCGTCGGCATGATAAATCGCGTAAAAATGGTTCGATTTCGATGAAAGTTTAGTATGTGGTAGGGGACCACCTGGGGACAAACCGTATTGAAAATAGGCGAAATGAGGACAAAGGTCAAGACATCAAAATGGGATCCATTCCATTGCCCTTATGCGTCATAACTTGCATAAAAATGGTTCGATTTCGATGACATTTTAGTATGTGGTAGGGGACCACATGTGGAAGACCTCTGTTGAAAATTGTGGAAATGGTATCAAAGGTCAGGACACTGGAGCGGGATCCATTCCATTGCCCTTATGCGTCATATTTACGTAAAAATGCTTCGATTGCGACAAAACTTTTTTTGGTTGGATGTTTAATGACCACCGTGAGCAACTCAATGGGCTATAGCAGTCGCCCGTCCCTAATTTAGGGTCACTGGTTCCAGGGAAGGGAGAGATCCAGTATCGTAAGACAAACACAACATCCATGCCTCACCGAGATTCGAACACGGACCCTTTTCGGACGAATGATCAGAGGCCATCGCTTAGACTTAATCATGTTGTTCCAAAAATGTACTGAACCCGTTCTGTTAAATATTATCGAAATGGGGTCAAAGGTGAGGACACAGGAGCGAGATTTATTCCACAGCCATTATCCTCATAACTTCACTAAAAATGCTTCTATTGCGACAAAATTTTAATATGATGTTTCGGAGGTATACGGAAACGGTTCTGTTGAATATCATTGAAATGGGGTCAAAAGTCAGGACACAGGAGCGAGATTTATTCCACAGCCATTATCCTCAAAACTTGAGTAATGACTTTAGTAATGATTTCTGCTATGTTGAAAAGCGTATCATAATCAATGCATTGCATGATTTTACTAACTTGTTGTGAAGTAAAAAGGCTCACATCAGCTATATTCCTACCTAGTAGGCTCGTAAGTTTACAGAGTAGGTCCGCCGAGTGCAGAACAGCGGGGTGCGATAAAAATCACGTGCTCCTGGTTGCAACACCCACCACGGACTTCCAAAATGCCTCTGGAAGCATCGCCAGCGCAACAGTTCCTCTGGGGTTAAAGAAATGTATCTCCATGGTATAACAGTCACATACAAACTTAAAATCAGCAAGACAAATGCCAAAATTCGGTTGGAGTGGTACAAAGCATGCCGCCAATGGACTTTTGAACAATCGAAATATGTTCTCTGTAGTTTTAAAACACGTTTCAGCATCTGGAAGTCCAACGCATGCGCATGGATGTTTAGGATTCCAGATGAACGTTAGTTACACGACTGTGTCACGCCAACTGTTAAGTTTGCTGGGGAGGAATTGTATTGCATAGGAATCTTAACGCTGTGGCCTCTAATGGCACCAAGAATTCTGTGTTGCTGAAACTATAACAACAGTTATGTGAAAGCCCTTTCCTTTACCACAAAGCACAATGCTCCTGTCCACAAAGCTAGGTCTGAACAGGAATTGTCGAAAAATCTCATTTTCCAGAGCTTTTGGAAGACATCGCGATGAACAATGTTTGACGTGTACCTCTATTTACCTTCCTTTTCTGTTTCTGTTTTTCGTATGTTAATTCAGTTACATCTTGGTATACACTATATTGACAAAAGTCACCGTACACCCCTTCAAAAGCAAATGAACGGATCCTCTGCGGTATTAAGATGCGCGGTACAGGTGCAAACGGTATAAAAACAAAGCTGGAGCTGACCCCGATCATGTCGCACTGTGAGGTTGAGTGAAAATGTCGCGGCGGGAGGGAACTGACTCTGAGAAATAAAAGATTGTTGGGTGTTATATTAGTGGGTTTCCCATAAGAAAAACTGAGAGGCGTTAAAATATACCAAAGTCAACTGTTTTGTACTGAATAAGTGGAAGACACATGGCGTGCCTGAAGCAGCAAAACGTACCGGCAAACCAAAGAAGATCAGTGATAGTGGACGTCCAAGCCCCTGGAGAGTCGTGCAGTACTCTGTCGATTAGCTATAACAAGTCCTCAGTGTACAGGTGAGTAAAAATGCTGGAAACTCGGTATGCACACGTACCATTCCCAGAGAACTTCATTTCATGGGTTACCGTGGTCGTGCGGCTGCTCATAAGCTTTTCACCTCCACTCGGAATGCTACTTGTCGTTTAGCATGGTGTAAAGAACATTTATCGTGGATCGTAAATCAACGGAAAAGGGTCCTATGGACTGATGAATCCAGATACACGATCCATCAGTCTGATGGCCGTGTGTGGGTATGGCGGTAGACGGGGGAACACTGGTTACCACAGTGTACTGTTCCTACGGTCAAGTTGGAGCTGGCAGTGTACTCGTGTGGGGGTGTTTTTCGTGGTGTGGTCCCAGCCCATTGGTTATCGTGGGCAAACCTGTTAACCGGCACGTCTACCTTGATATTCTGAACAATTATGCCCTGCCAACTCTGTGGCAATGCTATGGAACCGAGCCTCGTTGGTATCAGCAGGATAATGCACCGAAGGACTGTTACGGCGTGCAATTCCGTATCGTGTGTGGACTGGCCAGCCCAGAGCCATGCTCCCAATCCCATAGAGCACCTATGGGATGAAATAAAGCACCGCATAAGAAGTTTGGAACCAAGACCTATAATGAATTAGCTTTATTTTCTTTACGCTAAGCTAATTAATATGAATGATTCTCTTCCTACCAGCTAGCTAATGATATACTTGTACTAAGCTTCAAAATAGTGAATTTAAAAGCTTGTTACTAGTTAATTACGAATGTAAACAAAGTCTTAACGCTGGTTATTTATGGTAATGAATAAATGTTATAAACCTAACAGCCAGACAGAGGTCTGACAAAAACTATTAATTGAGAAAGACGTACTTACTGCAACTTCTTTATTATAAGACTCTTGGTCAACTAAAGCACACACACAACTTGTTTTTACAATAATGAAGAATCTCTCCTCATAACACAATCTCTCCTCGTATTACAAACGCTCTCCGTAAACAACAACGCTCTCTCATAACAACAACAAAAGCTCTGGCTAAGTCTCGATGAACGCGCCTATATACTAGCTACCACCACGTCATGACTTACACTCATTGCCAGATCTCATTCAGCGGGTGAAATAATATTTCGTTCAGTAAGAAGATAATTTACATAGTAAAATAAAATAACCAGAGATAGTAAAATCAAAAGGAAAGTGAATATAGAGTATACGTTACAGACCTACTACTAAGCAACAGTTAGCAGCAGCATTATGTACTGAATGGAAGCGTATACCTATCACTGTGTTCTAAAACCTTGTCGAAAGCATGTCTCAGTGCAGGCATTAAGGCCAAAGGTGGACCTACACCGTATTAATGTATATCAATAAATGCTATGTTGTGTTTCTCTTCTAGGTGTCCGGTTACTTTTCTCAATATAGTGTATATTAAGATAATACAACGTTTGTCACAATTATTTTATTTTTTCAAGTCGAGCAAGGTTTCGCTGTGTTCTGACCTAGCTTCATGACATAGATACACGTGCCGTTCGTCAAGACAAAGCTAGGTCAGAAACCAGCGAAACCTTGGTCGACTTGAAAAAATAAAATATTTGTGACAAACGTCGGATTATGTTAATAGGAGGGTCGTTCGGAAAGTAAAGAACGTTTTGGTATAAAATAAAAACAATAAGTAGTAAGGAACAAATATTTTTGTGACACTTACAGGAAGACTTCATCTACTTTTCGACATAATCACCATACAAATTGTAACACTTATCATAGCGTTGTACGAATTTTTCAATGCTGCCGTTATACTTCACTGCCTCTAAGTTGTGTAACAATGCAGTGACATCTTTCACCTCCTCATCATTGGGAAAATGACAGCCACCTAAAAACTCTTTTAGCTTAGGAAACAGATGAAAATTACTAGGCGCTAGGTCAGAGTTGTATGGTGTATGATCGGAAACTTCCCAGCCAAGAAGTCCTTGAGTTGCTGCAGAGGAGTGAGGGCGCACGTTATCGTGAAAGAGAAGAATGCACCTGGACAACATGCCACGCCGTTTTTTTTTTTGTATGGCGCGTCGGAGCAGATGAAACGTCTGACAGTAGGCTTCGCAGTCTATTGTTTGTCCTCGTGGCATGAAATCAATCAACAGGGCGCCTATTCGGTCCCTAAACACCGTCGCCATCACTTTCCGTGTGCTGATTGTTGGTTTGCATTTTTTTTTTTTTGGTTTCCATGGATACCGGGAATGATGACATTCCATTGACTGGCGCTTGGTTTCCTGTGTTATGCGAGACTCATTTCTCGTCACCAGTCACAACATGGCCCAAATACACTGGCGGAAAGTGAGAAAAGAACACCAAGAAGTAGACGTAGGATACCAACGAAATGTGTACAGCATAATAACGGAATACAGAGGATAACGCGATCAAAACATTATCGCAAAATACAGCTGTATTTGCTGGTAAACTGACAAATAACATTTCCATGTAAAATGGTTAGTACGAGGTTGAACCTCCATGGACTGCGTCACACTGTGCAATTCTGCAATGGAGTCTGTCGTACAGATGTTGGATGTAAGTTTGGGGTATTGAGTTCCAAGCATCCTCAACCTGGACGCGTAAATCGGGGACGGTCGTGGCTGGCCGCGGAGACCGGATAAGTCGTTGTCCCATAAAATCCCACACGTGCTCAATGGGGGACAAATCCGGTGAACGTGCAGGCCATGGAAGTTGTCTCACACCGTGAAGTGCATGTTGCGTTGCACGTGCCGTGTGTGGGCGTGCGTTATCTTGCTGGAAAACACCACGATGGACCGACCTTACAAATGGCACAACAACGGGCTGGATGATGTTGTTGATGCAGGAGGTGCTGTTTAACGTACCCGGTACAAACACTAGTTGTGTACGGGAGTGATAGCTGGTTGCTCCCCATATCAGGAGACCAGGTGTAGGCCCTGTGTGTCGCTGGCGGATGCAAGAAGGGTTTAATCAAGAATTCGGATTAAAAACGTTCGGATTACACAAGTAACGCTGTATTTTTACCCATAACATTTATCATAAAGCGTTAACGCAGCAAGAAACGTAAAAGAGAGAAATCTGCATTATTTCTGTGTATTATAACCTAGAAGTAAAGCGGAACTTTGTTTCAAAGAATTATTCTGCTTTAAGGTCATGTTCCGAGGGTGTCCCTAAATGAGATGTTTTACTGACATTAGAGAAAGATTATACCAAGGTTTGTACTTAAATAGTATAACTATACTAGATATCCTAAATTCCTTGGCGTAGAATAGAAATCAAAATTCTCAAGCTTTCGCACATCAACCAGATGGCTTTTTTCAAGGAAGGTAGACAGCAAACTGCATGCTGTCTACCTTCTTGAAAAAGCCATCTGGTTGATGTGCGAAAGCTTGGAAATTTTGATTTCTATTCTATGCCAAGAAATTTAGGATATCTAGTATAGTTATACTACTTAACAACAGTTGGTGCATAGTTCCTTTTTATTTACGCTTTCCAAAGGTAGGTTGAAGAAGCGTAAATGCTCCAGCTTTGTCCGTCCGTCTGCCCGTCGGCACGATAACTCGCGTAACAATGGTTCGATTTTGATGAAATTTTAGTGTGGTAGGGGACCGCCTGGGGACGAACCCTATTGAAAATGGACGAAATGGGATCAAAGGTCACGGCATAGGAGCCAGATCCATTCCATTGCCCTTATGCATCATAACTTGCGTAAATATGGTTCGATGTCGATGAACTTTTAGCATATTGTAGGGGACCACCTGGGAATGACCCCTATTAAAAATTGGTGAAGTGGGATCAAAGGTCAGAACATAGGAGCGGAATCACTTCCATCGCCATTATGCGTCATAACTTACGTAAAGATTCTTCGATCTGGATGAAATGTTAGTATGTTGTAGGGGCCTGCCTATTAAATGGGCGAAACGGAGTCAACCAATCCTATTGAAAATGGGCGAAATGGGGTCAAAGGTTAGAACACAGGAGCGGAATCTATTCCATAGCCCTTATGCATCATAACTTACGTAAAAATGCTTCCATTCCGACAAAACTTTATCATGTTTTTTCGGAGGTTTACTGAACCGGTTCTGTAGAATATCATCGAAATGGGATCAAAGTTCAGGGCGCAAGACCGAGATTTATTCCACAATCATTATCCTTATAACTTGAGTAATGATTTCTGGTATGTTGGAAAGCGTATCATAATCAATGCTTTGCATGATTTTACTAACCTGTTTAATAAGATTTGTACTGCTGTTACCGTGTTTTGCGTTCGCACGCAGAATGTACAATGCTGGCTATAAAGTGCAAACACCAAGAAAGACAAGAGATATCAAAGCCATATTCATTGTATAGTAAGCAAATGATACAAGGATGAATCGATTGCAAATACAGCACGGTGAGACAAAGGGAACGCATAACAAGCAGTATCTGTTGTAGCCACCATGGTGATAATTACCATGGGTGGCCAGTCCCGGCATCGAGAAGAAGAGACGTTGGATGTGTGTTTGGGAAATGTCCGCCCACGCAGCTTCGATACGATGCCACAGTTCCTCCGTTGTAGCCGGGGTGGTCCCTTGCATGCCAATCGTCCGGCGATCATGCACTACACGTGTTCAGTAGGCAACACATCCGGGGACCGCTTGGGCCTTGAAAGACGTGGCACATGGTGGCAATCCAGGAAGTTATGGACGTTGCGTGCTACATGCGGCCACGCATTATCGTTTTGGTAAAGGGCGTCACAAATGGATCCAACATCTCACTGACTGTTGGTAAAGGACGGTACAAATGGCTCCAAGATCTCACTGACGTTACCATGGTTACAAGCAGCCCATACCATAACGCCTGATGCCGGGACAGTATGGAGCAGCTTCATGTAGGACTCCCTCAGCCGGTCGCCACGGTATAGCCAGACTCGGATCCGTCCATCATGAGGGCTGCAAACTAAATAGGAATTTTTCGGAAAATACGATGCCTTTCCCTTCACTTCTCCGTACGCTGCTCATTTGCATCATTTTAGTCGCAGACGCCGGTATTGCGGAGTTAAAGGTAGCCGAAGCAATAGAACACCGTGCAAAAATGCCCCGCTGCTACAGACGACGTCGAACCGTCCGTACGGAGACCGGATGTTGTGCTCCACACACACGATCTGTTGAGCTACGGTGGTCGATGTGGACAAAGAATATCTAACGAGAAGAAGCTAAGGCTCAGCGAGACGTAACTAGCGCAGCCGCATCTTCAAGGAAAACATGCAGTGCACAGAAGCCAACATACAGGCTGATCAGCTGATGATGGAGCAGACTGCGCATGCGTATTTCTGTTGACTTCAATTCTTTGGGTAAAGAACAGTCAGCCGAGCTACTCACAGCACGTGATTGTAACCTTACCGGTAGCATAATCACTTCGCAAATCGGATATGTTAGTTTTGTTACGCCATTCGGGTTAGTTAAGGCTTTTCTTTGTTCTTCAGTTTTCCAGAAACATTTTCAGTAATGCCAAATACTAGGGAATGTCTGCAATTTGTACGAATCCTTAGGCCTAACTGTAATACTTGCTGAAATTTAATTTAAATAGTAACACTAATGTTACTGCATATTTTTCTCACGAAAATAAGGGATGGGCGGGATATCAGAAAACAGCAACAAGAAACTTCTCTAAGCAAATAGTCATCAGATCGAAGGAAACCATCGTGGATCAAAGAAAAGCTTCACTGCCGTAGTACTCCTCCTAATGTGTTTTGCTCCTGAATGTTGATTTTCCCGCAGAGCATATTATCTCTTAAGATGTGGTGGCGCTGTTGCCGGCTGTTTTACGTTATCTTTATGAGAGTTGACCTTCTTTAAGCGCTAGATATTCTTTGATGTGGATGTGCAATCAGTCAGAGCCATGCGCAGCAGATATAAGTCCTCTCGTTCTGTGGTGAGGCGGACCATCGAGGGATCCCGCACGCGGTGTGCTCCCCCCCCTCCCCCTCCTCTCCGTGGCTGCATGCCGTCCCACATGAGCAACGATGTCTCGGGCAGATAATCCTCAATCTCCATATGCCACAATTCTGCCGCGATCAAAGTCCGGAACCCGCTGAGCGAACTGCCGTTTTCTTCGGCGGGGCGTACCGCAGCTGTACGTTGCTACACTGTAAAAAATAAGTGGTGTGAATTCACGAAAAATTTCTGAAAAAAAAAAAAAACGTGCGGCAAAGTTGCTGGTAGGTATTCGTGTTTTTCAGAAATTTCCGTTTTTAAAAGTGCCCGTTCATTTTAACTTCCGTATTTTCACAGATATTTCCGTACACAGAAATTCCTTTTATTTCAGAAAAATCCATTTCTGGTTTTTTTTCGTACTTAAATTGAAATTCCGTAAAATCAACATCATCGAACACCCGATGTTATAGCTCGCCGGGCAGGTAACTTTTGCCTTTACCAACTGAGCCGCAAACGCTTGTCACGTGTGCAATGAAACGAATCGCACGACAAAGAACTTTTGTTTTATGTCATTCATCATCATCATTGTCAACCATTATCAATCCACTGCTGGACGAAGGTCTCCCCAAGTTTCCTCCACAACGGTCTGTCTTGTGCCAGTCTCCTCCATGTCAATCCCGCATACTTTCGAATTTCATCTACCCATCTCCAATGTGGTTTTCTTCTGGGTCTTTTCCTGTCCCTTGGAATACAATCTAAAACTTCGGCTATCCATCGATGGTCTGCCCTTCTGGCAGTATGCCCAGCCCATTGCCATTTCAGGGATTTAACTCTGATCATGATGTATTCCACTCCTGTCATTTTTCGGATCCACGAGTTCCTCTTATTATCTCTCCTGGTTACAACAAGCATGCACCTCTCCATGCTTCTTTGAGTTGTCTGCAGCCTTTTACGTCTCTTTTAGTTAAGGTCCACGACTCTGCATCATACGTAAGCACTGGAAGGATGCATTGATCAAACACTTTTCTTTTAAGACATAACATGGCATATTGCTCTGGAAAATTATGCTGTTTCTTCCAAAAGCTCTCCAGGCAAGTTTTGTACGCCGATTAATTTTTTCATCAATGTGACCCTCACTTGATATCTGCTATCCAAGATAAACGTATGTGTCTGTTATCTCCAGCTTTTCTCCATCAATCAATAAATCTTCATTTCTTGTAAAAGCATTAAACATCACTTTTGTCTTGTGAAAGTTCATTTTTAATCCCACTTCTTTACTCTTGTCAGCAAGTTCCTGGATCATACTCTGCAGCTCTGATGGGGTAGTTGCAAAAATTACTACGTCATCAGCAAAACGAAGGTGGGTTAGATAATCTCCATTAATATTTATCCCTTTGTTTTCCCAGTTCAGTGATTGAAAGAAATTTTCTAATGTGGCGTTAAAGAGCTTCGGAGATATGGTGTCACCTTGTCTCACTCCTTTTTCCAATTTTTATGTGTGTTGTATTTTCAAACAGCCGAATTTTTGCACTTGCATTTTCATAGATGTTATTAATAATATTAATGTATGCATCTTCAATACCACAGGATTTCAGAGCCATCGTAAGTGCTGATGGTTTCACCGAATCAAAGGCTTTTTCATAATCGATAAAAGCCATGCGCTATGGAAGTTCATATTCCCTCGCTCTTTCAATTAGTTCTCTCAGTACGTGGATATGATCTATTGTGCTGTAGCCACTCCTGAATCCAGCTTGTTCTCTCGGTTGAGCCATGTCCAGTGTTACCTTCAAACGGTGTGAAAGAACTTTAGTGAAGATTTTATAAACTACTGATAGGAGGCTAATAGGTCTGTAGTTCCTGAGATCCTTAATGTCACCTTTTTATGTAGCAGGATCATTGCAGCGTTGTTTCAATCCTCAGGAATCTTCCCTTCATTAAGGCATCGAGTGAAAATTTGGGCGAGTACTGTTTCGATTTCTCCACTTGCTTCTTGTATGATGTTTACAGTTATTTCATCTTCTCCTGGAGCTTTCCCCTGCGTCATGTTCTTGATTGCATGTGCAACTTCTGCTGGGAGGACTGGAAGAACTCTGGTACTGGTACCTTTCATGATATCTGGAGTACATGTATCATCCCTTTCATATAATTTGGAGTAGAAATCTTTCAATCTTGTCAAAATTTCGCCTCTATTTCTTGTTACAGAACCATCTTCTTTTCTCAGTGCCATAATCTGTTTTCTTCCCTTACTGAGATGTCCCTTTGCTATCTTTAGGCTTTGGTTGTTTTTAATTGCTTTCCTCACTATTTCACAGTTGAATTTCCTTACGTCTTCAGTGATACTTTTTCGTACTGTCTTGCATAGCTCTATATATTCCACTTTCGAAGTCACATCTTCTTTAGTTGTCCTCATCTCTCTTCTTTTTTGCATCAAACTTTTGGGTTTTCCTGATAATTTGTTCACATGCAACTTATTCTTAGACCCAGCTGATTTTGTTGCTGTTTCCATAAGAGCTTTGGTTACTTTTCTGTTAACTTCAGAAATATTTACTTCTTCCGATGGTAGGCCTTCTAAAGCAGAGAACCTGTTTTTCAGTTCCAACTTGAAGGTATTATTATATTTTTTAAGGTTGGTTATGTCAATATATTTTGTTTGTCTTATGAGCTTGCCACGTTCGAGTTTAGTGTTGAGGTGCATCTTACATCTCACCAATCTATGGTCACTACCTGTGTTGAACTTGTTTAGCACACTGCAGTCTTCTATGACGAATTTTTTGTTACACATAATAAAATCAATTTAACTTGTTTTCCCATTTGGATGTCTCCATGTCCATTTCCTGTGTGGCTTTTTCTTAAAAAAGGAGTTCAAGATGAAAAACCCTTCTGCCTCTGCAATTTCAACGAGAGTATTTCTACGCTGGTTTCTGTTGCCGTGACCGAATTTACCTACTGAAGTTTCATTCTGTTGCCGTTGCCCTATTTTTGCATTGAAATCTCCCATAATTATCTTCAAGTGCTGCTTACCTTTATTATTTAGATGACGAATTTTCTCATAAAATTCTTCAATTTCTTCTTCAGCATGACTTATGGTGGGTGCATAAGTTTGAATAATCTGAGCCTGGTATCTTTTCGAGAGTTGGATAACGAGTCGTGCAGCTCTGTCAGAGGAACTTTCAACTTCTATAACTTTATCCTTCAGTTTCTTGTTTATTATAAATCCCACACCACTAGTTCTGCCAGTATCTGTCCCACGATAGTAGAAGAGATGTCTACTTTTCAGTTCAATGAGATCTTCTCCTTTTCTCCTTCCCTCACTTAGCCCGACGATGTCTAACTTGATCCTTTGTAGTTCCTCTTCCAATTCAAGAAGCCTTGAATCAGGAGATAGGGAGCGTCCATTATACGTAGCCAAGGTCAGCATCAGATGGCAGCCTAGTCCGGTCCTCCTTGGATTCTTAGCACCCTCTGCCTTCATGTCGCACTGGCTGCTGCCTTGGCCAGGTACATTCCAGCTGCCGGAGACTGAGGGCCAAGATTTAAGTTGTGGAGTCATTTTGGAGGGGTTTGGCCATAACTCACCACGCTGGCCAAGCGGGTTGGTGAGTGTGGGATAGCATTTCCTCTAATCCCGATGGTATAGTTATACCGCTATTGGCGGTCGTCAGAGCCCCTTTAGTGGGAACAGGATGCACCACGAGAAGGCGGGGTTGACATTTGTCAAGGGGAGGCTGTGAAATGTCATTAATGTGAGCGATTTAGTCATTTAGGCTTTCCAACCGTAGGTTGAAGAAGCGAATATGCTCTAGCTTTGTCCGTCCGCACGATAACTGGCGTAAAAATGGTTCGATTTCGATGAAATTTTAGTATGTAGTAGGGAACCACCTGGGGACGAACCCTATTGAAAATGGGACAAATGAGGTCAAAGGTCACGACGTAGGAGCGAGATCCTTCCATTGCCCTTATGCGTCATAACTTGCGTAAATATGGTTTGATTTCAATGAAATTTTACTATGTGGTAGGGGACCGCCTGGGGACGAATCTTATTCAAAATGGGTGAAGTGGGGTCAAAGGTCAGGACATAAGAGCGGGATGCATTCCATTTCCTTTATGCGTCATAACGTGCGTAAAAATGGTTCGATTTCGATGAAATTTCTGTATGTGGTAGGGGACCACCTGGGGACGAACCGTATGGAATGTGGACGAAATGGGGTCAAAGATCAGGACATAGGATTGCGATCCATTCCATCGCTCTTATCCCATATTATTAAGGTGGACGTCAAGTAATTTTGCTTCCTATACTTCCAATGGAAAAACTTTTGTACACATTTCCTTCACAATTAATGTGTTCCCAAGGATGAAAATTTTAACATCGTTTAAAATAAATTTATTATAACTTTTAATACTTAATATTTTCTAAAACATAACCATAATTATATTAAAAAACATTAACTTTTTCTTTTTGTTTTAATCAGAAAAAGGATGGCATGACCTGTACTTTGATTACGTCAGTAGACAAACAAATGTTGGATTGCATAATTATGGTTATGTTTTAGAAAATATTAAGTATTCCAAGTTATAAAATGAAACTATTTTAATCGATGTTGAAATTTTCATCCTTGTGAACACATTAATTGTCCAGAAAAAGATGGCGCGGCCTGTATTTTCATGACGTCAGCAGACAAAAAAATGTTGGATTGCATAATTATGGTTATGTTTTAAAAAATATTAAGTATTCCAAGTGTGGTGTCATGGCGTCGCCCCACTAGATGTTGGCGCGCGGTCATGTCATCTGTCTCATTACGTCACACGTTGTTTGTTGATACTATTAAAGTTTTATGACGTCACACCTTTGCTAGCAGATGGTCGCGATTCCCATCTGCCTCATTACGTCACGTTTTTTTTTTTTTTAGGTTTCTGAAAATTCAGAATTTTCCGTTAACAGACCTCTAAAACGGTAATTTACCGTTAATGTAAGAAACTGCGGAAAGGTTTCCGAAAATTCAGAATTTTCCGTTAACAGATCTCTAAAACGGTAATTTACCGTTTATGTAAGAAAGAAACTGCGGAAAGGTTTCTGAAAATTCAGAATTTTCCGTTAATAGATCTCTAAAACGGTAATTTACCGTTAATGTAAGAAACTGCGGAAAGGTTTCCGAAAATTCAGAATTTTCCGTTAACAGATCTCTAAAACGGTAATTTACCGTTAATGTAAGAAAGAAACTGCGGAAAGGTTTCTGATAATTCAGAATTTTCCGTTAATAGATCTCTAAAACGGTAATTTACCGTTAATGTAAGAAAGAAACTGCGGAAAGGTTTCCGAAAATTCAGAATTTTCCGTTAACAGATCTCTAAAGCGGTAATTTACCGTTAATGTAAGAAAGAAACTGCGGAAAGGTTTCCGAAAATTCAGAATTTTCCGTTAACAGATCTCTAAAACGGTAATTTACCGTTAACGTAAGAAAGGAACTGTGGAAAGGTTTCTGAAAATTCAGAATTTTCCCGTGGCACGAAAAGCCCGTTAAATTCAGGGTTTTTTTTCGTCATTTCACGGAAAGGTAGTATCAGAAACATGCTTCTTTAATTCACGAAAGAAATGACTGACACTTGTCCGTGAATTTCAGAAAATGTTTTTACAGTGTAGGAACCGCGAGCAAACACACTTTAAGTTCACCAGTTTCTTGTTCATCCCCTTTTATGCGACTTCCAGAGGACGTTACTGTCCCACATGGTTTCCATATGTGCTGCCCGGTTAAACATTTACATGTGCGATCGCGTTCGGCCATTCTGCGAACTTTCGAGTCCCTGGGATGTGGTCTTCCTGGTGTTGCACTTTTAATGTCCAACAGTGTATTTATTTTTTTGGCGAGAAAAAATATGGTGACACTTTAAACGAAATGTCTATACCATGCGACCCCCGCGTTTGGCTGCACATAAGGATATAGTAACGAAACTTCCCTCACAGAAGAAGGGATTTTGCTATAAATTCACGGACGCGATTACCGAAAAGCCAATTCAGCGCACGTTAGACTCTACACAAACAAACACTTTTCCATCCATAGAAATTGTTGCAACATGAAAGTCACATGATCAAGTCTTAGAATACTCCCGTGTATGCTCTTGTAAAAGTACATGTTTCTCTTTCAAGGATTAAAAGAATCCCTTTCTGCGAGAAATTCCCGAACGAGTGTCAACATCCTGGCAATTTATCGGCTTTCTGCGAAGCTTTTCCAGTCGTCTGTAAAAGAGAAAACCCTGAACTCCTCAAGGTATGTATCAACTTTACAATAGGATTGCTCACAATTCACGTATGGTTTAGATTCAGAGATTTACAAATGCATGACGAATCCCCCAAGGCACTCTCGCATAAAAGGCAAAATAAGCCAGAGTAAAGTTTGCTACAAAACTTGAACGGTCGGTATTTATCGTCTCCTGAGATTATTTTTATCTGTTTCTGAGTTTCCTTTACCACACCCAGTTAGAGTCAGAACACGAACAAAAGAAAAAGCATTTTCCCCCATTTTGTTTGCTGGCGAACAACGGAGATTAAAGCATTCTGATATATAATATCATGGGAACATTAAAACATCTCGAAACGTATTTCACTCAACACCAGTTTATTTAAATATAGGATGTTGCAAAAGTTGAAAACCCATTTTGTTTTTCTATCTAGGTATAATAACAGCCACAAGCAACTATGAGGAGGATGAGCACAATAGAATGGGTGAATTTTGTTTTCTATTCTTCGATTCTAATAGCGATAAAAGGGTGCTAAATGATGTCTTAAAATCACATATGAAATTCTGTAACAATTGCATGGCATTTTCTGCCTCCGGATTAACTTTGAAATTTCATGAAATTGAGGAAAATCGTCTATTGGTCGCGAACGCATGCGAATATTTTTTGTCCAATATCGGTTTTTATTACTGATAAATTGGTGTTAAAAGAAGTCTTAAAATCACGTATAAAATTTTTATAGCAATTGCATAGCTTCTTCTGCTTCTGAATTAACTTTGAAACTTCATGAAATTGAGGAAAATCTTCTATTGGTCACGAACGCAAGCGAATTTTTTTGTCCAATATCGGTTTGTAATACTGATAAATTAGTGTTAAAAGATGTCTTAAAATCACGTATAAAATTTTTATAACAATTGCATAGCTTCTTCTGCCTCTGAATTACCTCTGAAACTTCATGAAATTGAGGAAAATCTTCTATTGGTCACGAACGCATGCGAATATTTTTTGTCCAATATCGGTTTGTAATACTGATAAATTGGTGTTAAAAGATGTCTTAAAATCACGTATAAAATTTTTATAAAAATCGCATAGCTTCTTCTGCCTCTGAATTAACTTTGAAACCATGAAATTGAGGAAAATCTTCTATTGGTCACGAACGCATGCGAATATTTTTTGTCCAATATCGGTTTGCAATACTAATAAATTGGTGTTAAAAGATGTCTTAAAATCACTTATAAAATTTTTATAACAATTGCATAGCTTCTTCTGCCTCTGAATTAACTTTGAAACTTCATGAAATTGAGGAAAATCTTCTATTGGTCACGAACGCAAGCGAATTTTTTTGTCCAATATCGGTTTGTAATAGTGATAAAAGGGTGTTAAATGATGTCTTAAAATCACGTATAAAATTTTGTAACAATTGCCTATCAGCTATAATATAGGATGTTGCATATATATTAAAGATGATAGGATCGACCTTTAAATTTCATGAAATCGAGAAAAATGGTCTGTTGGGCACAAATGCATGCGAATTTATTTTTGACCAATATCGGTTTGTAATAGTGATAAAACGGTGCTAAATTAATGTTTTAAAATAACGTATGAAAGTTTGTAACAACTGACAGTCATCATCTTCTGCCTCCGGATTCACCTTGAAATTTCATGAAATTGAGAAAAATGGTCTTTTGGTCACGAATGCATGCGATTTTGTTTTGTCCAATGTCTATTTGTAGTAGTGATGAAAGGGTCCTAATTAATGTCTTAAAAATCACGTGTGGAATTTTGTAATAATTTCCTATCATCTTCCGCCTCCGGATTGACCTTGAAATTCAAAATTGGGTCAGAATGACGTGTGTAAAATATTGTTACATTTCTGAGGAATGAAACATTAAAATGTATTCCAAAAGAATAAGTTAATTATTGATAGGTACAATCTTTAAAACAAAAGATTAAAAGAAAAGTATGTCAGCGCTTGCAAAGAAAAAAAAAATGACCCTTTCCAATAACCGACCAGAAGAGAAGATAAAACGATATAACGCAAAATAAAAAAAAATGTCGAAAGCAATATTTGCAGACGCACTTACAAAGGGGGGGGGTGAAGTTCAGAATGTTTTTATGCCTGGTAAAGGCTGCACTAACCAAATTTTTGTATTACGCACGATGATAGAAAAGTATCTGGCTGTTGGTAAGAACGTTTTTGCTGCCTTCATAGATTTAGAGAAAGCTTTCAACAGAGTGAATAGGAAATTTTTGTGGAAGGTATTGAATGAATATGGTGTTACTGGAAACCTACTTAATAGTGTAAAAGCCATGTATACTGGCAGTAGAGCTTGTGTACGAGTGAATGGTGTTTTATCAAAATGGTTTTCTATTGTTGCAAGAGTTAGACAAGGTTGTGTAATGTCACCATGGCTGTTTAATATATTTATGGATGCGTTCATGCGTGATGCCAGAATAGATAATAATGGTTTATGACTTGGTCATATCCGTGTGTGCAGATTGCTGTATGCTGATGACACTGTCCTGTTGGCAGAGAGCAAAGGTGATTTGTAGAGTATGTTGTCTCGGATGTACGAAGTTTGCATGAAATTCAAACTGAGTATAAATAAGGGAAAACCCAAAGTTATGGTGTTTGAGAGAGGCAATGGTGGCACTAAATGCAATGTAAGTATGAATGGAACTGCGATTGACCAGGTGAGTGAGTTTGTGTATTTAGGAAGCATTTTTGACAGAGAGAACAAATTGGATGGTGAAATTAGTAGGCAA
This sequence comes from Macrothele yani, assembly GCA_039090855.1. Lineage (NCBI taxonomy): Eukaryota > Metazoa > Arthropoda > Arachnida > Araneae > Macrothelidae > Macrothele > Macrothele yani. The sequence continues at coordinate 40,726,945 of CM077019.1, forward strand.
GTGAATTCTTCATTGAAAGTCATAGCTGCTCTGGGAGGTTTTCACAAGAATGATGGGTTCTCTAGAGAGTCCTGCATGGCTGTGTATGAAACTCTAATTGTTTTTACTCTGATGTATGGCAGTGAAACCTGGGTACTGCCGAAGAGACATAGGAGTCGTTTGTGTGCTGGAGAAATGCGTTACTTACGTGGGGTTTGTGGCAAGACACGTTTTGATTGTGTGAGGAATGAAGTTGTGTTGCAGTTGTGTGATGTGAAGCAAAATGTTGTTAGCAAGGTGGAGAACAATATGCTTCAGTGGTTTGGCCATGTTGAAAGAATGAGTGATGAGATGCTTACTAAGTAAATCTTTTTAGCCCAAGTGGCAGGAAGGAAAGGCAGAGGAATGCCAAGGAAGAGATGGTTGGATCAGATTCAGGAGTGTCTGCATGAGAAAAAGATTATGAGTATGAAGTATAAAGATCTTGCGTACGGCGTGTAATGGATATCAGTGAAGCCCGAGTAGTATGTCAAGATCGCTGTAAATGGAGAAGTTTGATACGACAACAGTAAGTAAACATTTCTAGTAGTTTGTATTTCTTTTTGGAGCTAACCTCTGAATCTCAGAGAACAGCTTATTAATATGTATGTATGTATGTAGTTCCTGGAAACTTTGGCAACAAATTATCAGGGAAAATGTCGCTTGCTAGATGGCCGACGCGTTCAAACAGAATTCTTCGTATTTATGTTTCGACGGAAGCTCCTTCAGAAAACCTGATTACACGGTGCGTCAAAGAATTTTTAAGGCTGGCGTTAGATTTCAGCCTACGGTGGCGCCACCAGTGTAATCGCGAATGCGTTATAAACCGTGACCATCTGCTTGCTTTCTGCCAAAAGTATTGTGGAGTTGTTAAAGTAACTCAAACGAAACGGCCGTTCATTAAAGAAATAAAATTTCTTTCATGTTGAATTATTAAGATGGAACAAAGGGCTGTTAATAAATTTAACGAAAAACTTGGTAAAAGTGCCTCGAAAATGTACCAAATGATGAAACAAGTTTACGGTGAGTTTTGTTTAGGTAGATCAAATATTTTCCTGTGGCAGAAACGTTTTTGGACGGAAGAGATACGCTAGAAGATGATAAGCATACCGGAAGACCATGTTCATCTAGGACACCTGAGATTATTGAAAAAGTGCATGATTTCGTGGCAAACAATCGATGTGTGTCACTAAGAATGATGGAAGAGTCTTTAAACATCAAAGAAACGATTCGAACCATCCTGCATGAAGATTTGGGCAAAACCAGTCTGTGCTAAATTTGTTCCACACACGTTATCCAATGAACAAAAATCAAGGAGAAGTGCTCATTGCAGAGACATCATTTCAGCAGCTGAAAATGATCCAAACTTCTTAAAATCGATTGTTACTGGTGATGCAACATGGTGTTTTCAATATGATCCTAAAACAAAGTGACAAAGTGCGGAACGGAAGTCAAAAATCTCGCCACAAGCCAAAAAACCACATACTAAAATTTCATTGAAATCGAACCATTTTTCCGCAAGTTATGATGCATAAAGGCAATGGAATGGATCCCTCTCCTATGCCCTGATCTTTGACCCCATTTCATTTATTTTCAATATGAATCGTCCCCATGTGGTTCCCTACCACATACTAAATTTTCATCGAAATCGAACCATTTTTACGCAAGTTATGACGCATTAGAGCAATGGAATGGATCCCGCTCCTATGTCCTCACCTTTGATCCTGTTTCGCCCATTTTCAATAGGGTTCGTCCCCAGGTGGTCCCCTACCACATACTAAAATTTCGTCGTAATCGAACCATTTTCACGTGAGTTATCGTGCGGACGGACAAAGCTGGAGCATATACGCTTCTTCAACCTACGGTTGGAAAGCGTAAAAAGGGCTGAATCGCCGATTACAGCAACATAAGGCACGACCAAGGACCTAAGAATTTCGTCCACGTACCTTTGAGCAATCAGGGACCCGTTTCGAAAGACTTACAGGTCAGTACGCCCACCTATGCTTATCTCTGCCCAAACAATCACTCCGCCTCCACCAAATCGCGATCTTTCTTGGACATGCGCTGAATTGTATCGGGTGCCACATTCTCTCCAGATCCGAAGTCGTCTATTATCCGGCTCTAGGATGAACCTGGACTCGTCGGAGAAGAGATTTGGTTCCACTCCGCAGGTCCCCAACCACAATGTTCGTCAGCCCAGTTTCTTCGAGCCATACGATGTCGAGAGGTCATTGGGACACAATCCACTGGCCTACGGGCATACAATACATGTGCGTGAAGGCGTCTACGAATTGTTTGTGTCGATACGCTTTAAAAGTTGTCTTTGCAGATGGGTGGCATTCTGACCCCTCTTCCGAAGGACTGTTAATGACAAATAACGGTCATCATTTGAGGTGGTAACACTCGTGGACAACCTTGAACAGGACGTCTTCGAACACTTCCCGTCTCTTGGAACAGACTCCACAAGCATGCAATTACACTTCGGCGCACTCCAATGGCGGACGCTACTATCCGTTGACTTTGACCGGCTTCCAACTTTCCAATGGCTCGCCACGCGGTGCTTTCTGGGAAATAGTGTTGATTCGGCATGCTAACATGAGATAACGCTACTAACTACTTACAAGAATACAGTTCCGAAAGACTCGCCCGTTTTATGCGATAGTCGCATCGACGTCACTTTTGAAGTCATTGTTGCCAATTTGCATGTCGAACTGCTTTCTACAAATTTTGAAGATGACAATCCGACTTTTTAGCGTAAATGTGACAAGGATGGTAAGTAAGACAATATCCGAAAACTTGAACATTTTCATCGTCCTGGAGCGGGACGTGAATCCGCGTCTCCCAGATAGCGCCCTGGTATGCTAACCACTACACACGCGTCTCCCGGGCGTTATCTGGGAGACGCGGATTCACGTCCCGCTCCAGGACGATGAAAATGTTCAAGTTTTCGGATATTGTCCGACTTACCATCCTTGTCACATTTACGCTAAAAATCGGATTGTCATCTTCAAAATTTGTATTATATGGCGCAATCCCGTATTTTTTCATGCTTTCTACACCTGTTTTTCATTATTCGGAGGGAATCTTTTGACAGTTCAGTAAAATTTTACCCATCTGCTTTGAATAAAATCGTTTAAAAAGGGTGCTCCCCTAATTTTGTTGAGCAGTGTATGTTGAGAGTATTTTTTATTTTATTACAAATTATTATTTTATTGCATTATAAGTGCGTTTCAAACGGTTTTTAAAACTCCCTTTTAGGTTTTAATAACAAATGATATTTCTCAATTTTATGGAATTTTAAGGTAAAACCGGAGGCAGAAGATGATATGCAATTGTTACAAAACTCCACCGGGCTGCAAATGGCGCCGATGTAGAGGTATACTGACACCGAAAAAAACATTTTTACTTGTGCACCATCATTGTCGTGCAATCCCTTTCTTGTACATGTAATACATTTTTATATTTATTACATTTTTCATGGAAGACTATGGACACCTTGTACAATCAAATTACTTTATTTAAAACATTTGACTATAGCGCCATCAGAATTTGCTGGAACAGCTTTAACATCACTGCGCAGAGACCTTTTGACTGTCGCAGATGCGTTTGAAAACATGTGTAAAACAGTAACGCCGATCCGCTGGTGCAGTGGTCTAAGCAATGACCACTGATCATTAATCCGAAAGGGGTTCGGGTTCTAATCCCAGTGAGATATGGATGTTTTGTTTGTCTTCCGGAACTAGATCTCTCCCTTCCCTAGAACCAGTGACCCTAAATTAGGGACGGGCGACTGCTTATAGACCACTGAGTTGCTCACGGTGGTCGTTATACCTCCAAAAAAAAAAAAAAAATACAGTAACGTTTTGTGAAGGGCAACAGTTTCAACAATTTCTGTAAGTAAATGAGTAAATTATACTTTCCCGTGATACGTTTTCATGATTTCTATATCACCTACGATATAAATTTACATAAATATATAAGATTATACATTATACGCTACACATATAATTAAATATAATCATATATCTGTTACCGCTAAAGCTCGAAAGCCGTTAATGTGTACATTACTTAGCTAATTTGCAGATTAACTGATTTGCTCCGTTAACGTGTGGAATCAAGAGTTTTCCGCATTTTACCTAGGTAATGTGCACATTAACGGCTTCCGTATCGTTAAAGTTCAAAAGTTTGTTTCTCTCATTTCCTTTCCCTACACCTTCCCCCTCTTCCTCCACTTTTACTTTGGTTTCGCCTGTTTCTCTCATTTCCTTTCTATTCTCCCTCCACTTTTAGTTTCGTTTCGCCAGCGTGTAGTCGTCGCCGGTTTTTATTTCTCATAATTGGCGTCGGCTGCCAGTGCGTAGCATAGCTAATTTTGTTTACAAATTCGTTTCTGCCTGTTAGCGCGTGAATTTGCGTCGTGATTTTTTTTAAAGCAGATAAATTTAACTCCTAGTATGCAAGCAAGCGCCGAATTGGTGAGTAAAATGAAGAAAAGATTCTTCGAAAACCTCTTTAGCGAAGATTCAAAATATAATAGTGTTTTAATGACAAAACGAAAGTATGATTGCATAATTGAAGATGTAAAGCTAATAAAAGTTTCCAAGAAGAAAGAATCATCTCTAGATTATCGAATAATTCAAAGGTATGATGTGTTGACTGTACAAGGCTGTGAAAAACTCATTGAGCCGTTGTCATATGCGCGAGAAAGTGTTATATATATAAATATATATATAACATTAGGGATGTAAGGTCAGGTGATGCGTAACATCACAGCCTCTCCTTGACAAATGTCAACCCCGCCTTCTCGTGGTACATCCTGTTCCCACTAAAGGGGCTCTGACGACCGCCCATAGCGGTATAACTATACCATCGGGATCAGAGGAAATGCTATCCCACACTCACCAACCCGCTTGGCCAGCGTGGTGAGTTATGGCCAAACCCCTCCAAAATGATTCCACAACTTAAATCTTGGCCCTCAGTCTCCGGCAGCTGGAATGTACCTGGCCAAGGCAGCGGCCAGTGCGACATGAAGGCAGAGGGTGCTAAGAATCCCGGAGGACCTGGACTAGGCTGCCATCTGATGCTGACCTTGGCTACTTACAATGGACGCTCCCTATCTTCTGATTCAAGGCTTCTTGAATTGGAAGAGGAACTACAAAGGATCAAGTGGGACATCGTGGGGCTAAGTGAGGTAAGGAGAAAAGGAGAAGATCTCATCGAACTGAAAAGTGGACATCTCTTCTACTATCGTGGGACAGATACTGGCAGAACTAGTGGTGTTGGATTTATAATAAACAAGAAACTGAAGGACAAAGTTGTAGAAGTTGAAAGTTCCTCTGACAGAGCTGCACGACTTGTTATCCAACTCTCGAAAAGATACCAGGCTCAGATTATTCAAACTTATGCACCCACCACAAGTCATCCTGAAGAAGAAATTGAAGAATTTTATGAGGAAATTTGTCATCTAAATAATAAAGGTAAGCAGCATTTGAAGATAATTATGGGAGATTTCAATGCAAAAATAGGGCAACGGCAACAGAATGAAACTTCAGTAGGTAAATTCGGTCATGGCAACAGAAACCTGCGTGGAAATACTCTCGTTGAGTTTGCAGAGGCAGAAGGGTTTTTCATCTTGAACTCCTTTTTCAAGAAAAAGCCACACAGGAAATGGACATGGAGACATCCAAATGGGACGACAAGTGAAATTGATTTTATTATGTGTAACAAAAAATTCGTCATAGAAGACTGCAGTGTGCTAAACAAGTTCAACACAGGTAGTGACCATAGATTGGTGAGATGTAAGATGCACCTCAACACTAAACTTGAACGTGGCAAGCTCATAGGACAAACAAAATCTATTGACATAACCAACCTTAAAAAAACACCATAATACCTTCAAATTAGAACTGAAGAACAGGTTCTCTGCTTTAGAAGGCCTAACATCAGAAGAAGTGGACATCTCTGAAGTTAACAGAAAGTAAACTAAAGCTCTTATGGAAACAGCAACAAAATTAGCTGGGTCTAAGAACAAGTTGCATGTGAACAAATTATCAGGAAAACCAAAATGTTGATGCAAAAAAGAAGAGAGATGAGGACAACTAAAGAAGATGTGACTTCCAAAGTGGAATATATAGAGCTATGCAAGACAGTAAGAAAAAGTATCACTGAAGAGGTAAGGAGATTCAACTGTGAACTAGTGAGGAAAGCAATTGAAAACAACCAAAGCCTAAAGATAGCAAAGGGACATCTCAGTAAGGGAAGAAAACAGATTATGGCACTGAGAAAAGAAGATGGTTCTGTAACAAGAAATAGAGGCGAAATTTTGACAAGAGTGAAAGATTTCTACTCCAAATTATATGAAAGGGATGATATATGCACTCCAGACATCATGAAAGATACCAGTACCAGAGTTCCTCCAGTCCTTCCAGCAGAAGTTGCACATGCAATCAAGAACATGAAGCGAGGAAAAGCTCCAGGAGAAGATGGAATTACTGTAGACATCATACAAGAAGCAAGTGGAGAAATCGAAACAGTACTCGCCCAAATTTTCACTGATGCCTTAATGAAGGAAAGATTCCTGAGGATTGGAACACCGCTACAATGATCCTGCTACATAAGAAAGGTGACATTGAGGATCTCAGAAACTACAGACCTATCAGCCTCCTATCAGTAGTTTATAAAATCTTCACTAAAGTTCTTTCACACCGCTTGAAGGTAACACTGGACATGGCTCAACCGAGAGAACAAGCTGGATTCAGGAGTGGCTACAGCACAATAGATCATATCCACGTGCTGAGAGAACTAATTGAAAGAGCGAGGGAATATGAACTTCCCATTGTGCATGGCTTTTATCGATTATGAAAAAGCTCTTTGATTCGGTGAAACCATCAGCAGTTACAATGGCTCTGAAAACCTGCGGTATTGAAGATGCATACATTAATATTATTAATAACATCTATGAAAATGCAAGTGCAAAGATTAGGCTGTTTGAAAATACAACACACTTAAAAATTGGGAAGGGAGTGAGACAAGGTGACACCATATCTCCGAAGCTCTTTAATGCCACATTGGAGGGTGTTTTTCAGTCACTGAGCTGGGAAAACAAGGGGATAAAGATTAATGGAGATTATCTAACCCACCTTCGTTTTGCTGATGACGTAGTCATTTTTGCAACTACCCCATCAGAGCTGCAGAGTATGATCCAGGAACTTGCTGACAAGAGTAAAGAAGTGGGATTAAAAATGAACTTTCAGAAGACAAAAGTGATGTTCAATGCTTTTACAAGAAATGAAGATTTATCGATTGATGGAGAAAAGCTGGAGATAACAGACACGTACGTTTATCTTGGACAGCAGATATCAAGTGAGGGTCGCATTGATGAAGAAATTAATCGGCGTATAAAACTTGCCTGGAGAGCTTTTGGAAGAAACAGCATAATTTTCAAGAGCAATATGCCATTATGTCTTAAAAGAAAAGTGTTTGATCAATGCATCCTTCCAGTGCTTACGTATGGTGCGGAGACGTGGACCTTAACTAAAAGAGACATACAAAGGCTGCAGACAACTCAAAGCAGCATGGAGAGGTGCATGCTTGGTGTAACCAGGAGAGATAAGAAGAGGAACTCGTGGATCCGAAAAATGACAAGAGTGGAAGACATCATGATCAGAGTTAAATCCCTGAAATGGCAATGGGCTGGACATACTGCCAGAAGGACAGATCATCGATGGACAGCCGAAATTTTAGATTGGATTCCAAGGGACAGGAAAAGACCCAGAAGAAGACCACATGGGAGATGGGTGGATGAAATTGAAAGTATGCAGGGGTGACATGGAGGAGACTGGCACAAGACAGACCGTTGTGGAGGAAACTTGGGGAGACCTTCGTCCAGCAGTGGATTGATAATGGTTGACAATGATGATGATGATGATATAACATTATTAACATAATGTTATATATAAATAAATAACATTATGTTAATTTAAGCGTACAGAAACGTTGCTGTTGTTCCAGCAAATATCTTATTTTCACTTTAACGAGTGCCTAGTAGGTAATGTGCAGATTATCTAGGTAATTTGCAGATTACCTAGGTAATTTGAGCAATGAAACAATTTTCGGCACTTTAACGGATCACCCTAGTTAATCTGCACATTACCTAGATAATCTGTAGGATAACTGATTTCTGCACTTTAGCGGTAACATATATACACACTATATTGACAAAAGTCACCGAACACCCCTTCAAAAGCAAATGAACGGATCCGCTGCGTTGTTAAGAAGCGCGGTACAGCTGCAAACGGTATAGAAACAAGCCTACATCTGACCGCGATCATATCGCACTGTCAGGTTGAGTGAAAATGTCGCGGAACTGACTTTGAGAAAGTAAAGACTGTTGGGTGTTATATTAGTGGGTTGTCCATAAGAGAAGCCGAGAGGTGTTTAAACATGGCCAAGTCAACTGTTTCGGATGAACTGAATAAGTGGAAGACACATAGCGTGCCTGAGGTAGCAAAACGTACTGGCAGCCCAAAGGAATTCAGTAATAGAGGACATCGAAGCCTCAGGAGAGTCGTTACAGCTAATCGACGGAGTACTGCACAAGACCTCAGTGTACAGGTGAGTAAAAATGCTGGAACCTCGGTATGTACACGTACCATTCGCAGAGAACTTCATTCCATGGGTTACTGTGCTCGTGCGGCTGCTCATAAGCCTTTTATCTTCACTTGGAATGCTGCTCGTCGTTTAGCATGGTGTAAAGAACATTCATCGTGGACCGTCGATCAATGGAAACGAGTCCTGTGGATGGATAAATCCAGATGCACGATTCATCAGTCTGATGGCCGTTTGCGGATATGGCGGCTGCAGGGAGAATTATGTTTACCAAAGTGTACTCTTCCTACGGTCAGGTTTGGAGCTGACAGTGTAGTCGTGTGGGGGTGTTCTTCGTGTCCCATTGTTTATCGCGGACAAACCTGTTAAATCATCACGTCTACCTCGATATTCCGGACAATTATTGCCTACCAACCTGTGGCAATACTATGGAACACAGCCTTGTTGGTACCAGCAGGATAATGCACCGAGTCATAAAGCAAGGACTGTTACGGCGAGTGAGCCAAGACTGTTTGCGCACAGAGCTCTGATCTTAATCCCATACAGCACCTATGGGAAGAATTAGAGCACCGCATAAGAAGTTCGGAACCAAGGCCTACTACTAAACAACAACTAGCTGCAGCATTATGTACTAAATGGAAGCGCATACCTATCGCTTCGTTCCAAAACCTTGTGGAAAGCATGTCTTGAAGGGTTAGTTCATGAATTAAGGCCAAAGTTGGACCGACACCGTACTAATGTATGTCAATAAATGCTATGTTGTGTTTCTCTTCTAGGTGTCCGGTGACTTTTGTGAATATAATGTATATGATTATGTATAATTATAAATTGAATTTCGAATTCAAAATTCAAAGCAGATTTGTCCGGGTACAATATTTTTGGCCCGTTTAAAACTCTGGTTTGCGTACATCATACAATTTTCTAATTAATTGGCCGATATATGTACATGCCATTATCGTTGTCGATATACTAAATATGCGAGTATCTGTCAGAAAAGCAAACTTGGTTTTCCTTTTTGATACATTACAGTACCCAGTATACGATGCCTTGAGGTTTGAAACGTCTTCTACCATAGATGATATGAAAACCTTTGGTCATTCGATTGACGACATGTTACGTCATTGCAGGCAGCTCAGAGTTGGAATGCCTGAATACGTACCTTGCAGGTAAGAATAATTAAATATAATAGTAAATTGTTATAAAACATGTCTGGAAGGAAATTTATGTTCTAGAAAGCATATGTATATGTATTTAGTACTAGCGAAAGGGTATTGCCTGAGATTTACCAAAATACAGCAAACAACTTCTAGGCCAGCATTTTCAAGTTTTATCGAAATTTTAGAACTTCTTATTACTTTCCCGCATTTTTAGAACTTTTTTATAACAATGCGCAGAAAGTAAAAAAATATTCAAAGAATTAAAATTGTCAACAACGTGTTAGATGAACACGGAAGAAACAATCTGATGTTGTTAAGTATGGTCTGCTAAGCAAATGGCGCACGTAAATAAGCTGTAGATAGAAAATTGTGTTTTTGTTCTTCACGAAGACATATATTCGTACACTATCTACCAACAAGTTTTTGGACACCCCTGCAATCGACGATATTTGCGGTCCTGATACACGTCACGGCCGCCGCCGTTAAATATCGTGTGGGAAACAACAACGCAACCAGTCACATGCAAGATGCCACAAAGTTCGGAGTTCTCTGCCTTCGAGAAAGGTGTAATCGTCGGTATCACAGAAATGGCCGATTCATACGTGACATATCCAAGGAGTTGAAGTACCCAAAATCAACAGTGGCCTACGTGATTCGCAAGTGGAAGATGACAGGTGACTGTTGGAATGTGCCCCGACCCGGCAGACCCACAAAACTGGGAGTTAGAGACCGACGGGTGCTGGCCAGAGAAATTCGGAAGAACCGCACCAAATCGACGGGCCACATCCGCGAGGAGTTTCAACAGGTATCCGGGAGTGTTCTTTCGATGAATAGTATCCGTAAGGAAGCCCATCTGTTCGGTTATCATGGACGTGCTGTCGCCCACAAGCCTTTGGTCACTAAGTCCACTAGCGCTGTTCGGCTAACGTGGTGCAAAGAACGTCGAAATTTTAGTCGAGTTTTCAGGAGCCCAGATTTTGCAACAAATACTTCAGAAGCAGAAATTAACACTTGTGACCTCTGGTGACTAAACCATCCTTTACCAAACATTAGAAATTATGTGAAAAATATTTTCCATCAGGTCTTGTATGCGATAAAGGAAGAATTTTTCAAATAAGAGCTTTAGAAGCAGAAATAACTCAGAAAGCGCAATTTACCTTTGTGCCCCTTAGCGGAAAGTATGATTTACTTGAAAATTTTGAATTTATAGGAAAAACATTTCTCATCGGAAACACTATCCAACAAAGAAAGAAATTTTCAAATCGTATTCTTCGAAGTAGAGAGATTGACAAAAATAAGATATACATCTACGCCCCTGGCGTAGAAACCATGCATTTTTTCAAGAAGAAAATTTTCCTAAAAGGTTTGTCGACATGAGTAGTATCGGTCAACAAACTACTTTTTTTTCAATCCAGATTTTAGAAGCTCATATTTTGCTGCAAATACAAGAGAAGCGGAAATAAAGACTTACGCCACCTGGCGGCCAAACAATTTCTTACAAAAATTAAAAAATTTGTGCAAACGATTTCTCATCAGGAGCCGCATGCGGTGCAGAAAGAATTTTTAAATCGGAAATTTAGAAGCAGAGATAGAGTCCCGGGAGAAGGCAATTTACCTTTCCGCCCCCTAGCAGAAAGTCTAAGAATTAATTGAAAATTTTGAAATTATATGAACCACATGTCACACCAGAAACACTATCCAACAAAGAATTAATTTTTCAAATCGGACTCCTAGAAGTAGAGATATTGACAAAAATAAGATATACATCTACGCCCCGTGGCGTACAAACCATGCACTATTTTAAGAACAAAATGTTTCTAAAAGGTTTGTCGACATAAGTAGTATCGGTCAACAAAAGACGTTTTTTTCAATCGACAATTTAGAAGCTCATATTTTGCTACAAATACAGCAGAAGCGGAAATTAAGATTTACGCCCCCTGGTGGCCAAACTATTTTTTTACAAAAATATAAATTACGTGCAAACAATTTCCCATCAGGAGCTGCATCCGGTGCAGAAAGAATTTTTCGAATCGGACATTTAGAAGCAGAGATATAGGAGGAAACACAATTTACCGCTACGCCCCCTAGCGAAAAGTCTATGAATTACTTGAAAATTTTGAAATTATATGAAAAACATGTCACACGGAAAACACTATCCAACAGAGAATGAATTTTTCAAATCGGACTTTTAGAAGTAGAGATATTGACAAAAATAAGATGTACATCTACGCCCCCTGGCGGAGAAACTGTGGAATATTTCAAGAAGAAAATTATCCAAAAAGGTTTATCGATGTGAGTGGCATCATTCCACGAAATAAGTTTTTCAATCGATATTTTAGAAGCTCTGATTTTATGGCAAACACATCAGAAGCAAAAATTAACGCTTAAGCCTCCTAGTGGCCAAAGTATTATTTATCAAAAATTTAAAATTATATGCAAAAGATTTTCCATCAGGAGATGTATCCGCTGAAGGAAAAAAAAATTCAAATCAGAGTTTTAAAAGAAGAGGTATCGGGGAAAATGCAATTTACTTTTACGCCCACTAGCGGAAAATCTATGCGTAATTTGAAAAAATAATTATATCTGAAATACTCTTCTACATAAATGGAACCGAAAGACAAAAAATTTTTTTCAATCGGATGTTTAGAAGCAAATATGTGGAAAAAACGTATTTTTGAATTCGGCATCATCTGCATTTACGCCCTCTACCGGCGAAATTGTACATCGTAAAAAAAAATGAAATGAAGGATCATCATTTGCATAATTCAAGCTTCCCAATGCAAAAAGAATTTTTCAAATCGGACTAATGGTTGCAGAGATATCGTGGGTACGGACGGACGGACAAACCGATAACAGAAGCACGATCTTTTTTTACAAAAGACGTGCTAAAAGACAAGTTATTAAAATCATGAAATGCATTGATTATGATAAGCTTTCCAACATACCAGAAATCATTACTCAAGTTATGAGGATAATGGCTGTGGAATAAATCTCGCTCCTGTGCCCTAACCTTTGACCCCATTTCGATGATATTAAACAGAATTGGTTCAGTATAGCTCGGGAACAACATACTAAAGTTTTGTCGCAATAGAATCCTTTTTACGTAAGTTATGACGCATAAAAGCGATGGAATGGATTCCGTTCCTATGCCTTGACCTTTAACCCCATTTCGTCCATTTTCAACAGGGTTCGTCCCCAGGTTGCCCCTACCACATACAAAACCTTCATCGAATTCGAACCATTTTTACGCGAGTTATCGTGTGGACAGACAGACAGACAAACAAAGCTGGAGCATATACGCTTCTTCAGCCTAAGGTAGGAAAGCGTAAAAAGATCGATTTACTATCGGAAAAAAACAGAAAAAGACTCACAAATTTGGTATCAAGAATCCAAAGAAAGTTTCAGTAAAGGATTCATGATTAGTGCTGCTTTCTCGTACAATGGGAAATTGAAGTTAAGAAAAGTTGAAAAGAATGTTAAAATCAACTCTACATATTACCAAAATAATGTTTTAACTCATATTTAAAGAGGAAATACCATTCCTTTATCCACAGAGCCTTCAAAGAGTAGACCTCAATCAGAATGAGGCTACCAGTCATACATCCAAATCTACCTACCTATTTCTTGAAAAAATGAAAACAGTGACGGATATCAAGTTTATATTATTTGCCCACATTACTTCAAAGTCCCCTAATGTGTCACCAATGGACTATTACTGCTAAAACGAGCGCTATAAAGACAGACCTAAAAGAATGATTGGACTATGGAAAGCAGTGGAAGAGGAGTGGAATAAAATACCACTACCAATTTTAAGAAATGCCCTGTTATCTTGGAAATCTAGATGTAGATCCATAGTCCAGAGAAAGGGCTATCAGACAGAACATCTAAGAAAGGAGCGCTTTCTAAACGCAGACCTAAAACAATGATTGGACTATGGAACGCAGTGGAACCGGAGTGGAATAAAATATCCCTACGAATTTTAGGAAATGCCCTGTTATCTTAGAAATCTAGATGTAGATTCATAGTCCAGAGAAAGGGCTATCAGACAGAACATTTAAGAAAAAACATCTAAGAAAGGAGCGCTTTCTAAACGCAGACCTAAAACAATGATTGGACTATGGAAAGCAGTGGAAGAGGAGAGGAATAATACCAGTTCCAATTTTAAGGTATGCCCTGTTATCTTGGAAATCTAGATGTAGGTTCATAGTCCAGAGAAAGATCTATCAAATAGAACATCTAAGGAAGAACATCTAAGAAAGAACATCTAAGAAAGGAGCGCTTTCTAAACGCAGACCTAAAACAATGATTGGACTATGGAAAGCAGTGGAAGAGGAGTGGAATAATACCACTACCAATTTTAAGGAATGCCCTGTTATCTTGGAAATCTAGATGTAGGTTCATAGTCCAGAGAAAGGACTATCAAATAGAACATCTAAGGAAGAACATCTAAGAAAGAACATCTAAGAAAGGAGCGCTTTCTAAACGCAGACCTAAAACAATGATTGGACTATGGAAAGCAGTGGAAGAGGAGTGGAATAATACCACTTCCAATTTTAAGGTATGCCCTGTTATCTTGGAAATCTAGATGTAGGTTCATAGTCCAGAGAAAGATCTATCAAATAGAACATCTAAGGAAGAACATCTAAGAAAGAACATCTAAGAAAGGAGCGCTTTGTAAACGCAGACCTAAAACAATGATTGGACTATGGAAAGCAGTGGAAGAGGAGTGGAATAATACCACTACCAATTTTAAGGAATGCCCTGTTATCTTGGAAATCTAGATGTAGGTTCATAGTCCAGAGAAAGGACTATCAAATAGAACATCTAAGGAAGAACATCTAAGAAAGAACATCTAAGAAAGGAGCGCTTTCTAAACGCAGACCTAAAACAATGATTGGACTATGGAAAGCAGTGGAAGAGGAGTGGAATAATACCACTACCAATTTTAAGGAATGCCCTGTTATCTTGGAAATCTAGATATAGGTTCATAGTCCAGAGAAAGGGCTATCAAATAGAACATCTAAGAAAGAACATCTAAGAAAGGAGCGCTTTCTAAACGCAGACCTAAAACAATGATTGGACTATGGAAAGCAGTGGAAGAGGAGTGGAATAAAATACCACTACCAATTTTAAGGAATGCCCTGTTATCTTTGAAATCTAGATGTCCAGAGAAAGGGCTATCAGACAGAACATTTAAGAAAAAACATCTAAGAAAGGAGCGCTTTCTAAACGCAGGCCTAAAACAATTATTGGACTATGGAAAACAGTGGAAGAGGAGTGGAATAAAATACCACTACCAATTTTAAGAAATGCCCTGTTATCTTGGAAATCTAGATGCTGGTTCATAGTCCAGAGAAAGGGCTATCAGATAGAACATTTTGAAAGAAAAAATTATTTTAAACGTTAATTATAGTGCTGGAAGGAAATGTTTTTAAGAATGTGTGAACGTCCTCTGTTGGAATATGATTAATTGCAAAGAAACATTTAATTGAAATATGTTCTAGTAATCAAAGGAAAAGAATACAATCAATACTTTAAGCCAGTCGCCTGTAATGTCAGTGAATATAGGAAATTTGAGAAGCATGTATGCGTTCCTTTTATACAGGTAATTCTAAGCCCAAATAAGTTTATCCTTAAAAAGATTCTTGTTCAATGGCATGAGTGTTCTTCCATTCAGAGCCAAGGTGAAGATATTTTTCACTTTTATCTACTCTGGAACAACTAACATAGAGCTGGCGATGGGAAAAGCGACAGTTTTGTAGGTTGAATCCAAGACATTTTAACGATTAACCCTCTGCTTGTTGACTGATAGTGATGGCAAATCTGAGACGAACACGAAACTGTAGACATTTAAAGTGAAATCCTAGTTCAGATATGACAGGAATAGATGGAATAAAAACGTGGTCGCCTGCAGCATACCAGTATTAATAGTAGCTTCGATAACACTTGACATGAGTTTATTAACAATCAGTCGCGTTCTGTTGCGAACGGAGGAAGACCACTTAAGAATTTATTTTTTTTTTTTTTTTTTTTTTGATTGGAGGTTTAACGACCGTAAGACAAACACAACATCCATGCCTGACCGGGATTCGAACCCGGACCGCTTACGGACGAATGATCAGAGGCCAACGCCTTAGACCACTGCGCCACCGGGTCGGCACTTAAGAAATGTCCTGCTATTTTGAAGAAATGAAATGCGGGATAATTCACATTTCTTTCACATTGCATTTCAGGAATTTCGCTGATACATTTTTATTTGTATCAGCGAAATTCCAAACCTCAACGTTCAGTAATAAACAAGAAAGCCAGACACGCTCTCTTCTTTTTGGAAAAGACAGGCCGTTGTTTTTCAAAGTCCTTTGCCAACATTCCACCAGAGCCACAATCTCACGGCGGCAACACTCGGCAGGTTTCAAAGAGAGTAACTCTCTGATGACACATTCCCAATCCTCCGCTGAATAGAAATTCAGATCTTGTAGGAAATGGGCCATGGAGCCAAACAGCTGGTGTGTTGGAGGATGGGTAAGGTTCGGCCTGTGTACATAATGGGTTCGTATCTTAAGCCTTTCTATTTCCCGTAGTTCTTGGTGGACTACACTGGAAATGTGACGTAGAGCACAATCCACTTACAGCAACTTCCGCTTCCTATTAATGAGCCCTGCGTAGCGTTGGCTCAGATCATCCTGGACCACTTTGGAGGTGTGACTAGGGCATAATCCACTTGTAGCAGCTTCCGCTTCCTACTGATGAGCGGTGAGTAGCCTTAGCACAGAGCATCATGGACCACTCTGGAGATGCGATTTGGTCATTATCCACTTGCAGCAATGCCCGCTCCCTATTGATGTGTGGTAGGTAACGTTGGGGCATAGCGTCATGGGCCACTCTGGAGGTGTGACTTGGGTTATTATTTGCTTGCATCAACTTCAGCTTCCTACTAGTGAGCGCTGGGTAACCTTGGTACAGACATAAGGGACCACCCTGGAGGTGTGACTTGTTGCATTATCCACTTGCAGAAACTTTCGCTTCCTATTAATGAGCGCTGGGTAGCCTTGGCACAGACATCATGGACCACTCTGGAGGTGCGACTTGGGGCATTATCCACTTGCAACAACTTCCGCTTCTTACTGATGAGCTCTCCGCTGGGTAGCGTCGGTAGAAAGCATCATGGACCCCCTGGAGGTGTGACGGGTCATTATAAACTTGCAGCAAAGCTCGCTCCCTATTGATGTGTGGTAAGTAGCGTTGGGACATAGCATCATGTGCCACTCTGGAGGTGTGACTTGGGGCATTAGCCACTTGCATCAACTTCCGAATCCTACGTATAAGCTCTGGGTAGCCTTGGCACAGACATCAAGGACCACTCTGGAGGTGTGACTTGTTGCATTATCCACTTGCAGCAACTTCAGCTTCCTACTAATGAGCTGTGCGCTGGGTAGTCTTGCCACAGAGCATCATGGACCACCCTGGAAGTGTGATTTGGGTCATTATCCACTTGCAGCAAAGCCCGCTCCCTATTGCTGTGTGGTAGGTAACGTCGGGGCATAACATCATGGGCCACTTTGGAGGTGTGATTTGGGGCATTATCCACTTGCACAAACTTCCGCTTGCTACTGATGACCGCTGGTTAGCCTTGGCACAGAGCATCTTGGACGATTCTGGAGGTGTGACTTGGGGCATTATCCACTACCAGCAACTTCCGCTTCCTACTGATGAGCTCTGCGCTAGGTAGGCTTGGTAGAGAGCATCATGGACCCCCTGGAAGTGTGACTTGGGTCATTATCCACTTGCAGCAATGTCCGCTCCCTATTGATGTGTGGTAGGTAGCTTTGGGGCATGGCATCGTGGCCCACTTTGGAGGTGTAACTTGGGGCATTATCCACTTGTTGCAACTTCCGATCCCTATTGATGTGAGCTGGGTAACGTCGGCGCAGAGCATAATTAATATCTTTTGTATGTGTGATTTGGGGCATTATCCACTTGCATTGACGCCTGTTCCCTATTGATATGCACTAGGCAACGTTGGCGTAGAGTGTCATGAGCCACTCTGTAGGTGTTACTTGGAGCATTACCCAGTTGTAACCACGCTCACTTCGTGTTAATGAGTGTTGAATAGCGTTGGCGCAGAGCATCATAAACCAGTTTGGAAGTGCGCCTTGGGGTATTATCTACTTGCAGTAATGCTCGCTTCCTATTAACGAGCACTAGAATGTTTTAGTGTAGAACATCATGGACTACCTGCAATTGTTTTGCATGGAAACCGCGGTCTACAGCCTGATTATCTGCTACGAATTCCACAGTTCCCTCACAATTTCACCAAATGCACAACATGACTTTCCTCCCGAACCTCCCTCTTTATACCGAGGTATGAGGGGACCCAGAGAATTCTTCGAAAACATTTCCGAGACCATAACGCTGTCCCCACCAGCTTGTGCTCTTTCAGTAATGGTTGAAAAGTGTTTGTTCTCCGATGTTTCTCGCCTTATAAGCCAACGTCCATCCGTTCGATTAAGCAGAAAACGTGACTCATCGGAGAAGGCAATCATTTGACAATCAGCGGAGGTCCAATTCCCATACTGCAGAGCAATATAACCCTTTTCTGCCGATGCACCTATTTTAGCATAGGTGCAGTGACCATCCGTCTGCATCGGAGCCCCATACGCAGCAGGGTTCGCTTTACTATCGTTTTAGACTCG
The DNA here is from genome assembly GCA_039090855.1 of Macrothele yani. Lineage (NCBI taxonomy): Eukaryota > Metazoa > Arthropoda > Arachnida > Araneae > Macrothelidae > Macrothele > Macrothele yani. The sequence continues at coordinate 40,745,420 of CM077019.1, forward strand.
CTTCCGGTAGCATCCTGGTTCATTCGGCCAGTGAGTTGCTCTTCTGTAGCGTGTCGATCTGCCCTCACTCACCTTCGAAGCCGACGTTCACCTCTCACATCACTGGCATGCGGTGCGCCCCGCAGTTTCCACTTCGCTTATTCGCAATGGTGCCATTTCTCCAATCACGATACACTTTAACCACAGAAGCACTCGAACAGTTCACAAACTACGCTCTTTCAGAAATACTGACAACAAAGACGGAAACCGGTCACGAGTCAACGGGTCGACAATTTCTTGCAGGTCCAACGGGTCGGATCAAGGTGTTCCTGACCAGATTTTGACTAGGTTTTATTCCCATTTTATTTTTGAAAAGAGAAAAATATATTCCAAGAAAAATGCGCGTTGTGGAATTCTGAAGTCGACACTGGTGCCCACGGAGTAAATAATGATTTGCCATGCAAAAATATTGTCGTCTCTTTCTTAAAGCAACGAATATTTCCACAGAACGGCGTCAGATAACACACCGACTCCGTATCGTAAAAAAGATCCTTCCTTTGCGTTCTTCTACACTGCGATTGTCCAGGGAAAGGTACAGGAAAACGCCATTCTCCTGCTTCTCAGCTGATTCACTCTCTCCTGGCGAAGTTCACTGTATGACTAAGAGTTACTTTTCACATCTCGTCTTTTACATCGAACATTCAGAGGTTTTCGATTGATTGGCTAACATCGCGTTCCCATGACATGTCATGTGGAAATTAACTCCTTATTTGTTAATATGGATGGATTTAATATTACGGAGGTTGAGAAAGGCGTGGAGGCCAACAAATACGTGCTTGCTGAAAACCACAAGGGGAAGAGTGAATGCTGGAAATTGTTTCGTCTCATTAAGAAACCGGTGAATAATTCTGTGTTATTTGGTCTTGCTTGTTGTTCAAAATGTGGAAAGTGTGTAATTACAAAGAAAAATATCGACGGCGTAATAAAAGATTTTGGGACCAAAATCTAACGGGCCATTTGAAAGTATGTGCACCTCCATCAAAGTGTGGTCACGGTCATAGTCAGCCATTACTTCTTGATTACGCAAAATGGTTCCACTAAAATTTAGCAAGTAACCAAATTTTATAATTTAAAAAGAATTTCAGTTTTTAAATATCAAGCAGTTATTGGGATGAATATATATATATTACGTTTATATGTGTATATATATAAATTGAGCTTCGAATTTATAGTTCAAAGCAGATTTGTCCGGGTCAGTTACGGGTCGGGTCCAGTTATGGGACATCCGGGTCTCGTTCGGCTCCGAAAATTTTGATCCGTTTCCACTGCCAGATTTGGCTCGAAAGCTTATAATCATCCCTTTTTCGCAAATATTTTAAATCGCTCATTTTATCCATGGCAGTAACGAGCGATATGTTTTCAGAATGCCTACAACACACATTTTATATCCTCTAAGCCAGCTCATGACACGTGCTTTCATTCACTGGCTACGCGCTGTTGACGTCAAAAGTATGAGATGGTCACAATAATGTGACTCGATTGTGTATGTACAAAGAAAAATACACAAAAATAACCGCAACGTTTGTTTTTTTCTCTGAAGCCCACACGAATAACAGTAACCCCTATAATCATGGTGCTCCCATTTTTTTGTCCAACACTTGTATATTAAGTACAACTTGTACTCTGTGTAGTATTTCTCGTCCTGTAATTTTATATTTTTTTTTTGAGGTTTAACGACCACCGTGAGCAACTCAATGAGCTATAAGCAGTCGCCCGTCCCTAATTTAGGGTCACTGGTTCCAGGGAAGGGAGAGAGCCAGTACCGTAAGACAAACACAACATCCATGCCTGACCGGGATTCGAACCCGGACCCCTTACGGACGAACGATCAGAGGCGAACGCCTTAGACCACTGCGCCACCGGGGCGGCCTAATTTTATATGAGGGACTACGAATGACGTAATTGGGGGCCAAACAAAATGGCAGTGGTGTACATTCTGCAAAGAAACCTCTCCTCCCGTTTATTTGCATATTTTCTTCACGTCGCTGTTAGCATAGAAGAATCAAAGAAACATTAAAAATAGGTTCTTTCCTTTGCTTGTCTGCACCGAAACTTTTACTCAGGGAGTTCTTCCCTTCCTTAAAAATGCTACATCAAAAAATACTCCATATTGAGTGCAGTCTTACACAGATTTAAACACAAAGCTTCTGTGCCTTTTTCAAAGGATTATAGGATAAAAGAGAGGAAAATCCTGCGCAAGACTCTTCGATAATACAGCAAAGATTCTTTACATGCTCTCAAGAATGGCGAGCACGTAGTATGCATAAACATCAAAGAGAATTTTCACGGTAATGCGTGGAGTGATTTCTAAAACAGTGAGAATAAAAGAAAATACGACTGAACTAGTAAATATTTTTTCGAGAGTGAGTTGTTTACCATTTCGATAAACAAGGACATTCAAATTTGCTTGCTTTCATACTGAATGGTCTCTCAAATTTTGTCTTTTGCAATATATTTGAATTAAATATAAATATTTTTGTCATGACTGCTGACCATACTTTTACTTGCCGGAAGAATCTTTAGTATTCCATTTTACATGTGATATTACAGAATGCAAGGAAAATGGTATAGATGTAAACAAAATGAATGAATTTGTGTACAGGAAATCCCGCTTGTAACGATCAACTCGGGACCCCATGTAAATACATAAATATTAATACAACGGCCGTTCCATGAAAACTGAGAATAAAATCACATAAAATGAATAAATATAGGTACAGCAAAATATATGTTATTCTTTCTCAAAGTATCTTCCCTCGGATGATATGCAACGGTCCCATCGTTCAGTCCACTTTTCAAAGCATGTGGCGAAGGCATTTTGTGGGAGCTGCTTTAGCGACCCCTGTGAAGCTTGAATAACGTCAGCATCTGTGTTGAATGTTGCGCCACGGAACTTCTCCTTCATTGTTGGAAACAGCCAGAAATCGCACGGGGCGAGGTCAGGAGGTGGCATGATTTCAATACTGCATTTAGTTAGAAACTGTTAAACTTAAGCAGCCACATATGGGCGAGCGTTATCATGGTGTAGGGTTCTCTTGCCCACCAGTTCTGGTTACTTAATCGATATGTGTCGTTGCATACGCTTGAGTATACTGAAGTGTCATACTCAGCATTGACATTAATTTGTGGAGGAACGGCATGCTGGTAGACTACACCTTTATAACCAAAGAAAATTCTCATCATCACCTTCCCACCTGACTTGGTTTGACTGTTTTCGGAAGAGGCGAGACTGTGTGTTTCCAGACACTCCTTAAGCGCCTCGTCAAGAGGTAAAAATAGTGGACCCATGTTTCACCGACAGTTATTACTGTGTTAAGAAAGTTTGGATTCTATGCAATCATTTGTTTCCACTCATGAAAAACCTGAACCATGCCTAACAATTGTTCTTCTGTCAGATGATGAGGTACACATATGGAACACCACACCATGCAACAGCAATAATTGGTCGCGTAGAATGCGGAATGCCGACGTTTTTGAAATATTAGTTGACGCCGCTATGTCTTCACACGTGACTCGTCAATCTTCTTGCAGGATTGCCCATACAGTATTAACAATACGCTCTGTAACACCACTTTCACGTCTACCAGACTTAGGAGCGAGTTCTGCCGACAAACGCCCTTTTTGGAAATCATGATGCCATCTAAAAATTGACGACTCACCCAAACATCTGTCTTTGCATGCTTTTTTAGCACGTCTTTTGTAAAAAAAGATCGTGCTTCTGTTATCAGTTTGTCCGTCCGTCCGTCTGTACCCACGGTGTATCTCTGCAACTATTAGTCCGATTTGAAAAATTCTTTTTGCATTTGGAAGCTTGAAATATGCGAATGATGATCCTTTATTTCGTTTTTTTTTTGTTTTTTTTTACGATGTATAATTTTGCCGCTAGGGAGCGTAAATGCAGATGATGTCGAATTCAAAATTACGTTTTAATCCACATATTTGCTTCTAAACATCAAATTGAAAAAATTCTTTTAACTTTCAATTCCATTTATGTCGAAGAGTGTTTTAGATATAGTTTTCTTTTCAAACTAAGCATACATTTTCCGCTAGAGGGCGTAAAAGTCAATTACATTTTTCCGATAACACTTCTAAAACTCCGATTTGAAAAATTCTTTCTTTGTTGGATAGTGTTTTCCGCGTGACATGTTTTTCATATAATTTCAAAATTTTCAAGTAATTCATAGACTTTCCGCTAGGGAGCGTAGCGGTAAATTGCGTTTCCCCCTATATCTCTGCTTCTAAATCTCCGATTTGAAAAATTCTTTCTGCACCGCATACAGCTCCTGATGGGAAATCGTTTGCACATAATTTCTGATTTTTGTAAAAAATAGTGTGACCACCAGGGGGCGCAAATCTAAATTTCCGCTTCTGTTGTATTTGCAGCAAAATATGAGCTTCTAAAATTTCGATTGAAAAAAAAGTCGTTTATTGCCCGATACTACTCATGTCGACAAACTTTTTAGGAAATTTTTCTTCTTGAAAAAATGCATGGTTTCTACGCCAGGGGGCGTAGATGTATATCTTACTTTTGTCAATATCTCTTCTTCTAAGAGTACGATTTGAAAAATTCCTTCTTTGTTGGATAGTGTTTCCGATGTGAAATGATTTTCATATAAATTCAAAATTTTCAAGTAAATCATAGACTTTCCGCTAGGGGGCACAAAGGTAAATTGCGTTTTCTGCGTTATTTCTGCTCCTAAAGCTCTGATTTGAAAAATTCTTCCTGTATCGCATACAAGGCCTGATGGGAAATATTTTTCACATAATTTCTAATGTTTGATAAAGAATGGTTTAGACACCAGGGGTCATAAGTTTTAATTTCTTCTTCTGAAGTATTTGTTGCAAAATCTGGGCTCCTGAAAACTCGACTAATTTTTTTTCTTCGGCCGATACCGCTTATACGAATAAACCTTTTGAGAATACTTTCTTCCCAAAATAATGCATGGTTTTCCCACCAGGGAACGTAAAGTCACATCTTATTTTTGTCGATATCTCTGTTTCTAAGAGTTCGTAATCTCACGATTCCGTTTACACCAATATCTGAGGGATCAAAAGCCCGATTGAAAATCTTTCTTTCGTGAGATCTATTGTTTTCTATACCGGTTCCATTGACTTTGAACAGCTTTGATAAATTGAATTTGCGTCAGAACGGATTCAAAAGACGTGCTTATTACACCCGAAAATTCGGTGTCATCTTTCTTGTTTCACTTCGTACTGTTGCTAACTCAAAAACAATTACTCTCAGTTTTTCTGGAACGACCTCTGTACATGAGAATATACATATACGTTTGTGTCATCATCAGCAGCATCGTTGTCAACCATTATTAATCCACTGCTGGATGAAAGTCTCCGCAAATTTCCTGCAGTCTGTCTTGAGCCAGTCCCCTCCATGTCACTTCGACTCGAATTTCATTCGCACATCTTCTACGTGGTCTTCTTCTGGGTCAAGGTATCCAGTTTGAAATTTCGGTTGTCCATCGGTAGTCCGGTCTTCTGGAAATATGTCCGAACCACTGGCATTTCAAGATGATGTCTTCCACTCTTGTCATTTTCCATATCAACGAGTTGCATTACACCAAGCATGCATCTCTCTATGATTTTTTCAGTTGTCTGCAGTCTTTGTATGTCTTTTTTGTATGTCTTTTCTAGTCCTCCGTACGTAAGAACTAGAAGGATGCATTGAATAAACACTTTTCTTTTAGGCAATAACGATATATTGCTCTTAAAAACTCTCGAACCAAGATTTATACGCGGATTAAATTCTTCATCAAGGGACCCTCCCTTGAAATCTGTTGCCCAATGTAAATTACGTTTTCACCTTATTTTAAGCAATGATTGAAAGCCATTTTGCAAAGCGGCGTTAAAGAGTTTGGGAGATAAGGTTGCTTCCTTGGCTTACTCATTTTCCAATATTTATTGGTGCCGTACCTTCAAACAGCCAAACCTTCGAACTTGCATTTCTGTAGATGTCATTAAAAATGCTTATAGGCATCTTCAATACTCAGGATTTCAAACTCATTGTAACTGCTAATGATTTCAAGGAATAAATACATGCTATATATATTTAATAATACATTATATTGACAAAAGTTACCGGACACCAAGCAAAGAAACACAACATAGCATTTATTCACATACATTAGTACGGTGTCGGTTCACCTTTAGCCTTAATGCATGCACCGACCCTTTGAGACATGCTTTCGACATGGTTTTGGAACACAGCCATAGGCATGCGCTTACATTCAGTACATAATGCTGCCGCTAACTGTTGCTTAGTAGGAGGACTTGGTTCCAAACTTCTTATGCGGCGCGCAAATTCATCCCATAAGTGCTCTATGGGATTAAGATCAGGGTTATGTGCTGGCCAGTCCACAGACGATATGGAATTATCGTCAAACCACGCCATAACAGTCATTGCTTTATGTCCCGGTGCATTGTCCTGCTGGCACCAACAAGGCTCGGTTCCATAGTATTGCCACAGAGTCGGTAGGACTTAATTATCCAGAATATCGAGGTAGACGTGCTGGTTAACAGGTTTCTCCACGATAACCAATGGGCCGGGACCATACCACGAGTACACTTCCAACTTCAAACTTGACCGTAGGAACAATACACTGTGGCAAATAGCGTTCCCCCGGCTGCCACCATACCCACACACGGCCATCAGACTGACGGATCGTGTATCTGGATTCATCAGTCCATAGGACCCGTTTCCATTGATCTATGGTCCACGATAAAGGTTCTTTACACCATGCTAAAGGACGAGTAGCATTCCGAGCGGAAATGAAAGGCTTATGAGCTGCCACACGAGCACAGTAACCCACGGAATGTAGTTCTTTGCGAATGATACGTGTACATACCGAGGTTCCAGCATTTTTACTCACCTGCATACTGAGGTCTTGTGCAGTACTCCGTCGATTAGCTGTAACGACACTCCTGAGGCTTTGACGTCCTATATCACTGATTTTCTTTGGTCTGCCGGTACGTTTTGCTGCTTCAGGCACGCCATGTGTCTTCCACTTATTCATTTCATCGAAAGCAGCTGACTTGGGTATGTTTAAACGCCTCTCTTTTACAACACCCAACAATATTTCCTTTCTCAAAGTCAGTTCTCTCCCGCCGCGACATTTTCACTTAACCTCACAGTGCGATATGATCGTGGTCCGCTGCAGGCTTGGTTTTATACCGTTTGCAGCTGTACTGCGCATCTTAACAACGCAGTGGATCCGTTCATTTGCTTTTGAAGGGGTGTCCGGTGATTTTTGTCAATATAGTGTATATTGAAAAAAATTGCCTTTACCCAATATCATCATCATTGTCAACCATTATCAGTCCATTGCTGGAAGAAGGTCTCTCCAAATTTCTTCCTCAACGGGTGTCTTGCGCCCGTCTCCTCCATGTCAACCAATTTCCCATGTGGTCTTTTTATTGGTCTTTTCTTGTCACTTGGAATCCAGTCTAGAATTTCGGTTGTCCATCGATTGGCTGCTCTTCCGGCAACATATCCAGCATTTTGCCATTTCGAGGATTTTACTCTGATCATGATTTCATCCAGTCTTGTCAGTTTCCTTATCCATGAGTTCCTCTTCTTATCTCTCCTGGTTACACTAAGCATACATCTTTCCATGCTTCTTTCAGTTGTCTGCAGCCTTTGTCTTTTTTACGCTTTCCAACAGTAGGTTGAAGAAGCGTATATGCTCCAGCTTTGTCCGTCCGCACGATAACTGGCGTACAAACGGTTCGATTTCGATGAAATTTTAGTATGTGGTAAGGGACCACCTGGGGACGAACTCTATTGAAAATGGGACAAATGGGGCGAAAGGTCATGACGTATGAGCGGAATCATTCCATTGCCCTTAAGCGTCATAACTTGCGTAAATATGGTTCGATTTCAATGAAAGTTTACTATGTGGTTGGGGACCACCTAGGGACGAACCCTATTGAAAATGGGACAAATTGGGTCAAAGGTCACGACGTAGGAGCGGGATCATTCCATTGCCTTTATTCGATATAACTTGCGTAAATATGGTTCGATTTCAATGAAAGTTTACTATGTGGTAGGAGACCGCCTGGGAACGAACCCTATTCAAAATGGGTGAAGTGGGGTCAAAGGTCAAGACATAGGATCGGGATGCATTCCATTGCCCTTATGCGTCATAACGTGCGTAAAAATGGTTCGATTTCGATGAAATTTCAGTATGTAGTAGGGGACCACCTGGGGACGAACCCTATTGAAAATGGGCAAAATGGGGTGAAAGGTCAGGACATAGAAGCTGAATCACTTCCATCGCCATTATGCGTCATAACTTACGTAAAATTGCTTCGATTTGGATGAAATGTTAGTATGTTGTAGGGTCTTGCCTGGGGACGAATTCTATTGAAAATAGGCGAAATGGGGTAAAAGGTTAGAACACAGGAGCGGGATCTATTCCATAGCCCTTATGCATCATAACTTACGTAAAAAATGCTTCGATTGCGACAAAATTTTATCATGTTATTTCGGAGGTATACCAAACCGGTTCTGTTGAATATCATCGATATGGGATCAAAGGTCAGGGCACAAGACCGAGATTTATTCCACAGCTATTATTCTCATAACTTGAGTGATAACTTGAGTAATGATTTCTGGTATGTTGGAAAGCTTATTATAATCAATGCATTGCATGATTTCACTAACTTGTTTAGTTAAGGTCGACGTCCCTGCTCCATACGTAAGGACTGGAGAAATGCATAGGATGTACACTTTTCTTTTGAGACATAATGGCATGTTGCTCTTAAAAATTCTACTGTTCATACCAAACGATCTCCCACCAAGTTTTATATGTCGACTAATTTCTTCATCAATGTGAAGTTTACTTGATATCTGCTGTCCAAGGTAAACGTAAGTATCGGCTATTTCCAGCTTATCTCCTTCAATCGATAAATCTCCATTGCACATCAGTTTTGAAAATTCATTTTTAATCCCGCTTCTTTACTCTTGTCAACAAGTTCTTGGATCATACTCCGCAGTTCTGAAGGGGTAGTTGCAAAAATGACTACGACGTCAGCAAAACGAAGGTGAGTTAAATAATCTCAAATAATCTTTATCCCTTTGCCCCAGTTCAACGATTGGAAGACACTTTACCCAATGTAAGGAAACTTAGCAAAAGAGTTCAGAAAAGATTAAAACATTTGAATGAGATCTGAGACTTTCTGTGAAATAATTTCTTCATTTATACTCCTGAACCTACTTATTCTCATTTGTACAGAGAAAACGCAAAATTTAGGAGTTTACTTGTAATAGATGCGAAGTAATTGTTTCCTCCAAGTCACACAGGTTATTATTCATAGCAGCTTATTTCTAGAACAACGTAAGACTTCCATGAAAGCCAGCAATCAATACTAAGAGTAAAAATACCCTCACAGCCGATGATCTAAATTGCCTGAATATTCTCACACTTTGTTTTCAGTATGAGAAAAAGCAGATGTTTTCGATTGAGCACACAGCCCTTAATTTTAACGCCGATAGAAGGTAAGCGACTGAATCTAATGAGGAAAGGAGTTATATGCAATTCTAGAGAGCGATCTGCACATAAAAACTTTAATCTCCTTTATTTAAATGAAGTGACAGAACATCATTTACACGAACAAACAATGTTCACTCGAAAGGAATGTGTACACTGGTATTCAAAATTATTCTCGGAAGCATTCGCAGGCAATGGCTGTTGCACAAATTTGGAAAGGAAAAGGGCACCTTAATACCACTCAAAATATCTTACCTTAGTGTCACATGACGGGGAGGGGCGGGGGAGCAAATGTTTGCTACGTAGTGCGATCAAAAGTTCCGAAACTAGGTACGTAGTGTGCAAACGGATGGCAGTACGCGCATGCGCGAGCGGCGGTTCATGGCAGTGACTTTCACGACACATTGTGTCCTGTGGCGTCGTTCTATGAACATCAGGAGCTGTGCTACGCGATATTTGGTGACCACGCGCAGAACACAGCTGCGATTTCTGTACGGACTGCCAACTAGAGCAGCGAGCGAACATCAAATTCTGCGTCAAACTCTAAAAATCGGGAACGGTGAAGCATGAAATGTTGCGGCAGGCTTCTGGCAACGAAGCAATGAGTCGTGCTAGGTGTTTTGAGTGGCACTCGTGCTTCAAGAGCGGAAGAAGAGCACCGGAAGACGACGAGAGGCCAGGGCAACCGTCCACGAGCAAACTCCCAAAAATGTGGAAATTCATGAGGTTGTGCACCGAGAATTCGTTCCCCAGGGCCAAGCTGTCACCGCCCTTTTTTACTGCGACGTCTTAGGGAGAACATTCGCCGCAAATGACCTGAAATGTGGCGCAGGGGTGATTTCCAGCTCCATCACGACAATGCAACAGCTCACAAAGCGTTAGCAACACGACAGTTTTGCAGCAGCAATAGCATGACTACCCTTTCTCACCCGCCTTATTCGCCGGATTTCAACCCCTGCGACTTCTTTCTGCTCCCGAAGATGACTCTGAAGCTCGAAGGCCACCGTTTTGAAACCGTGGACGAGATCCAGTGCGAAACACAGACGGCACTTGACACTATTCGCGAAAAGGCCTTCCAGAAAGCGTTCCATCAGTGGCAGCTTTGTATCACTGCCCAAGGAGACTACTTTGAGGGAGATTGTAGCCAGACTTAAGTAACGTAAGTACTTTGTTGTATATTGGCCTAGTCTCGGAACTTTTTGATCACACCTCGTATATGTATTATCGATTTTAATTTTTTTTTTCTTTTGGAGAAGATGCGTGATTGTATGAGTATTTTGATCGGCTCTATTAAAGAGTCATTTTAGCCGCTCTGGTGGTGCAGTGGTCTAAGCGATGGCTTCTGCTCATTCGTCCGGAAGGGGTCAGGGTTCGAAGCCCAGTGAGGCATGGATGTTGTGTTTGTCTTACAGCACTGGCTCTGTGCCTTCCCTGGAACCAGTGACCCTAAATTAGAGACAGGCGACTGCTTATAGCCCATTCAGTTGCTCACGGTAGTCGTTCAATCTCCAATCAAAAAAAAAAAAAAAAAAAAAAAAAAAGGGTAATTTTAAGTGCACGAATTTATTAAATGAAGAGTGGAATATATTTTACATAAAAGTAATTCTCCTTGGGTGCATTCTGACTAATCTCTCCAAAATCTCATCAATATTTTTAGGGCAATATTTTGGTGAATATGAATTGCCATAAAGAATGCATTACAGCAATTCAGACCAATAACGATCTAATTTACTTGAACAACATTGAATGTCTGTTAACAGTATTAGCTGTTATTTCCGTTACAACAGCGACGCCAGAGAGATCCTTTTCAGCCTTAACAAGAAAGATGACACCAAATTTTCGGGTGTAATCACAATGTCTATTGAATCAGTTATGACGCAAATTAAATTTATCAAAGCTATTCAAAGTCAATGGGACCGGTATGGAAAACAATAGTATCTGACGGAAGAAAGCAGTTTTCTAATCGCGTTTTTAATTCCTCAGATATTGCTGTAAACGAAATCGTGAGCTTACGCCCTCTGGTTGAAGACTTGTGCGTTAAGAAAAATATGAATTTATATGAGAAACATTTCGCACCGGAAACGCTCTCCATCACAGAAAACATTTTTCAAATCGGACTCTTAGAAACACAGATATCGACAAAAATAAGATGTGACTTTACGCCCCCTGGTAGAAAAACCATGCAGTTGTTTTAGGAATAAAGTATTCTCAAAGGTTTTTTCAACATGAGCAGTATCGGTCCAAGAAAAAAATTAGTCGAGTTTTCAGGAGCCCAGATTTTGCTACAAATACATCAGAAGCAGAAATGAACACATATACCCCTTTGTGGACAAACCATTCTCTACCAAACATTAGAAATTTTATGAAAAATATTTTCCATCAGGTGTTGTATGCGACACAGGAAGAATTTTTCAAATCGGAGGTTTAAAAGCAATAATAACGCAGAAAACGCAATTTCCCTTTGCGGAAAGTCTATTATTTACCTGAAAATTTTGAATTTATATGAAAAACATTTCGCATCGGAAACACTATCCAACAAATAAGGATTTTTGCAAATCAGACTCCTAGAAGTAGAGATATTGACAAAAATATAATGTATATCTACGACCACTGGCGGAGAAAATATTCTGAAAAGGTTTATGGATGTGAGTGGCATCAGCCCACAAAATTATTTTTTCAGGCGATATTTTAGAAGCTCAGATTGTATGACAAATACATCAGAAGCTAAAATTAACACTTACGCCCCCTTTTGGTCAAAGAATTCTTTACCAAAAATTTAAAATTATATGCAAAAGATTTTACATCAGGAGATGTATCCGCTGAAGGAAAACATTTTCAAATCGGAGTTTTAGGAGAAGAGTTATCGGGAAAAATGTAATTTACTTTTACGCCTCCTAGCGGAAAATCTATGCGTAATTTGAAAAATTACGCATAGATTTTCATTTATGATTCCATTATGTCGAAGAGTATTTTATATCTAAAATACTCTTCGACATAAATGGAATCGAAAGACAAAAGACAAATTTCTTCAATCGGATGTTTAGAAGTAAATATGTGGAATAAAACGTATTTTTCAATTCGACATCATTTGCGTTTACGCCCTCTAGCGGAGAAATTGTACATCGTAAAAAAAATACGAAATAAAGGATCATCATTCGCATATTTCAGGCTTCCCAATACAAAAAGAATTTTTCAAATCGGACAAATAGTTGTAGAGATAGCGTGGGTAGAGACGGACGGACAAACTGGTAACATAAGCACTATCTTTTTTTACAAAAAACGCGCTGATAAATATACAGATGTGTGTTCTTTTAGCAAGGTGTAAAAATACAAAAAATTAAAGACTTCGTTCCTTTTTAGGGGAAAACTTGCCCCTAGCCTCCACACCACCACCACCCCCGCTCTGCAACCGCCCTTGTTTGCAGGGTTAAAAAGGAAAACACGTTACAGCAAGTTGACACGATTGGCACGTAAAGGTACACAATCATAAGGGTAATTAATATTTTATAACAGAAAAATAGACAGTCGTATCAGAATAATATGACCACCTGCGGAATCACAGTGTACCCCCCCAGGGGCGTCACAGCGTGCACGTGACCAGGTCAACCACACGGAGATATAAGCGGCCGGACAGGACAGAGGAGCCATAGTGCGTTCAAAACAGGAAATACCATCGGCCTACCACGCAAAGGGTGGAAGCATTTCAGAAACAGCAGATTTCCAGGTGCTGCGGTAAGGATGTACCAAACATGGACCGCTGGCACACCGAGTACCTGCAGACGTCATAGCTGTGGAGCCCAAAAGAGCATCGACCCCCTGAGGAGACTGTCGCCTCCGTCGAATGGTAAAGTGAAATCGACGCGCAACAGTGCAGCAATTGGCCACGCAAATTAACGCCAGAACAGCCAGGTACGTGTCCTGATAACAGTAGAGCGAACCCTGTTGCGCATGGGGTCTTCGGAGTCGACGCTACGTTGAGGCGCCTATGCTAACCCAGGTCCATCGGCAACGACGCCTGCAGTTCGCATGGGACTAATATCGCTAGTCAGTGGAAGAGTAGAAAAAAGTTTGCCTTCTCCAACGAATCCAGGTTTCTAATCCAAAGACGAGACGGGCGGCAGCGGATATGACGTCAGACACTCTAGAACCAACACGCTTGTTAGTGGCACTGTTAATCTCAGAAACAGCCACATCGGGGGTTATTCGCGAGGTGCTGCAGTAAGGGTGTACCAAGAATGCACAGCTGGAACACCAAGTGCCTCCCGAAGACATAACTGTGGAGGTCCAAAGTCCATCGATCCCACAGTAGAACTGTTAAAGGGCAATCGATGCACAACAGTGCAGCAACTGACCACGCAAATGAAAGCTGGAGCACCTAGGTACGTGTCGCTGATAGCAGTAGAGCGAACCCTGTATTTGGTCCGCCTATTGAGAATTAGTGCCCTATAGGCTTCAAATCCGGAAACCTAGTTCGCCAGTCCGTACACCTTCACTCTGCAGGACACCATCTACAAGTTGAGCATTATGCTGGTGAGTGATACCATTCATTAAAATGAAATGAGAGGCATCGAGTTCCCGAAAATATCTGGAATGGGTGCCAAAGATCTCGTCCCTCTTGCAATCAGCATTCATATTGCCTCCTGCGAACACGTAGGGTGGTGTGCAGCCGTTAAACACAATGCCACGACATATCAGTAGATCCCCGCCTCCGAAGGAGTCTCGTTTGTGAACGTTTACAGGATGATTTTGAGTTTCCTGCCCGCTCCAGATGAAATGCCGACGAGAACCCGTTTGTAGACTGAATCTGGACTCGTCTGTAAAAAGAACAACTGTTCACTCATCTGGACTCCAGGAAAGATGCTGCCTGCACAGGTTCAAGCGAGTTCTCATGCGAGATACGGTTAGGGGAAGACAAACCATGGATCTCCTGGCATACACTGAAGTACCAAACGTCATGGGATAGCTTTACGCAAGGTTTTAACTGGTGCTCCCGTCGTATAATGAAGGTTTCGACGCATGCCACGATTTACATCAGTTGCTAGGTGTAATCTGGTGAGTTAGGATGAACAACTGCCAGTTGGATTATGGCAGGCCGACCGAGGCATGGTAGTGGGAACCAGACGGATGGGACATTCAATTTCCGAAGTTGTACGAACATTCAACATTCCTCGACCCACGGTGCCACATGTGTATCGAGAATACATCATGGAAGGAATTACCACACACCCTGAACAGCGCAGTGACCTACCACGGGTGCTGAATAACCGTGACTAGCACCGTCTCACCAGGATTATCCATGGTAACAGACAAGCGACACTGGCTCAAATAGCATTCACATACAGTGCAGGAGGTACCAGAGAAATATATCCATCAGGTTAGCGTAGTGTAATTTGGTGTCCATGGGGTATAGAAGCAGAAGATCCATCAGAATGCTTTTGTTGGTACCACGACATCAGCCATAGCTCCTCACCTGGGCTCGTCAACACGGTAATTGCACCCTGGAAGACTGGCAACATGTGGTGTGGTCCATTGAGTCTCGTTGCGAGTTGTTGGTAGAGTTCGCGTGTGATGCAGACCCCTTGAGGCCATGGACTCAAGCTGGTGGGTGTTCCATACATGTATTGGGTGTCCTTCAGTGGCGCAGTTTGGTCTTCGTAAACAGGTAATTAACCGATAATCGCTTTGTTTCTCTGCTGAATGACCATTTGCATCCCTTCATGGACTTCATGTACCCCAATAACGATGGGATTTTGCAGGTGGACAATGTACCATATCATCAGGCCTAATTTTTGTCCAAAATTGGTTCGAGAAGCATCCTGGACAGTTCCGATGGATGGTGTGGCCACCACGTTCGCCCGACGTGGTGTAAAGATGCATTCGCACCCAAGATCTTGTTGCACTTACAAATACCAGGTAACTGTGGGCGGCTGTTCAGAAAGCATGGCTCAACATCTCTCCAGAAGTCTTCCGGCCACTTGTGGAATCGATACCACGTCGAGTTGCTGCACTTCGCCGGGCTAGAGGAGGTCCTACACGATACTAGGTACGTATCCCATGACTTTTGGCACTTCAGTGTATTAGTCTGATCTATTCAGACGGCATGGCTCAACATCTCTCCAGAAGTCTTCCGGCCACTTGTGGAATCGATGCCACGTCGAGTTGCTGCACTTCGCCGGGCTAGAGGAGGTCCTACACGATACTAGGTACGTAACCCATGACTTTTGGCTCTTAAGTGTATTAGTCTGATCTATTCAGACGGCATGGCTCAACATCTCTCCAGAAGTCTTCCGGGCATTTGTGGAATCGATGCCACGTCGAGTTGCTGCACTTCGCCGGGCTAGAGGAGGTCCTACACGATACTAGGTACGTAACCCATGACTTTTGGCTCTTAAGTGTATTAGTCTGATCTATTCAGACGACATGGCTCAACATCTCTCCAGAAGTCTTCCGGGCATTTGTGGAATCGATGCCACGTCGAGTTGCTGCACTTCGCCGGGCTAGAGGAGGTCCTACATGATACTAGGTACGTATCCCATGACTTTTGGCACTTCAGAGTAAAGGCTAATTGCACTAAGCCTTCGATATATCGTTTACCTTTATACCATAGTTCTAATGACAGTGGAGTGCTTCGAATACAATTGTGCGGCTGCATAGGACATATGACGCCGTGCGGTTACAGCGACATAATGGTGTTCACGCGGAGTCGTACGCTTTGGGCAACCTATTCCAGGTCTCTGTGACACCCCACCGTCGTTGCTAAATTGCTGCCGTAACCACGAAACCACGCTTACGTAAATATTTATCTCCGTAGCTACCTGGGCTTGAGACTGGCCTGATGCTAGTCATTCTATCGCTTGCCACCGTACAGCGTCGCGCACATGTGTATGAGTCATAAAGGAAAGTATTTGCAGCCAGTGGAAAGCGTTCGTTTTACATGTGCTCTCAACCAGAAATCTTTGTGCATACAGCTTAAACTCGGCCCTGAGGCTGATCAGATTTGATAGTTAACAGCTCGAAGAATTTGAATTTAATGAAAATTCTGCCACTCAACGCAGTACATCAAATTTAACAAAACACAAACATCAAAATTGTCGTATGTATTAAACTAAAATTAAATATTAACACAATGTTAGCACAATGGAATGAAAACATGGAATCACAGAAATATCACAAAGTTCAGTATAAATTAATAACATTTCGTACTAACTATTTACTCCAAGAGCAAACAAGAGCTCAAATCACCTCAGGTATATCTTGTATAATAATCACAAACATAGAAGCACTAAAACTTGTTTACAATTGACTAAATAATCAATACAAAGTAATTCACCAAAAAAAAAAAAAAAAAAAATAGCGTAATGTACATGGTACTGTAGCATGGAGCTAGGGAAAAGGCTTAAATTTAAGCCT
Organism: Macrothele yani; assembly: GCA_039090855.1. Lineage (NCBI taxonomy): Eukaryota > Metazoa > Arthropoda > Arachnida > Araneae > Macrothelidae > Macrothele > Macrothele yani. The sequence continues at coordinate 40,762,372 of CM077019.1, forward strand.
GGCGAGCCCCTGATCTCCAAAGGTTGGGCAACGTTCGCGGCTGCCACGGAAAGGACATCCCAGGCAGGTACGAACGCTCGATCCACTAAATATCCGCCGTGCGTCGGATGGGCACGTTAAGCCGTCGGACCCCGGGTACTGTTCCTCCGGTAATAAATAAGGGCGTCTTCCTCCCCCTTTCTACCTCGCTTCCGTGTCACTTTCCTATCGGGCACACTAGTCCAAATTTCCTAGCTTCCTGTTTCTAAGGGTTGTTTAAGACCTGGGGTCTACAACGAAGTAAATTTCTCCGTCATTTTTATCCGCGCCAGGATTCGAACCCGGATCCCCTCATTCCGGAATAAGTTGCTCTACCAATTAAGCTACGCGGACATTGATTCTAATTGCTATCTGCCTTTATGTCGTGTGCGTCCTTCTGGCAGGTACGTCACATCTAATGGTACGTTACATCATCTCCCCCTTATTTTTCTTTTTTTTTTTCTTTCGAAGTGCTGCTCATATTTTTCCTATCTCGCGGTGTGGAAATAACATCACACCAACGCGAGATTTTGAACGGTCGGGTCATCCGGATAGTTCGGGCGCCATTACAACGAAGTAAATTTCTCCGTCATTTTTATCCGCGCCAGGATTCGCACCCGGATCCCCTCATTCCGGAATAAGTTGCTCTACCAATTAAGCTACGCGGACATTGATTCTAATTGCTATCTGCCTTTATGTCGTGTGCGTCCTTCTGGCAGGTACGTCACATCTCCTCATACGTTACAGGTCAGACACTTCCTTCCTAAAATCCTCTACATTTGATCATGATCTCCAAAGGTAGATGTGTCAGGTCAAAACGATAAAATCAGCAACAATTGAAATACGACCAGTGTTGAGCATACCGTGAAAGAAAGAATACAGGAACTCAATCAAACAACAAAAACTCTGGTAGCAGTTTTTTAAATACCCCAAAGTCCATTATTTCCCTGACGTATAATGGCAGTCTCTTCCAGTCACGTGGTATAATACTGTTATGCAGCAATCTGGTGCGCGCCCTAGGAACCACAAAACTTGCATGACCTCGAGTATCATGTGAATGGGAGAAACGCTTTAATTGCAATAGTTCAAGATACCTATTCGTATAGACTCTGTCATGCATAAGTAATAACTTGAAAATGAATATTTTATCGAAGGGGAGTATGTTATGAAGACAATTAATTTTACCATTATTTAAAGATGAATTTAGAAGTCGAATATATTTTCTCTGAAGAACAAGAATTCTGTTAACGTTACCATCCGTTGTCTGCCCCCACGCCAAAATACAATAAGACAACATGCGATAGATAAAGGAATTATATAGTATTAAAGTGTAGGGGAAAAAAGCACAATTCTTGCAGTATGTCATAAAAACAAACACCACCGTCTATGTACGATATTTAATTAAAAGATGAAATCTATTTACAAATTAAAAACCTCCACTAGCACTTTCGGGGTAACACTTACCCCATCATCAGTATAACGAAGTTAATTTCTCCGTCATTTCTATCCGCACCAGGATTCGAACCCGGGTCCCCTCATTCCGGAATAAGTTGCTCTACCAATTGAGCTACGCGGACGTTTTATTCTGATTCCTATCTGCCTTTATGTCGTGTGTGTCCTTCTGGCAGGTACGTCACATCTCCTGGTACGTTACATCATCTCCCCCTTATTTTTTTAAGTGCTGGAGAAGGGATTCTCTGATTTTTCCTATCTCGCGGTGTGGAAAGAACATCACACCATTGCGAGATTTTGAACGGTCGGGTCATCCGGATAGTTCGGGCGCCATTATAACGAAGTTAATTTCTCCGTCAAATTCGAACCCGAGTACGCTTATTCCGGAACAAGTCGCTCTACCAACTGAGCTACGCAGACATTCATTCTGACTCCAATCTGCCTTTATGTCGTGTGCGTCCTTCTGGCAGGTACGTCACATCTCCTGGTACGTTACATCAGGTAGAACAGAGAGGTTAATGCTGTACTTGCGTACACGTATATAGGAGCGCAGCAATGCACCATGGTATAGTTCTCAGGCGTCACAAGGCTAAGGTGTTGCCATCGCAGCCGAGCAATAGACACAATTTCAGACTTTTGTTACACATAATACAGATTGTGTTGCACAGTTAAAATGTCAAATTTGCATGTTATTGTTTTTATTAAATCTATTTAATAATTATCATTTAAAGTTCAAAACGGCGACATGGTTTTTCCAAACTTTTGGTATATCCACTGGCGTATTATAATTGCAGCAGCTGTCACCTAAGGCTTCAATATATAGTATTAATCTGAGTCTCATTGTCAAAAAACCAGACATCCTATAAATAGCACCAATACGAGACTTAAGAATATTTTCTAAATAACTTATATGGACATCCCAACGCAAAGTCTCATGTAGTATAACAATATAGATTTCACTAATATTATCGTTTAAACAGAGTCAGCCATACAACTAAACCCCAACTTTCCGGTTGAACCACTTTGCCTAAACTCCTGAAAAGTTGCACAAAGCCAATTCAGGTTCGATTGTAAATACTTCCAACAGTGGCTAGTAGATGGCTCTAGCAGTACCTTCTACACAAAAACAAGTTTGTACAATCATGCAATGCACTGATTATGATACACTTTCCAATATACCAGAAATCATAGGAAAATGCCTTAATTATCTGGGGACTAAACACTATTTTATAACGTTTGAGGTTCATATATATCAAAATTAAATCTCTTTGTACCCGTGTTAACTATTTCTATTATCAACAGCTACCACCCATAAGCCGTTTTATAATTAAAAATGCCATTTTAAATCAGGCAATTTTCACGGAAGTTATCGTGCGAAGATAATGCCTAACGAATATCACGCATGCGCACTGCCTGGAATTGCTGACAAAAAAACATTTTTGGCGGAACTGCTTCCAACGGAGCAACGTATTGTATTTCGTCGCCATCGAAGCATTTTTACGCAAGTTATGAGGATAATGGCTGTAGAATAAATCTCGCTCCTGTGCTTTGACCCCATTTTGATGATATTCAACAGAACCGGTTCAGTATACCTCCGGAACAACATGATGAAGTTTTGTCACAATCGAAGCATTGCCACGTAAGTTATGACGCATAAAGGCGATGGAATGGATCCCGCTCTTATGTCCTGATCTTTGACCCCAATTCTCCCATTTTCAGTAGGGTTCGTTCCCAGGTAGTCTCCTACCACATACTAAAATTCATTCGAAATGGAACCATTTTTACGCAAGTTATAGTGCGGACAGACAGACGGGCAAAGCTGGAGCATATACGCTTTTTCAACCTACGATTGGAAAGCGTAAAAATCAGCCTCTAAATTTTCGGATACAACCTTTCAGCCTGAAAACTTAATGAACAATATGACTGACCTTTTCGTCACCAGCAGTGCTGCTAGACGTAGGTATCATCATCATCATCATTGTCAACCATTATCAATCCACTGCATGACGAAGGTCTCCCCAAGTTTACTCCACAACGGTCTGTATTGTGCCAGTCTCCTCCATGTCCCTCCCGCATACTTTCGAATTTTATCCACCCATCTCCCATGTGGTCTTCTTCTGGGTCTTTTCCTGTCGCTTGGAATCCAATCTAAAATTTCGGCTGTCCATCGATGGTCTCTCCTTCTAGCAGTATGTCCAGCCCATTGCCATTTCAGGGATTTAACTCTGATCATGATGTCTTCCACTCTTGTCATTTTTCGGATCCACACGAGTTCCTCTTATCTCTCCTGGTTACACCAAGCATGCACCTCTCCATACTGCTTTGAGTTGTCTGCAGTCTTTGTATGTCTCTTTTAGTTAAGGTCCACGTCTCTGCACTATACGTAAGCACTGGAAGGATGCATTGATCAAACACTTTTCTTTTAAGACATAATGGCATATTGCTCTTGAAAATTATGCTGTTTCTTCCAAAAGTTCTCCAGGCAAGTTTTGTACGCCGATCAATTTCTTCATCAATGTGACCCTCACTTGATATCTGCTGTCCAAGATAAACGTACGTGTCTGTTATCTCCAGCTTTTCTCCACCAAACGATAAATCACTTCTTGTAAAAGCATTGAACATCACTTTTGTCTTCTGAAAGTTCATTTTTAATCCAACTTCTTTACTCTTGTCAGTAAGTTCCTGGATCACACTCTACAGCTCTGATGGGGTAGTTGCAAAAATGACTACGTCATCAGCAAAACGAAGGTGGGTTAGATAATCTCCATTAATCTTTATACCTTTGTTTTCCCAGCTCAGTGATTGAAAGACATTTTCCAATGCGGCATTAAAGAGCTTCGGATATATGGTGTCACCTTGTCTCACTCCCTTTCCAATTTTTATGTGTGTTGTATTTTCAAACACCCGAATCTTTGCACTTGCATTTTCAGAGATGTTATTAATAATATTAATGTATGCATCTTCAATACCGCAGGATTTCAGAGCCATTGTAATTGCTGATGGTTTCACCGAATCAAAGGCTTGGGTATAGAGATTGCTAAACAGCAGCTAGTAGTACAGTAAAGGTTTTGTTTCGGATATTAATCACTTAGTTCTTACGCGGTCGTATCAGAATAATATGACTATTTACCTAATAATGGGAATCACCACACTTTGCCCCGGATGACAGCGGCCAGATGGCGTGGCATGGACGCAGTGAGGCCCTGGAAGATTTCCCGAGGCACACGTGCCTGTTCGGATTGTAGCATAGCACGAAGGTCCTGCAGATGACGTGGTTGTGGGTCTGAACGTCGAACCTGTCGATTGATCTAAATAGTCCCACAAGTGTTCTATGGAACTGAAGTCGGGCGATTTCGCCTTCCAAAGGAGAACGGAGACATCGCTGTCGTGTTCCTGGAAGCAGTCACACACACCCTTAGCGACGTGGCAAGGCGCATTGTCCTGTTGGTAGATACCATCACCACCAGGGTAAACGTTCAACATGAAGGGATGCATGTGGTCAACGAGGATGGAGAAGTAGTATTGGCGTTCAGACACCCATCCAGTGGTATCAGGGGTTCCAGGTCATACAGTAGCGAGCAAAAGTATTTGGCGAAACACTTTTTCGCCCATAATTTTTTTCTGCTGGACCAAATCGGGTCAGTTTGGGATATGATATGTGTTGATTCGTGGGTTACAATGCCGCGTAGTTTGTATTTCTCTCAGAGCGAATTTGTCGTTCGAAATGGGCCATATTCAAGAGTCGCCAATTATTACCCATTTGTTTGCTGCATGTATTAATGCTTTTCTTGCGATTTTTGTGGGTTTTGTGATGTGCACTGTGATAATAAGTCAATCTTAAGTTTTCATAAATGGGTTAAAAGGCGGAGATCTCTGTTGGAGCTCGCCAGGCGACCGTGAACATGATGGAATCCGGAATGCGCGTCACCGACATTCCGAGGGCCCTGAAGATCCGACACCAGTCCATTTCAGCTATCCTGCAACATTATAAGAAGACTGGGACCGTAGAGAACAGTCCGCGATGTGGTATGCCTCGTTCCACTACGTTGCGTCAGGATAGACGCATCCTCCGTCGATCTCGTGCTGATCCCACTTTGACTGCTGTGGACATCGCCACCGATTTCCGCGACAGCGACGACCTGAACTTCAGCCGAATGACCATCACCCGTCGTCTCATTGCTGGTGGATTGAATGGAAGACGCCCCGCCAAGAAACCACTCATCGCAGTCAAGAATCGACGAGCAAAATCGCGTTCGAGTGCCGTCATCGACACTGGACCGTGGCGAACTGGATTCAGGTGCTTGCAACCGACGAGAGCAAGTTCAACTTGTGATGGCGTCCGATACGTACGACGTCCGTGTGGCCAGAGATTCAACCCCCAGTTCATTCAGCCGATTGTCAAGCACGAAGGAGGATCGCTCATGGTTTACCGCGCCTTCTCTCGCAATGGAATGGCCCCAATAATCAAGATTGACGGAATAATGACCTGCCAGAGCTACACGAACATGCTCATGATGTCTTCCCATGGGCAAACCAACTAGAACATGCTACCCGGATGGATCATGCAGCAAGCAAGACAACGACCCGAAGCACACCACCAGAGTAGCAAAGGGAGCCTTCCAGCAGCAACAGGTCACACTTCTAGACTGGCCAAGCCAATCTTCATACCTCAACACCATCGAGCACATGTGGGAGGAGCTGGAGAGACGATGTGCGAAGAAAACCTGCCGGAATAGGGCCCAGAATTTCGACCTACTGTCTGTAGAATGGGCGCAAATTCCGCAGGTCACCGTCGAGAAGCTAGTGGAGTCGATGCCGGCCCGTTGTGCAGCTGTTATTAAGTCTCCTGGTTATCCCACTAAGTATTAATTATTGTTTTGTCGTTTTCTAGTACTTGTTTTCTGCTATCGTTGCATTAAATGAATGTGATACACACCTACTTTGTCGGTCGATTTGTATGATCTTTGCGATTAAGCTCGGTACCTGATCTGTGTTAAGGTTTCCGATCCATCTGCATATTGGTCATGTTTACAACTGAATAACACATATCATATTCCAAAATGACCCGATTTGGTCCAGCAGAAAAAGAATTATGGTCGAAAAAGTGTTTCGCCAAAGACTTTTGTTCGCTACTGTACCAGAAAAACATTTCCCAGACATGCACATTGCCACCGCTGGCGTGTACTTGAATGACAAAAGTGTCCGCGTGTTGGTTCTCATGTGTTACGCTGTATCCGCCACCTTCCGTCACTTCTCTGGAGTAGAAATCTCAATTCGTCGGAGAAGGCAAGCTTTTCCCACTCTTCCACTGCCCAGTGATGGTAGTCCCATACGAACTGCAGGCGTCGTTGTCGATGGACCTGGATGAACGTGGGCGCCTTATCGCAGCGTCGACTCCAGGGACCCATGCGTAACAAGGTGCGCTCTACTGTTATCTGGGACACATTCATGGGTGCTCCAGCGTTCATTTGCGTGGTTTGTCGCGTGTCGATTGCCCTTTACCAGTTTACAGAGGCGACATTCTCCTCTAGGGTCGATGGCTTTCAGGGCTCCACTGTTATGACTTCGGAAGGTACTCTGTGTGCCAGCGGTCCATTCTTGGTGCACCCTTACTGCAGAACTTTGCAAACAGCCCACCAACTCTACTGTTTTTGAGATGCTTGGCGTGGCAGCCGATGATCATTTCTTTTTTGGAAGTCTGTCAAATCACTACCTCTGGCTATTGTGCACACATCTCTTGGCCGCCCGTTTATATCTCCGTGTGGTTGACCTTGTCACGTGCGCTATGTGACGCGCCTCCGCAGGTGCACTGTGATTCCGGGGGTGGTTATAGTATTCTAATACCAATGTGTATAATGAGAGTTTATGTGAAGAAATTCATGATGTTGAATAATTTATTATTTTGTTTTTGTTTCAGCTGGAGTGGACTTTTAAACGTCCTCATGCCAGATGGAAATACAGGAAACAGAAATTGTTACACCCTTTTCTCAAACGTCAACAGTTCCGTTTTAGACGCGCATCGTCTACCAGTTCCAAAAAGTAAGTGTTAAGTGCATTTCTATATTTCTGTGTATGTTTGCGACAATAATAACTGCGGTAGGTATTTAGACTCCTTTTCAAAAAACATAGTTTATTGAAATGCCTTTCGAACTTTAAGGTTACATCCCAATTCCTATTTCCCCGATGGAAAGCTCCATTGCTTCTCCTCAAGTTTTGCTAGTCCGCTTTAAGCAATTATTTCAGTCTCCGTAAAGTAACTCGTAAGGCTCTACTTCATTTTATCTATTTTAACGTGTTTTTTTACAATTGGGCTCCATAATTGGTCCAGAGTGTCCACACAACGGCTGTATTTCTTCGCTATCCACGGTGTCCGCGAATGTCACAAGAAAATTTTTCTGGCTAATCTTTCGAGCTTGTGTTTGTTTGGGGGTTTAACCACCACCGTGAGAAAATCTATGAGCTATAAGCAGCCGCTCGCCCCTAATTTAGGGCCACTGGTTCCAGGGAAGGAAGAGAGACAATGCTTTTAAATAAAACGCAACATCCATGCTTGACGGGATTCAAAACTGGACCCATCTCGCAAGAAGGCTCAGAAGCCGGCGCTTAGACCATTACATCATGGTCAAAAGCCCGCACTTAGATCATTTCACCATAGCCACAAATCCGTGCTTAGACCATTGCACCGTAATCCGAATCCAGCGCTTAGACCACTCCACCATAGTCAGAGTGAACGGTAAGAGTCAGGTGAGATCCCTAAGCGATAGACATGCCGAGGAGTCGCCGTAGATGTGCATACGAGCAACTGACGGAGTTTAAACTAGGCCGCATCGTCGGGATGAAAAGGCCGGATCGGTCGCCATTTGGGCCGGTCGGACAGCACGGTGCCATCGTGTTGGGAGCAATGGATACAGGAAGGCACCCATCCGCGGAGGACCGGCTATGGATGATCTAGAAACACCACCAGCAGAGAGAACCGTCGGATCATGACAGCGGCACGCACAGATGCAACTACGTTCTTGTCCAATATCCACAGAAGCGTGGCGGTTGTACAAGGCACTCCTGAGTCCGCCAGAACCATTTCCAGACGCATGGTAGAGGCGAATCTACACTATCGACGTCCCTTAGGTTTTCCGACATTAAAATCATCAGACCATCGTCGGCGTCGATTGAAGTGGTGTCAGCAAAGAGCCAAGTGGGATGCTACGGACTGGCGACGTATAGTGTTCAGCGATTAATCCCGCTTCTGTATGTGAACGGACGACCACCGTGTCAGAGTGTGCAGGACCGCAGGTGAGTACTACAATCCCAACCACACGTCCCGAACTTCAGGCGTGATGGTCTGGAGAGCCAACGCGTATGACAGCCGGACTTTCCTCGCAGAGATCCGAGGGACGTTCACAGCTCAGCGCTATACGTAACAGAGATCCTTCGGGCACCGTGTGCTGCCCTTCCTTCCGGGTCAGCCTGGATCAATATTCCAACAAGATAACGCCCGTCCACACACGTCCCGGTGTTCCCTGGACTGTCTACTCTTCCGTGGCTTGCCAGATCGCCTGATCTTTCGCCCATCCAGCACGTGTGGGACCAGGTGAGACGCCAGCTTTCTCCATGTTCTAGTGTTCGTGATTTAGAGCGTCAGTTGCAAGAAGTGTAGGCCAATCTGTCCCAGGATAACATACGGCGTCTCTTTGACTCCATCCTGGACCGTATCCCCGTATGTATCCAAGCACGAGGCGCTCCGACGCGGTAATAATGCTGATTGGAATGTGTCCCGTATGTTCGCGGGAGATCGTTCTGCTGCTGTGATATTGTAATCACTGCTGTTCTTGATATGTACCTTCTCACTACTAAAATCTTATTTTAATCCGACGCCTCCTTCTTGCTGGCCGGCTTTTTATCACAATCATGTGTAGGAAAGGAAATTATTGCAATCCCAGAGCGTTTGGCCATTTATTAAAGTAAAACAGCTAAAAGAGTGGAACAAGTCAGTATATTGAAGCGCAACTTATGGATCGAGTACAAGAAGATACCCGGTGTGGATATAGGCGCATACAGTTCAATGATACTTTCGTGAGGTATAGCATGTCAGATGGTGTATAAATTGAGGGCCAGTTGGCCAACATTCCAGGACCGGCGTCGGTGGCATACCATTATGTCCCAAACATGTTCAATCGGTGAGAGGTTGGGAAATCGGGCTGGCCACGGAAGGGCGTCTTCATAACTTAAACAGGTCTGGCAGAGCCGTAGTTTGTGTGGCCGTGCATTATCCTGTTGAAATATTGCTCAATGATGCTGCGAGAGAAATGGCATCACAACAGATCGTAGAATGTCATCGACGTACCGTTCAGCCGTGAAGGTGGCACAGATGAGTACCAACTGTGGGCGTCTATCATACGAAATGGATCTCAAGACAATCCCCTGCGGTGTCGAGTGCTGTGCAGTTCCACGGTAAAGGTAGGATCCATGCGCTGGTCGGGTCATCTCCAGACCACAGTTGGAAACGGGTCAAAAATTTCGGTCCCGGACGTCCTATAACTGGACCCGACCCGATCCGGACCAGTAACTGACCAAGACAAATCTGCTTTGAACTATAACTTTTTTTATTTTTTTTATTGGAGGTTTAACGACCACCGTGAGCAACTCAATGGGCTATAAGCAATCGCACGTCCCTAATTTAGGGTCACTGGTTCCATGGAAGGGAGAGAGCCAGTGCCGTAAGACAAACACAACATTCATGCCTGAACTGGATTCGAACCCGGACCCCTTACGGACGAATGATCAGAGGCCAGCGCCTTAGACCACTGCGCCACCGGGGCGATAACTACTATAAATTCGAAACTCAATATATATATAAGGTCAGGTGATGCGCAACATCACAGCCTCTCCTTGACAAGCGTCAACCACGCCTTCTCGTGGTGCATCCTGTTCCCACTAAAGGGGCTCTGCCGACCGCCAATAGCGGTATAACAATACCATCGGGATTAGAGGAAATGCTGTCCCACACTCACCAACCCCGCTTTGGCCAGCGTGGTGAGTTATGGCAAAAAACCCTCCAAAATGACGTCACAACTTAAATCTTAGCCTTCAGTCTCCGGCAGCTGGAATGTACCTTGCCAAGGCAGCGGCCAGTGCGGCATGAAGGCAGAGGGGTGCAAAGAATCACCAGAGGACCGGGCTAGGCTGCCAGTTGATGCTAACCTTGGCTACTTACAATGGACGCTCCCTATCTTCTGATTCAAGGTTTCTTGAATTGGAAGAGGAACTACAAAGGATCAAGTGGGGCATCGTCGGGCTAAGTGAGGTAAGGAGAAGATCTCATTGACCCGAAAAGTGGACATCTTTTCTACTGCCATGGGACAGATACTAGCAGAACTAGTGGTGTTGGATTTATAATAAACAAGAAACTGAAGGATAAAGTTGTAGAAGTTGAAAGTTACTCTGACAGAGCTGCACGACTCGTTATCCAACTCTCGAGAAGATACCAGGCTCAGATTATTCAAACTTATGCACACACCACAAGTCATCTTGAAGAAGAAAATGAAGAACTTTATGAGGAAATTCGTCATCTAAATAATAAAGGCAAGCATCACTTGAAGATAATTATGGGAGATTTCAATGCAAAAATAGGGCAACGGCAACAGAATGAAACTTCAGCAGGTAAATTCGGTCACGGCAACAGAAACCAGCGTGGAAATATTCTCGTTGAGTTTGCAGAGGCAGAAGGGTTTTTCATCTTGAACTATTTTTTCAAGAAAAAGCCACACAGGAAATGGACATGGAGACATCCAAATGGGACGACAAGTGAAATGGATTTTATTATGTGTAACAAAAAATTCGTCATAGAAGACTGCAGTGTGCTAAACAAGTTCAACACAGGTAGTGACCATAGATTGGTGAGATGTAAGATGCACCTCAACACTAAACTCGAACTTGGCAAGCTCATAAGACAAACAAAATGTACTGACATAACCAACCTTAAAAAACACCATAATACCTTCAAGTTGGAAATGAACAGATTCTCTGCTTTAGAAGGCCTAACATTGGAAGAAGTGGATATTTCTAAAATTAACAGAAAAGTAACCAAAGCAAAATGTGATACTAAGGATATTACTATCATTTGATCAAAACGTGTTATAGATTTATATAATATTAACATTACACACTTAACAAGAAGTGTGTATGTTTGTAAAAAACTCTTCACACGTTATTCTTGAGTAGCCAAGGACATTTATGTACGTTGAAGCATACCCCATCCAATGTATGAGAGCAATAATATCTGCGACCATTTGCAATAGGCTGACTTGTTACTAACATAGTAGTATCTGCGATCATCTGCTACAGGCAGACTTTTTCCTTTTTTTTTTTCCTTTCCCTCTTTTCCCTATATATATATATATATAATATACGTACTGAGAGAACTAATTGAAAGAGCGAAGGAATATGAACTTCCATTGTGCATGGCTTTTATCGATTATGAAAAAGCCTTTGATTCGGTGAAACCATCAGCAGTTGCAATGGCTCTGAAATCCTGCGGTATTGAAGATGCATACATTAATATTAATAATAACATCTATTAAAATGCAAGTGCAAAGATTCGGCTGTTTGAAAATACAACACACATAAAAATTGGAAAAGGAGTGAGACAAGATGACACCATATCTCCGAAGCTCTTTAATGCCACATTGGAAAATGTCTTTCAATCACTGAACTGGGAAAACAAAGGGATAAAGAGTAATGGAGATTATCTAACCCACCTTCGTTTTGCTGATGACAGTCATTTTTGCAACTACCCCATCAGAGCTACAGAGTATGATTCAAGAACTTGCTAACAAGAGTAAAGAAGAGGGATTAAAAATGAACTTTCAGAAGACAAAAGTGATATACCATGCTTTTACAAGAAATGAAGATTTATCGATTGATGGAGAAAAGCTGGAGATAACAGCCACGTACGTTTATCTTGGACAGCAGATATCAAGTGAGGGTCACATTGGTGAAGAAATTAATCGGCGTACAAAACTTGCCTGGAGAGCTTTTGGAAGAAACAGCATAATTTTCAAGAGCAATATGCCATTATGTCTTAAAAGAAAAGTGTTTGATCAATGCATCCTTCCAGTGCTTACGTATGGTGCAGAGACGTGGACCTTAACTAAAAGAGACATACAAAGGCTGCAGACAACTCAAAGAAGCATGGAGAGGTGCATACTTGGTGTAACCAGGAGAGATAAGAAGAGGAACTCGTGGATCCGAAAAATGACAAGAGTGGAAGACATCATGATCAGAATTAAATCCCTGAAACGGCAATGGGCTGGACATACTGCCAGAAGAACAGACCATCGATGGACAGCCGAAATTTTAGATTGGATTCCAAGGGACGGGAAAAGACCCAGAAGAAGGCCACATGGAAGATGGGTGGATGAAATTCGAAAGTATGCGGGAGTGACATGGAGGAGACTGGCACAAGACAGACCGTTGTGGAGGAAACTTGGGGAGACCTTCGTCCAGCAGTGGATTGATAATGGTTGACAATGATGATGATGATGATGATATAATATAATCACTACGTAAATTCTAGCATATTAAATATTTTCCATATCTTATATAACAATACTATTCTCTGACGTATATTTAACCAGACATAACGAATCACTTGGAGGTAATGCCATCAAAAGTCCAGTGCACTCAAATATGTTCAGTCCATATATATGATATTAAAAGTCAGATGAAATTTAAATAGGCTAAATCACAAATACGAAATAATCCTCTTTGCCGTCACAGGTGACCAAGCTGTATGCATGCCACAACTCCAGGCAATTTATATTCTCTAGGACTCAACCATATGGTTCCACGTAATGAAAATCTCCTCTAATGAAAACTTTAAAATATTTATAAAAACATACCTTATGACGTTGATACACATCAAAAAATAACCAAGGAAAGAAACTGAAACGCTAAAGTGATAGTCCGTAGCGTCCTCAAGTAGTAGTTGACGATCTACACAGATTGCTATGCATTTCGGTGTATAAACATCATGTTCAGGAAAAAGTTGTCATCACTTGAAGGACACAAGAGCCTTGTGAGAGGTCCATATATACCTATATGACCACTGTAATGCGCGCCGCCTACGTTGATGAAACTGAATTATTCGATGTTTATCGATATGTTCCTGTAGTTTACTAAATGTACTTTTTTAATCAACTATAAATCACATTACTTACTACAACAATTCGATATCATTCCCTGAATTACATTTTTTTTTTATATACAAAAAAAAAATGGTGTTTACACCGAAATGCATAGCAATCTGTGAGGACGCTATGGACTATGACTTGAAGTTTTAGACTTTCAGTTTCTTTCCTTGGTTATTTTTTTATGTGTATCATCGTCATAAGGTATGTTTTTATAAATATTTTAAAGTTTTCATTGGAGGACATTTTCATTACGTGGAACCATATGGTTGAGTCCTAGAGAATATAAATTGCCTGGAGTTGTGGCATGCATACAGCTTGGTCACCTGTGACGGCAAAGAGGATTATTTTGTATTTGTGATTTAGCCTATTTAAATTTCATCTGACTTTTAATATCATATATATGGACTGAACATATTTGAGTGCACTGGACTTTTGATGGCATTACCTCCAAGTGATTCGTTATGTCTGGTTAAATATACGTCAGAGAATAGTATTGTTATATAAGATATGGAAAATAAATATTCGATATGCTAGAATTTACGTAGTGATTATATTATATATATATATATATATATATATATATATATATAGGGAAAAGAGGGAAAGGAAAAGAAAAAAAGGGAAAAAGCCTGCCTGTAGCAGATGATCGCAGATACTAAGATACTACTATGTCAGTAATAAGTCAGCAAATGGTCGCAGATATTATTGCTCTCATACATTGGATGTGGTCTGCTTCAACGTACATAAATGTCCTTGGCTACTCAAGAATAACGCGTGAAGAGTTTTTCACAAACATACACACTTCTTGTTAAGTGTGTAATGTTAATATTATATAACCAAAGCTCTTACGGAAACAGTAACAAAATTAGCTGGGTCTAAGAACAAGTAAGTTGCATGTGAACAAATTATCAGGAAAAACCAAAATGTTGATGCAAAAAAGAAGAGAGATGAGGACAACTAAAGAAGATGTGACTTGCAAAGTGGAATATATAGAGCTATGCAAGACAGTACGAAAAGGTATCACTGAAGACGTAAGGAAATTCAACTGTGAACTAGTGAGGAAAGCAATTGAAAACAACCAAAGCCTAAAGATAGCAACGGGACATCTCAGTAAGGGAAGAAAACAGATTATGGCACTGAGAAAAGAAGATGGTTCTGTAACAAGAAATAGAGGCGAAATGTTCACAAGAGTGAAAGATTTCTACTCCAAGTTATATGAAAGGGATGATACATGTATTCCAGACATTAATAAAGGTACCAGTACCAGAGCTCTTCCAATCCTCCCAGAAGACGTTACACATGCAATCAAGAACATGAAGCGGGGAAAAGCTCCAGGAGAAGATGGAATTACTGTGACATCATACAAGAGGCAAGTGGAGAAATAGAAACAGTACTCGCCCATGTTTTTACTCGATGCCTTAATGCAGGGAAGATTCCTGAGGATTGGAACAACGCTAGAATGATCCTGCTACATAAAAAAGGTGACATTGAGGATCTCGGGAACTACAGACCTATCAGCCTCCTATCAGTGGTTTATAAAATCTTCACTAAAGTTCTTTCACACCGCTTGAAGGTAACACTTGACATGGCTCAACCGAGTGAACAAGCTGGATTCAGTAGTGGCTACAGCACTATAGATCATATCCACGTACTGAGAGGACGAATTGAAAGAGCGAGGGAATATGAACTTCCATTGGGCATGGCTTTTATCGATTATGAAAAAGCCTTTGATTCGGTGAAGCCATCAGCAGTTACAATGGTTTTAAATCCTGCGGAATTGAAGATTCATACATTAATATTATTAATAACATCTATGGAAATCCAAGTGCAAAGATTCGGCTGTTTGAAAACACAACACACACACAAATTGGAGAGAGAGTGAGACAAGGTGACACCATATCTCCCAAGCTCTTTAATGCCACATTGGAAAATGTCTTTCAATCACTGAACTGGGAAAACAAAGGGGTAAAGATTAATGGAGATTATCTAACTCACCTACGTTTTGCTGATGACGTAGCCATTTTTTCAACTACCCCACCAGAGCTGTAGGATATGATCCAGGAACTTGCTGACAGGAGTAAAGAAGTGGGATTAAAAATGAACTTTCAGAAGACAAAAGTGATGTACAATGCTTGTACAATAAATGAAGATTTATCGAATGATGGAGAAAAGATGAGGATAACAGATACGTACGTTTATTTTGGACAGCAGATATCAAATGAGGGTCACATTGATGAAGAAATTAATCGGCGTATAAAACTTGCCTGGAGAGCTTTTGGAAGAAACAGTATAATTTTCAAGAGCAACATGCCATTATGTCTTAAAAGAAAAGTGTTAGATCAATGCATCCTTCCAGGGATTACGTATGGTGCAGAGACGTGGACCTTAACTAAAAGAGACATACAAAGGCTGCAGACAGCTCAAAGAGGCATGGAGAGGTTCATGTTTGGTGTAACTAGAAGAGATAAGAAGAGGAACACGTGGATCCGAAAAATGACAAGAGTGGAAGACATCATGATCAGAGTTAAATCCCTGAAATGGTAATGGGCTGGACATACTGCCAGAAGGACAGACCATCGATGGAGAGTCGAAATTTTAGATTCGACTCCAAGGGACAGGAAAAGACCCAGAAGAAGACTACATGGGAGATGGGTGGATGAAATTCGAAAGTATGCGGGAGTAACATGGATGATACTGGCACAAGACAAACCGTTGTGGAAGAGGCTTCGAGAGACCTTCGTCCAGCAGTGAATTGATAATGGTTGACAATGATTATCATGATATATATTTATATATATACACTGAGGGATGTAAGGTCAGGTGATGCGTAACATCACAGCCTCTCCTTGACAAATGTCAACCCCGCCTTCTCGTGGTGCATCCTGTTCCCACTAAAGGGGCTCTGACGACCGCCAATAGCGGTATAACTATACCATCGGGATCAGAGGAAATGCTATCCCACACTCACCAACCCGCTTGGCCAGCGTGGTGAGTTATGGCCAAACACCTCCAAAATGACTCTACAACTCAAATCTTGGCCCTCAGTCTCCGGCAGCTGGAATGTACCTGGCCAAGGCAGCGGCCAGTGCGACATGAAGGCAGAGGGTGCTAAGAATCCCCGGAGGACCGGACTAGGCTGCCATTTGATGCTGACCTTGGCTACCTACAACGGACGCTCCCTATCTTCTGATTCAAGGCTTCTTGAATTGGAAGAGGAACTACAAAGGATCAAGTGGGACATCGTCGGGCTAAGTGAGGTAAGGAGAAAAGGAGAAGATCTCATTGAACTGAAAAGTGGACATCTCTTCTATTATCGTAGGACAGATACTGGCAGAACTAGTGGTGTTGGATTTATAATAAACAAGAAACTGAAGGATAAAGTGGTAGAAGTTGAAAGTTCCTCTGACAGAGCTGCACGACTCGTTATCCAACTATCGAGAAGATACCAGGCTCAGATTATTCAAACTTATGCACCCACCACAAGTCATCCTGAAGAAGAAATTGAAGAATTTTATGAAGAAATTCGTCATCTAAATAATAAAGGTAAGCAGCACTTGAAGATAATTATGGGAGATTTCAACGCAAAAATAGGGCAGCGGCAACAGAATGAAACTTCAGTAGGTAAATTCGGTCACGGCAACAGAAACCAGCGTGGAAATACTCTCGTTGAGTTTGCAGAGGCAGAAGGATTTTTCATCTTGAATTCCTTTTTCAAGAAAAAGCCACACAGGAAATGGACATGGAGACATCCAATTGGGACGACAAGTGAAATTGATTTTATTATGTGTAACAAAAAATTCGTCATCGAAGACTGCAGTGTGCTGAACAAGTTCAACACAGGTAGTGACCATAGATTGGTGAGATGTAAGATGCACCTCAACACTAAACTGGAACGTGGCAAGCTCATAAGACAAACAAAATGTATTGACATAACCAACCTTAAAAAACACCATAATACTTTCAAGTTGGAACTCAAGAACAGATTCTCTGCTTTAGAAGGCCTAACATCGGAAGAAGTGGATATTTCGGAAGTTAACAGAAAAGTAACCAAAGCTCTTATGGAAACAGCAACAAAATTAGCTGGGTCTAAGAACAAGTTGCATGGGAACAAATTATCAGGAAAAACCAAAATGTTGATGCAAAAAAGAAGAGAGATGAGGACAACTAAAGAAGATGTGACTTCCAAAGTGGAATATATAGAGTTATGCAAGACAGCACGAAAAAGTATCACTGAAGACTTAAGGAAATTCAACTGTGAGCTAGTGAGGAAAGCAATTGAAAACAACCAAAGCCTTAAGATAGCAAAGGGACATCTCAATAAGGGAAGAAAACAGATTATGGCTCTGAGAAAAGAAGATGGTTCTATAACAAGAAATAGAGGCGAAATTTTGACAAGAGTGAAAGATTTCTACTCCAAATTATATGAAAGGGATGATACATGTACTCCAGACATCATGAAAGGTACCAGAGTTCTTCCAGTCCTCCCAGCAGAAGTTGCTCATGCAATCAAGAACATGAAGCGGGGGAAAGCTCCAGGAGAAGATGGAATTACTATAGACATCATACAAGAAGCAAGTGGAGAAATTGAAACAGTACTCGCCCAAATTTTCACTCGATGCCTTAATGAAGGGAAGATTCCTGAGGATTGGAACAATGCTACAATGATCCTGCTACATAAAAAAGGTGACATTGAGGATCTCAGGAACTACAGACCTATCAGCCTCCTATCAGTGGTTTATAAAATCTTCACTAAAGTTCTTTCACACCGCTTGAAGGTAACACTGGACATGGCTCAACCGAGAGAACAAGCTGGATTCAGGAGTGGCTACAGCACAATAGATCATATCCACGTACTGAGAGAACTAATTGAAAGAGCGAGGGAATATGAACTTCCATTGTGCATGGCTTTTATCGATTATGAAAAAGCCTTTGATTCGGTGAAACCATCAGCAGTTACCACGGCTCTGAAATCCTGCGGTATTGAAGATGCATACATTAATATTATTAATAACATCTATGAAAATGCAAGTGCAAAGATTCGGCTGTTTGAAAATACAACACACATAAAAATTGGAAAAGGAGTGAGACAAGGTGACACCATATCTCCGAAGCTCTTTAATGCCACATTGGAAAATGTCTTTCAATCACTGAACTGGGAAAACAAAGGGATAAAGATTAATGGAGATTATCTAACCCACCTTCGTTTTGCTGATGACGTAGTCATTTTTGCAACTACCCCATCAGAACTGCAGAGTATGATCCAGAAACTTGCTGACAAGAGTAAAGAAGTGGGATTAAAAATGAACTTTCAGAAGACAAAAGTGATGTTCAATGCTTTTAGAAGAAATGAAGATTTATCGATTGATGGAGAAAAACTGGAGATAACAGATACGTATGTTTATCTTGGACAGCAGATCTCAAGTGAGGGTCACATTGATGAAGAAATTAATCGGCGTACAAAACTTGCCTGGAGAGCTTTTGGAAGAAACAGCATAATTTTCAAGAGCAATATGCCATTATGTCTTAAAAGAAAAGTGTTTGATCAATGCATCCTTCCAGTGCTTACATATGGTGCAGAGACGTGGACCTTAACTAAAAGAGACATACAAAGGCTGCAGACAACTCAAAGCAGCTCGGAGAGGTGCATGCTTGGTATAACCAGGAGAGATAAGAAGAGGAACTCGTGGATCCGAAAAATGACGAGAGTGGAAGACATCATGATCAGAGTTAAATCCCTGAAATGGCAATGGGCTGGACATACTGCCAGAAGGACAGACCATAGATGGACAGCCGAAATTTTAGATTGGATTCCAAGGGACAGGAAAAGACCCAGAAAAAGACCACATGGGAGATGGGTGGATGAAATTCGTAAATATGCGGGAGTGACATGGAGGAGACTGGCACAAGACAGACCGTTGTGGAGGAAACTTGGGGAGACCTTCGTCCAGCAGTGGATTGATAATGGTTGACAATGATGATGATGATGATGATATACACTGAAGTGTCAGAAAAACTGGTACACCATTCTAATACTTGATACGTCCCCCACGGGAGCACAGGACCGCAGAAATACGACGGGGCATGGACTCCACTAGCTTCTGGAAATATGCTGTAGGCAATGCACACCATACTTCTTTCAGAACGTTCCACAATTCGGGTGTGTTCCGAGGTATCGGATTCCTGTGTTCGATAGCGCGTTGCATGGCATCCCAAATGCGTTCTATGACGTTCAGATCTGGGGACTTGGGTGGGAATCGAAACACCCCAAACTCAGATGAATGCTCCTCTAACCATATTGTGGCGTCCCGACACTTGTGTGGTTGGTTGGTTGGTTGATCGACTTTAATGGCGCAAGGGCCATGGTTGGCCAAAGAGCGTAAAACAAAAAACATCAAAACAAAACATAATTAATAAAAAACGTATACAAGGTTAAAAACAGGCTGATGTGGTAAAAACGAAAGATGAGAGTTAACAAGTTAAAACCTAGATGAGGTTAAAAATGGCAATTTCTTGTAAAAACGAAAACACTGCTTTCACGTCGCAGGCTTCACCAATAAGAAATTGCAGCGTAGCTGCTCCTTCGTCCAACAGATGAGAGTGAAAATGACGAAAACGATTATCACAAAAACGAACACAAGTATCAAAACATGAAGGACACTGAGACGACAGTTGCACGTCTCACACATCGGTGCAGTGTCGCCACACAGCAAAAAGCGGTGAGTGAAACGACAATGACCGATGCGGAGACGCGCATGTTTGATCCCATTCCTCTGTCAGTGCACGGATGAGGGTGTCCTTGTTTATTGGAGGGCATTGGCGACCAGCAAGACTCCTCCCTAAAGCATCCCACACATTTTCAATGGGATTCAGATCTGGAGAACGTGCTGGCCATACGAGCCGTTGAATACCCTCGCTCTCAAGACACTCCTGGACAGCGACTGTTCGATGACATGTTGCGTTGTCGTCCATGAAAATGAATCTATCACCGACAGCACCACGGAACATGCAAACATGAGGTAGCAGAACATCATTAATGTATCGTTGGCCAGTCATAGTCCCAGTTGGAAGCACATAGAGGGACGTACGGCCATTGATCATAATGCCAGCCCATACCATGACACTACATGTCGGATATCGGTCCCTTTCCTGTATGTTTGCTGGACAATATGCAGTACCACTATCACGCCAGATCAGTTATCGTCGACAATCAGACTATAGACTGTATTTACTTTCATCTGAGAAGAGGACAGCAGACCAGTCGTTATCAGTCCAATTGCGATGCTGATGGCACCATTGCAAACGGGCGGTACGGTGACGTCTGGACAACTGGACAATGGGATGCACACAACAGGACGGCGGGCGTATAGTCCTCCTTCATGCAAACGTCTGGCGACAGTTTTTCGGGAGATCCGCTTGCCAGTAGCAGTCATAAACTGATTTGCTACCTCATTAGCTGTGCTGCGCCGGTGTCTTTTTGTTGATAGCACTATGTACCGATCTTCTGCAGGTGTCGTACTGCGAACACGACCTCCCCCGTGACGTTTGCTACACTCTCCATTTGTTTGAAATTATTTCCAAAGCCTTGAAACAACACTGTGGCTGACGTCGAACTCCCTGGCAACATCTGTTATTTTTCGCCCTTCTTCAATCTTGCCAATAATACGGCTACGCGTAAAATCATCTAGGTGATGTCGGGAAGACGTACTGAAAATTTCAAGTTCGTCAATTGATTCTTTCCCTTTCAACTTTGCGTTTGAACAACAACGGTCAATACGCGTCAAATCCTTTATATCTCTTATCAGCGCTATGACGTCACGAACAAGTTCGGCAATCCAAAATTTGCATACGCACAACACGTCTTACTGTATCCCGCACTTATGCTAATTTCCACATTTTCCAGCCTTCCATTTTATGGTTGCTATCGTTGCTATTGTCATCCGTCCTGAGCAATTGTCCGGCAGTGTAATTTTTCAAAAATGTTAGCGAATATGGATAATTTAGATATACGTCGATAATTATTAACATCTTGCCGGAGAACCCTTTTTAAAGACAGGGGTAATTTTTGCAATTTTTAACGAATCTGGGAAAATACCTGTAGCTAGAATGGAATTAAAAATATATATTAGGGGAGCAACAATGTAAAAAGTTATAGTTTTTAAAATTTTAGGAAGAATATCATCTGGACCTAGTCCTGTATTTATGTTAATATTTTGAAGTTGGTAGATTAATTCGGTTCTAGTTATTTTCAAAGTATGCATTGAATTTAAAGTGCATGAGTTGGAGTAATCAGGTAATTGTTGATCGTTTAGCTTAGGAAGTTTTTGTATTATACGTTGTGGTGACACAATAAAATGATTATTAAATTGATTAGCAATTTCAGTTTGATCAGTGATTTCGATGTTACCCCGAGTGAGATGAATCGAAGTTTTTGATACATTCCCATGGCCTAATAATATGTTTAAGTGCTTTCAGGTTACTTTGGGATTATTTTTAGAAAAAATATGAAAATAATAATCTCTTTTTAATTTTCTAATGTAGGAGTTAAGATTACTTCTAATTTGTTTAAAAATATTAAAATCAATTTGTAACCTTGATTTTAAGAATTTTGTGAACAGTTTTTTTTTTATTTATCTGATTAAGACAGTGCTTTGTTAGCCAAGGTTTCCACTCTTCTTTGGATTTAGACGTGGTTCCTTTAAATGGAAAAAAGCCTTATTGTACAATCTCTCCAAAGTTATTTCAAACAAATTGTAAGCCACATTAAGATTAAGAATTTGCATTATTTCATCCCAGTTAGTATCATGTACTAGTTTTACAAATCGTTTCGTATTATTCTCACTAATAATTCGAGTGAAAGTATTTGTTGGTCTAGAGGCTTGCACATCACTATATGTGTAAATTAAGAAAATTGATAAATGATCACTGCTGTGACAATTAAGAATACCCGATCGAATCCGAAGGTATATTTGTTATACATAGTTCCAAGTTTGAGGCCGTATATTTAATTATTCTTGTAGCTGAAAGAATAGTGTTATAAAATCCTGCAGTAGCAATTGCAGAAATGAATTCTCGTGGGTATGAAAGATTTTGTGACAGATCAATATTAAAATCTCTAAGTAAGTCCTTTTTTCTTTGTAAAATTTATATAGTTAAGTATATTAGTAAATTTTTCAATAAATAAAGAAGGGTTCATTGTTGGTGGACGATAGCAGGCTGAAATTATATTATATTGATCTTCAATTGTAATAATTTCAATATCAGAATAAATAAATGTTAATTCTTCAATTTGGGTGTAGTCCAAATTATTTGTTTTTACAAAAATTGCAATTCCTCCTCCTCTAGACTCAGTCCTATTTTTATTAAAAGTCTTTTACAATGGGAGATGTAGACAATAATCATCAGAGGGAAACCATGTTTCCGAAATGCAAATTATATCGATTTGATAGTTAAGTAGTTTAACCAATGCCTCTAGATCAGATATCTTATTGACTAATGATCTAGCATTAAGATGAATAATATTAAAAGAATTTTTAGTGTTAGTAGATATTGTATAATTAAAGTGCTGTACTGAATGATAATTAATAGTCATATATCAATGTACCCCAAACAGTTTTGTAAGATTAAGTCACCTCCCCTAAGCACTATTTGAGAATTCCACAATATGGTGGCCACCCCCTGCACCAATTAATAAATAATTGACCTTATCTCCTTATATTTATATATTATTTTGGCAAAAACAAAAAAGAAAAAAAAACAGTAAAATAAAATAAAAAATAATCTAACAGTTAGTTATTGCTGCATAACATAATATCTTTCAAGTATCATGTAAACATCAAGACACTTTCCAATAGTTGTAATCAGTGACATACAAGAACTCAGTAAAAATTATATACATATTAATAACCTCATTACACAGTACAAATTCTATATTTCCCTCAATAATTAACAATTCTGTAGTGTAATCAAGTAATAAACCAAACAATAAAGGGAATATAGTAAAATAGGTAGTAATAATAATAGACCATGTACAATTCATTTTTATCAGTTACCATGCAATAGTTCCAGTAACTAAACATATTTAATGACTGGACATAAGAGTGTCATTGAGCAATTCTCATGACATAGAGGAATGAAATAAAGATTGTATTTATATTAATAGTCCCTATATGTAATAAAAATTCCCTATGTCTTCCTAGTGATCAACAATTCTGTAAATTAACGAACGGAATATAATAGTAAAAAATAACAGTAGTAATAAACCAAATACAATTCAAATTTCTCAGTTCCCATACCAAAATTCCAATAGGTATGCTCACATAACAGGGGAGGAATATGTCATTAGGAACTCTAATGACAGACAAAATTATATGTAACAATAACCTCTATACACAGTACAAATTCCCTGATACCTCCCAAAAATCACCAGCCCTATTAGAGCAGTCAAATGTAATAAATTAAGAAAAGGAGAGAATCCAGAAATATAGAAAAATAATAACCAACCAAATACAGTTCAAATTTCCAATTCTCATACTGATATTCCAATAATTATAAAGATTTGACAAGTAGGCAAATCACTGTGTTCCCATGCCCAAATTCCAGTGATTTAACATAGCTAATGACTGATGGATTCTGCCATCAATAAACTCCAATAACATGCCTATATAAGATAAAAGTTAGGTTCAAGTAAATAACCTCTATACACTTTATAATTTCTTCTTTTCTTCCAATAAAAAAGACAAATAATTAAGTATGATGGTCAAATATAATAAACCAAGAAATGATAATATAAACTAATAACATTCAAACAAGTCAGATTTTTTGTTCTCATACCATAATTCCAGCTGCACAAGTAATGGCTAGGTGAAAATAGGTCATCAAATATCTCCAATGACTTACAGAAATTACTTAAATATTATGTAAGTTGATTATCTCTACATACAGTACAAAGTCCATACCTCCCCCTGTGATCAGCAATTCTGTGCAATAGTCCAATGCAGCAAATCAAGAGACAAAAGGAATAAAATAAAATAGAGTAGAATAATAATAACAAACCATATACAGGTTACAAGCTGGATTCAGGAGTGGCTACAGCACAATAGATCATATCCACGTGCTGAGAGAGAGAGAGATGGATTCAGGAGTGGCTACAGCACAATAGATCATATCCACGTGCTGAGAGAACTAATTGAAAGAGCGAGGGAATATGAACTTCCATTGTGCATGGCTTTTATCGATTATGAAAAAGCCTTTGATTCGGTGAAACCATCAGCAGTTACAATGGCTCTGAAAACCTGCGGTATTGAAGATGCATACATTAATATTATTAATAACATCTATGAAAATGCAAGTGCAAAGATTAGGCTGTTTGAAAATACAACACACGTAAAAATTGGAAAGGGAGTGAGACAAGGTGACACCATATCTCCGAAGCTCTTTAATGCCACATTGGAGGGTGTTTTTCAGTCACTGAGCTGGGAAAACAAGGGGATAAAGATTAATGGAGATTATCTAACCCACCTTCGTTTTGCTGATGACGTAGTCATTTTTGCAACTACCCCATCAGAGCTGCAGAGTATGATCCAGGAACTTGCTGACAAGAGTAAAGAAGTGGGATTAAAAATGAACTTTCAGAAGACAAAAGTGATGTTCAATGCTTTTACAAGAAATGAAGATTTATCGATTGATGGAGAAAAGCTGGAGATAACAGACACGTACGTTTATCTTGGACAGCAGATATCAAGTGAGGGTCACATTGATGAAGAAATTAATCGGCGTACAAAACTTGCCTGGAGAGCTTTTGGAAGAAACAGCATAATTTTCAAGAGCAATATGCCATTATGTCTTAAAAGAAAAGTGTTTGATCAATGCATCCTTCCAGTGCTTACGTATGGTGCAGAGACGTGGACCTTAACTAAAAGAGACATACAAAGGCTGCAGACAACTCAAAGGAGTATGGAGAGGTGCATGGTTGGTGCAAACAGGACAGAAAAGAAGATAAACTCATGGATCAGAAAAGTGACAAGAGTGGAAGACATCATGATCAGAGTAATATCCCTGAAATGGCAATGGGCTGGACATACTGCCAGAAGGACAGATCATCGATGGACAGCTGAAATTTTAGATTGGATTCCAAGGAACAGGAAAAGACCCAGAAGAAGACCACATGGGAGATGGGTGGATGAAATTCGAAAGTGTGCGGGAGTGACATGGAGGAGACTGGCACAAGACAGACTGTTGTGGAGGAAACTTGGGGAGACCTTCGTCCAGCAGTGGATTGATAATGGTTGACAATGATGATGATGATACAGGTTACATTTGTCAGTTGGTATATCAAAGTCATACACCAGTAGAATTAGATGGTAAACCAAACTCAATCAGATCATGCATATAAATTATATTTTTTCTTCGTGATGAGTCATTTTTCCTGACATAGATATGTCCATTATTAACCCAAACGGATCCCACTAATCCCTGACGTAACAGTCTTCTAGCATTCCAGAATAATTCCTTAATAAGATTTTCATTTATAAATACACGAGTTTTGGGCAAAATATTATTAAAATCACAGTTGTATGTAATCGATCTCTTCCTATCAAGCTAGTTATCTCTTGAAGTTCTGGACAAAAATTCAACAAGCATATTAGCATTAGGTTTTTTGAAAGAATCTGATTTTAAGGAATGTATAATGTCAATATCCTGTAAATTGAAACCGAGTACATCAAATGCTTCAATCAATGCACTCATATAATCCCTAAGTTCTTTTTCGTCTTGTACATAAGTCAGATCAAGACCATGAAATTCCAGATTTTTTTACGTAAATATTGCGCCGATTCATTAAAGTCACGTTGTAATTAATTTAATTCAAGTTGTTTGAACTCCATCTGCTGCAAGAGATTATCTTGTGTAATCCTTAACCTTTCATTTTCTTTCCTAAATGACCCCAGTTGTCCCAAAATTGAATCATAGATGCCTTACATTCCGTCAGTTCACTCTTCAATTCCAAAATAGGTTCTAATTTTTTATTAATATCATCCAAGGCCTGTCTTAGATCATTTCTAACTTTTAGGTTTGTGGAGTCAATCTTTTCATTGATATCTTGTAATGATTTCAAAATTAGTTCCATGTTAATTGGACCAGTAGTACGATTCAAACGAGGACTACCCCCTGATTTATTAGATATATTTTGCTTAGTTCTTGTGGTCATAATGTCGCACCCGAAAAAAAAAATTATATGTATCAGTCAATTATTAGCTTGTGGATGTCACACCAGAGGGCAGCACATTGGCGCCTTATTTAAGATTTGGTATTCTACTATTATTTCTTCAGGTTCAGTCACAATAAATCAAATAAATATGAACATCTAGACAAAAAAATATTTCACATACCACATTCCAAGGCAAAAAATAGTGATTACACTATCCAAGAGTAAATTGAATAAATTGAGTCAGCAACAGGACTCCAAAGACTGAAGATTTCACACATATGAAGCATAGCGTAT
Source organism: Macrothele yani (assembly GCA_039090855.1). Classification (NCBI taxonomy): domain Eukaryota; kingdom Metazoa; phylum Arthropoda; class Arachnida; order Araneae; family Macrothelidae; genus Macrothele; species Macrothele yani. The sequence continues at coordinate 40,789,528 of CM077019.1, forward strand.
ATCCTTTTCATAATATAAATACGGAGCAGGGGGAAACTTAACTCTTACTCTACAACATGCTTGACTTGACTTGGATTATACAACATGCTTGACTTGACTCGATTATACCTGCGAGAGTGTCGCGTGAAACGATTCTTGACAGCCGACGATGGCCACATTCACCCAATGTCTTTTTTCGGCCACAATGGTATCGTATGTTGGAGGTTTTACCGGAATTCTTGTAGTCACGGTACACCCTTGCAATGGTCGTGCGTGAAAATCCGAACTTCGTTTCTACCTCCGAAATACTATGGCCCATCTCACGAGCGCCAATTATGACACCGCGTTGAAAATCGCTTAAATCGTTATTACTGGTCATTCTCATGCCGAAAACAGCCCTGACAGCTGGCAAGGATGTCTATCGCTTTATATACGCACTGGCGGATGCAACCGAGTACGCGCATAGGTGACGTTGCTATGTATTTTGCATAAGTTCGTCTGTACTAGTTTTTCTGGCACTTAAGTGTTTATATTCATCCCAACAACTGCTTGATATTTAATGATTGAAATGCTTTAATAATAAAATTTGATTACTTGCTAAATTTTAGTGCTATTTTAGTGCCATTATTTTGCGTAATCCAGAAGTAATGGCTGACTATGACCGTGAGTATATTACAAATGGGAATCATTATTTACGATTACACAAATTTATTTAGATTATTATACAATTTGAAAGACTTCGTGCAACAGAAATAAATAGGCTGCAATGGAATACCGTCTTAGCACGATTTATTTTAAAAGATGAAATGCTATATAAAGTTTAAAACATACATTAGTACTTTCGAAGTGACACTCACTTCATCTTCAGATGTACTGATACTGTTTTTGGAATTTTATCATAAAAAAAAGAATTTGACATTTTATTATACATCTTCTCATCTTTTCTTGTTTTCCTCATTAAGAGATGATGTGTCGCAGTAATGTGATGCGCCATTGAAATATTTACTCTTTGATGAATTTTATTCAATGTCATACTTTTATCCTTCCCGAAGTAAAACCTAAGCTCAATTCGTTCTTCCACAGAATCGAATTTGTTCCAACATTTGTGCGCTCGTTTGTAATCGGATTATTCGTAAAAATATGTTCATTTTCGACATATAACTGATTTCCAGAACTTCAAAATTTCTGTCGCAAATTATAATTCTTGCTGTTTACGTCAAAACTCTGAAAAGTCCGTTGTTGATGCGTGCCATTTTTATACAGTTCTTTGCCAAAACGCGATATGAATAAATTAAACGAAATAGAGAACATATTTGTGACTGAATTAGTTATTTACAGTGGTGTGGAAAAGTATAAAATCACCTGCAAAAAACCGTGAATTTTTAAGTTTAACTCTTTTTTTAACTAACGAATTTTAATAGTTATTTCATCATTTATACATTCATTGTCATAAAAATCCGCGCGATTATATAAAATTTCAAAATAGGCGAAATGTATTCTTCATGGCTAGAGCGATGCTAATAAAGAAAAGAACTTTTCAAATACGTCTCCCGGAAGCAGAGATAACGAGAAAAGTTTTGAACTTTACATCTCTTAGCGGGAAAGCTGTGCATTGTTTAAAGAAGATAATGATCCGCATCTTTATTGCAGCGAATGGAATACAGTAAAAAAAGATATTTCTCAATAGGGTTTTTGAAGCGAATGACCAGCTGCAAAAAGGAGTACAAAAACACCACCTAGCGACAGAACTGTGAACTACCAAACGTCTTAAACAAAAATTTAAAGTATTCCACAAAACAAATGGTATTCGGTGTGGCAACCATTTTTCAAACAGCACATTTAGAAGCAGAGATATTGAGAAAAACATATAAAACATTTGTGTCTCTAGTGGCGAAATTGTGCATTATTTTTAAAAGAAAGTATGTACAAAGAGTCTTCATAGTGGGTAGTATCTGACTCAGTATGAATTTTTTAAATCGGGTTTTAAGTCCCGGAGATATTGCTGTAAACGGAAGCGTGAGCTTACGCCCTCTAGTGACACACTTGTGCGTTGAGAAAAATTTGAAATTATGTGAGGAACATTTCACAGCGGAAACGCTTTCCTACAAAGAAATAATTTTTCAAATCAGATTCCTACAAACGGAGACATCAACAGAAATAGATACATCTACGCCTCCTGGCAGCAAAACTATTCATTATTTTGAGCAGGAGGTATTTTCAAAAGATTTTCCTAGGTGAGCGGAATTGGTCCACGAAAGAAATTTTTCAATCGAATTTTCAGATGCTCAGATTTCACTGCAAGTACATCAGAAACGAAAACAACACTTACGCCCGATGGTGGCCAAATCTTTCTTTACCAAAAACCAGAAGTTATAAGCGAGACATTTCCCATCGAGAGCTGTATCCGATACAAAAAGAATGTTCCAAATCGGGCATTTAGGAGCAGAGATATCGGGAGAAATGCAATTTTCCTTTACGCCTCCTAGCGGAAAATCTATGCGTTACTTGAAAAAGCGACTTCACCTAAAGAAATCTTCGATAGGAATGACATCGAAAAGAAAAATAATTTTCCCAGTCGGATATTTAAAACCAAATACACTGGCGGAAAGTGAAAAAAGAACACCAAGAAGGAGACGTCTGATACCAACGAAATTTATACATCATAATAACGGAATACAGAGGGCCGCCCCGATGGCGCAGTGGTCTAAGGCGTTGGCCTCTGATCATTCGTCCGTAAGGGGTCCGGGTTCGAATCACGGTCAGGCATGGATGTTGTGTTTGTCTTACGGCACTGGCTCTCTACCTTCCCTGGAACCAGCGACCCTAAATTAGGGACGGGCGACTGCTTATAGCCCAGTGAGTTGCTCACGGCGGTCGTTAAACCTCCAATCAAAAAAAAAAAAAAATACAGAGGATAACGTGATCAAAACATTATGGCAAAATACAGCTGTATTTGCTGGTAAACTGAAAAATAACATTTCCATGTAACATGGTCAGTACGAGGTTGAACCGCCATGAACTGCGTCACACTGTGCAATTCTAGCATGGAGTCTATCGTACAGATGTTGGATGTAAGTTTGGGGTATTGAGTTCCAAGCATCCTCAATCTGGACGCGTAAATCGGGGATGGTCGTGGCTGGCCGTGGAGACCGGATTAGTTGTTGATCTATAAAATCCCACACGTGCTCAATGGGGGACAAATCCGGTGAACGTGCAGGCCATGGAAGTTGTTTCACACCCTGAAGTGCATGTTGCGTTGCACGTGCCGTGTCTGGGCGTGCGTTATCTTGTTGGAAAACACCACGATGGACAGACCTTAAAAATGGCACAACAACGGGCTGAATGATGTTGTTGATGTAGGAGGTGCTATTTAACGTATCCGGTACAAACACCAGTTGTATACGAGAGTGATAGCTGATCGCTCTCCACACCAGGAGACCAGGTGTAGGCCCTGTGTGTCGCTGGCGGATGCAAGAAGGGTGGAGACGCTCCCCTGTGCGTCTGCGAACACGCATACGGCCATCGGAGGCTCCCAAGCAGAATCTGCTTTCATCGCTGAACACGACAGATCGCCATTGCGTTCTCCAGTGCAGACGTTGGCGACACCACTGCAGCCGTTCCTGACGGTGGGCTGGAGTCAGAGGTACTCATGCCAGAGGCACTCGTGCACGTAGTCCTGCATCCAGTAGACGGTTGCGGATTGTTCGCACAGTCACCTCAGGTGCAACGGCAGCTCGGATTTGCGTCGCAGTGGATGTTCTGCTTGACAAAGCCGCTGTTCTTATGCGTCGATCAGTCCGCTCATCAGTCCGTCTGTGACTCCCGGTTCCACGTCTTCTCGTGTGGGAATGTTCCTCGGACCATGTACGTCACCATCGTACCACCACCGATACTTCCCGTCCAATTCGCTCCGCAATACGACGATACGACCACTAGGCCTCGCGGAGTCCGACTAGACGACCTCGCTCAAAGTCCGATAACTGCTGAAATCGTCTTCCATGTCCAGGCATTGCAGCTTCTTCAGGGTCTTCGCACGTGTCCGTACGCCGACGACTGATTTCATTCACTTCGCCGTACTCCTTAAATACCACCGACGATAATTTGCATATTATGCCGTGCTGTGGCGTAAGCGCTCACCAGTTGGTCCCGAAATTAACATCACACTTACGTTAACTCGACACATTAATATATGTAAATTTCATGATCGTCCGCCAATTCCTTCTTGGTGTTCTTTTTTCACTTTCCGACAGTGTATATGGAATAAAATGTATTTTTAATTTGATATCATCTGCATTTACGCCTCTAGCGGAGAAGTTGTGCATCGTACAAAAATAGAATGCAATGATCATCATTCCCACATTTCAAGCTTTCGAATGCAAGAATAATTTTTCAAATCGGGCTAATAGTTGCAGAGCTATGTGTCCACAACAGGACAGACAGACCGATAAAGTGATGTTTTTGTATAAAAGCGTACCAAAAACTTCCAGCAACACCTGCGGGAAAAAGCAACTGTTGTATTAAAGGGTCAAAGGAGACTTGTGAGAATCATGACTGCCAACAAACAGGGCACAATCACTGTAAACTTCAACATCGGTGTGCGGGTGTAGCATCACCTATCGAAGCATTTCGTAAGTGGGCAACAACAGCCGACTACCATCTCGCCAGTCTCGTTTGAGCCTCTCTGATCCGCCTGCTTCTTCTTCGTCCGCGAGACCGCAGATTGGCGGAAGTTGTCTGTGCGTCGCGCTATTTACACACATACATTTCACTAAGCTGTTCTCTGAGATTCAGAGGTTAGCTCCACAAAGAAATACAAACTACCAGATAAATTTCTAACTGGTTATTTACTTACTGTTGTCGTATCAAACTTCTCCATTTACAGCGATCTTTTTTTTTTTTTTTTTTTTTTTTTTGATTGGAGGTTTAACGACCACCGTGAGCAACTCAATGGGCTATAAGCAGTCGCCCGTCCCTAATTTAGGGTCACTGGTTCCAGGGAAGGGAGAGAGCCAGTGCCGTAAGACAAACACAACATCCATGCCTCACCGGGATTCGAACCCGGACCCCGTTCGGACGAATGATCAGAGGCCACAGCGATCTTGACAAACAACTCGTGCTTCGCTGACATCTATCACACGACGTACACAAGATCTTCTATACTTCATACTCATGATCTTTTTCTCATGCAGGCACTCCTGAATCGGATCCTCCAATGACTTCCTTGGCCTTCCTCTGCCTTTCCTTCCTGCCACTTGGGCTAAAAAGATTTTCTTAGTAAGCATCTCATCACTCATTCTTCCAACATGGCCAAACCACCTAAGAATATTAGTCTCCACCAAACCACCTAAGAATATTAGTCACCACCAAACCACCCAAGAATATTAGTCTCTACCAAACAACCTAAGAATATTAGTCTCCACCTTGCTAACAACATTTTGCTTCACATTACACAACTGCAACACATCTTCATTCCTCACACGATTAGAACGTGTCTTGCGATAAACCCCCTGTAAGTAACGCATTTCTCCAGCACACAAACGACTCCTATGTTTTTTCTGCAGTGCCCAGGTTTCACTGCCATACATCAAAGTAGGAACATTACACTTTCATACACAGCCATGCGGGACTCTCTTGAAAACCCATCATTCCTGTGAAAACCTCCTAAAGCAGCAAAGACTTTCAATGAATAATTCACTCACCTACTAATTTCACCATCGAATTTGTTCTCTCTGTCAAACATGCTTCCTAAATACACAAACTCATTCACCTGGTCAATCACTGTGCCATTTAGACTTATATTACATTCAGTGCTAACAGTTCCGCGGTCAAAAACCATAACTTTGTTTTTTCCATTATTTATACCGAGTTTGAATTTCATGCAAACTTCGTACATCCAGGACAACATACTCTGCAACTCACTTTTTACCACGTCTTTTGTAAAAAAAGATAGTGCTTAAGTTATCGGTTTGTCGGTCGGTCCGTCTGTACCCACGGTATCTCTGCAACTAATAGTCCGATTTGAAAAATTCTTTTTGCATTCGAAAGCTTGAAATATGCGAATGATGATCCTTTATTTCGTTTTTTTTTTTTACGATGTAGTTTCGCCGCTAGAAGGCGTAAATGCAGATGTCGAATTCAAAAATGCGTTTTATTCCACATATTTGCTTTTAAACATCAGATTGAAAAAAATACTTTATCTTTCGATTCCATTTATGTCGAGTATTTTAGATGTAGTTTCTTTTTCAAATTACGCATAGATTTTCCGCTAGGGGCGTAAAAGTAAATTGCATTTTTCCGATAACTCTTTTTCTAAATCTCCGACTTGAAAAATATTTTTTTCAGCGTATATATCTCCTGATGCACAATCTTTTGCATATAATTTCGAATTTTTGGTAAAGAATACTTTGGCCACAAGGAGGCGAAAGCTTTAATTTTCGCTTCTGATGTATTTGCCATAAAATCTGAGCTTCTAAAATATCGATTGAAAAAATTATTTCGTAGACTGATGCCACTCACATCGATAAACCTTTTCGGAATATTTTCTTCCTAAAATATTTCACAATTTCTCCGCCAGGGGGCGTAGATGTGTACCTTATTTTTGTCAAAATCTCGACTTCTAAGAGTCCGATTTAAAAAATTCCTTCTTTGTATGATAGTATTTCTAGTGTGACATTATTTTCCTATAAATTCAAAATTTTCAAGTAATTCATAGACTTTCCGCTAGGGGGCGTAAAGGTAAATTGCGCTTTCCCTATATCTCTGCTTCTAAATCTCCGATCTGAAAAATTCTTACTGCACCGGATGCAGCTCCTGATGGGAAATCGTTTGCACGTAATTTCAAATTTTTGTAAAAAATTGTTTGGCCACCAGGTGGCGTAAGTCTTAATTTCCGCTTCTGATGTATTTGCAGCAAAATATGAGCTTCTAAAATTTCGATTGAAAAAAAGTCTTTTGTGGACCGATACTACTCATGTCGACAAACATTTTAGGAACATTTTCTTCTTGAAATAATGCATGGTTTCTACGCCAGGGTCGTAGATGTATATCTTATTTTTGTCAATATCTCCACTTCTAAAAGTCTGATTTGAGAAATTCCTTCTTTGTTGGATAGTGTTTCCGATGCGAAATGTTTTTCCTATAAATTCTAAATTTTCAAGTAAATCACAGACTTTCCGCTAGGGCGCACAATGGTAAATTGTGTTTTCTGCTCCTAAAACTCAGATTTGAAAAATTCTTTCTGTATCGCATACAAGACCTGATGGGAAATGTTTTCACGTAATTTCTAATGTTTGGTAAAGAATGGTTTGGCCACCAGGGGTCATAAGTGTGAATTTCTGCTTCTGATGTATTTGTAGCAAAATCTGGGCTCCTGAAAACTCGACTAAAATTTTTTTCTTGGACCGATACCGCTCATATGGACAAACCTTTTGTGAATACTTTCTTCCTAAAATAATGCATGGTTTTCCCACCAAGGAACGTAAAGTTACATCTTATTTGTGTCGATAACTCTGTTTTTAAGAGTTCGTAAGCTCACGATTCCGTTTACAGCAAAATCTGAGGGATTAAAGGACCGATTGAAAAACTTCTTTCTTCCGTCAGATCTATTGTTTCCATACCGGTTCCATTAACTTTGAATAGCTTCGATAAATTTAATTTGCGTCAGAACGGATTCAAAAGACGTGCTTATTACAGCCGAAAATTCAGTGTCAGCTTTCTTGTTCTCTCTGCCAACAGGACTGTGTCATCAGCATACAGCAATCTGCACAGACGGGTATTACCCAGACATAAACCCATATTATTTATTTTGGCATCACGCATCCATAAATATATTAAACAGCCAGGATGACATTACACAACCTTGTCTGACTCCTGCACCGAGAGAAAACCATTTTGATAAAACACCATTCACTCGTACACAAGCTCTACTGCCAGCATGCATTGCTTTTACACTATAAAGTTGATTCCCAGTAGCACCCTATTTATTAAATACCATTTACGGTACACAAAACAAATCTTTCACCACACTTTGGGAATTGACTGTAAAGCAAATAAAAAACAATATTTAGAATTTTTAAACTGGTAAAACGTATCTCGGTGTGCCATTAGTTACGACACTTACTTTGTCTTTATTTGTGAATATAAGCCGCCATTTTCACTATTTGCCTACTGATCTAAAATGAAAGTGGCTAAACGTTTCTATGATGAAAGAAATACGGGATTACGCCATATAATACAAATTTTGAAGATGACAATCCGATTTTTGGCGTAAATGTGACAAGGATGGTAAGTCAGATAATTTTTGAAAACTTGAAAATTTTCATCGTCCTGGAGCGGGACTCGAACCCGCGTCTCCCAGAAAACGCCTAGGTATGCTAACCACTACACCACCCAGAACGACCAAGTTTCAAGTTTCCGATCAATTTGAATTTAGGACGATGAAAATTTTCAAGTTTTCAAAAATTATCTGACTTACCATCCTTGTCACATTTACGCCAAAAATCGGATTGTCATCTTCAAAATTTGTATTATATGGCGTAATCCCGTATTTCTTTCATGATTTATCTGCTTCTCCGGGCAATCACGGGATAGGATTATTAACCTCCAGATTCGCTAAACATGAATGCCGGTTGCTTCGACTAGCGAATCCTGTGATGGTTAAATTCAAATTGATCGGAAACTTGAAACTTGGTCGTTCTGGGTGGTGTAGTGGTTAGCATACCTAGGCGTTTTCTGGGAGACGCGGGTTCGAGTCCCGCTCCAGGACGATGAAAATTTTCAAGTTTTCAAAAATTATCTGACTTACCATCCTTGTCACATTTACGCCAAAAATCGGATTGTCATCTTCAAAATTTGTTTCTATGATATTTTCTTAACAATTAATTTTGCTGTGTTTTGGGTTGATCGAAATGCAGAACTGATCTGATTTTTAAAATCCTTTGTGGTGTAAAAATGACCGACTAATAATGGAATCTAAATCACTAGAGGTACTAAAGGCGACCATGTTATTTTATGGTGTAGGCATGGCACTTTGTCCCTAAACTTTTTTTTTGTTGGCAACACACTGTCGGTGCAATTATTTTTAGGCGGTGCCCTGCAACCGCCGTATTTATTTTGTGCCAGCCATTTTTTTTTTCAAGACGCGTTTCAACCGCAATTATTTTCGAGCGGTGAAATATAATGAAAAAAAAAAAACAATTTAAAAAACTCAGCAGCGTTTAGGTTTGAACTGGAGAACTTCTGTGAGTGAGCAGAGAACGAAAATCACAAGACTGGTTTGCTACGATGTCTGGAGGTCAATCTGATTAAGCCTCCCTTACGACTGACCGGGGATCTTAGTTTTTAATCGCGTAATCTGAGATTGGTCAGTAAGGAACGCAGGGCCTTGAATCATGTATTCACATGAATTTTTATAACTACAGCATGGTAGACGGTAGCGTGTTTAAAAAAAACAAGCATGGACATGTTTTTTAAGAACGAGGGACACGTGGTAGATTCTTATTAGCTAGTTGAACGGCGTGGGTGTTATCTTAACGATTTACGAAGATATCTAACAGGTTTGTAACGGAGCGTTTCTCATTTCTGGGTGTTAACATCACGGTGTTAGAACGTCCTTCCAGCTTGCAAAGATTCAATGGATCTTTCAAAGTTATATATGCCTTTGGTGGAGAATGATTTCGGCTACGGACTAAATGGATACAGAGATAAATGAAGGTGATCTTGTCTTCGTGTGTCCAGTCCAGGAAGGATTCGGAGATGATGAATTGAATCAACCAGGACAAAGAAGAATCCAACCGAATAATAAGGTACGTAGTTCAAAAATTTAAAACTCTTCACTTTGTAAAACTGTCTGTACGTCTGGAGAAACTGTCTTCATTATTTTGTAGAACGTTCTTAAGCGTTGATTTTCCTAAAACCCTTTTTTAAAATCTTTTTTATAAACCATTTTGGAAAAACATTACGCATCGACTTTTTCTAAAACCATTTTATGTAAAACTTTTTGTAACGTTACTTCGAATATATTTTGTAAAAAAAAAAAAATTTAATTTAGTTTTACCAAAAACTTTTCTAAAGTTTTTTTTTTCAGTAAAGACTTTTTTGTAAAAACTTCTGTAAACTTTTTTCAGTAAAACTTTTTTCCGCAATGTTTTTTTCTAGTAATACGAGTAAATCAGCGGTCAGATTTTTGAGGTTTACATCAAAAATCAATTTTACGTTATCGTTAATATCACATTTCTCAAGATTCGGCTGGGTTTGTCGCTAAACTACCTCTCTCTCTCTCTTTCCATAGGTTAGTGAGAGGATCATACAAGGGTCAAAAATTTATTAGTGAGAACGTAATGATTGCATTGGAATATAGCATACGATCCGACTCTAGTTGGCCATATCCCTTCGATATAGTCGCCAGCATTATCTAAAATCCGCTACCATATGTGGAAGGTCTCTGCATGCCGTCAACAAGGCGAAACGTGTTGGTCCTTGGATGCCGCAATGTCATGAAGCGAATCACCCGAGTCCATGCTTTCGCCTTCGGAATCAAATTAGAGTCACGGGAGCTTACGTCAGACGAATAGGAATGGTGATACAACACCTCCCAACACCATCGACGGAATAGGTCGGTAACAACCCCAGCAACATGGCAGCGAGCGTTATCGTGCAAAATTATCAGAGTGTGGTACAGCAAATGACGCCGCTTCTTCCAAAGAGCTAGACGCAGATTATGTTCGAGGAAATGCACATACTATGCTGCAACAAGTTCAATAAGTAGGAACTGTACACCAATTATACTCAAAATAGTATAACTATACTAATAATCCGAATGTCCTTGGCGTTGAATAGAAATAAAACTTTCCAAGCTTTCGCACATCAACCAGATGGCTTTTTCAAGAAAGGTAGACAGCTAACTGCAAAATGGATAATGGAACGTTTCAACAATTTGAACGCGGTGACTTGACTAGACAATAAATGAATAGGCGCAAACGTGATAATTCGAAGAAACGAGGTTGGGCACGTGGTATCATGGCAGAAAACGCAGCATTATTTGAAGAATTGATTCTAAATACGTGGCAACTCCAAAGAAACGCTCTCATTGTAACCCTCGCAGCTGGTCAAGATTTCCAAGGTTTCGCTAATGGCAGTAGATTTGGGTGTGGAGTATGAAGCTAATTTCTTTACATCACTCCATATAGGATCGGCGGACTTGAACTTGACTTCTCTTGACAGGGCAGTGGTTATTTTTCCTTCTCTTGTATCCCTTTTATTACCAACTGTCCTGAAGGCACTGATGTGTTGGTGCGACGCCATGCCAGTCATGGACGGTGATGATCATTACATTAATGTTACTGCGGTTCTGTCGGACTTTTGTTCCGCGCGGCTAGTCGTAATGCTCTTAGACTAGCGTTTTGTTGTTCTTTTTTAACTGGCGTTTTGTTTATTTTTGACTAGCCTTTTCTTTTTTGACTGGCGTTTTGTTCCTTTTTGACTGGCGTTTTGTTCTTTTTAGACTGGCGTTTTGTTCTTTTTAGACTGGCGTTTTGTTCTTTTTAGACTGGCGTTTTGTTCTTTTTAGACTGGCGTTTTCTTTTTACACCGGCGTTGTGTTCTTTTTTGACAGGCATTTTGTTCCTTTTAGACTGGCGTTTTGTTGTTCTTTTTTGACTGGCGTTTTGTTGTTCTTTTTTGACTGGCGTTTTGTTCTTTTTTGACTGGCGTTTTGTTCTTTTTTGACTGGCGTTTTGTTTTGTTCTTTTTAGACTGGCGTTTTGTTTTGTTCTTTTTAGACTGGCGTTTTGTTTTGTTCTTTTTAGACGGGAGTTTTGTTTTTTTGACTGGCGTTTTGTTTTGTTCTTTTTTGACTGGCGTTTTGTTCTTTTTAGACTGGCGTTTTCTTTTTACACCAGCGTTTTGTTCTTTTTTGACTGGCATTTTGTTCCTTTTTGGCTGGCGTTTTGTTCCTTTTAGACTGGCGTTTTGTTCCTTTTTAACTGGCGTTTTGTTTTTCTTTTTAGACTGGCGTTTTGTTTTTCTTTTTTAGACTGGCGTTTTGTTTTTCTTTTTAGACTGGCGTTTTGTTTTTCTTTTTAGACCGGCGTTTTGTTCTTTTTAGACCGGCGTTTTGTTCTTTTTAGACCGGCGTTTTGTTCTTTTTTGACTGGCATTTTGTTCTTTTTTGATTGGCGTTTTCTTTTTAGACTGGCGTTTTGTTGTTCTTTTTAGACTGGTGTTTTGCTCTTTTTTGACTGGAGTTTTGTTCTTTTTTGACTGGCATTTGTTCTTTTTAGACTGGCGTTTTGTTCTTTTTAGACTGGCATTTGCTCTTTTTTGACTGGCGTTTTGTTATTATTTTTTTACTTGCGCTTTGTTGTTGTTCTTTGACTGGCCTTTCGCTCGCTGCCATGTTTCTGGCATTGTTTCACAAAACCGTGTCCACGATTGATCCAACGTAATGATACGCCGTAGAAATGCGTCCCCTTTACACACTCATACCGTTCCAAATGGAGTCGAGCTGCCTCGTAACTTTGCCAGTTCTCAAAATCACTTAATGCATGAGGTACCCAGCGTGTGACTCGCATGTTTAGCCGTTTTTTCAAAATGTGCAGGCCGCCCCGGTTGCGCAATAGTCTAAGGCACTGGCCTCTGATCATTCGCCCGTAAGGGGTCCGGGTTCGAATCCCGGTTAGGCATGGATGTTGTGTTTGTCTTACGGCACTGGCTCTCTCCCTTCCCTGGAACCAGTGACCCTAAATTAGGGACGGACGACTGCTTATAGCCCATTTAGTTGCTCACGGTGGTTGTTAAACCTCAAAAAAAAAAAAAATGTGCAGCACGATCGTATGCGAAAGGTTACTTTCGTGGGAGAGTTCGACATTCTCCACCGCCAGTCATTCTCAAACAATGCAGACAAAGCGAACACTTGAGCTTCATTGACCTGGGGCGTCCGCGCCCAGAAGCACAAGTCACATTTCTCCATCCTCTTTCAAAGACTGCCATCCACATTGCTACCGCACTTCATGGTAAACCACATACTCCACAAGCTTAATGGTTTGATGTAGTCCTTCACAACATTTCTTCACAGTACGACTTCTAGCAGCTTACTTCTATTTTTAGCCAACAACGCTGCTCGAACTTCGTAAACATGGCTTTAGACCGCTTGGCAACTACGAGGTATGTTTTGTTTACTATTGCGCATATGCCGTTTGAGAGACGATCCAACCATTATACCCAGGAGTAAATCGGGAGAACTCTTCTACTTATCCGTGCTACATCCTCCTAACGCTCCCTTCTTCACTGACCTTTCCTGGCTCCCCGCCGGGGTTTGTTTTCTTCTGATCTTTCCTGGAAGCCCTACTCCGACTTCTCTCCTCTCGTGCCCCGCTCTACCCTTTCTCTCACACTTTACTCTTCTCTCTGCCCCTCTACCATCACCCTTTTTTCCGTCCCTCGCTTCCCCGTCTGGCCTACTTTCTGTCCCCTCCGCCTCTCTCCCTTACTCTCCCAGCTCGGGGCACAGTTCTTCCTGTTTCTAGCCTTTCTGTCAAATCTCTTTACAGCTTTCTAAACGATACACCGACGCCTGTACCTTCGCCGATTCCGGACGTTCCACCTGCTGCACTGCCATTTGTCTGGTCAGCTTCAAGCTCTCCTTTGTTTGCTCCCGCTGAACACAACATCAAATAGCTGTACCTCCATCGACGCCTGCCAGTGTCTGCTACTCTCTTCAAGATGACACTTACCACCTCACCCACATGCATCTTCTGTTCTGAATATGCAGATGTTCACCTCATCTACCATCATTGCCCAGTGCTTCTTCCGCTGGTACTCAGATGTCGAGTCTTCACTCGTCATCTGAGTACCATAGATCTTCCATTCTTTGCCTACAGCACATTGCTCCGCACTCCTTCTCCTCCCGCGCCTTTATCAGAGCATTGTGCTTTATACTCTATTGACAAAAGTCACCGGACACCTAGAAGAGAAAAACACCGAAGCATTTAGTGACATACATTAATACGGTGTTGGTCCAACTTTGGAGTTAATGCATGCACTGACCCTTCCAGACATGCTTTCGACAATGTTTTGGAACTCAGCGATAAGTATGCGCTTCCATTTTGTACATAATACTGCCGCTAACTGTTGCTTAGTAGGAGGCCTTGGTTCCAAACTTCTTATACGGCGCCCTAATTCATCCCATAGGTGCTCTATGGGATTAAGATCAAGACACTCTGCTGGCCAGTCCACACACGATACGGAATTATCGCCAAACCACACCGTAATAGTCCTTACTTTATGGCTCAGTGCATTATCCTGCTGGTACCAACAAGGCTCGTTTCCATAGTATTGCCACACAGTTGGTAGGGCATAATTGTCCAGAATATCGAGGTAGACGTGCTGGTTAACAGGTTTGTCCACGGTAACCAATGGGCCGGAACCATACCACGAAAACCTCCCCCACACGAGTGCACTACCAGCTCCAAACTTGACCGTATATGAACAGTACGCTGTGGTAAATAGCGTTCCCTCGGCTTCCGCCCTACCCACACACGCCCAACAGACTGATGGATCGTGTATCTGAATTAGTCAGTCCATAGGACCCGTTTCCATTGATCTACGATCCACGATAAATGTTCTTCACACCATCCTAAACAACGAGTAGCATTCCGAGTGGAGATGAAAGGCTTACGAGCAGCCGCAGAACCACGGTAACCCATGGAATGAAACTCTGCGAATGGTATATGTACATACCGAGGTTCTAGTATTTTTACTAAACTGTACACTGTAGTCTTGTGCAGTACTCCGTCGCTTAGCTGTAACGACTCTCCTGAGGCTTCGACGTCCTCATCACTGATTTACTTTTGTTTGCATGTACGTTTTGCAGCTTCAGGCACGCCATGTGTTTTCTACTTATTCAGTACATCTAAAACAGTTGATTGAGTATGTTTAAACGCCTCTCTGTTTCTCTTATGGACAACCCGCTTATATAACAGCACTCAACAATCTTTCCTTTCTCAAATCAGTCCCGCAATATTCTCACTCAAGCTCACACTGCGATATGATCGCGGTGAGCTGCAGGCTTGTTTTTATATCGTTTGCAACAGTACCTCGCATCTTAACAACGCAGCGGATCTGTTCATTTGCTTTTGAAGAGGTGTCTGGTGACTTTTCTTAATATAGCGTATCTTCGTTCTTACTCGACATGTGGTATATAGCTACTACCAACAGCTACGGTCCGCCACTACTGCGTCTTATCTCTTAAAGGCGGGGGACGCACTTTGCTCCCAGTTCCGCAACCGATTGCTTTCTTGCCTACGTCTGGCCTATACAGTTGCTCGTACAACAAATGAAGTCTTCTCCTTCATGGGCGTTTGGTGCCCGCACCAACGATGGTTCCCCGGACCCTCCGATGACCTTTGCCTTCTAGTGTGATTTCTGCGCTCTCGTTAGGACTTTGCTCGCACCACCTTCTGTTGCTGCCATCTACACTGTTGACCCCCTTAGAACAAGACTGTTCCTCTCCTCCAGTTTGCATTTTCTCCAAACTTGCCAGGATTACATCAATCAAACCCCATTTTCGCCTTCCTCTACTGCAAGCACTCGAACTTTCATAAGTCTTTCCTTGCCTGTTCTTTTGTCTTGTATTATTATATTTACTTTTTTATTGTACATACGTACATCTACAAATTCCTGATCTCCATTCTGTATATACACCGAAGAGCAATTGAATTACAGACAGCTGGCGTTATGCAAATGTGGCGCTGTGGGCGGCCATGTAAACGGAAACGACATGACATATGCAGCGATCCGATAATATAAGGAGTGATGAGACGGTAATCAGTAAGTCGGACGCAGTATGGGTAAGACGAAGGATCTAAGCGCATTTGATCGTGAGCAAATTGTTGGGGCCAGACAATTTGCCCACGATCAAATTGTTGAATCCATCACGGAAGTCGCGCAGGCACTGGGATTTTCACGAGCCACTGTGTCACGGGTGCACCGTGAGTACATCAAATCTGGTAAAACCATCGCTGGAAGGAACAACTGCCGTGGACAACAGCGTGTGGATGAGCGGGGTCATCGTCGGCTAGCTCGCATTGTAACAGCTGATAGACAGGCCACAGTGCAAGAAATCGCTCGGCAATTTAACGCTGGTGCACAAAGACGTGTAAGCAGCCACACCATCCAGAACCATCTCCTCGCTATGGGGTACAGAAGCCATCGTCCCACGAGGGTACCGCTTCTGACCGCACATCACAGGGTGCAAAGATTAGCACGGGCGCTGGAACATCGCCACTGGACCCCAGACATGTGGGAAAATGTTGCCTGGACTGATGAGTCGAGATTCACGTTGGTACATGCGGATGGCAGGATACGAGTACGGCGCAAACTACATGAAGCGATGGATCCTTCTTGCCAGCAGGGCACTCTTCAAGCTGGTGGGGGTGTAATTCTCTTCTGGGGACTGTTTACGTGGACTGAAATGGGACCCCTGGTACATGTGACATCGTCCCTCACAGGTCAACGCTACCGGGATGTCCTGGACGACCATTTGCTCCCGTTTGTGCGTCTTCAACATCCCACTGGGTACCTCATCCTGCAACAAGACAATGCAGCTCCCGAATTGTATCCGAATGATTGGATGAACACTCCACCGACGTGACCTTGCTTCGTTGGCCAACTAGGCCACCTGACCTCAATCCCATCGAGTACATCTGGGATGCCATCGAGAGACATGTTCGAGGCTCTGACCCCCCTCCATCAAATCTTTGCGTACTGTGGGAAACTTGTTCAGGGGTCGTGGATCCGTATGGCTTCCCAACGCTTCCGGTGCCTTGTCGAGTCCATGCCGAGACGAATCGCCGCCGTCATCAGGGCAAAAGGTGATGCTACACGTTACTAGACAGGCATCTCTAATTCTATTGCTCTTCAGTGTAATTTCATTTGTTAACTAGATGAAATCCCGTCATTAATGACGCGGAAAAATGAAATTTATGATACAGAAATTATTGACATTTTTTTATTGTGTTTTTGAGTTCCACGTCAATAGATGGCGACTTTGGCTCACAGCTTTCTGAAATGTTTCCAAGCAGTTGTTTATGGAATTTGATACAACGGGCTGTCTGTTTGTTATGTGTTTTGTAAAACCTTTAGTTCCTATTTCGTCAACACCCCCTTGCACACAACATTTTTCGTATGCACTGACTGTGAACACTGTATCAACTTCCCCTGTTCTTTTCCGTGAACTATTTTCATTTTGACGTCGTCAGATCGTCGTACTCTTGACGTTGCCACATACAGATGGCTGAACACCGGTTCAGGTAGTGAACCAAAATTCCTGATGTAAAGTTTTTCGTAGTCGTTCCCAGCGGCGCAGTATTCTAAGCGATAGCCTCTGATCATTCGTCCGAAAGGGGTCCGGGCTCGAATCCCGGTGAGGTATGGATGTTGTGTTTGTCTTTTGGTACTGGCTCTCTCTCCCTTCCCTGGAACCCGTGATACTAAATTAGGGACGGGCGACTGCTTATAGCCCACTGCTTTGCTCACGGTGGTCGTTAAACCTCCAACCAAAAAAGGAAAACGTTTTCGTATCACTAGAGTTGACCGTGTGACGTAACGCATCGCTAACGTCATATGAGAACGATCTGAATTAGGTGACGTCACATCAACAGCTGTGTTCTTTGTTGCTATGACAACAAAACAAAGTGTTATACGCGTGGACTGTGCGCGTGTAGGTGATGACTTCACCTACACGAAAAGCTAAACGTGACGTCACAAACATTTTTTTCTCTGTTGTTGCTATGACGGCTTAAAAAGTGGCATGGAGAAGGAGGGCTCTAGCATGTTATTATTATAGATTTTCCGAGGTTGTAAGTGTGCACGTCCCCGGTACAACTTTTTTGTTTCCAATAAACTATTTGAAAACATCGGGGAGGTACATTACATAGGGGATACCCGTCAGATTGACTTTGACGACTCCCGTCTCCTCTGAAGAGCGATTCTCACTGAATAATCCCCGCCCCCCTCCTTATTTTTGAGGCGTTTTACACGGGAAATCATACAGTTTGTTCTACTAGCAAAAATGAGGCAGGCTCTTAACTCAAGCGATTTCAAAAGTGTGTTATAAAGTAAAAATTTAGAGAATCACTGATCAACAAATTGTAAACATTTTTTTCAGATTTAATGCGTTTTCTCGTTATTTTTCAATAGAAAAGGATCCTCTATTTCACATGGCACTTGATTTGGAGCCGGAGCAATATTTTCGTCCTGACAGGCAAGTTGGTGGAATATTTAGCATCCATTCTCCGAATAGTGTCGTCAACCCTTTCTATAGTGGGTTTGTTATTCAGCCTGGAAGACTCTACACCGTGCATCTCAAAGTGGTAAGTAAAAATGTTTTGCGGTTATAATTTTTTGAAAAAGTGCTTTACTGCCAAAACGTAGGAACAAAATCAGTTGCCTACTATGGTCTGAATAACTGTAACGTGACTGAAACAAACTCTAAATGATTTAGCCTACCAGCAGGCAAGAAAATTGGTCTCGGTTTCAATTTCAAATTAACAGCACGCTCTATTGCACGGTTCGTATGAAATTTTCATTGGGTTGCTGCAGATGAAATATCCCAAACATAAGACAGAGACTGGGATTCCCTTAAACTAATCTAGACATGCTGCAAACCAGGTTTGTGCCACAGCTTGGACATCTTGGCATTCTGAATGACGTATTGTTCCAACACGATGGGGCACCTGCCCATTACTCAATCGCTGTTCGGGAATACCTTGGTGAGGTCTTTCGGGATCGTTGGATCGGTCGAGGTTCGGCAGTGCTGCCCGCTTCACTTGAATGGCCGCCTCGAAGCCCATATCTCTCAACGTGTGATCATGTCCTTTGGGGTTTCATAAAGGAGGTTGTTGTACAGCAGCGCTACCAAAGCACTGATGAACTTAAACAAGCAGTGAGACGTGCTTTCTCTCGTATCACCCCGCAACTGCTTCGGAAAAATGTCCCGCAGAACATGGCGTAAAATTATTCTCTGTCACGAGAATGACGGAGTCCAAACGGATCCACTGGATGTTTAAGGATGCCTCAACATATAACTCAACATATACATCATACAACAGATACATAGCTCACTTACATTTCTTATTACAGGGGAGGGGGGGGGGTAACAAGACATTGTGGACACCCTGTAGAAGAAAACATGCTACAACCGCCAAACTTTGCAAATAGCTAGAGCACATGCTGGTATGCAAATGATCGCCGCTTGGTGCGATTGCTCATGACCGCCGCTCATCCTGTGGTGGCACTGTAAGCACGAACCGGCAGCCTTATAAACCGGAGTGTAGTCAATGCGCCGTGAAAGCGAAAAGCACCGGTCGACGCATTAAGAATACAGAGTGAAAAGAATGCCAGGTAGACGCCAAAGACGTCAATTTACGAAACTTATGGACTTTGAGAGAGGCCTGATCATCGGGCTGAAAACCGCAGGGTGTTCGGCGGGCCATATAGACCTCCACGTGGATCGTTCTGACCATACCGTCTGACTGTGTTGGGAGCAGTGGACACGTGACGGCATTGCCACACGACGGAACGGCTCCGGAAGGACCAGGAGAACCACCGGTAGATATGATCGACGGATCATGCGCCAGGCACGAACGGATCTCACGGGGACGCGGTCCACTATACAGGCAGATGTAGCTGCTTCCTGTGTGCCGTCGAACCATTTCCTGACGGCTCGCGAAAGTGAATCTGCGATCCCAGCGCCCATTATTTGTGCTGCCTTTAACACGGGAACATCGTCGGCTCCGTATGCAGTGGTGCCAGGCCAGAACGCCGTGGAACGCCCCAGACTGGCGACGTGTGGTGTTTAGCGATGAGTGCCGCTTCGTTTTTGGGGACAGATTATCATCGTGTCAAGGTGTGCAAATCCCCGGTTCAACGACACAACCCCAACCTCGCTGTCGTGCGCCACACCTCCCCCACTGCAGACATTATGGTCTAGGGAGCCATTACCTACAATAGCCGATCAGCTCTAGTAGTGGTACGTAGATCATTGACGGGCCAGCGGTATGTAGATGAGATCCTACGGCTCCTGGTGCTCCCATTACTGGCCGGGATTCCAGGTGCGCTATACCAGCAGGATAATGCCCGTCCACACAGGGTTCGGGTTGCGCAGGACTGCCTACGTCATGTCCAGACACTTCCATGGCCTGCCCGCTTTCCGGACATGTCCCCTCTCGAGCATGTGTGGGACCAGTTGAAACGCCAGCTGCCGCCGTCCCCCACTATCTGGGATTTGGAGCACACCGTCCAACACGTGTTAGCCAGTCTGCCGCAGGTCAACATGTAGCTCTGTTTTTGCCATCATGTGTATCACTCATTACGTCCATAAAAGTCTAGTTCAGTCCGATGCTTCCTTTTTGATACGCAACTTTCATTGTCTCGGTGTGTTTGTATCTTGTCATGCCCATCATTTTTTGGCACGTCTTTTGCAAAAAAAAAAGATCGTGCTTCTGTTATCGGTATGTCCGTCCGTCCGTCTGTACCCACGGTATCTCTGCAACTATTAGTCCGATTTGAAAAATTCTTTTTGCATTCGAAAGCTCGAAATATGCGAATGATGATCCTTCATTTCGTTTTTTTTTTTGTTTTTTTTTTTACGATATACAATTATGCCGCTAGAGGGCGTAAATGCAGATGCTGTCGGATTCAAAATTACGTTTTATTCCACATATTTGCTTCTAAACATCAGATTAAAAAAATACTTTTATCTTTCGATTCCATTTATGTCGAAGAGTATTTTAGATATAGTTTCTTTTTCAAATAACGCATAGATTTTCCGCTAGGGGGCGTAAAAGTAAATTACATTTTTCACGATAACTCTTCTCCTAAAACTCTGATTTCAAAAAAAAAAATTTCAGCGGATACATCTCCTGATGAATAATCTTTTGCATATAATTTCGAATTTTTGGTAAAGAACACTTTGGCCACCAGGGGTCATAACTGTTAATTCTTGCTTCTGATGTATTTGCCATAATATCTAAGCTTCTAACATACCGATTGAAAAAATTCTTTCGTGGACTGATGCCACTTACATCGATAAACCTTTTCGGAATATTTTCTTCTTAAAATATTTCACAGTTTCTCCGCCAGGGGTCGTAGATGTATATCTTATTTTTGTCAATATCTCTACTTTTAGAAGTCCGATTTGAAAAATTCCTTCTTTGTTGGATTGTGTTTTCCGTGTGACATGTTTTTCATATAATTTCAAATTTTCAAGTAATGCATAAACTTTCCGCTAGGGGCGTAAAGGTAAATTGCGTTTCTCCCTACATCTGTGCTTCTAAATCTTCGATTTGAAAAATTATTTTTGCACCGGATACAGCTCCTGATGAGAAATAGTTTGCACATAATTTCTAATTTTGGTAAAAAAAATGGTTTGGCCGCCAGGGGGCGTAAATCTTAATTTCCGCTTCTGATGTATTTGCAGCAAAATATGAGCTTCTAAATTCTCGATTGAAAAAAACGTCATTTGTAGACCGATACTACTCGTGTCGACAAACCGTTTAGAAACATTTTCTTCTTAAAATAGTGCATGGTTTCTGCGCCGGGGGCGTAGATGTATATCTTATTTTTGTCAATATCTCTGCTTCTAGGAGTCAGATTTAAAAAATTCCTTCTTTGTTGGATAGTGTTTCTAGTGTGACATGTTTTCCCATAAATTCAAAATTTTCAAGTTATTCATAGACTTTCCGCTAGGGGGCGTAAAAATACATTGCGTTTCCCACTATTTCTCTGCTTCTAAATCTCCGAATTGAAAAATTTCTTTCTGCACCGGATACAGCTCCTGATGATAAATCGTTTGCACATAATTTCTAATTTTTGTAAAAAAATGGTTTGGCCACCAAGTGGCGTAATTCTTAATTTCCGCTTCTGATGTATTTGCAGCAAAATATGAGCTTCTAACATCTCGATTGAAAAAAAAGTCTTTTGTTGACCGATGCTACTTACGTCGGCAAACCTTTTAGGAACATTTTATTCTTGAAATAATGCATTGTTTCTGCGCCAGGGGGCGTAGATGTATATCTTATTTTTGTCAATATCTCTACTTCTAAAAGTCCGATTTGAAAAATTCCTTCTTTGTTGGATAGTGTTTCCGATGCGAAAAGTTTTACCCATAAATTCAAAATTTTCACGTAAATCATAAACTTTAAGCTAGGGCGCATAATGGTAAATTGCGTTTTCTTCTCCTAAAACTCCGATTTGAAAAATTCTTCCTGTATCGCATACAAGACCTGATGGAAAATATTTTTCACATAATTTCTAATGTTTTGTAAAGAATGTTTTGGCCACCAAGGGTCATAAGTGTTAATTGCTGCTTCTGATTTATTTGAAGCAAAATCTGGGCTCCTGAAAACTCGACTAAATTTTTTTTTTCTTGGACCGATACCGCTCATATGGATAAACCTTTTGAGAATACTTTCTTCCTAAAATAATGCATGGTTTTCCCACCAAGGGACGTAAAGTCACATTTTATTTTTCCCACCAAGGGACGTAAAG
The DNA here is from genome assembly GCA_039090855.1 of Macrothele yani. Lineage (NCBI taxonomy): Eukaryota > Metazoa > Arthropoda > Arachnida > Araneae > Macrothelidae > Macrothele > Macrothele yani. The sequence continues at coordinate 40,812,052 of CM077019.1, forward strand.
TCACATTTTATTTTTGTCGATAACTGTTTCTAAGAGTTCGTAAGCTCACGATTCCGTTTACACCAATATCTGAGAGATTAAAAACCCGTTTGAAAAACTTCTTTCTTCCGTCAGATACTACTGTTTTCCATACCGGTTCCACTGACTTTGAATAGCTTTGATAAATTTAATTTGCGTCAGAACGGATTATTTTTTTATTTTTTTTTTTTTTTTATTGGAGGTTTAACGACCACCGTGAGCAACTCAATGGGCTACAAGCAGTCGCCCGTCCCTAATTTAGGGTCACTGGTTCCAGGGAAGGGACAGAGCCAGTGCCGTAAGACAAACACAACATCCATGCCTGACCGGGATTCGAACCCGGACCCCTTACGGACGAATGATCATAGGCCAGCGCCTTAGACCACTGCGCCACCGGGGCTGCAGAACGGATTCAAAAGACGTGCTTATTACACCCGAAAATTGGGTGTCATCTTTCTTGTTATTTATAATACTATCTCTTCTCACTTCCTTTCTTAATCTCTTCCTAGGTAGAGGAAAGACTACTTCCGGACCCTTATGAAACACAGTGCAAAGATTACCAGGCCTTATGGAAACTTCGAGGAAACAGAGGACCCTTAAGTCAAATGGTAAGATGTGTTCTTCAAAATATCTAATATTTTAATGTTTGTTGGACCGCTTAAAATATCTAATCAAATTGTCCATGATATAATTGTATAAAGCATTGCAATTTTAAGCAGCAGCAGAGCTCAGGAGAATTGGTGTATATCGAAAATCGGAGATCACGTTAACAAAATGCAACCGAGAATATTGGTTTGTGGCATTAATACACTGTAAGAGAGCTAACGAATTGTCGAGATTCCAAGTACTAGGACTCAGAAGACACAAGAGAACATTTGTTCTGCCAAACACTAATACAGAAAAAAATGGAAACTGAATCATAGTACTTCTGTAACGTACCAGGAGATGTGACGTACCTGCCAGAAGGACGCACACGACATAAAGGCAGATAGGAATCAGAATAAAACGTCCGCGTAGCTCAATTGGTAGAGTGACTTGTTCCGGAATGAGGGGATCCGGGTTCGAATCCTGGTGTGGACAGAAATGACGGAGAAATTTACTTCGTTATAATAGCGCCCGAACTATCCGGATGACGCGACCGTTCAAATTCTCGCATTGGTGTGATGTTATTTCCACACCGCGAGATAGGAAAAATAAGAGAATCCTTTCTCCAGCACTTCGAAAAAAAAATATATTAATAAGGGGGAGATGATGTAACGTACCAGGAGGTGTGACGTACCTGCCAGAAGGACGCACACGACACAAAGGCAGATAGGAATCAGAATAAAACGTCCGCGTAGCTCAATTGGTAGAGTGACTTATTCCGGAATGAGGGGATCAGGGTTCGAATCCTGGCGTGGACAGAAATGACGGAGAAATTTACTTCGTTATACTTCCTAGTTGTATTACTCAGAAAAAATATACATATAACGGTATAATCTTTGCAAAAATAGGAAATTAGTGTCTTAAGGTGGTTCCACCTAAAATCTCTGCCTTATGTTTCCAATGGTAAAACTTCTTTACATATTTTCTTCGCAATTAATGTATTCCCAAGGATGAAAATATGCACATCGATAAAACTAACTTTAAGTTATAGCATGGAATACGTACTAAACATAACCATAATTATATTAAAAATCAATCATTTTTCTACTGACATCGTCAATATACAGGTCGCGCCATCTATTAGCAGGTCTAAATATTACTCAAAGAAACTTGATTTATTTTTAATATAATTATAGTTATGTTTTAGCAAGTATTAAGCATCCCATGCTATAACCTAAAGTTAGTGTTATCGATGTGCAAATTTCCATCCTTGGGAATACATTAATTGCGAAGAAAATGTGTAAAGAAGTTTTACAATTGAAAACATAAGGCAGAGATTTTAGGTGCAACCACCTTAAATACAAACATCGAAATTCAGAACAAATAAAACTATTGATATAAGTAAAAATATTCAGCAGACTAAAATGTTTCTTTTTTAAAGTTTTACACGTATAAACTCACAAACTGTAAAATTTAAATACATAGTATGTGTATTTATATTTCTTTTTTTAGAAGTTTCTGGTGTCCTTTTTTTCTGGAAATGTCCGCCTTTTTTAGTGAAAATATGTTTCCATTGCAAAAAGTCAACTGATCACCCTGTATGTGTATGACTTCTATAAGTCCACATCAGGTCAATTTTTTTTTCTGTTCTGAAAGCCCGACGTGGGGCTACAGCTTATTAATAAAAAATTTACTGTTCTGAAAGCTCGACGTGGGGGCTACAGCTTATTGATAAAAATGTCTCCATAAAGTGTAAGTGTTTCCATTATTTTGATAAACCCCAGTAGCTGTGTACGTAAGTAAGTAAGGATGGCACGTGACTGATACTCCAGTGTATTACTGCCTCGCTCAGACGTATTACAGAGAGTCGAAAGTTTTGCAATATTTGCATAAACGCTTGTGCTGCGGCGGGTATGTCACGTGTTTAAACTAGTTCAAGTCGAGCACTGCAGTCAGTTCAAAGGGATATAAAGTGGTAGTTGTTGCTGTGAACAGCATTGCATGTTGTCGTTCTGTCTGTGGTTGGGACGCCTGAAAGGTGAACAGAGACAACCGGCTAGTTAGGGAATTTTTGCTTTACTAGTTAGGACGCGTCCATAACGCTCCTCAAGCAACACAAAACATTTGTCATGCGAAAGGGGATGGTGGTAGGGCATAATAGTTGGTAGGGCATATTAGTCACTAAACATAGTTGGTAGGGCATAATTAGTCACGTAGCGCATAATAGTCACGTAGGGCATAATAGTCACGAAATATTTGTCATGAAACATTTCTCATTGTTGGTAGGGCATAATTGTCACGAAACATAGTTGGTAGGGCATAAAAGTCACGAAACATAGTTGGTACGGCATAATAGTCACAAAACATTAATAGTCACGAAACATAGTTGGGCATAATAGTCACGAAACATTTGGTACGGCATAAGTCACGAAACATAGTTAGTAGGGCATAATAGTCACGAAACATTTGTCACAGTTGGTAGGGCATATTAGTCACGAAATATTTGTCATGAAACATTTCTCACGAAACATTTGTCATAGTTGGTAGGCATAATAGTCACAAAACATTTGTCATAGTTGGTAGGGCATAATAGTCACGAAACATTTGTCATGAAACATTTGTCATAGTTGGTAGAGCATAATAGTCGCGAAGCATTTGGTACGGCATAATAGTCACGAAACATAGGTGGTAGGGCATAATAGTCACGAAACATTTGTCACAGTTGGTAGGGCATATTAGTCACGAAATATTTGTCATGAAACATTTCTCACAAAACATTTGTCATAGTTGGTAGGGCATAATAGTCACAAAACATTTGTCATAGTTGGTAGGGCATAATAGTCACGAAACATTTGTCATGAAACATTGTCACGAAACATTTGTCATAGTTGGTAGGGCATAATAGTCACGAAACATTTGTCATGAAACATTTGTCATAGTTGGTAGAGCATAATAGTCGCGAAGCATTTGGTACGGCATAAGTCACGAAACATAGGTGGTAGGGCATAATAGTCACGAAACATTTGTCACAGTTGGTAGGGCATATTAGTCACGAAATATTTGTCATGAAACATTTCTCACGAAGCATTTGTCATAGTTGGTAGGCATAATAGTCACAAAACATTTGTCATAGTTGGTAGGGCATAATAGTCACGAAACATTTGTCATGAAACACTTGTCACGAAACATTTGTCATAGTTGGTAGGGCATAATAGTCACGAAACATTTGTCATGGGTCACAGTAGCGCAACCAGATAGTTCAACAAATTTCGCTCAGGTGACAGAAACCTCGACGGTCAGGCAAGATCAGGTAGGCCGCGAACAGGGGATTCGGAGGCCTTGCGCCAGGCCACAGAGGCAAATCCGACAACCAGCACTCGGAGATTATCAGACGAGCTGGGCGTATCGCAGATCACCGTAGTTTCCTACCTTCAAGACCTCGGCAAGGTCTACAGGAGTTTCCGCATTGTCCCTCACGAACTGACACCAGCTAAAGCAAACCGCCGAGTGGAAGTGTGCACGAAACTCCTGGAAAACCCGCGTGACGTACGTTTCATCGAGAGAATTGTAACGTGCGATGAAAAGCGGGTATATTTTCCTAATCCTAACACACAACGGCAGTGGTTGAGCCCGGGCCAGCTTTCTGAACCTGTTGCCAAACGTGGGCGCTTCGAGAACAAGGTTATGCTCTGCGTCTGGTGGAATTTCGAGGGGATCATCTATTACTAATTTGTTTCAGACGCTACAACCATCAACGCCAACCTCTACTCTGAACAGATGGAGCGGATATATGCCGTTTTGGAGGAGAGGTACACGGTACTGGTTAACAGAAAGCTCGCTATCTTACAGCAGCACAACGTTCGGCCTCATAGCGCGCGGACGACACGGGCAAAACTCCAGGAACTTGACGGCATCGAACTGATGCCACACCCAGCATATAGATTGATTGGTTGATTGAAATTTTAACGACCACCGTGAGCAACTCAATGGGCTATAAGCAGTCGCCCGTCCCTAATTTAGGGTCACTGGTTCCAGGGAAGGGAGAGAACCAGTGCCGTAAGACAAACACAACATCCATGCCTCACCGGGATTCGAACCCGGACCCCGTTCGGACGAATGATCAGAGGCCATCTCTTAGACCACTGCGCCACCGGGGCGGCCCCAGCATATAGTCTGGACCTTGTCCCGTCGGCACTTCAACAAGCTGCGGATGGCTTAGTGGTTAGTGTTTCAGACTATCGATGCTGAGTCCCGAGGTTCTAGCCTGTGCTGATCTTTCAGAGATAATGTGATTTACTAGCAATCGCTGAATATCCGCCGTGCATCGGACGAGCGCGTAAAGTGACGGCCCCCAGGCTGGACCCACTGGTTAAATGGGTATCCTTTCCTATGTCCTCCCTGAAATTCTCTCACCCATCTATGTGCAACATCGTACTTGTACGGTGGCGCCATCTACTGTACTCTAATCTCACTACAAACTGTTCTGTCAAAAAGTCGCTAGACTTGCTCTCATTCCTTCCGTTTCTGTGTCCTGCCCAAAAGGCGATCTCGCTGTAGGTGGCTGGGACCTAAACTCTACTCCCTGTGGACGGAAGTCCTACATGAAAATGACATGATGGAAGTCGGCACTTCAACAACGAGGAGGAGGTGGGAGCCGGGATGAAAAAGTTCTTCGTTTCGAAGGACAAGAACTGGTACCGCCGCGGAATCGAAGAACTGGCAGACAGATGGCTAAAGATGGTGCAACACGATGGCCTATACTTTGAATGCTAGCCAAATTTCGTCGTAAAGGTACGTATGAAGACATAAAGTGATCCAAATATTGCAAAACTTTCGACTCACCCTCTGTAGAATCGAAGAACTGACAGACAGATGGCTAAAGACGGTGCAACACCATGGCCTATACTTTGAATGCTAGTCAGCTTTCGTCGTAAAGGTACGTATGAAGACATAAAGTGATCCAAATATTGCAAAACTTTCGACTCACCCTCTGTAGAATCGAAGAACTGACAGACAGATGGCTAAAGACGGTGCAACACCATGGCCTATACTTTGAATGCTAGTCAGCTTTCGTCGAAAAGGTACGTATGAAGACAAAGTGATCCGAATATTGCAAATACGTAGCCTCACGTCTTTAGTGTAGAACAACTTTTTGGATGAGGAGTTTATTTACCACTTTAGGCAACATACGTATGAGAAGATTTTCTGAAATTTGAAAAAAATAGATGATACCGTAAAGAAAATATTATTGTATATTCCCTGACGAATCACAATTTCTTATGTGTTTTAATATTGTTTCTGCTTTCAAAACAAACTTCGTCTTTCTTCCAGACGTGCTTAACGGAATGCATTATAAATGCATCCCTCTCGCAATGCAGCTGCGTAATTCCAGAAATCAATTTCCCTCATAATGAAAGGATATGCAACGAAGGTAAGCCTCGTTTATTCCAACAATTTGCTCAGAAAGTTCTTTAGCGATTTCTTTTGATCCCACGCACCGTATAACAGAAAACAGCGCTTCGAAATTATTATGAAGATTAAAGGGCAATTTTTGAGAGCTTCACTGCAGATGAATAAAGAAAATCTTCTTCGCAAAATATTAACGTCAGTCTCGTGTTTTGTCTAAGTCTTTGTTTTTTTTGCTGGTTTCAACGTGAACAATGCTGAAAGCTATAAGCAGCTTCCGCCTGTAATTTAGTGCCACTAGATTCAACAAGAGAGCAATGTCGGATACTAATTTGTCGTAAATAAATGCACAGCGATGGATATATCTAGTAAAATTTTGTATTTTCATAATAAGAATGTTATTACCTAAGAGGATTAATTTCGGAATGCACTACGCTTATTTATTCGATTTTTGATTTGTTAAATCTATTGTAACGCATCTTCTATGGTGGCAGATTTAATGGTCCTAAAGCATATATATTTTATATTCATCACAAGTCTCCTGGAATTTATCTTAACGTCATAGTATCCAATTTATGTTGTAGCTCTACGTAATTACAAAATCATTCGAATGCACATAACTCTACATTTTTGAGTGATAGACAATATTTCAAGCTAGATACCTGCACGGATTTAAATTTGGAAACCCGGGCCCAAACCTGAACATTCAAGGTGCCACCTGTTAAGAATTTCCAACTTATAATCCGGCCAATTTCAGATTTGACAATTATGGCCTGGCCTGTTTCAAACTGGAGAACTTATCAAATATGAAATCGGCAAGGCCGATTTCAGATTTAAGAATTTATAACTGGAACCGGACAATTTCAAACTTGACCAATCATAACCCAGCCTAGCTCGTATCACACTCAATATCTTAGAGCCCGGCCTGCGCAATTTCAGAGTTAATAACTCATAGCCTGTCCTGGGCGATTTCGGACATGACAACTTACAACCCATCTTGTCAAATTTTATACTTCACAACTCATAGACAAGTGCAGTCATTTCAGACATAACTTATTCCATCCAGAACAATTTCAGACTTGACAATTCACAGCCGGGCCTAGCCCATGTCAGACATGACAAATTATTGTCCGTGCTGGCCAATTTCAGAACTTACAGCTCATTTCCCAAATTAGCTCATTTCATACCTGACAACTTATAGCTCGAACTAGTTTTAGGCTTGATTACTTGTAACACGCCCTATCCCAATTTAGGCTTGACAACTTTTATCTCGGGCTGGCCAATTTCAGAGTTAATATGTTATATAGCCTATCCAGGGCGATTTCAGATATGACAACATACAGTCCCTCTTGGCTTATACTTCACAACTCACAGACCAGCGGAGCCCATTGCAAACATTACAGTTCATAACCCATCTAGGCTAATTTCAGACTTGGAAACTAATCGCTCACCCTAGCCCATTTTAGTACATATTACCAATTTTGAGCTCCATCTAGTTCGGTTTAGTGTTGATAACTCTCACCTACCTTGGACAATTTCAGACTTGACGGCTTAGAACTCGGCCTACCCCATTTCAGCCTTAGGCACCCTTTAGTCTAGGGTAGCTCATTTCACACCTGAAAACTCACTCCCAGGCCTGGTTCATTTCATGCTTGTCAAATTTCAACCCGTCCAGTCCTATTTCAGATTTCACAACTTATACCCCAACTTGGCCAATTTCAGACTTGATAATCTACAGCCTGTCATGGACAATTTCAAAATTGACAACTCACAGCTCAGCCTATCACATTTTAGAAATGGCAAATTTTAGCCCGCCCTGGACAATTTCAGAATTGATAGCTCATAGTCCGACCTAACTCATTTAAGACTTGAAAACTTATTGCTCAGCCTGGTCATTTTAGGCTTGCCAATTGTAATCCTCTTTGTGCTATTTCAGATATGAATGACAACATTGAGAGCGACCTAGCCCGTTCAAACTTGATAACTCATAGCCGTCCACTCCCCATTTCTAATTGATAACTAATAGCACGGGCTGTCCAATTTAAGACACGACAACTTATACATAATACGGCCTGTTTAATTTATGGCATGGCAACTTATAGCTATCCTTGGCTAATTTCAGACTTGATAGTTTTTATATCCCGTCCGCAGCCCCGATCTAAGAACTGGTTTAGGATCATAAGCCCGAGTTGGGTCCGCGTTCAAATCCCGGTGAGGCCTGGATGTTGCGTTTGTCTTACGGCACTGACTCTCTCCCTTCCTGGAACCAGTGGCCCTAAATTAGGGACGTGCAACTTCTTAAAGTCCATTGAGTTGCTCACGGTGGTTGATAAACCCCCAATAAAATAAAAATTATATTTTGTCCTGGGCAATTTCAAACTTGACATCTCACTGCTCGACTTAGCTCATTTGATACTTAACGACTTACTGCTCGCCTTAGCCATTTTAGACTTTGCAACTTCCCGTCCAATTTCAGACATAACAACATAGAGCGCGACCTAACCCATTCAGATTTAACAACTAATAGCTGGGTATATAGCCCGTTGCATGCTTGACAACTTAAAGCACGGCCTGTCCAATTTAAGGCACGACAACTTATAGCACAGCCTGTCCAATTTATGACAAGGTAACTTATAGCTGGCTTTAGCCAATTTTGGACTTCACAGTTTATTTCCCGTTCTGGGAAATTTGAAACTTGACAACTCACAGCTCGACCTAGCTCATTTCAGGCGACAATTGATTGCTCGGCTTGGTCATTTTAGACTTGGCAATTTTCTGTCCAATTTCAGACATGACAACGTAAATCGCGATCTAGCCAGTTCAGATTTGACAGCTGGACAACTTACAGCACTTACTTGACAACTTAAAGCATGGACTAGCCAATTTTAAACTTAACAATTCGTATCACGACCCGTTCTAAGCTGGAATATATTTACAGATCGGTGGATTCTCTGACAGCTCAATAATTTGAATTCTTCGTTGTTATACATTTCGGCTACAACTAATCAAGGAGTCAGGCTAGTGATGCATTTCCATGTGTTTCACGTTACATTTCGTGATTTTCTTCACTCCTTTATCTTTTTAAGTGAAACTAAAGCAAACTGAAAACAACACAATAACGATAAAATAACTTTTCAAAGTCCAATGGTACCTAGTGTTTTATCTATTTTGGAAGAGCAGTTCGGGTTGTGCAAATAGAGAAAGAAGAGACGACAGGCTTCCTGATATAAAACCTACATAAAAGGTTTCTCAAAATACGCTCTTTGCAAAAGAAAACAAGTTAGTAAAATTATGCAATGCATTGATTATGATACGCTTTCCAACATATCGGAAATCATTACTGAAGTTATTACTCAAGTTATGAATAAATCTCGCTCCTGTGATCTGACCTTTGACCCCATTTCGATGATATTCAAAAGAACCGGTTGCGTATATCTCGGAAACAACATACCAAAGTTTTGTCGCAATAGAAGCATTTTTTTTTCAAGTTATGAGGATAATAGCTGAAGAACAAATCTCACTCCTGTGAACCTGACTTTTGACCCCATTTCGATGATATTAAACAGAATTAGTTCAGTATACCTCTCAAACAACATACTAAAGGTTTTGTCGCAATCGAAGCATTTTTACATAAGTTATGACGCATAAGTGCTCTGGAATGGATCCGGCTCCTATGTATTGACTTTTGACCCCATTTCGTCTATTTTCAATACTAAAATTTCATCGAAATCGAACCATTTTTACGCGAGTTATGACGCATAAGGGCAATGGAATAGATTCTTCTCCTATGTCATGACCTTTAACCCCATTTCGCCCATTTTTAATAGGATTCGTCCCCAGTTGGTCCCCTACCACATACTAAAATTTCGTCGAAATCGAACCATTTTTACGCGAGTTATCGTGCCGACGGACAGACAGATGGGCGAAGCTGGAGCATATACGCTTCTTCAACCTAAGGTTGGAAAGCGTAAAAAAAAGGAGCCCGAGAACATCGTTTGATCCTGATGGAACTCCGCATGCAAGTATCTCAGAGCCGAATATGCAAATTATTAAAAAATAACGACCAACATTGAAATAATGGCTTGCCACAGCACATGGGAACCGCTCTTCGAGGAGAGTATATCAACAGCAAAGCTCGCACGCAGGAACTATTGTGACAGCTGATTGTGGTTGAATTAACCTCCACGGATTGTGAGGATGCCTCGGATTCCTGCACAACGCGAGCAGTTGAGTGAGTTTGGGAGAGAGAGGTACATAACAGGACTGAGAGAGGCCGGTTATTTAAGTTGCCATATCACCAAGCATTTAAATCGGAGCGATGCGGCAATCGAACGATGTTGGCGCCAATAGGTCGAGGAGAGCACAACCCGGCAGCTCACGGGTAGTGGACGGCCGAGGGCAACGACAGAACGCGAGAATCGAGCGATTGCGAGAGTCGCACGAACAGAACCGAATTCATCGCTCTCAACCGTATGTGGCCATGTTGCACGCCCTACAGGTACGGAAGTGGCCATCCGAACCGTTGTCAGACGATTTGCGGAACGGGACTACATTCCAACAGGCCACCCCGCCACCTATCACTGACCAGCAAGCATCGCCGGCATGGGTTGCAGTGCTGTCCGGCGCGATCAACGTGGGATAGTGTCCAGAGGCGTCGTGTTCTCTTCACTGATAAGGTTTGGACATGGCGCCAATGACAAACGCATGCGTGTCTGTAGTCCACAGATCCTCCCTTTTCTTACGGAACGGCACACGGGTCAGGGGGCTATTTCCTAAGATGGCCGGATACCCTTGGTAGTCCTCCGTAACACCCTCACAGCTAAACGGTACGTCGATCGCATTCTATGACCTATTGTGTTGCCATTGCAGTGGAAGGCTCACCGAGAAAATTTTCAACAGGATAATGTCTGGCCACACACGGCACTGCTCTCCCAGGGCTGCCTCCGTAATGTCGACAGCTATCCATTTGCCAGCCCGATTGCCCGACCCCTTACCGATCGAACATGTATGGGACATGACCACCTACGACCATCTCGGAATGTCGGTGAACTGGCCCGCAGTTTGGAAACCATCTAGCATGTACGTCAGGGCAGTATCTGGAAAGTGTATGCGTCTATGCCAGTGCTTTTCAAGCTTTTCGCTTGAGTACCCCACAACACAAATTTTATAAACTTTGTATCCCCAATATTTTTTACAATTTATGAATTGCCAAATGGAATTATTTAATCCAAAAATACATATGGATTGCCAGATAACATTGTTTAATATTATAAATATACATATATGAATTGGGAAACGGCAATGCTTATTATAAATCGTATAAAAATACGGTAATATCAATCATATTATGAAATACACTCTGTAGCAAAAAAATCCGCTCACCGCCAATAATCATCCGACGACCGCGTAGCGAGCGATACCAAATCATAATATAAGATCCCCAAGATGTAAGAATATGGGACAAGTGACAAAAACCATCCAAACAAGGAGTCCAAAGGATACAAAGGCACTTTATTGAAAAAGTAGCTTCGAGCACAACTGGACAGAAGACAGAAACGTCCATGTGACAGGTGGCTGCCAAGAAAAATCCAGTCTTTAGTAGGGGATATGATCACCCCTGACTGCGTTGCAGAATTTACAACGTCTGTAAATGCTGAGGACGAGGTTATCAAGGAGCTGTTGAGGCATCGCTGCCCATTCCTCTTTTAGCGCCAATCGCCGCTGCGGAATTGTTGCTGCCGGCGTGCTGCCAAGCGTCTCCCGAGAAGGTCCCACACGTGTTCGATTGGATTTAGGTTAGGGGACCTTGCGGAACAATCCATGCGTTCAATATCTTCACTCTGCAACAGCTCTGCGACAGCCACTGTAAGATGAGGTGTAGCGTTGTCGTCCATGAAGAGGAACTCATGGACAACCCCCAAGATGTAAGGGGTCTGTAGCGTTGTATCCATTCATTGCCCTCTAAACAGACGCACGTGAGGCAGGAGTGCCTTGGTACAATAGCAGACACCAGTGACTGAACCTCCTTGGAAGATGTGGTGCTTGATACGGCTACCATGCATGATACCGCCCCAAACAAGAACTCCGCCACCTCCAAACCGGTCCCCTTGAATGATGTTCGAGGTATGATTGCGTGTTCCCTGCTCTCTCCAGATGTGTATACGTCCATAATCGCTCGTCAGACTAAATCGGCTCTCATCCGTAAAGAGAACGCGACCCCATTGCTGATGTGCCCAGTTCTTGTGTTCCTGGCACCATAGAAACCGCCGTCTCTGATGAGCAGGCGTTAATGGCACACACCGTACTGGTCGTCGTGCAAATAGACCACCTTTGTGCAGCCTCCTGGCCACGGTAAAACGCGATAACGGACGTCCTGTTGTCGTTGCATGTGCATTGCGATTTCTCCCGCAGTCTGCCGTCTGTCTCTTCTCGCCTGTAGGACAATATACTGGTCGTCCACCGCCGTGGTTGCTCGTGGACGACCACTGCTAAACTCTCGGACAGCTGTTCCTGTCGTTTTAACTACTCTCCAAGCTCGTGAAACGATGCTGTGAGCGATTCCGAACACCTCGGTTACACTTCGAATTTCTTCTAACTTCCCAATGACGCGACCTCGAGTAAAGTCATCCAGATGTCGTCTACTGGATTGCCTGTTCGTCATATCACACGGTGGCAGCAACTCGACGTCGTTCAAACCGATGTACACCGTGCAATAGCTTTCACGGAATTGCTGAGCGTACACCGCCCCTGTACTTTATACTCTTCCGACACTCCCCTCCCCTACGTCATGCTGCATATATGCCCATACCCTACCGTACCGGAACCTAGTCTATCTCCTGAGTGGTCTTTCGGTCTGTTCTGCCAGCTCGTTCCGCTGTTATGCTAATTTCTCCTTTTGTCCTTAATTTTTGCACACCAGTGTAATACGCTTTCCAACATACCAGAAATACTTAAGTTACGAGGATCATCATCATCATCATTGTCAACCATTATCAATCCACTGCTGGACGAAGGTCTCCCCAAGTTTCCTCCACAACGGTCTGTCTTGTGCCAGTCTCCTCCATGTCACCCCTGCATACTTTCGAATTTCATCCACCCATCTCCCATGTCGTCTTCTTCTGGGTCTTTTCCTGTCCCTTGGAATCCAATCTAAAATTTCGGCTGTCCATCGATGGTCTGTCCTTCTGGCAGTATGTCCAGCCCATTGCCATTACAGGGATTTTACTTTGATCATGATGTCTTCCACTCTTGTCATTTTTCGGATCCACGAGTTTCTCTTCTTATCTCTCCTGGTTACACCAAGCATGCACCTCTCCATGCTGCTTTGAGTTGTCTGCAGCCTTTGTATGTCTCTTTTAGTTAAGGTCCACGTCTCTGCACCATACGTAAGCACTGGAAGGATGCGTTGATCAAACACTTTTCTGTTAAGACATAATGGCATATTGCTCTTGAAAATTATGCTGTTTCTTCCAAAAGCTCTCCAGGCAAGTTTTGTACGCCGATTAATTTCTTCATCAATGTGACCCTCACTTGATATCTGCTGTCCAAGATAAACGTACGTTTCTGTTATCTCCAGCTTTTCTCCATCAATCGATAAATCTTAATTTCTTGTAAAAGCATTGAACATCACTTTTGTCTCCTGAAAGTTCATTTTTAATGCCACTTCTTTACTCTTGTCAGCAAGTTCCTGGGTCATACTCTGCAGCTCTGATGGGGTAGTTGCAAAAATGACTACGTCATCAGCAAAACGAAGGTGGGTTAGATAATCTCCATTAATCTTTATCCCGTTGTTTTCCCAGCTCAGCGACTGAAAAACACCCTCCAATGTGGCATTAAAGAGCTTCGGAGATATGGTGTCACCTTGTCTCACTCCCTTTCCAATTTTTACGTGTGTTGTATTTTCAAACAGCCGAATCTTTGCACTAGCATTTTCATAGATGTTATTAATGATATTAATGTATGCATCTTCAATACCGCAGGTTTTCAGAGCCATTGTAACTGCTGATGGTTTCACCGAATCAAAGGCTGTTTCATAATCGATAAAAGCCATGCACAATTGAAGTTCACATTCCCTCGCTCTTTCAATTAGTTCTCTCAGTACGTGGATATGATCTATTGTGCTGTAGCCACTCCTGAATCCAGCTTGTTCTCTCGGTTGAGCCATGTCGAGTGTTACCTTCAAGCGGTGTGAGAGAACTTTAGTGAAGATTTTATAAACTACTGATAGGCGGCTGATAGGTCTGTAGTTTCCGAGATCCTCAATGTCACCTTTCTTATGTAGCAGGATCATTGTAGCGGTGTTCCAATCCTCAGGAATCTTTCCTTCATTAAGGCATCGAGTGAAAATTTGGGCGAGTACTGTTTCGATTTCTCCACTTGCTTCTTGTATGATGTCTACAGTAATTCCATCTTCTCCTGGAGCTTTTCCCCGCTTCATGTTCTTGATTGCATGTGCAACTTCTGCTGGAAGGACTGGAGGAACTCTGGTACAGGTATCTTTCATGATGTCTGGAGTGCATGTATCATCCCTTTCATATAATTTGGAGTAGAAATCTTTCACTCTTGTCAAAATTTCGCCTCTATTTCTTGTTACAGAACCACCTTCTTTTCTCAGTGCCATAATCTGTTTTCTTCCCTTACTGAGATGTCCCTTTGCTATCTTTAGGCTTTGGTTGTTTTCAATTGCTTTCCTCACTAGTTCACAGTTGAATTTTCTTACGTCTTCAGTGATACTTTTTCTTACTGTTTTGCATAGCTCTATATATTCCACTTTGGAAGTCACATCTTCTTTAGTTGTTCTCATCTCTCTTCTTTTTTGCATCAACATTTTCGTTTTTCCTGATAATTTGTTTACATGCAACTTGTTCTTAGACCCAGCTAATTTTGTTGCTGTTTCCATAAGAGCTTTGGTTACTTTTCTGTTAACTTCAGAGATGTCCACTTCTTCCGATGTTAGGCCTTCTAAAGCAGAGAACCTGTTCTTCAGTTCCAACTTGAAGGTATTATGGTGTTTTTTAAGGTTGGTTATGTCAATAGATTTTGTTTGTCTTATGAGCTTGCCACGTTCAAGTTTAGTGTTGAGGTGCATCTTACATCTCACCAATCTATGGTCACTACCTCTGTTGAACTTGTTTAGCACACTGCAGTCTTCTATGACGAATTTTTTGTTACACATAATAAAATCAATTTCACTTGGCGTCCCATTTGGATGTCTCCATGTCCATTTCCTGTGTGGCTTTTTCTTGAAGGAGTTCAAGAAAAAGTTACGAGGATAAGGGCTGTGAAATAAATATCGCTCCTGTGCCCTGATGTTTGATCCCATTTCGATTATATTAAACAGAATTGGTTCCGTGTACCTCCGAAACAACATTCTAAAGTTTTGTCCCAATAGAAGCATTTTTGGTCAAGTAACGAGGATAATGGCTGTGTAATAAATCTCGCTCCTGTAGCCTAACCAACTTCAATTATATTGAACAGCACCGGTTCAGTACATTTTCGGAACAACATGATGACGTTTTGTCGCAATCGAAGCATTTTTACCTAAGTTATGACGCCTAAGGGCGATGGAATGGATCCCGCTTTTATGTCCTGACCTTTGATACCATTTTTCTCATTTTCAATCGGGTTTTTTCCGAGGTTGTCTCACCACTTACTTAAATTTCATCGAAATCGAACCATTTTTACGCGAGTTATTGTGCGGACGGACGGACGGACAAAGCTAGAGCATATACGCTTCTTCAACCTACGGTTGGAAAGCGCGTGAAAAAGAAGATTATGAGCGTATGATTGTTGCATTTCTACAAGATATTAAGATCAAACAATAACAAATTTTTTATTTTTCGGGTTTTTTTAGATTTTTTGATTGAAATATATAAAATTTAATATAATTTTAATTAAAAAAAAGTTACTGTTTTTTATTCATAGTCTCATCCTCTAAAATATGTTCTAAAAAAGTTCGAAAAAAAAAAAGCCTTTTTGATTTAAAGACGAATCAACAAAGACTGCTTGCACGCTGTCACAAATTCACGCATGCGTAGACCACTACTGAAAACTTCATCAGTCACTATTTCTTTGTTGTTGTTGTTTTTTGGTAATGACACTGTGTACAAAAGAAAATTAATATTTATTAGAAGTTATGTATGTATATACTCATATCTGGGTAAGTCAGAAATTGGTCCCGTTTAGCTAAAAATTTTAATAATGCAAGGAAACCGTACTAACCTCATTCCGGAAAGTACAGGCCGCTGTTTTCTATCATCCTTTGGCAACGCTCTACCACAGCCACGAACCTACTATAGTACTACTTCCTTGGTTTCGAGGGTAAAAACTCTCTGATGCCGTATTCCACATCCACCAGTGAAGCGAAGTACCGTCCTTGCAGGAAATGGAACATGAAGCGAAACAGGAGGTAATCGGATGGGAAAAGGTCCGAACTGTATGGAGGGTGGGGTAGAATCTCAACTCTCTCCAACTGAAGTTTTTCGGTTGACCACTCCACAGGTGTGACTAGGACAATACCCACGTACAGAAGCTCCCGCTTCCTATTGATTAGCGCTGAGTAGTGTTGTTGGCTCAGAGAGCTACATGGACCTGTTACAGTTGTAGAGGTGCAACTTGGACATTATTAATTTACAGCAACTCCCGCTTCCTTTTGATGAGTTCTGGGTTGGGTTGACGCAGAACTACACGGACCAGCTACAGTTGTAACGGTGCGAGTTGTATATCATCCACTTACAGAAACTCCACCTTCCTATTGATGAGTAGGGCTGGCGCAAAGCTACACGGACCAGCTGCAGTTGTAGAGGACTGACTTGAGCATTATCCACTGCAACAACTCCCACTTCCTATAGATGAGTTTTGGGTAGTGTTTGCGCAGAGATACATGGACCAGCTTTAATTGTAGAGGTGTGACTTGGAGATTATTCACTTACAGCAACTCCTGCTTCCTACTGATGAGTTCTGGGTAGTGTTGGCGCAAAACTGCGTGGACCAGCTAAAGTTGATGAGGTGTGACTTTGACATTACCCACTTACAGGAACTCCCACTTCCCACTGATGAGCGCTAGGTAATGTTGGCGCAAAGCTACATGCACCAGCAGCAGTTGAAGAGGTGTGACTTGCACATTACCCACTTATAGGAACTCTCACTTTCTATTGATGAGCGCTGGCTAGTGTTGGCTCAGAGCTACATGGACCAGCTACAGTAGTAGCGGTGTGACTTGGACATTTTCCGCTTACCCCCTCCCTATTGATGAGTTCAGGGTAGTGTTGGCGCAGAGCTACATGGACCAGTAACAGTTAAAGAGGTGTTTCTTGGACATTACCTACTTACCCCCTTCTTAATGATGAGTTCTGGTTAGTGTTGACGTAGAGCTACATGGACCAGCTACAGTTGTAGAGGTGTAACTTGGACATTATCCAATTACAGAAGCTCCCGCTTCCTATTGATAAGTAGTTCTGGGTGGTGTTGGCGCAGAGCTACACAGATTAGCTGCAGTTATAGAGGTGTGACTTGTACATTATCCACTTACACTAACTCCCACTTCCTATTGATGAGTAGTTCTGGGTGGTGTTGGAGCAGAGCTACACGGACTAGCTGCGGTTATAGACGTGTGACTTCTACATTATCCACTTACCCTAACTCCCACTTCCTATTGATGAGTAGTTCTGGGTGGTGTTGGCGCAGAGCTACACGGACTTCCTGTGGTTATAGAGGTGTGACTTGTACATTATCCACTTACACTAACTCCCACTTCCTATTGACGAGTAGTTCTGGGTGGTGTTGGTGCAGAGCTACACGGACTTCCTGCGGTTATAGAGGTGTGACTTATACATTATCCACTTACACTAACTCCCACTTCCTATTGATGAGTAGTTCTGGGTGGTGTTGGAGCAGCGCTACATATAACAGCTGAGGTTGTGCAGGTGTGACTCGGACATAATCCACTTAAAGCAACTCCCGCTTCCTATTGATGAGTTCTGGGTAGGGTTGGCGCAAAGTTACAAATGCCAGCTGCATTTGTGGAGGTGTGACTTGCACATTATCCACTTACAGGAGCTCCCACTTCCTACTGATGAGTGCTGAGTAGTGTTGGCGCAGAGCTACATAGACCAGCTGGAGTTGTTCGCAATAGAAGCTCCAGTCCACAAATTGACTATCAGGCAGGAGTTCCCAAAGTACAGGTTCCTCACAATTCCACCAAATGCACAGCCTGACTTTACTGTCCAATAGCCCTCTTAGCACTACGGGCTGTGCTTCCTGGTACGGCTTCAGCAGCTGGTTTTCAGTGGTAGAACAGCGTAGGAATATCCTCTGGTCACATCACCTTTGACGATATGATCCCAAAACCTACCGCTCTGTTGTGGATTTGACGGCAATCTACGACCGATTATAGTGCCTGCTGGGGGCCAATTCATGGGGAACCATTCGATGGCGCCTGGACAAGAAGCCACGTTGGTACAGGTGACGAACCAGTGGACAGCCCAAAACGGGACGAACTTCTGACTCACCCTGGCATATATTACAATACCAAAATCTTAAAAGCTGTCTTATGGTGCTTGACTAAAGAAAATTTCAGCCATTGTAATATATTCTTTGTACTCAATCTTTACTAGATGAACTGGACTGCTTACAGATGAACATGACGAAATGCTATAACTTATGCCCACAGCCTTGCGAGTAAGTTATGTCTAAAAACTTTTCCAAATTTAGATTTTGAATTTAAGCATAGTGTAAACTCTACAAAATCGGTAGAATTTTCAGTCTCAGCGTGTGCTCTCACATCCTTTTGTTTCGTTTTTTAAAGGAGCGCACTGGACTTTTAATGCAATCAAAAATGCTCAAAAAGTACGGACTATGTCTAAACGTACTGCGTTGAAAAATCTGGGTGCAAAAACCTTGTCCGAAAAATATCAGTCTCACCCTCTGTACCACAAGGGAATAATTAGAAAAAGATCTACATATACTTACGCGCTTTAACTTAGTCTCTGGCACTGTTGCAATGGATTTTTCTTTTATAGGAACCACAATGAGCAACTCTAACGGCAATGAGCAGTCGCTCAACCCAGATTAGGGGTGACCGATTCCAAGGGTGATGAGCCTGGAAGCCAGGCACATGCATCAATCGGGAACTGAGCCCGGGCCATCTCAGATGAATGGATAGAGGTCAGCGCATCGAGCCACACGGCCACTCTGGCGGTTTTAATGACTTTTGATTGAAGGAACACAAGACCTACATTCGGAACTACGCCCTAAAGAAGTCATCTATGGCTAAACACTGTTGCGAAAATGACCATTAATCTCTCTTTGAAAAACTGAAACTAATGAACAAGCCAGATTCAACAACCAAACTTGATACTCTGGAAGCTTTCCATATACACTGAAGAGCAATTGAATTAGAGATACCGGTCTATTAACGTGTAGCACCACCTTTCGCCCTGATGACGGCGGCGATTCGTCTCGGCATGGACTCCACAAGACACCGGAAGCGTTGGGAAACCATACGGATCCACGACCCTTGAACAAGCTCCCACAGTTCACGAAGTTTTGATGGAGGGGGGTCAGAGCCTCGTACATCTCTCTCGATGGAATCCCAGATGTGCTCGATGCGAATGAGGTCATGTGACCTTGCTGGCCAAGGAAGCGAGGTCACGTTGGTGGAGTGTTCATCCAACCATTCGGACACAATTTGAGAGCGGTGGCATGGTGCATTGTCTTGTTGCAAGATGAGGTCCCCAGTGGGATGTTGAAGACGTACAAACGGGAGCAAATGGTCTCCAGGATATCCCAGTAACATTGACCTGTGAGGGACGATGTCACACGTACCAGGGGTCCCATTTCAGTCCACGTAAACAGTCCCCAGACGAGAATGCCACCCCCACCAGCTTGAAGAGTATCCCGCTGGCAAGAAAGATCCATCGTTTCATGCGGTTTGCGCCTTACTCGTATCCTGCCATCCGAATGTATCAACGTGAATCTCGACTCATAAGTACAGGCAACATTTTTCCACATGTCTAGGGTCCAGTGGCGATGTTCCCGCGCCCATTCTAATATTTGCACCCTGTGATGTGCGGTCAGCAGCGGTACCCTCGTGGGACGATGGCTTTTGTACCCCATAGCGAGGAGATGGTTCTGGATGATGTGGCTGCTTGCACTTTTTTATGCACCAGCGTTAAATTGCAGAGTGATTTCTTGCACTGTGGCTCGTCCATCCGCTGTTACAATGCGAGCTAGCCGACGATGACCCCGCTCATCCACACGCTGTTGTCCACGGCAGTTGGCCCTTGCAGTGATGGTTTTTCCGGATACGATGTACTCACGGTGCACCCGTGACACAGTGGCTCGTAAAAGTCTCAGTGCCTGCACGACTTCCGAGATGGAGCGACCCATTCGTCGGGCACCGACAATTTTCCCACGATCAAATGCGATTAGATTCTTCTTCTTCACAAGCCTCAAGATAATTAATTGTTCGGGCATAGGTACGTGATGACACATCCGATCACCGTGATTTTTTGCAAGCAATTGGACATCGTCCATGGTCAGGTTTTGATGTCTTCCGATTCCCAAAATTCCGTGTTATTGAGGAATAATCGTCCCAAACCTTACATGTTTAGAGGCTTTTCAGGGTTTTGAGAAGGGGTTGTTTGTTACCTATCTCCTCCAAAGATCTACGGCCGATCGCGGTCAGACTTGCCACAAAGAAAGAGAAGGACATGGTGAGTGACACGGGGTTGATATCATGGTCATTGGTCGTGTCGCATAAATATAATGACCATTAAAAACTGACCAATTTTAATAATAATTCAAAATCTCCGCTCTCTATACGAGACTCGGGACAATTAGTTGTTCGGGAGTAGGTACGACATGACACATCCTATCACCGTGATTTTTGGCATGCGATTGGACATCGTCCATGGTCAGGATTTGATGCCTTCCGATTCTTGAAATTCCGTGTCACTGAGGAATTTCAATTAAAACTAAATGGCGTTTTACTGGAACCGTTTCACGAAAGTCGGCTTACTAAATTTAATTAAAAAAAATTGTTTGAATTTAAAAACGAAGAAATGGAAAGACTGTTCTTTAGCTCAACACTTGCTTAATCTATAATAATAAAAGTATGTGTATGTATGTCTGTCTTTCGCGATACAAAATTAAAAACTCATGGTTCCTGATCTGAGTGTCTTTCCGCTTTGTTTACACGCAACCTGATCACAATCAACGTGAAGTCGTAAAGGAAAGTAGTTCATGATAACTTTCAGGCATTTCCTTTTTTAGAATGTTTCGTACTTTTGTTCTGGAAGTAATAAATTTTACGCTTCCGTTTGTTAGAATTGTTATAATAGACGCCTTAATGAGCTTAGATTTTTCAGTAGCTTCATTCAAAATTTGCAACTGTGCCATAGTTATCAGTTATCATTGGCGGCTTGTCCTATTTTATAGTAAAAGGTATCTGAACAGAAAAACGTTTTTCGCATCTGATCGATAGAAATAGAGATACTCTGGGAAATCAAAAAACACACACTGATGTCCTTCGCGGTCGAACTGAGAGCTACGGTAAAGATAAAATTATATGCAAAATGTTTTTCACGGTCGGAGCTATGCAATGGAAAAATAATTCTAGAAGTATAGAGAGCAGGAAAGCAATTTATACATAAAAGCCACGTTGAGGGGAAATTAGGAGATACATTATCTACCAACACGTAATTGGACACCTGTGATAGCAAAGGAAAACAAAGTTAATTCACCTTCAATAGTTGGTGGAGCCTCCACGAGCGGCGATTACGGCTGCGACCCTCCGGAGCATACTTTCAACCAGGCGTTAAACGATGGCTAGCGGTATTTTCTTCCACTTGGCTTGGAAAAGACAGGTCAGTTCCTTCGCCGATTTCGGACGGTTGGGGCACCCCTTAAGTCGACGCTCCAACTCGTCCCAGAGGTGTTCTATAGGGTTACGGTCCGGGCTTTGCGCAGGCCAGTCCATTCGATTAACCCCATTGTCACCATACCAAGCCATGGTGGACCTTGCAACATGACAGGTGGCATTGTCTTCCGGAAAGTATCATGGGTCCACCCCGTAAAACTGCCACAACGTAGGAAGCGCATGGTCATCCAAATTGGTGCAGTAGGTCTCGGCGTTGAGTCTACCAGAAATTGCTACCAAGGTCCCGTGCCATACCAGGAGAAACACCCCCACAGCATAATTCCACCGCAGCCGAACTTCACAGTTGGCACAATACATTCCGGCAGGAGGCGTTCTCCAGGCAGACGCCAAACCCAGACCCTGCCATCCGAACAGTAGAGGGTGAACCTTGATTCGTCGCTCCAGAGAACCTGTTTCCACTGTTCAACGGTCCACTGTCGACGTTCTTTGCACCACGTTAGCCGAGCAGCGCTATTGGACGGCAGCACGTCCATGATAACCGAGCAGATGGGCCTCCTTACGGATGGTATTCATCGACAAAACACTACAGGATGCCTGTCGAACCTCCTCTCGGATGTTGCCCATCGATTTGGTGCGGTTCTTCCGAATTTCTCTGGCCAGGGTCTGCAGGGTAGGGGCACATTCCGACAGTCACCTTTTATCTTCCAATCACGTTAGGCCACTGTCGATTTTGGGTACTTCAACTCGCTGGATATGTCACGTATGGATCGGCCATTTCTGTGATACCCGACGATTACACCTTTCTCGAAATCAGAGAGCTCCGAACTGCGTGGCATCTTGCATGCGACTGGATGCGTTGTTGTTTCCCACATGATATTTAACGGCGGCGGCCGTGACGTGTATCAGGACCGCAGATATCGTCGATTGCAAGGGTGTTCAATTACTTGTTGGTAGATAGTGTATCTCAACTGGATAGTATTCGCAAGGCTGAACTCGATCACCTACCAGGCTGTAACATTAAGCGAAAACAGCAGGGACAAAGGTTACGATTTGGGATGCAGCGCCATCTATTTGCGTTTAACTTAGAAACAAGCTCGTTGTCTCTGTGTCATTATTAACAACATTCGAACAGACGGATTTCACTGACATTCTGAACTATCATTGGGAGAGAGGAAAATCTGTCCTCTATTAATAGGTCATAAAACTATTACATATTTTGCAGAACGAAAAACGCGAAGTGGCTACTTTTTCTATAAAGTGCATTACGATGGCTCGCTAGGTCTAACATGGCTACTGATTAAGAATACATGATAAAATCTGTCATTAAAGTAATACCTGGCAGTATTTACAAAATGAATTCATAACTCTGTATTATGCAAGTATGGTACACACCCTTTTCTTCATTTTTGTACTGGTACAGTAATCTGCGGCATCACTCCTTCTCTTAAGAGCATGTCTGCTACCTTTTGTAGGAGCCACTTTCTATAAGATGTGAATAACCTGGAAATGTATGGATGGTACATCTCCTTTTTGTCACTTGTACCCCACGCTTGATACGTAATTATCATGATGAAAATGCTTAACACAAAAAAACATGCGATGATCATTGTCATTTGACTAAAAATCTTGCCGAGATATTACTTTCAACCACAGTTGCTTCAGTCCTGACCTGAAGATAACTTGTGTAATGACAATCCTTCATTTTTCTGTTTTGAAGACGTGCACATCGGCAAATAGTGGTAAACTGTATTGAAAACGGATTATATTTTGTGGTAAGAACAAGGCATTGTTTTAAAACTGCAGTGGAAATTTCTTAACTAACATAATTTAGCAATTAAAATAACACAGAAACGTCATTGTTTATACCTTGGGATGCAGTGCCGTCTAACGGCAGAAATTAATTCACTGGCAAATCACCTAAAATCAATTGTCTTCAAGTTTAATGTTATAGCCTATTCTTCGTCCAGTTCAGCCTTGGTATTCGAAACCTTCATTCACGCAGAGCAAAAAGGACTTTTTAATAGGATTTTCAGAAGGGCAGATAAAATTGCAAACAGGAAGGCTCACTTAACATCACCTAACAGAAGAAGAGGGCATCATAAAAAAAATATAAAAAATACACCGAAGAGGCAAAACATTATGCCAACCTGCAGAACTTAAAGTCCATTGTCTTCAAGGTTAATGTTATAGCCTGTTCAGCCTTGGTATTCGAAACCTTCATTCATGCAGAGCAAAAAGGACTTTTTAATAGGATTTCTAGAAGGGCAGATAAAATTGCAAACACGAATGCTTACTTACATCACCTAACAGAAGAAAAGGGCATCATAAAAAAATACACCGAAGAGGCAAAACTTTATGCCAACCTGCAGAACCTAAAGTCCATTGTCTTCAAGGTTAATGTTATAGCCTATTCTTCATCCAGTTCAGCCTTGGTATTCGAAACCTTCATTCATGCAGAGCAAAAAAGACTTTTAAATAGGACTTTCAGAAGGGCAGATAAAATTACAAACAGGAATGCTCACTTATATCACCTAACACAAGAAGAGGGCATCATAAAAAAATACACCGAAGAGGCAAAACGTTATGCCAACCTGCAGAACCTAAAAGTCTATTGTCTTCAAGGTTAATGTTATAGCCTGTTCTTCATCCAGTTCAGCCTTGGTATTCGAAACCTTCATTCATGCAGAGCAAAAAGGACTTTTTAATAGGACTTTCAGAAGGGCAGATAAAATTACAAACAGGAATGCTCACTTACATCACCTAACAGAAGAAGAGGGCATCATAAAAAAAAAAAAAATACACCGAAGAGGCAAAACTTTATGCCAACCTGCAGAACCTAAAAGTCTATTGTCTTCAAGGTTAATGTTAAAGCCTGTTCTTCATCCAGTTCAGCCTTGGTATTCGAAACCTTCATTCATGCAGAGCAAAAAAGACTTTTAAATAGGACTTTCAGAAGGGCAGATAAAATTACAAACAGGAATGCTCACTTACATCACCTAACAGAAGAAGAGGGCATCATAAAAAAAAAAAAAATACACCGAAGAGGCAAAACATTATGCCAACCTGCAGAACCTAAAGTTCATTGTCTTCAAGGTTAATGTTATAGCATGTTCAGCCTTGGTATTCAAAACCTTCATTCATGCAGAGCAAAACGGACTTTTTAAGAGGATTTCCAGAAGGGCAGATAAAATTGCAAACACGAATGCTTACTTACATCACCTAACAGAAGAAAAGGTAATCATAAAAAAATACACCGAAGAGACAAAACATTATGCCAACCTGCAGAACCTAAAGTCCATTGTCTTCAAGGTTGATGTTATAGCCTGTTCTTCATCCAGTTCAGCCTTGGTATTCGAAACCTTCATTCATGCAGAGCAAAAAGGACTTTTTAATAGGTTCAGAAGGGCAGATATATTTTTATATTGTAGGTTTAACGACCACCGTGAGCAACTCAATGGGCTATTAGCAGCCGCCCGTCCCTAATTTAGGGTCACTGGTTCCAGGGAAGGGAGAGAGAGAGCCAGTGCCGTAAGACAAACACAACATCCATGGCTGACCGGGATTCGAACGCGGACCCCTTTCGGACGAGTGATCAGAGGCCATCGCTTAGACCACTGCCTTCAAAATAAACCTTTACTAGTCTAAAAGCAAGGTACATATGATACGCTTCGGTCACATGAGGCTGTATTAAAAGAGACTAGTCCAAGGAGTCTCAACACAAAAGAAAGGAGGAAAAAAACTGGTAACATTAGAACAAGATTAAAATATATACAGATATAAAAGTAACACGGAAAAAAACAAAAACCCTAGGGGTAAGGGAAGAAAGCACATACCAAAGACTAGTACATAGTAGTGCGAACACAAAAACATGGTGTGATAAATCCTGAAAAAAAAACAGTAATAGGAAACACACAATAGAACTGTAAATAACAAAAAACTCAGGCCAAGCAGACCTGCAACCAACTGCTGTAACTGATTTATGACCCAAAAGTTTACAATCTAATTCAGACAACAAACACTATAAGGAAAAAGCACTGAATAATAAAAAAAATTACCTTTTTTTTTTTTTTGTTTGTAAAACACAAGACAGAGGAGTGCAGAAAAAGTGTGTACAAGCAAAACTGAAACCACACTCTCAAAACAAATTTTCATGCACATTACAAAAGAGTAAACGCTCTGGCCAACTCCTTAGGCCTGTGTGACACAACTGAAGATCAACACTCAGAGCCGTCAAAGTACACAGAACAAATAACACTATTAAATAAAGTCACTAGATAATACCAGTCCTGCACTAAATCAATAATCTAGGGCAGGGAACGCAAAACTTAATAAAAGTAACATGTGAGTTACAAAACAGTAGGACTGCAAAACAACTGCTATTACGGAAGTATGACCCAACAATTCATTAACAAAATCATAAAAAACACTACATAAAAAAAACACCGAAGAAAAAAGGAAATTAAACACATGGCAAATGCATGCAGGAAAGGTTTGCACAAGTGAGGCTGAACATCACACTCAAGACAAAGTGTCACATACAAAAGAGGCGAGTTGATCAGTCGTCGTGACACAACAGAAGAAACAACACGCATAGCCGAAGAAACGCGCAGAACAAATCACCCCAATTGAATATAAGCACATTCTCATCCTAGTTTTACACGAAGGCAGGCAGGTAGGATAGGAAATACAACGACACTGAGAAATAACATGTGAGCTGCAATGGAAACAGTGGAGTTACAGGTAAAAAACACAACACAAATTGACTGACACTGCAATACAGCGACAGGAGAAACAAAACTGTACTTCTGAAAACATGCAGCAGCGGCGGCCAAAACATTAGTACAAGAAGAACATAAAAAAACAAAGAACGGTGCACATAAAGAAGGGTGTTAACCACCCGCTATAACTAAAAACGAAATACGAAGTGACGAATGTATGTCAGAAGGAACACTATACAGAAGAATACATGACAATAAGGGGAAAAACCGCTGCATCAGACAAAATAAATGTAGCCAAAAAGACACACGAGGTTCATAAAAAGAAAAAAATCACACTCAATTCAAATTCCACACTCAAAGCAAGAAGTCGCGCGTTGACAAACTCCGAAAGCCGACGTGGCGCTATAGAGAGAATCACGCGGAAAGAAGATCACAAAGCACGGCAACAGAAGGCTGGGCCGAGAAAAAATACAATATTACGGGAAAAACCCAGACAAAGGAAACACGAAGCAAGACGTAGAACCCTAGCTTGAGTGCAAAGAAATACAAAAACACAAAACGTGCACTCGAAACATAATCAAAGACAAAACTGTCTTGACTGACTACTTTTTTTTTTTTTTTGATTGGAGGTTTAACGACCACCGTGAGCAACTCAATGGGCTATAAGCAGTCGCCCGTCCCTAATTTAGGGTCACTGGTTCCAGGGAAGGGAGAGAGCCAGTGCCGAAAGACAAACACAACATCCATGCCTCACCGGGATTCGAACCCGCACCCCTTACGGACGAATGATCAGAGACCAGCGCCTTAGTACACTGCGCCACCGGGGCGGCTTACTGACTACTTCACTACACGTGTAGTCGCATACAGTCAAGAAAAAACACGGCACAGTAAAAAAAAATGAGCACAAGGCAAAGAAGCCCCGCAAGATGCGCACATGAGAATCCCTAAAATGCACGGTCAACACCAAAACAAAACAACCCTGAAATAGTGCGTTGAGCAACTCCTTGGGTCAACGTAACCCAATAGACAAAATACGCACGAGAAGCACACTGTATAGAAAACGAGAGATAAGGCTCAGTACTCAACGAAAAACACAACGAGACCAGCAGGGCCACACTAAGTAATTCAAAGTGCATCAAAAAAACAAAGCAAAACCAGTGAACATGAAACACAGAGCATGAGAAAAAAAAGGCTCCCTAAACTGCGGAGCCAACTGAAACACGAAAGTAGAACATACACAAACAAGTAAAAAACAAGATTATCAAATAACTAGTCTAGGTAGAATACAATCACAGTATTAAAAAACTCACACAGGAGCAGAGCGAGTAGGACAGCCGTCATCCGAACAACTAAACAAAAGACGTGCAAAAAGCAAGAGCAATTACAAAAACACGGGAATACCACATACAGGAAACACAGTACGAAAATGAAGATCAGGAACAACAACAAACAAACAAGCACAAAAGAAACACAACACGACAAAAAAACTTTGCAAAACTAGACAGCACAGACTAGCCCAACGGAAAACAACAACACCCAACAAGCATCACACTATTACAAACAATAACACTGATCACGAACAATTGGTGGCCGACCAGTACAACAAAACCCCACAACAAGAAATGCGTCGACCAACAACTGTGGCCGACGAAATCATAGAAAGCAAGCACACAACAATACATAGGCAAACAACTAAACTAAAATACCGACACAAAAAAAACAATAACCGATTGCACAGCCCCACCAAGAACCAGAAAAAAAAAAATACACACAGCAACACAAATGCACAAGGACTCCGGACAGAAAAACGTCAAAGCAACTAGATGTAAAACATCCACTCACAGCGCAAAACGACAAGAAAATTCAGACAAAGAAGCCGAGGCCGCTAGTAAGAGGAAAAGTAAAGAAAAGCACTATCCAAGAAAGAATATACCGACCAGTACAATGAGCTAACAAAGCACAGGGGAAAAAACCACAAAAAGACCGGAATCTCACGAAAGCAAAACTGCACAACATTAGCAAAGGGCCATCATAAAAAAAAAAAAAAAAAAAAAAAAAAAGGAAAATGAGGTAAAAAATCTAAACGCAAAAAAAAACAGGATCAGAGGAAAAGAATGAATACAAGGGGAAAAAAACAAACCTGCAGCTCAATCAAAAGCAGAACAAGACAACAAACCGGGAAAGCCGCTGAAAAACAAAAACAAACAAGGTGAAGAAAACAGTACACCAAAAAACTGATCAAAGTTGGATGACGGACTTGATCGAGGAACGAAACCGACGGCACAGGAAAACTCTCGCAGGATGATACCGACGGCACAGGAAAACTCTCGCAGGATGATACCGACGGCACAGGAAAACTCTCGCAGGATGATACCGACGAAGAGTAGGCCGATCAACACTGGTTTGATAGTATAAGTAAATAGTCGGTTTGGCCTGCAAAATTAAAAACGCGCAAACTGGATTGTGAACAGCAGCGAAAGGATGATGACGGCGAAGAAAATAGTAATGTGAAATAGAGTGAAAGGAAGGACAGACCTTTGAGAGAAGAGCAAACATCAACGAAAAAAAGAGGCTGTAAAACTAAGCAGGAGTCATATGCGTGATGAACATCACCGAGCGTTGACTAATTCCAGAGTCGCAGGCGTTCCGCAATTGACTGAGAAGTCGGAAAAATAACTCAGTATTGACGGCGCCCACCCTGCACATGTTTCAGGGGGGAATCACGGGCTGTAGCTGGAATAATCTTGGTCATTCCCACAACACGACCCAACGTGTTGAAGGCATCAATCAACAGAGAATCAGGAACAGCCGTTGGTACAGGAGAGAGGGTCACCGTAACTGGTCTTTGGGCTGCAGCGACAGGTTGTAGATGAAAGGACCCAATATCAACCCCATGAACTATAATTAAATCTACTGCTTGCTGGTGGGTGAAGTGAAAAACCACCCCTCCACCCAAGCGAATAATGGACACAATGCTTTCGGCTGGAACGACCTTCGACACAGCATGCAGATACTGGGGGAGGGGGGTGTCACGCAAAGCCGGAATGAAAACACTTAATAATAAGGCAGACGACAATTGCTTACCTTGCGGTGAATCACTTGGAAGAATAATTTTCGACGCTGAAGCTACACGTTTGAAATGTGGTGCAGAATCACTAGAAATGTATGAGGTACTTCCCACAGTTTGTGCGAACGACGTTGAAGTAGAACTAGCAGAACCAAGAATATTAGACGCAGACGGCACATGGGTGGCCGGAAGCACAGTCTCTTCAAGTCCAGCAGCACTAGTCGACGCAACATTCCCCGAAGAAGACACAGAACTATGAAGCGAAGACAAATCAGCAATCGACGAAGCAGCTGTAGACGACGGTGACTTATTCACAGTGGTAGTGGACATTCTCGACCACTGGCCCACCAAAACTCATGCGTCGTAACTGACGACCCACGAAAATTAAAAAACAAAACAAAAATGAGCACCCACTCGGCACTCAGCCTCACTGCTCGTGAAGCGAGGGTACGAAACACCACAAAAAGAACAAGTAAACAAACGAACGTTGACTTCTACGCAGAAGCCGAAAAAAATGCGACTTGCCTGTTCAACGACCACTGCGCCACCGGGGCGGCGCAGATAAAATTGCAAACAGGAATGCTCAATTACATCACCTAACAGAAGAAGAGGGCATCATAAGAAAAAATCAAAAATACACCGAAGAGGCAAAACATGCCAACCTGCAGAACCTAAAGTCCATTGTCTTCAAGGTTAATGTTATAGCCTGTTCTTCGTCCAGTTCAGCCTTGGTATTCGAAACCTTCATTCATGCAGAGCAAA
Source organism: Macrothele yani (assembly GCA_039090855.1). NCBI lineage: Eukaryota > Metazoa > Arthropoda > Arachnida > Araneae > Macrothelidae > Macrothele > Macrothele yani. Next base: position 40,842,488 of record CM077019.1, read on the forward strand.
AAGGACTTTCTAATAGGATTTTCAGAAGGGAAGATAAAATTGCAAACAGAAATGCTCACTTACATCACCTAACCGAAGAAGAGGGCATCATAAAAAAAATCAAAAATACACCGAAGAGGCAAAACATGCCAACCTGCAGAACCTAAAGTCCATTGTCTTCAAGGTTAATGTTATAGCCTGTTCTTCATCCAGTTCAGCCTTGGTATTCGAAACCTTCATTCATGCAGAGCAAAAAGGACTTTTTAACAGGATTTTCAGAAGGGCAGATAAAATTGCAAACAGGAATGCTCACTTACATCACCTAACAGCAGAAGCGGGCATCATAAAAAAAAAAATCAAAAATACTCCGAAGAGGCAAAACATTATGCCAACCTGCAGAATATGATGTTGATCCTGCACGTGAAGCTAAAACAGCTCTTACCCGGCGACACAAGGACGCTTCAAGATTTCAAAAGGTGTGATATGGTTTCTGGTAGAGACACATTGCCAGTAGATCATTCAACACTACATTACGTGGTTGAGCCCCGCAGATCCGATTTTCCGTTCTGACACAAACCACAGATACTCGATTAGGTTGATGTCTGGTTCATTGGTGTTAATATTGTGAAAGAAATGCTGGGTTTGGTAGCAAGTAGGACAGCCTGTACTACAGGCCTATAGGCAGAAGACTCAAAGCATGCCAGAGTCAGGTGAATGTAGCCAGATGGTTGAACGTAAGTCGTTCTGTGGTCCAAAGGCTATGAAACTGCTTCCAAGCCACAGAATAATGTTTCCTCAGGTACAGCCAATGCATGCCTAGATCAAAAACTTTCTAAGAAGATCTATATGAGCGGCTATTTGCGAGCCAGGACAGGACTGCTATGCCCACCCATCTTCAAGCTGTTCTTTCTGCGGCTACCGGAAGGACGGTATCAGCTTCTACTCTACGCAGAAAGGTACATAAAGGGGGCTCTATGCTAGGAGGCATGTAACGTGCATGCCCCAAACCTCCCGTCCAGGGCCGTAGTCAGGGAGACGACAAAGCAGGGCAGGCCGTGCCTGCCCTGGATTAGATCACCCAGGTTCAATGCCCGGCGAGGACAAAAATGACGGAGAAATTGACTTCGTTATACGTTGGATTGGTCGTTGTGGACAGGATGACAGGGTTTTCTGCAAGTGGCTCCCCCAGGTCACCGGAGCTTACTCCTTGTGACTGCTTTTAGTGGGGGTATGTCAAAGACCATGTGTGTGTTCCCCCTTTGACGAGAACACTGCAAGAACTGAAGATGCGCATTCAGCTTGCATTGGCATCTGTGACAACGGACATGCTTCATAATGTATGGCGTGAAAGGGATTACCGTTTAGATGTTGTCCACGTGACCCAGGGGAGTCACATAGAACATTTGTAAGGTATGGAAACAAAATTCCAAACTTCCTTTTTCATCGTGCAACAATGTGATCGCTGTATCTGTGTTCATAAACCAGGTATTGCCATTTGTATTCGGAGCAGTTATTTTGAATTACCGTGTATTAATAAAAACTTGTTTCCGTTGATTTTTATCAGGAACATCAAATATTTTATCTTCTTATGTTTGCAAGACATTTCAGATCTGCTTAAATTTAAAGAAGGGGGGATCCCCCCTCCAATCGCCATATGCTAGATACGACGCTGGGCCGTGATATGGTCCAAAAGTTTCCACACACGATATTAACCCATTAATCTGCCGATTGCCAAATGGTACAAAGACTTTTCTGAGCCCCCAAACAGAAATGTTCATAAACCGACTGGGTTCTACGAAACCCCAACAAAAACGTTACTTTCTCCCATCTCAGCAGTGCCGACCGTAAACCTGTTTAAAGTGATTAGATCTCGTTTCTATAGCCCTCTATCCTCTATTCCACGACACAAGACATGATGGAGAAAGGCTCCCCCCCCCCCCTCTCATGCCACTGAAGAGAAACAAGTGTCTCAAACATGTCCCCTTTCTTAGGCTAATGGATATCGTTGCAGACCTTTTAGCAGGCAATCAGTTAGAAAGCATTAGTACCAATAATAATAACAAATGACCACTTAAATGACCACTTGGACAAACAAATTGGTCATTTAGTGTCAATCAACTCCTAAATGATCACCTTGAAAAACCAAGGCGAAAGCAACGCCCCCTGATGGGCAGGTTTACTCATTCCAGCTGCGTTGCGCACATTTTGTGGACAATTAATACACTGGTGTGCAAAAATTAAGGACGAGACGGTTTTTCGAAGATAACGTCGTGCAGAAGTGCTCCACATTAACTCAAATCATTCCATAAGATCCCCAAGATGTAAGAATATGGGACAAGTGAGCAAAACCGTCCAAACAAGGAATCCAAAGGATACAAAGGCACTTTATTGAAAAGGTAGCTTCGAGCTTAACTGGACAGAAGACAGAAACGTCCATGTGACAGGCGGCTGCCAAGAAAAATCCAGTCTTTAGTAGGGGATATGATCACCCCTGACTGCGTTGCAGGATTTACAACGTATGTCCATGCTGAGGACGAGGTTGTCAAGGAGCTGTTGAGGCATCGCGGCCCATTCCTCTTGCAGTGCCAATCGCAGCTGCGGATTCGCTGCTGGCGGCTGGTGACGTGCTGCCAAGCGTCTCCCGAGAAGGTCCCACACGTGTTCGATTGGATTTAGGTCCGGGGACCTTGCGGGCCAATCCATGCGTTGAATATTTTCACTCTCCAACAGCCACTGTACGATGACGTGTGGCGTTGTCGTCCATGAAGAGGAACTCAGGAACCACAGCACCTCTAAACAGACGCACGTGAGGCAGGAGAACCTCGGTACAATAGCGGACACCAGTGACTGAACCTCCTTGGAAGATGTGGAGGTCAGTACGGCTATCAAGCATGATACCTCCCCAAACGAGATCTCGCCACCTCCAAACCGGTCCCTTTCGATGATGTTGGAGGTGTGATTTCGTGTTCCCTGCTCTCTCCAGATGTGTATACGTCCAGAATCGCTCGTCAGAATAAATCGGCTCTCATCCGTAAAGAGAACTCGACCCCATTGCTGATGTGTCCAGTTCTTGTGTTCCTGGCACCACAGAAACCGCCGTCTCCGATGAGCAGGCGTTAATGGCACACACCGTACTGGTCGTCGTGCAAATAGACCACCTTTGTGCAGCCTCCTGGCCACGGTAAAACGCGATAACGGACGTCCAGTTGTCTATTGCATGTGCCTTGCGATTTCTCCCGCTGTCTGCCGTCTGTCTCTTCTCGCCTGTAGGACAATATACCGGTCGTCCGCCGCCTTGGTTGCTCGTGGACGACGACTGCTAAACTGTCGGACAGCTGTTCCTGTCGTTTGAAATGTTCTCCAAGCTCGTGAAACGATGCTGTGAGCGATCCCGAACTCCTCGGCCACACTAGTCACACTTCGACCTTCTTCCAACTTCCCAATGACGTAACCTCGGGTAAAGTTATGCAGATGTCGTCTAGTGGATTGCCTGTTGACCATATCACACGGTGGCAGCAACTCGACATCGTTCAAACCGATGTACACCATGCAATAGCTTTCACCGAATTGCTGAGCGTACACCGCCCGTGTGCTTTGTACCCTTCCGACACTCCAACCCCCTCCCCCCTACGTCATGCTGTATATATGCGCATGCCCTACCGTACCAGACAGACCACAGTGTATTTCCAGAGTGGTCTTTCGGTCCGTTCTGCCTACTCGTTCCTCTGTTATGCTAATTTCTCCTCTTCGTCCTTAATTTTTGCACACCAGTGTATATTCGTCCGAGCTGACTTTAACCCGTTTTTGCTAACTTTTATCGTGCAGGTGTTTGTATATTAATGATAGGTCAGTGTATGTTTTCTTGTAACATCTCAGATTGCGAAAATTCAAATTCATTTCGGGATAAAATTTAACAAAGCATTTCACTTTTCTTTAGCTTTACGGACTTCGAGTACGACGTACAAGAAAGAATTCTCGAGGACGAGTCGGTAAGTATTGTCTTTAGTTCTACCTAATTTCACGACTTTTATTTTCGCTAGAGGGAAATAGTCATTGCCGATATTATTATTATTACTGTAATTTCTATTGTCGCATGAGTTATGCATACAGTATTTAGAAGTCTGGGGAGAAGTTCTGAGGTGTTTATGTACGTTCAACGTAAAGTGCAAGTACAAGTGGATGAACTGTTCGCCTTTAACTTATGTAGGTGTTTTTGTCTTCCAGATTGGCGGAGCAAAATGAGTGGCATAAAACCAGAGGAGAGTCATGTTCGTCATTGTATGCTGCATGAATTTCACAAGGGGAACAACGCAACCGAGGCCTCCAATAACATATGCGCTGTTTATCCGAATGCGTTAAATGTCCGGAAGTGGTTTGCCCAATTCCGGTCGGGAAATTTTAACCTCTCTGATGCCCCTTGTGCAGGAAAGCCCATGGAGCTCGACAATGACCTGCTGCCGGCAGCCGTTGAAGCAGATCCTCGTCAAACCATTGATGAATTATTCCACCATCTTAATGCATCATGGTCTACTGTTCAGGAGCACCTGCAATAGACATGGAAGGTCTATAGACAAGAGGTTTGGGTCCCACACCAACTTTCACTTGACAACAAAGCCCAGCGTTCCATCACCTGCAACACTTTGCTCAGCTACAAGAAAAGGATCCATTTCTTCATCGAATTGTCACAAGAGATGAAAAGTGGGTTCTTTACGTGAACAACGAACGCAAAAGCCAGTGGCTTTCTCCAGGTCAGACACCAGTTCTTACGCCAAAACCAGGCCTACACCCGAAAAAGGTTTTGCTCTGTATTTGGTGGACTACAGCTGGCATAACTCACTTTGAGATCTTGGAACCAGGACAAATCGTAACGGCAGATCTCTATTATCAACAACTGGGCCGTTTGAAGCAAGCTCTTACTGTAAAACATTCAGCACTGGTCAACAGAAGCGGTGTCATGCTGCAGCATGAAAAAACATCCAGCACTGGTCAACAGAAGAGGTGTCATCCTCCAGCATGACAAAACATCCAGCACTGGTCAACAGAAGAGGTGTCATCCCCCAGCATGACAAAACATCCAGCACTGGTCAACAGAAGAGGTGTCATCCCCCAGCATGACAAAACATCCAGCACTGGTCAACAGAAGAGGTGTCATCCCCCAGCATGACAAAACATCCAGCACTGGTCAACAGAAGAGGTGTCATCCTCCAGCATGACAAAACATCCAGCACTGGTCAACAGAAGAGGTGTAATCCTCCAGCATGACAAAACATCCAGCACTGGTCAACAGAAGAGGTGTCATCCCCCAGCATGACAAAACATCCAGCACTGGTCAACAGAAGAGGTGTCATCCCCCAGCATGACAAAACATCCAGCACTGGTCAACAGAAGAGGTGTCATCCCCCAGCATGACAAAACATCCAGCACTGGTCAACAGAAGAGGTGTCATCCTCCAGCATGACAAAACATCCAGCACTGGTCAACAGAAGAGGTGTCATCCCCCAGCATGACAAAACATCCAGCACTGGTCAACAGAAGAGGTGTCATCCTCCAGCATGACAAAACATCCAGCACTGGTCAACAGAAGAGGTGTAATCCTCCAGCATGACAAAACATCCAGCACTGGTCAACAGAAGAGGTGTCATCCCCCAGCATGACAAAACATCCAGCACTGGTCAACAGAAGAGGTGTCATCCTCCAGCATGACAAAACATCCAGCACTGGTCAACAGAAGAGGTGTCATCCCCCAGCATGACAAAACATCCAGCACTGGTCAACAGAAGAGGTGTCATCCCCCAGCATGACAAAACATCCAGCAATGGTCAACAGAAGAGGTGTCATCCTCCAGCATGACAAAACATCCAGCACTGGTCAACAGAAGAGGTGTCATCCTCCAGCATGACAAAACATCCAGCACTGGTCAACAGAAGAGGTGTCATCCTCCAGCATGACAAAACATCCAGCACTGGTCAACAGAAGAGGTGTCATCCCCCAGCATGACAAAACATCCAGCACTGGTCAACAGAAGAGGTGTCATACTCCAGCATGCCAAAACATCCAGCACTGGTCAACAGAAGAGGTGTCATCCTCCAGCATGACAAAACATCCAGCACTGGTCAACAGAAGAGGTGTCATCCCCCAGCATGACAAAACATCCAGCACTGGTCAACAGAAGAGGTGTCATCCCCCAGCATGACAAAACATCCAGCACTGGTCAACAGAAGAGGTGTCATCCCCCAGCATGACAAAACATCCAGCACTGGTCAACAGAAGAGGTGTCATCCTCCAGCATGACAAAACATCCAGCACTGGTCAACAGAAGAGGTGTAATCCTCCAGCATGACAAAACATCCAGCACTGGTCAACAGAAGAGGTGTCATCCCCCAGCATGACAAAACATCCAGCACTGGTCAACAGAAGAGGTGTCATCCTCCAGCATGACAAAACATCCAGCACTGGTCAACAGAAGAGGTGTCATCCTCCAGCATGACAAAACATCCAGCACTGGTCAACAGAAGAGGTGTCATCCTCCAGCATGACAAAACATCCAGCACTGGTCAACAGAAGAGGTGTCATCCTCCAGCATGACAAAACATACAGCACTGGTCAACAGAAGAGGTGTCATCCTCCAGCATGACAAAACATCCAGCACTGGTCAACAGAAGGGGTGTCATCCTCCAGCATGACAAAACATCCAGCACTGGTCAAAAGAAGGGGTGTCATTCTCCAGCATGACAAAATATCCAGCACTGGTCAACAGAAGAGGTGTTATCCTCCAGCATGACAAAACATCCAGCACTGGTCAACAGAAAGGGTGTCATTCTCCAGCATGACAAAATATCCAGCACTGGTCAACAGAAGAGGTGTTATCCTCCAGCATGACAAAACATCCAGCACTGGTCAACAGAAGGGGTGTCATCCTCCAGCATGACAAAATATCCAACACTGGTCAACAGAAGGGGTGTCATCCTCCAGCATGACAAAACATCCAGCACTGGTCAACAGAAGAGGTGTCATCCTCCAGCATGACAAAACATCCAGCACTGGTCAACAGAAGAGGTGTCATCCTCCAGCATGACAAAACATCCAGCACTGGTCAACAGAAGAGGTGTCATCCTCCAGCATGACAAAACATCCAGCACTGGTCAACAGAAGGGGTGTCATTCTCCAGCATGACAAAATATCCAGCACTTGTCAACAGAAGAAGTGTCATCCTCCAGCATGACAAAACATCCAGCACTGGTCAACAGAAGAGGTGTCATCCTCCAGCATGACAAAACATCCAGCACTGGTCAACAGAAGGGGTGTCATCCTCCAGCATGACAAAACATCCAGCACTGGTCAACAGAAGGGGTGTCATCCTCCAGCATGACAAAACATCCAGCACTGGTCAACAGAAGGGATGTCATCCTCCAGCATGGCAAAATATCCAGCACTGGTCAACAGAAGAGGTGTCATCCTCCAGCATGACAAAACATCCAGCACTGGTCAACAGAAGAGGTTTCATCCTCCAGCATGACAAAACATCCAGCACTGGTCAACAGAAGAGGTGTCATCCTCCAGCATGACAAAACATCCAGCACTGGTCAACAGAAGAGGTGTCATCCTCCAGCATGACAAAACATCCAGCACTGGTCAACAGAAGAGGTGTCACCCTTCAGCATGACAAAACATCCAGCACTGGTCAACAGAAGAGGTGTCATCCTCCAGCATGACAAAACATCCAGCACTGGTCAACAGAAGCGGTGTCATCCTGCAGCATGAAAAAATATCCAGCACTTGTCAACAGAAGAGGTGTCATTCTCCAGCATGACAAAATATCCAGCACTTGTCAACAGAAGAAGTGTCATTCTCCAGCATGACAAAATATCCAGCACTTGTCAACAGAAGAAGTGTCATTATCCAGCATGACAAAATATCCAGCACTGGTCAACAGAAGAAGTGTCATTCTCCAGCATGACAAAATATCCAGCACTTGTCAACAGAAGAAGTGTCATTCTCCAGCATGACAAAATATCCAGCACTGGTCAACAGAAGAAGTGTCATTCTCCAGCATGACAAAATATCCAGCACTGGTCAACAGAAGAGGTGTCATCCTCCAGCATGACAACGCGAGACCTTACGCGGCGAGACGGACCCTGCTGACGATCAGAGATTTTGGCTGGGAAGTTCTACCCCATCCCCTTATTCATATGACATTGCACCATCTGATTAACATTTGTTCAGATCTCTGCAGCACTTTCTTAATGGGAAAAGATTCCACAATATTGGTGGTGTCAAATCGGGGCTCTCGGACTTCTTTCCATCACAGCCAACGTCTTTTTTGCGCTTTAAAACCGTAGGTTGAAGAAGCGTATATGCTTAAACTTTGTCCGTCCGTCAGACTGTCGGCACGATAACTCGAGTAAAAATGGTTCGATTTCGATGAAATTTTAGTATGTGGTAGGGGACCACCTGGGGACGAACCCTGTTGAAAATGGACGAAATGCGGTCAAAGGTCACGGCATAGGAGCGGGATCCATTCCATTGGCCTTATGCGTCATAACTTGCGTAAATAAGGGTCGATGTCGATGAAAATTTAATATATTGTAGGGGACTACCTGGGAATGAACCCTATTGAAAATGGGTTAAGTGGGGTAAAAGGTCAGGACATAGGAGCGGGATGCATTCCATTGCCCTTATGCGTCATAATGTGCGTAAAAATGGTTCGATTTCGATGAAATTTTAGTATGTGGCAGAGGATCACCTGGGGACATACCCTATTAAAAACGGGCGAAATGGGGTCAAAGATCAGGACATAGGAGCGGAATCACTTCCATCGCCATTATACGTCATAACTTACGTAATTCTTCGATTTGGATGAAATGTTAGTATGTTGTAGGGGCCTGCCTATAAAATGGGCGAAATTCGGTCAACGAATCCTATTGAAAATGGGCGAAATGGGGTCAAAGGTTAGGACACAGGAGCGGAATCTACTCCATAGCCATTACGCATCATAACTTACGTAAAAATGATTCGATTGCGACAAAACTTTATCATGTTATTTCGAAGGTATACTAAACCGGTTCTGTAGAATATCATCGAAATGGGATCAAAGGTCAGGGCACAGGATCGAGATTTATTCCACAGCCATTATCCTCATAACTTGAGTAATGATTTCTGGCATGTTGGAAAGCGTATTATAATCAATGCATTGCATGGTTTTACTAACTTGTTATAAAGACGACATTGAAAGTTTGGTTTCACGATGGGCAAGTGTGATTGATAATTATGGCGATTATATAACATATTAGGAAATAAATTTCTTCTGTTACAAACAGTGTTTCTCTTCTTTTCTAAAAACGATATTACTTTCCAGTCCCCGCAATATTATAATTCGTATTTGATAACAACACTCCGCTGACTGAAGAAATAATTTAAGGAAAGATCATAGAACACTGAAGAACTAGAAGTGAATTATTTATGAAATTCAAATGGTATTTTCTACTCTGAAATTAAAACAGCGAAATTAATTTAAATCGCGAAGTGCATTATGGACGGAAAAGAAGAATGAAATGTATTATACATAAAGCGCAGAAGATTCCACGGATGAAAAATACTTCAAAAGGCGAAACAAAAACTTTTGTTGTCATTATTTCTCTTCCGTTTTTCTGAAAATCCTATTTGCGTATTTTATTAAGAACCGTTTTTTCTTGTTGATTTTCTGCATGTTTTTCCTTTCGTTTTTTTTTTCCATTTGCTTAGGAAAATATAAAGTCTGGATTGCAAAAATAAAAATTCTTCTAAATTTGACTCTCCTAACAACACATCTATTACGTCACATTTTGAATTGAATCATGGGAAAGTATTCTGTGATGTTTGACTAAACTTGGAAATGCACTTTTTTTTTCTGCTGAACTCTCAGAGGATGACAATAAGATTAAATAGGATATTAGTAAGCATGCAACTTAGAAATCTGATAATTTATATGATTCGGCACACCATTTCAAAACGAAAAGGAATTTTAGCAAAAACAAATAAATATGAGAAAGACGGAAAGAAAAGTATGCTTTTTACCTTTGTCAGTGATATTCAAAGTTTTCCTTTGAAAAATCAGAAAAAGACGTTTGCTATATTTATGCAATTCGATCCTTGCTTGCGAAGAAGGAAGTAAAAATATAATTTCTGTGAGTCTTTAAAGAAATACGTTCATTAACGTGAAATACAGTTTTCTTTCTAAGCAGAAAAAGGCATTAAAATTGTCTCCTACATACAGCAAAATGTATCAGAACCTTTCGCCATTTTTCAGCATAAAGCCCAAAATTTTCCGTACATTTTCTTTAAGCGATGAAAATCTTCCTTCTGATCGAAATAGGAGAATACAAACGCTTTTTCTTTTTCTTTTTCCAAGCAAAAGATACAAAAACCATTCTTATTTCCACAAATAACATCAACCTTTTCCACCTGTTCCCCGCAAAAGGTAACAATATTTTCCATCTCGTTGTAGCAAACGATATCAAAATCTTCCTCCTGTTTCCATCAACAGATTTTAGTATTTCCCACTTTGCTTCTAACAGAAGGAATGTAAATCTTTATCTTTTCCGAGGAAATAAACTTCATACTTTTTTCACCTGCTCCCACAGAGAGAGAGAAAGAGAGAGAGAGAGAGAGAAAGAAAGAGAGAAAACGAAATACTCCTTCTTTACAGGAAACAGGAAAAAGAATAAAAAAAAACTGCATACATTTTTCACCTGCTCCCACACACAGAGAGAGAGAGAGAGAGAGAGAGAGAGAGAGAGAAAGAGAGAAAACGAAATACTCCTTCTTTACAGGAAACATGAAAAAGAAGAAAAAAACTTCATACATTTTTCACCTGCTCCCACAGAGAGAGAGAGAGAGAGAAAGAGAAAACGAAATACTCCTTCTTTACAGGAAACAGGAAAAAGAAGAAAAAAAACATCATACATTTCTCACCTGCTACCACAGAGAGAGAGAGAGAGAGAGAGAGTAAGAAAGAGAGAAAACGAAATACTCCTTCTTTACAGGAAACAGGAAAAAGAAGAAAAAAAACTTCATACATTTTTCACCTGCTCCCACAGAGAGAGAGAGAGAGAGAGAGAGAGAGAAAACGAAATATTCCTTTTTTTTTTCCTGTTTCCGGCAATGTATTTCTTCCTGTTCCAGGATAGAAAGGCAGAAAATGAAATGTTTAATGTTCCACGGAAACAGATTGGAATTTGTTTCCTGTTTCCATTTTTAACCTGTTCCAAACAGAGAAAGAACGAAATGCTCCTTCTGTTTCCATTGAAAGAGATCAAAACCTTCTTTCTGTTTCGAAATAAGACAGATTGAAATATTCCTTCTATTTCCATTAAAAGAGATCGAAATCATTTTCCTGTTTCCAGAAATGCATTTTTCACCTGTTGCAAAGAAAGAGAGAAAACGGAATACTTCTTGTGTTTCTACTGAAAAAGATGGAAATCTTCTTCCTGTTTTCAGCAATGCACTTTTCACCTGTTACATAGAAAGACAGAACAAAGTATTCTGTTTCCGTTGAATGAGATCGAAATCTTCATGTTTCCTGCAATGCGTTTTTCACCTATTCCAAAGAGAGACAGAGAACATAATATTCCTCCAGCTTCCATTCAAAGATATCGAAATCTTCTTCCTGTTTCCAGCACTGAATTTTTCACATGTCCCAAAGAAAGTGAGAAAACGAAATATTTTTTTTGTTTCCATTGAAAGAAATCGAAATCTTCCTCCTGTTTCCAGCAAAGTATTTTTCACTTGTTCTCAACAGAAAAAGAACGAAATATTCCTTCCTCCTTCTGTTTCCATTGAAAAAGATAGAGAGCTCCTTTCTGTTTCCAGCAATGCATTTTTCACCAGTTACATAGAAATATAAAGCGAAGTATTTCTGCTGTTTCCATTGAAAGAGATCGAAATAATCGTCATGTTTCCAGCAATGCATTTTTCACCTATTCCAAAGAGAGAGAGAGAACAAAATATCCCTTGTGTTTCCATTGAAAGATATCGAAATCTTCTTAATGTTTCCAGCATTGCATTTTCACCTGTCCTAAAGAAAGAGAGAAAACAAAATATTTCTTTTGTTTCCATTGAAAGAGATCGAAATCTTCTTTCTGTTTTCAGCAATGAATTTTTCACCTGTTGCATATAAAGACAGGACGAAGTATTTCTTCTGTTTTCATTGAAAGTGACCGAAATCTTCTTCCTGTCTCCAACAATGCATTTTTCGCCTATTCTGAAGAATGAGACAGAGAGTAAGAACGAAATAATTCTTCGGTTTCCATTGAAAGAGATCGAAATCTCTTCTTCCGGTTTGCAGCAATGCACTTTTCACTTGTTCCAAAGAGAGAAAAAACGAAATATTCGTTCTGTTTCAATTGAAAGGGATCGAAATATTCCTGTTTCAGCAAATGGATCGAAATCGTTGTTCTGTTTTCAAAAGAGGTTCAAATTTTCCACCTATTTTGCGCAAGGAAATCAAAGTTTTTCTCGTTTAAACTTCAAACTGCTCTCCTGTTACCAGAAAAATCAAGATAACGTCTGCCACCTTATAACGAAGTGAATTTCTCCGTCATTTTTATCAGCGCCAGGATTCGAACCCGGGTCCACTCATTCCGGAATAAGTTGCTCTACCAATTGAGCTACGCGGACATTTTTTTATTCTGATTCCTATCTGCCTTTATGTCGTGTGCGTATTTCTGGCAGGTACGTCACATCTCCTGGTACGTTACATCATCTCCCCCTTATTTTTTTTTTCGAAGTGCTGCTCTTATTTTTCCTATCTCGCGGTGTGGAAATAACATCACACCATTGCGAGATTGTGAACGGTCGGGTCATCCGGATAGTTCGGGCGCCATTATAACGAAGTGAATTTCTCCGTCATTTTTATCCGCGCCGGGGTTCGAACCCGGGTCCACTCATTCCGGAATAAATTGCTCTACCAATTGAGCTACGCGGACATTTTTTTATTCTGATTCCTATCTGCCTTTATGTCGTGTGCGTCCTTCTGGCAGGTACGTCACATCTCCTGGTACGTTACAACCTGTTTACAACGACATAAACTAAAATAATCGTCTTATTTTAAAGAGAAAAGATAAAAATCTTCCTCTTTTTTTCCTTAGACGTCAATATTTTCCCCTGTTACCAGCAGAAGTGATAACACTTTTCCTTCTGTTTCCAGCAAAAAAAGCCACTCTTTTAATCTTAAGCAAAGGACTTCAAAATCTTCCACCGGTTTTCACTAAAAGGGATAAAATCTTCCTCTCTTTTCCAGGAAAAGAGACCGTTCTCTTTTCAGCGAGAGAGAGTTCAAATTCTCCAGCGGCAGGAGATCAAATCTTCTTTCCAGGTTACGCGTATAAGAAATGAAAGGCTTTCGCCTTTTGATGTATGCATTTTTCCTGACGGCAGTAAAGTAAATTCCAGGTAAAAAATTTTGATGTAACGAAAATGGGTAACGGAAGTTGTCAAAACTATTGTTGAAATCTTATTTTTGAATGCTGTTCCATGAAGTGACCGAACAATAGTTAATTTTATTGTCACACACCAACATACACTGAAGTGCCAGAAAAACTGGTACACCAGTCTAATACTTGGTAGGTGCCCCACGGGAATGCAGGACTGCAGAAATACGACTGGGGCATGGACTCCACTAGCTTCTGGAAATATGCTGTAGGCAATGCACACCATACGTCCTGCGGAGCGTTCCACAATTCGGGTGTATTCCGAAGTCTAGGATTCCTGTGTTCGATAGCGCGTTGCATGGCATCCCAAATGTGTTCTATCACGTTCAGATCTGAGGACTTGGGTGGGAATGGCAACACCCCAAACTCAGATGAATGCTTCTCTAACCATAATGTGGCGTCCCGACACTTGTGTGGAGGTGCATTGTCCTGTTGGATCAGGCCCAACCCATCAGCATGAATGCAGGACATGAACGAGTGTACCTCGTCAGAAAGAACGCGCACATAGCATTGGCCGGTCACAGACGTTTGTAGACGAACCAAGGGTCCCAGTGAAATCCAGATAAACACACCCCATACCATAACGCTTCCCCCACCAGCCGGTACAGTTCCCTGTTGACAGGTGGGATCCATGGCTTCATGGGGTTTGCGCCACACACGAATCCTTCCATCTGCCCGATACAGTTGGAAACGCGACTCGTCAGACCAGGCTACTTGTTTCCAGTCATTAAGTATCCAGTGGCGGTGTTGCCGTGCCCAAGCGAGGCGCATAGCTTTGTGTCGTGGAGTCCATTTGATGGGTATTAAGGGGACTCGAGTTGGCCGTCGGCTCCAAAAGCCCATATCGAGCAGGGTACGTTGCACAGTCCGGACGCTGATGCTTGTTGTGGCTCCAGCATTGAATTCCGATGATACCTGCGAGAGTGTTGCACGCCTATCGCGTGAAACGATTCTTGGCAGTCGACGATGGTCACGTTCACCCAATGCTTTTTTCGGCCACAATGGTATCGTATGTTGGAGGTTTTGCCGGAATTCTTGTAGTCACGGTACACACTTGCAATGGTCGTCCGTGAAAATCCGAACTTCGTTTCCTATCTCCGAAATACTATGGCCCATCTCACGAGTGCCAACTATGACACCGCGTTGAAAATCGCTTAAATCGTTATTACTTGTCATTCTCATGCCGAAAACAGCTCTGACAGCTGGCAAGGATGTCTATCGCTTTATATACGCACCGGAGGATGCAACCGAGTACTCGCATTGGTGACGTTGCTATGTATTTTGCAAAAGCTCGTCTGTACCAGTTTTTCTCGCACTTCAGTGTATTTTTCTAAACCACGTCCGAATATTATTAGGACTACAAATAAGTTTTAAAGCGTTTTTTTGTGGGACTAATTTGCATATCCGACATTCCCCTGCGTTGTTGTCATATGACCGTAACTGGTCCAGAGTATGAAATGTGACACAGAAGTTTGCCCAACAGTCAAACGCACATCCACATCGGTAGGTGAAAGATGGCAAGCGTTACTGCATTTATTCTACAGTGCGTTCGTTACGAATTTCATTAAGGAAAAAGTGCTTTAAAAGCATGTGCATCGATCTGTTCTGTTCTGGGGTAGAATATTAATCGAAAAGCACATGTAAGTTTTCGTTTAGATGGTTTAAAGCAGGTTATTTTGATGTTAGTGATCGAGAACGTAGCGGAACGTTGCACATGAGGAACTGCAAACATTGCTGGATGAAGATTCGTCTCAAACGCAGAAAAAATTAGCTGAACAACTGGGGGTAACTCAACAAACCATTTCCAATCGTTTACGAGCAATGGGAAAGGTTCAGAAGGAAGGAAAATGGGTGCCACATGACCTGAGCCAGAGGAACAAGGATGAGCGTGTCATGAAGTGTTTGAATCTGTTGAATAAAGAACACAGAAAGTCTTTCCTGTTGAAAATCGTTACGAGTGGTCAAAAGTGGATATGGTACGACAATCCCAAACGTAAAAAACACTGGGTAGACTACGGTGAAGCAGCGACTGCGACACCGAAACGCAATATTCACTCCAAGAAAGTTCTGCTGTGCATCTGGTGGGATATGAAGGGTGTGCTGTATTATGAACTATTGGAACAGGGTCAAACTGTTACTGCTGATCGTTACAAACAGCAATTGCTGTCATTGAACTGGGAAATCTGTCAGAAACGTCCATTCACAGGCAAAGGATTGCGTCCCATGAAATTACTGCATGATAACGCTGTCGCTAAATAGCTCAAGGAAACGTTATTGACGCTTGGCTGGGAAGTTTGCGAGCACCCGGCGTAAAGTCCCGACATAGCCTCTTCAGGTTATCATTTGTTCCGATCGATGCAACATGGTTTGTCTGCTGTACAGTTCCGGACATGTGACGAAGTGCAAAAATGGGTTGACGACTTTATTGTGTCACACGACGTGTAACGTACCAGGAAATGTGACGTACCTGCCAGAAGGACGCACACAACATAAAGGCAGATAGGAATCAGAATAAAACGTCCGCGTAGCTCAATTGGTAGAGTGGCTTGTTCCGGAATGAGGGGATCCGGGTTCGAATCCTGGCGTGGACAGAAATGACGGAGAAATTTACTTCGTTATAATGGCGCCCGAACTATCCGGATGACCCGACCGTTCAAAATCTCGCATTGGTGTGATGTTATTTCCACACCACGAGATAGAAAAAATAAGAGAATCCCTTCTCCAGCACTTCGAAAAAAAAAAAAAAAATAAGGGGGAGATGATGTAACGTACCAGGAAATGTGACGTACCTGCCCGAAGGACGCACGCGACATAAAGGCAGATAGGAATCAGAATAAAACGTCCGCGTAGCTCAATTGGTAGAGTGACTTGTTCCGGAATGAGGGGATCCTGGTTCGAATCCTGGCGTGGACAGAAATGACGGAGAAATTTACTTCGTTATAGACGGAGTATTCTTCATGGCTGGAATCTGTCAGCTGCCCGACCGATGGCGGAAGGTGATAGATAATGATGGCGCATATTTTGCATATTTTGATTCGTAAAGGTATTATTGTTTTCTCTCAAATTACAAGTTGCGTTGTCTTAAAATGCTTTAAAACTTATTTGTACACCTAATATCTCATCAGTTTTACATGAACGTAACGATATCTCATTCCAATCTGCATATTACGAGAACCACATCCAAATGTGATAAAAGCCCTTACAAAACAGCATCTTTGTTGGTATGAAAGAGATCATTTGGCTTCCTCTCAAGGAGGGTCTACTACTATTAACAAGAGCTTTAAAATGATGTATGATGTATTACAGAAGGAGTATTTCGTTTTCTCTCTTTCTTTCTCTCTCTCTCTCTCTCTCTCGCTGTGGGAGCAGGTGAAAAATGTATGAATCACAAGTGTGTTAATGAGGACCAAACGTCCTCATTAACACACTTGTGATGCAGTGACGTAATTTGCACAAATTGCCCCTAGCCTCCCGCAAGATACACTATATTGACTAAAGTCACCGGACACCCCTTCAAAAGTAAATGAACGGATCCGCTGCGTTGTTAGGGTGCGCGGTGAAACTGCAAACTGTATAAAAACAAGCCTGCAGCTGACCGCGATCATATCGCACTGTGAGATTGAGTGAAAATGTCGCGGCGGGAGAGAACTGACTTTGAGAAAGAAAACATTGTTGGGTGTTATAATAGTGGGTTTTCCACTGGAGAAACCGGGAGGCGTTTAAACATACGCAAGTCAACTGTTTTGGATGTACTGAATAAGTGGAAGACACATGGCGTGCCTGAAGCAGCAAAACGTACCAGCAGCATCTCAGTGATAGGAGACGTCGAAGCTTCAGTAGAGTCCTTACAGATAATCGACGGTGCACTGCACAAGACCTAAGTGTACAGGTGAGTAAAAATGCTGGAACATTGGTATGTACACGTACCATTAGCAGAGAACTTCATTCCATGTATTACCGTGGTCGTGCGGCTGCTCATAAGCCTTTCATCTCCACTCGGAATGCTACTCGTCGTTTAGCATGGTGTAAAGAACATTTATCGTGGACCGTAGATCAATGGAAACGGTTCCTATGGACGGATGGATCCAGATACACGATCAATAAATCTGATGGCCGTGTGTGGGTATGGCTGCAGCCGGGAGAAATCTATTTACCACAGTGTACTCTTCCTACGGTCAAGTTTGGAGCTGACAGTGTAGCCGTGTGGGGGTGTTCTTCGTGCCATGGCCCCGGCCCATTGTTCATCGCGGACAAACCTGTTAACTAGCACGTCTACTTTAATATTCTGGACAATTATGCCCTACCAACTATGTGGCAATACTATGGAACCGAGCTTTGTTGGTACCAGCAGGTTAATGCACCGAGCCATAAAGTAAAAACTGTTACGGCGTGGTTTGACGATAATTCCGTATCGTGTGTGGACTGGCCAGCACAGAGCCCTGGTCTTAATCCCATAGAGCACCTATGAGATGAATTAGAGCGCCGCATAAGAAGTTTGGAACCAAAGCCTACTACTAAGCAACAGTTAGCGGCAGTATTATGTACTGAATTGAAACTCATACCTACCGCTGGCCGCCCCGGTGGCGCAGTGGTCTAAGCGATGGCCTCTGATCATTCGTCCGAACGGGGTCCGGGTTCGAATCCCGGTGAGGCATGGATGTTGTGCTTGCCTTACGGCACTGGCTCTCTCCCTTCCCTGGAACCAGTGACCCTAAATTAAGGACGGGCGACTGCTTATAGCCCATTGAGTTGCTCACGGTGGTCGTTAAACCTCCAATCAAAAAAAAAAAATACCTACAGCTGTGTTCCAAAACCTTGTCGAAATCATGTCTCGAAGGGTCAGTGCATGCATTAAGGCCAAAGGTGGACCAACACCGTACTAATGTATAACAATAAATGCTATGTTGTGTTTCTCTTCTAGGTGTCCGGTGACTTTTGACAATATAGGGTTTTTGAGCACCACTATAGCACAGTACTTTTTCGAGGATTTCGAACAAGAGGGTAGATGTACTTTTTCGCCGTCTGTGTGTGAGGGGTCAGAAAGTCTCAAAAATTGCGTGTAAATGGGAGGGTGATACCTAGAGCGCTGTAGATTTGGCTTTTTAAGAAATTGATTTAACAATACGTGCAACTGTTTTGCCCAAAACTAAAATACAGGGTGCTTCAAAAAGAATGACCCGATTTCAAAGTAGTATATTTAATAAGGCAAAGTGGGATAGTTACAAAACAAAGAGTCAAGTATGAAGGAAGGTCTAAAGTTTCACTCACCACAATTTCAAATGATCAATGTGCCCTCCACCTGCTGCACGGACAACATCAAGCCGATAGCTGAATTCATCCCAAACGCGTCGGAGAGTGTCTTCAGTCACAGAATTTACTGCGGCCGTGATTCTCGTTCGGGGCTCAGCGGGTAAAGGGGGAACATAAACACGGTCTTTTACGTATTCCCATAAACAAAAGTCACATGGTGCGATGTCTGGAGACCTCCGAGGCCAAGCGTGTAGTGCCAAGTCATGGGGTCCCCTGCGTCAAATTCAACGCTGAGGCAATGTGTCGTTTAGAAACCGACGAACTTGGAGGTTGCAATGTGACGGTGACCCGTCCTGCTGCAAAGTGTAATTAATCTTCAGAGTCGTCCTGCAGCTGAAACGCCTCGTGAATTCGTTGCACATTCATCGCTGAAGTGGTTGGTCGTCCAGGACTCTTTCCCTTACATAAACACCCTGTTTCTTCAAATTGTCGATACCAACGACGAATGTTTTTGCCCACTGGTAGAGCACTGCCGTAACGCCGTTTAAACGCACGCTGCATCGTAATCACGGACTTGGTCTTGCTAAATTCGAGCACACAAAACGCCTTCTGTTGCCTCAACGCCATCTTCTTACTCACTAAGCTTAGCGGCTGTCTGGACGCTCCAAGGAGGATAGAATAAGAGGGAGCATAACAAGCAGTTCCTACGCAGAGCTATGAAGCCGATGACCTGAGCGGCAGCCATCTTAGGTTACCCTTTTGATTGCGTTCACATCGAATTACATATCTAGCTATACCATACTGGTTAGCAATTTTACAGCCCTCTTAGCAAAGGGAAAATCGTCCTTTACATTTATGGATATACTGCATAATTATTACCACTGTTTTCTTTTCTCTCAACGGAATGTTAGATCATATTTTACCGTGCGTACGACAAAAATCGCTTTAAATTACCACAGAAAAGTAATGCCTGAAGCAGTTCACAAACTCTGTAATTCAAATAATATACGCTGAGTTATTTCATGTGATCTGGTGAATATTCTAGAAAACACAAACGCAATGAAATATTACCTTAAAACCGATAATTCGTGCTAAACGTGATAATTTACAAAACTTTTACGAAGAGTATACGAAATATGCAAAGTTGAAAGACGTTTGTAGCGCACAATAAAATCTGATTATTAACGTTCATAGGCCGATTACTATACAATTATAATAAACGAGATAATTTACAAAATTTTAAAAGGAACAGCAGATTTGATTTTACGCTTTGACTTTACCAAAATTTTAATAGAACGTTTTCAGAAATGTAGTTTTTGACCGGGAGTTACTGAAAACAGGAAAACTTTCTTGTTCGCAATAAAAATTTTAACTATTTCATCATACATTTTTAAATTTCGAAATAGAATATTAGATGTATAAGACACACACCTTTGTAACGTGATCCCATCAGGCAGCTTTTCATATGTCTTATTGGTGCAGCCTATGGCTGCGTACGCTGGCATTTCTAAGAAGTTTCTTTCAGCAAAAGTAACACAACCAAATTAAAATCAGGACACCCTCCCCCTCCACTAAACTGGAACTACGCTAACGTTCACTCTTAGAACTTGCCCAAACGAGCAACGGAGGGTAACGCAAGATGGCGGCCAATCAATTCAGCTGACTTCACCTGTGAGAACACATGCTCCCTCCCATTATTATAGCCTCCTTGGGACGCTCGTGCTGCCATCTAGCGGTAGTCATAACAAACTCTGGGCCACGCCCGTAGACATGATACGAGTCGCATTTGTCGGTGGTTCTTGGTTGCCGAGATATCCACTTTTTAAATCGGGACATTCCTTATGAAATACCCTGTATATAAATCACTTGAAGAACTCGCCCTCTTATGCATGGTATTTCACTTGCTCTCTCGGCCTCTGATTTTCCCTTATAACTTGCAATCTAATGGACGTAATTCAGAGAATATTTCAGACTACTTTGGTGTATGCGAAGCATGGTCAGCAAACTGCCGAGGATAACGAACACGCAATCAGTCTTCACTAGTCTAGCACACCTTTCGTAACAAATAAGCTGCATTTCAGTTCCATAACCTCTAAACCGCCTGTACACTAGCGCCACTCATTGACAACATTAGGAAGCGCAAACACACTCCAGCCAAAAAGTCTCACTTTTTATTGAACAACCCTTACATCTACCTACATGGATGAGCCATTACATTATGACCACCTACCTAATAAGCTGTAGGACCCCCTTTAGACCGCAAAACAGCTGCCAATTTCAACCTCTTTTGCCAAAACACGCGGGTGTTTTGGCGAAAGTTGTTCAATACAGGTGAGAATCCACAAGACCTTGTGCAATACAGGTGAGGATCCAGAAGACCTTGTGCAATACAGGTGAAGATCCAGAAGACCTTGTGCAATACAGGTGAGGATCCACAAGACCTTGAGCAATTTCCACTGACAGTATCCCAATCATTTGGCGGTATCTGCTGGGAGTACAACAACACGAATCTCAACTACGAAACCTGTAAAACAAACGTTTACACTAATTACAAACGTTTACAGTAAATGCACCTTGAAAAACAACGTTTACATTACACAGTCATATCAGAATAATATGACCACCTATACATAATAATGGGAAAACCAGTACTTTGCCCGGATGACAGCGACAAAACGGCGTGGCATGGACTCAATGTGGCACTGGAAGGTTGTCCGAGGCACACATGCCCATTACGTCTGCAGCAGCACACGGGAGTCTCGGAGATGACGTGGTTTGGGTCGGCACGTCGAACCTGTCGATCCAAATAATCCCACAAGTACTCTATGGGATTAAGGTCGGAAGATTTTGCCTGCCAAGGGAGAACGGAGACATCGCTGTCGTGTTCCTGCAACCAGTCACACAACCCCTTAGCGACGTGAGAGGGGCATTGTCTTGTTGGTGGAAAAAATCACAACCCGGGTGAACGTTCAACATGAAGGGATGCATGTGGTCAGCGAGGATGAATAGTTTGCCATTGGCGTTCAGGGACCCATCCAGTGGTACCATCGGTCCTAAGTCACATCAGGAAAGCATCCCCCAGACTTGCACACTACCACCTCTTGCCTGTACTTGACCGACAAGCGTGTCCGGTTGTTGGTTCTCGTGTGCCTGACGCCATATCCGCCACCGCCTGTCACTTCTGTGGAGTAGAAACCTGGACTCGTCGGAGAAGGCAACCTTTTCCCACTTTTCCACTGTCCAATGACGGTAGTCCAATGCGTACTGCAGGTGTTGGTGCCGATGGAGTTGGGTTAACACGGGCGCCTTGATGCAGTATCGACTCCGGAGACCCATGCGTAACAGAGTTAGCTCTACTGTTATCGGGGACACGTACTTAGATGCCCCAGCGTTCATTTGCGTAGCCAATTGCTTCACTGTTGCACGTCGATTGCCCTTTATCTGTCCACGGAAGTGGCGTTCTCCTCTGGGATCGATGTCCTTTGAGGCTCCGTAGTTATGACATCGGGAGGACCATTCCTTTTAGATCGTCCATGAAATCCCTACCTCTGCCCATTGTGACGCACTGTGGCTCATCTGTCCTGGCCGGCCACTTATGTCTCCACGTGGTGCATCTTGTCACGTGCACTCCGTGACGCGCCTTGGCTGGTACACTGTAATTTCTGGGGTGATAATATTATTCTGATACGACTGCGTAATGTCGGGGGGCGTCCACTTTTTGCTGGGAAACCTTGTATAAACAAGCTAGCCCTGGATCCCAAATGTGTAAACAAGTACTTCGAACTTCTTCAGCTCCGCTGTAGCAACGAATTGAGCCAGAGGCTTGTGTTGGTTTTGGTCTCCTGAAGCTAAAAACTCTGGTTACGTAAACACATCTCGGGAAAGAAGAACGCCACGTGGTTTAGTCACTACATCCAACTAAGTGAAACGGAGTTTGATTTCAGCCAGTGGCGTATCTTGGGTCCGAGACCTGGCCTATCTACACCCTGCCCCCTGTACTGTTTTTTTTTTTTAATTGCGAAGTAAAATTTTTAATTGTTAAGTAATAGAAGTAACTTTTTTTTCCTAAAATTTAGGTACATGCCATTGCTAACATGATACGAAATAATTATGAGGATTAGGATTTGAACAATTATTTGTACATGCCCTCCATTCTTCTTCTGAATACTTTATTTGTGCGTGAACTCCATTCTTCTTTCCTTTTGTGTGAACTTGAGTGTTACGTTTTCATAAAATGTTTCTTCC
The DNA here is from genome assembly GCA_039090855.1 of Macrothele yani. Taxonomy (NCBI): domain Eukaryota; kingdom Metazoa; phylum Arthropoda; class Arachnida; order Araneae; family Macrothelidae; genus Macrothele; species Macrothele yani. The sequence goes on from CM077019.1 coordinate 40,865,428, forward strand.
GAGTGCTTTTAAATATTTAAAACGAATGTTTTTCTCTATTAACAACCCAGCTAAGTTGCTCGAATGTGCATGTCCTTGTGTGGCTCTAAGATACATCTTGATTCTTTTTAATGCTGAAAAACTTATTTCGGCAGTTTCAGTTGTTGATGGAAACTTTAATATGAGGTCTGCTAATGTGTACACCTCACTAAACACTATGTCCAATTTATTCAACTTTATGCAACACGTAATGTCTTTACTGATTTGTTTTTGTATTCATCAAAGAAATAAAACACCTTCAGTTCATTTTATAGTCGAGCTGTATCAAAATTTGAAGCATAGAGTTCTTTACGTTCTGATAGTAGATGCTCAAGGAAGCTTTCACAAAATTTATCAAAACAGTTCGAAACCAACAAAGCCACGAATTTAAGATATAATATCTCTGATTTTAATTTATTGGCGCTTCACAAAAACTGATACAACTCTCGCGAAACATTTATGGGCGGGAGTATGCGAGTGACTGAGATAGTCTAAGTCTTCTTTTTTCTGAGCGAACAGTTTCCCAAAGCAATGGCCCGTTCCCCTCTACCAGCTGATTCTTGTTGTCATGGAAACGCTAGCAGGCGATCGAACGGAAGGTTTTCGAATCATCAGAACTGCGAAGACTCTGGAAGAGCTGCTTGCTTTATGCCGTTGGTTTCCGCTTGCCAGACTGAGTCAAAGAAGCGAATCCGCACGCATTTTTTTTCGCACCGAAAGCATCGACATATTTTCATACCGTTGATAATTGACTTTTATTTGGGCATATTTAATTCAGTTTTATTTGTGCATTGTCTGGCCTCAAATATACGCCACTGATTTCAGCCTATAACCTCCTCAGACCTGCGATAAAGTTAAACACTTGATTATTTAAAACAGGTTTGAAAATGGATGTTTACTGCATTGTAAACTGAAAAAAAAAAAAAATTCTCATTTAAAGAAGGGGGGGGGCTACTGGGATTGTATCACATGAGATACATTAGGGCTGAGATGCTATAATTGAAATATTTAAGAATTCGAAAGTAACTGCTTTAATTAATCGATTTTCAAGTTACATTCATCATTATCATTGTCAACCATTTTCAATCCACTGCTGGATGAAGGTCCCCCAAGTTTCCTCCACAACGGCCTGTCTTGTGCCAGTCTCCTCCCTGTCACTCCCGCATACTTTCGAATTTCATCCACCCATCTCGAATGTGGTCTTCTTCTGGGTCTTTTCCTGTCACTTGGAATCCAATCTAAAATTTCGGCTGTCCATCGATGGTCTGTTTTTCTTGCAGTATGTGCAGGCCATTGCCATTTCAGAGATTTAACTCTGATCATGATGTCTTCCACTTTTGTCATTTTTGTGATCCACGAGTTCCTCTTCTTATCTCTCCTGGTTACACCAAGCATGCACCTCTCCATGCTCCTTTGAGTTGTCTGCAGCCTTCGTATGTCTCTTTTAGTTAAGGTCCACGTCTCTGCACCATACGTAAGCACTGGAAGGATGCATTGATCAAACACTTTTCTTTTAGGACATAATGGCATATTGCTCTTGAAAATTATGCTGTTTCTTCCAAAAGCTCTCCAGGAAAGTTTTGTACGCCGATTAATTTCTTCATCAATGTGACCCTCACTTGATATCTGCTGTCCAAGATAAACGTACGTGTCTGTTATCTCCAGCTTTTCTCCATCAATCGATAAATCTTCATTTCTTGTAAAAGCATTGAACAACAATTTTGTCTTCTGAAAGTTCATTTTTAATCCCACTTCTTTACTCTTGTCAGCAAGTTCCTGGATCATACTCTGCAGCTCTGATGGGGTAGTTGCAAAAATGACTATGTCATCGGCAAAACGATTTGCAATATTATAATATATCATAATTTATTTTTCATGGAACAATTTGAAAGGATTTCTGGAGCCATTGAGACACATGAACACCTTACAGTCCGAAAACCGTACTGTATTTAACTTTGAATTTTGGAATCTCCTTATGTGGGCGGATCCCCAACTTATGTCTCCAGCCATCTCAGACAGGTGTCTTACAAGCTTGTTTCGTGCTCAATCATTGGCATAGATGTAGGAATAATCCTACGTTTACGAAGTGGTTTGTTATCATCTGAAGATTCGTCAGAAAAAATGAATAATATTATTATAAGTGAAAATTTCAAGTTAACACAAGTTACGTGTGTTAATATCATTATTTGAAATTTTCTCTTATATGGCATTTATTAAATATTACTAGACTGTAAGTAAATATTTAGAAATACAAGTGTGAAGACCCGCTAAAAATAACTCATATAATTTTTTTCCGATGGGATTGGAAACCATTGTAACAACATTGATACAAAAATGTTTAAGAAGTTATTACTATCTAATATGTTGACGAAATTCAACTTATTTACTTTTAATAACTAACTCATACTTACCAAAATGCATTGTACACACTAAGTGGCCACTTTATTATGACCCCCCCCCCTTCAGTACTTCGTTGGGCCACCTTTTGCCTTTAATACTGCGTCGATTCTTCGTGGCATGGACTCCACGAGATGTTGATAGGTGGTTTGTGGAATCTGAGACCATGCTTGATGAATAGCACTTTCCAGGAGTGTGAGATTGCAGAGTTGGGGATCCAGCTGTCTGATGATTCGCTCAACTTCATCCCGCAAATTCTCAATGGGGTTGAGATTTGGAGATTGTGGGGGCAACCTAAGCAAAGTAAACTCACCGGCATGTTCCTGAAACCAATCCTGTACAATACGAGCACTATGGCAGGACGCGTTATCTTGCTGAAAGTAGCCATCGCCATTGGGATAAACCATCCACATGACAGGATGCACTTGGTACGCAACGATGCATAAAAATGATGTGCCAGTCAGACGTTTGTCAACACGAATTAAAGGGCCCAAAGCATGCCCCGAAAACATTCCCCAAAGCATAACGTTGCCTACACGTGCTTGAAGGGTTGTAGCAATGCGTTTGGAGTCCATGCTTTCGTGCTGTTTCCGCCAAATTCTCACTCGGCCATCGGCATGGTACAACTGAAAACGTTATTCATCGGACCCATAATTTGTTTCCAATTATCGACTGTCCAATCCTTGAGCTCCTGTGCAAACTGGAGACGTTTTCTCTTGTTAACTTCAGACAGCAAAGGAGTTCGAACAGGCCTTCGGCCGCCATATCCCATCCGATGCAATGTACGGCGAACAGTGAGTGCAGAGATCATTTGAGGGGATCCTTGATTAAGATGGTCTGTAATTTGCTGCATTGTTGTCCTTCTGTTGTCTGTTACCAGTCTGGACATTCTCCGTTCCGCCCGAGCAGTCGCTAGTCGATGACGACCACACGTTGCACGTAGAGATCCAGTTTCTTGGCTGACAGTCCAGTCTTTAAACACTTTAACAACAGCTGCTCTGGAACATTTCACGAGTGCGGCGGTTTCGGTGATACTCGCTCCATGGCTCTGATCTCCTACAATCATCCCACGTTGAAAGTCCATCAAATCCAACGCCAGTCGGAGGCCGGCCATTATTCCCGGGCACAGCATTAACCTGGCATAGCCGCTGATGTAGGAGGGTTAATGGAAGAAGTCGGAAGCGGCAATGAGAATAGAATAGAGCCTTGCCTTAATGAGTCACATTGCAGTGGTGCTCGATAATACAGAACTATACGGACACTGTAAGTGCAATTTTTTTTTTTGTTTGGAGGTTTAACGACCACCGTGAGCAACTCAATGGGCTATAAGCAGTCGCCCATCCCTAATTTAGGGTCACTGGTTCCAGGGAAGGGAGAGAGCCAGTGCCGTAAGACAAACACAACATCCATGCCTCACCGGGATTCGAACCTGGACTCCTTTCGGACGAATGATCAGAGGCCATCGCTTAGACCACTGCGCCACCGGGGCGGCAAGGGCAATTTGCAAAGCATTACATCGCTACAAAATATCATTCACTGAAAACGTCATCGAATTAAATATGAAAAACTAATCTGTCTCCAGCTGAGAAACAGTGGACAACACACCAACAGTTTGACCGCCCTGGTTGGGCAGTGGTCTAAACGCTAGCTTTCGACTCTTTGTCTGAGATGGGTCTCCGTTCAAATCCCAGTGAGGCAGGGATGTTGTTTTTATCTTACGGCACTGTCTCTCTCCCTTTCCTGGAACCAGTGGCCCAAAATTAGGGACAGGCGACTGTTTATAGCGCATTGTTCCTTCATTGGAGGTTTAACGACAACCGTGCCGCCCCGGTGGCGCAGTGGTCTAAGGCGATGGCCTCTGATCGTTCGTCTGTAAGGGGTCCGGGTTCGAATCCCGGTGAGGCATGGATGTTGTGTTTGTCTTACGGCACTGGCTCTCTCCCTTCCCTGGAACCAGTGACCCTAAATTAGGGACGGGCGACTGCTTATAGCCCATTAAGTTGCTCACGGTGCTCGCTAAACCTCCAATCAAAAAAAAAAAAAAAAAATCGTTCGTCCGTAAGGGGTCCGGGTTCGAATCCCGGCCAGGCATGGATGTTGTGTTTGTCTTACGGCACTGGCTCTCTCCCTTCCCTGGAACCAGTGACCCTAAATTAGGGACGGGCGACTGCTTATAGCCCATTGAGTTGCTCACGGTGGTCGTTAAACCTCCAATCCAAAAAAAAAAAAAAAAAAAAAAAATCATTCGTCCGAACGGGGTCCGGGTTCGAATCCCGGTGAGGCATGGATGTTGTGTTTGTCTTACGGCACTGGCTCTCTCCCTTCCCTGGAACCAGTGACCCTAAATTAGGGACGGGCGACTGCTTATAGCCCATTGAGTTGCTCACGGTGGTCGTTAAACCTCCAATCAAAAAAAAAAAAAAATAGCCCATTGAGTTGCTCACGGTGCTCGTTAAACCTCCAATCAAAAAAAAAAAAAAAAAAAATCATTCGTCCGAACGGGGTCCGGGTTCGAATCCCGGTGAGGCATGGATGTTGTGTTTGTCTTACGGCACTGGCTCTCTTCCTTCCCTGGAACCAGTGACCCTAAATTAGGGACGGGCGACTGCTTATAGCCCATTGAGTTGCTCACGGTGGTCGTTAAAAATCCAATCGCCGCCCCAGTGGCGCAGTTGTCTAAGGCGCTGGCCTCTGATCATTCGTCCGTCTGGGATCCGGGTTAGAATCCCGGTGAGGCATGGGTGTTGTGTTTGTCTTACGGCACTGGCTCTCTCCTTTCCCTTTAACCAGTGACCCTAAATTAGGGACGGGCGACTGCTTATAGCCCATTGAGTTGCTCACGGTGGTCGTTAAACCTCCAATACAAAAAGAAAAAGAAAAAAAAATCCAATCAAAAAAAAAAAAAAAAAAGACCACCGTGAGCAACTCAATGGGCTATAAGCAGTCGCCCGTCCCTAATTTAGGGTCACTGGTTCCAGGGAAGGGAGAGAGCCAGTGCCGTAAGACAAACACAACATCCATGCCTCACCGGGATTTGAACCCGGACCCCTTTCGGACGAACGATTAGAGGCCATCGCTTAGACCACTGCGCCAACGTGACGGCTGCGGCATTTGGGTTGAACAACTCAATGGGCTATAAGCAGTCGCCTGTCCCTAATTTAGGGCCAGTGGTTCGAGGGAAGGGAGAGAGCCAGTGCCTTAAGACAAACACGACATCTATGCATGAATAGGATTCGAACACGGACTCATCTCGGGCGAATGATCAGAAGCCATCCCTTAGGCCACTGCGCCACCGGGGAGGCATTTGGGGTTTAACGACCACCGTGAACAACTCAATGGGCTATAAGCAGTTTCTCGTACCTAATTTTGAGCCATTGGTTCCTGGGAAGGAAGAGATCCAGTGCCGTAAAACAAACGCGACATCCATGCCTCACCAGAATTCGAACCCGCACCCATCTCGAAGGAATGATCGGAAGTCATCGCTTAGACCACTACGCCACTGAAACGTTAATAGGAATTACACCTACTGATATCATTGCAATCAACAACATTCAGGAAACGATCAACTTTAGAGATCGTATTTTTTCGCTGAATAAATGCACTATGGTAAAATCGAGGAAAGTTCTTTACTAAACAGGTCATATTTCTTTACATACGTTTCAAATGCAGTATGCTCTCAAAAATTCATTTTACGTTTTCTAATTAATTCACTCTTTTAAGCCTTTGTCCCTTTCCTTTTTTAGGGCATAACAAATGTCATGTAGCGAGTAAGAAAATCCGAAGCAATGAACTGCAAAATCATCAGTCGATATTTAGCAAATTTATATTGTAAATCTAGTTCAAAGTGCTTCTGTTTCACATTTTCGTTTTTCTGTCTTCTAATTAGAGAAGTTTCTTTTACCGACAGAGGAACGAATATGTATACCCAGAAGTGTTTTGTTTCATCAAAGGACTTGCTCAAATTTTATCATGAAAAAAAAAATACAGAACGTTTCTGTTTAATTACGCATTTTTTTTAAACGAAATATTCGACAAATGAAGTAATTATGATGCTTTCAATGCATACTTTTCATTTTTTTCCATAATTTGTCTTCACAGGCATATTCCATTGAAGATTTCTACGAACAACAAAAGATCAAGTAAGAGACTTTAGTTTATACATCTGCTCATAATGAAGCTTGGTTATGATCACATATTTCTTTCAGCTAATTTTGTTCTTTTATTTTACTTTGTTTTTTGATTACTTCATAGCGTAGAGGAAGTGAAAAACAAAACCACAGATAAAAATAAACGAAACAACCTACTTTTTCTGCTTTCGTCGAAATACATTAAGTAGAATGTAAAGCTTTTGTACACACACTGCCCACTTAATTAGAAACCTTCATGACGATGTACGTAAAAGACACTTACGCAGGGTATATGAAAAATATGCTGAGAGATTACTTTGCCCGCGTCCATTTCGCCCACGTTCACTGGGTCCAGTTCATTTCGTCCATGTTCACTTGTCCAGTTCATTTCGTCCACGTTCACTTGGTCCAGTTCGTTTCGTCCACGTTCACTTGTCCAGTTCATTTCCTCCACGAACACTTGGTCCTGTTCATTTTGTCCACGTTCACTTGGTCTAGTTCATTTTCTCCACGTTCACTTCATCCACGTTTGCTTGGTCCGGTTCACTTCGTCCACGTTCCCTTGGTCCAGTTCACTTCGTCTACTTTCACTTGGTACAGTTCATTTAGTCCACATCACTTGTCCAGTTCATTCGTCCACGTTCATTTGGTCCAGTTTATTTCGTCCCCGTTCACTTGTTCCAGTTCATTTCGTCCACATTCACTTGGTCCAGTTCGTTTCGTCCACGTTCACTTGTCCAGTTCATTTCCTCCACGAACACTTGGTCCTGTTCATTTCGTCCACGTTCACTTGGTCTAGTTCATTTTCTCCACGTCCACTTCATCCACGTTTGCTTGGTCCGGTTCACTTCGTCCACGTTCCCTTGGTCCAGTTCACTTCGTCTACTTTCACTTGGTACAGTTCATTTAGTCCACGTTCACTTGTCCAGTTCATTTCGTCCACGTTCACTTGGTCCAGTTTATTTCGTCCCCGTTCACTTGTTCCAGTTCATTTCGTCCACATTCACTTGGTACAGTTCATTTCGTCCCCGTTCACTTGTTCCAGTTCATTTCGTCCACATTCACTTGGTCCAGTTCGTTTCGTCCACGTTCACTTGTCCAGTTCATTTCCTCCACGAACACTTGGTCCTGTTCATTTCGTCCACGTTCACTTGGTCTAGTTCATTTTCTCCACGTTCACTTCATCCACGTTTGCTTGGTCCGGTTCACTTCGTCCACGTTCCCTTGGTCCAGTTCACTTCGTCTACGTTCGCTTGGTACAGTTCATTTAGTCCACGTTCACTTGTCCAGTTCATTTCGTCCATGTTCACTCTGCCGCCGTTCATTTCGTCCACGTTCACTTGGCCCAGTTCATTTCGTCCACTGTTCCCACTTTCACTTGGTCCAGTTCATTTCGTCCATGTTCGCTTGGCCTAGTTCATTTCGCCCACGTTTACTAGATCGAGTTCATTTCGTCCACTTTTCACTGTGTCTGCCGTTTATCTCGTCCACGTTCACTTGGTCCAGTTCATTTCGTCCATGTTCACTTGTCCAGTTCATTTCGTCCACGTTCACTTGGTCCAGTTCGTTTCGTCCACGTTCACTTGTCCAGTTCATTTCCTCCACGAACACTTGGTCCTGTTCATTTCGTCCACGTTCACTTGGTCTAGTTCATTTTCTCCACGTTCACTTCATCCACGTTTGCTTGGTCCGGTTCACTTCGTCCACGTTCCCTTGGTCCAGTTCACTTCGTCTACTTTCACTTGGTACAGTTCATTTAGTCCACATCACTTGTCCAGTTCATTTCGTCCACGTTCATTTGGTCCAGTTTATTTCGTCCCCGTTCACTTGTTCCAGTTCATTTCGTCCACATTCACTTGGTCCAGTTCGTTTCGTCCACGTTCACTTGTCCAGTTCATTTCCTCCACGAACACTTGGTCCTGTTCATTTCGTCCACGTTCACTTGGTCTAGTTCATTTTCTCCACGTCCACTTCATCCACGTTTGCTTGGTCCGGTTCACTTCGTCCACGTTCCCTTGGTCCAGTTCACTTCGTCTACTTTCACTTGGTACAGTTCATTTAGTCCACGTTCACTTGTCCAGTTCATTTCGTCCACGTTCACTTGGTCCAGTTTATTTCGTCCCCGTTCACTTGTTCCAGTTCATTTCGTCCACATTCACTTGGTACAGTTCATTTCGTCCCCGTTCACTTGTTCCAGTTCATTTCGTCCACATTCACTTGGTCCAGTTCGTTTCGTCCACGTTCACTTGTCCAGTTCATTTCCTCCACGAACACTTGGTCCTGTTCATTTCGTCCACGTTCACTTGGTCTAGTTCATTTTCTCCACGTTCACTTCATCCACGTTTGCTTGGTCCGGTTCACTTCGTCCACGTTCCCTTGGTCCAGTTCACTTCGTCTACGTTCGCTTGGTACAGTTCATTTAGTCCACGTTCACTTGTCCAGTTCATTTCGTCCATGTTCACTCTGCCGCCGTTCATTTCGTCCACGTTCACTTGGCCCAGTTCATTTCGTCCACTGTTCCCACTTTCACTTGGTCCAGTTCATTTCGTCCATGTTCGCTTGGCCTAGTTCATTTCGCCCACGTTTACTTGATCGAGTTCATTTCGTCCACTTTTCACTGTGTCTGCCGTTTATCTCGTCCACGTTCACTTGGTCCAGTTCATTTCGTCCATGTTCACTTGGTCCAGTCCATTTCGTCCGCGTTCACTTGGTACAGTTCATTTCGTCCACGTTCACTTGTCCAGTTCATTTTGTCCACATTCACTTGGTCCAGTTCATTTCGTCCACGTTCACTTGTCCAGTTCATTTCGTCCACGTTCACTTGGTCCAGTTCATTTCGCCCACGTTGACTTGGTCCAGTTCATTTTGTCCAAGTTAACTTGGTAAAGTTCATTTCGTCCACCGTTAACTTAGCCTGCTGTCCATTTAGTCTGCTGTTCCCTCTGTCCGCCGTTCACTTTTTCCATATTTATTTCGTCCTCAGAATGGACGGAACTCAGTGGAAATTTTCTGTTCTGATGGAATGTTTGTTATAAGGCAGAAAAAAAAACGGTCAGCGGACATTGCTTACATGTAATTTTTAGTCCTGTTTAAGTGTTTGATTGAAATACTCATAACGATTTGAAATTTTATTTAAAGTAAAACGAGGAACTGAACTTTGAAGAGCTTTTTAACTCTTTCGTGTGACGCCCCAATAATTTCTGATCATTCGTCCGACATGTATCCGGGTTTGAATTCCGGGGAAGTATGGATATTGTGTTTGTCTTACGGCACTGGCTCTCTCCCTTCCCTGGAACCAGTCGCCCTGAATTAGGGACGGGCTACTGCTTATAGCCCACTGAGTTGCTCACGGTGTTTGTTAAACCCAAATAAAAAACAAAAAAAAAAAACGAGCAACTGAACTTTGAAGAGTTTTTTAACTCTTCCGTGTGACGCCCCAATAATTTCTGATCATTCGTCCGCCATGGGTCCGGGTTTGAATTCCGGGGAAGTATGGATATTGTGTTTGTCTTACGGCACTACCTCTCTCCCTTCCCTGGAACCAGTCGCCCTGAATTAGGGACGGGCGACTGCTTATAGCCCTTTGAGTTGCTCACGGTGGTCGTTAAACTCCAATAAAAAAACCAAAAAAAAAACGAGGAACTAAATTTTGAAGAGCTTTTCAACTCTTTCGTGTGTCGCCCCAACGATTTCTGATCATTCGTCCGACATGGGTCCGGGTTTGAATTCCGGGGAAGTATGGATATTGTGTTTGTCTTACGGCACTGGCTCCTTCCCTTCCCTGGAACCAGTCGCCCTGAATTAGGGACGGGCGACTGCTTATAGCCCACCGAGTTGCTCACGGTGGTCGTTAAACCACTAGTCAAAAGAAAAACTCTTTCGTGTGGTACCATGTCAATCGCTATAACACATATCAAAGTTTTACAAACATCTTTTAATGTTTTCAAATACGTCTTCTACATTGCTTTCATATAGTTCTTAGCTTTCCAGTATATTTAATTTTTATTTTTATTATTAATTTTGTATAGTTTCCGTATCACTAACATTCATAGGAATGAACTATAATGCTCTCTATGTGTGTGCAACTATTTAACGTGGGAAAAAATTCGTGAACGTATAACGGTGAAAAAAAATTAAGATTGATATTTGCAAAGAGAAATATAGACATTTTACATGAAGAAGAAAGGGATCAAAAAAATTTCTCTTCAATTCAACACATTTATGACCATTGCAAAAACTTTTATTTATTTCATAGTGATTCGCATCGTACTACACAAAAGAGTTAAAAAGCTCTTCAAACTTCAGTTCCTCGTTTTACATTTGAAAGTTATATTTTAATCACAAAATTTAAACAAATCGCACGTAAACAATGTCCTCTGGCCTTTTTTTTTTCTGTCTGGTAACAAAAAATTCCATCAAAACAAAAAATTTCCAAGGCATTCCATTCATTGTGAAAACAAAATGAATGTGGACAACGTGAAGGGGGCCGCCCCGGTGGCGCAGTGGTCTAAGCGATGGCCGCCGCCCCGGTGGCGCAGTGGTCTAAGGCGCTGGCCTCTGATCATTCGTCCGTAAGAGGTCCGGGTTCGAATCCCGTCAGGCATGGGTGTTGTGTTTGTCTTACGGCACTGGCTCTCTCCCTTCCCTGGAACCAGTGACCCTAAATTAGGGATGGGCGACTGCTTATAGCCCATTGAGTTGCTCACGGTGGTCGTTAAACCTCCAATCAAAAAAAAAAAATAAGCGATGGCCTCTGATCATTCGTCCGAACGGGGTCCGGGTTCGAATCCCGGTGAGGCATGGATGTTGTGTTTGTCTTACGGCACTGGCTCTCTCCCTTCACTGGAACCAGTGACCCTAAAATAGGGACGGGTGACTGCTTATAGCCCATTGAGTTGCTCACGATGGTCGTTAAACCTCAAAAAAAAAAAAAAAAAAAAAAACTTGAAGGGCGGGCGTAATGAATGTGGACAAATTGAACGGTGGACTAAATGAACAGCGGACAGCGTGAACGGTTGCCAAGTGAACGTGGACGAAATGAACAGGAATAAAGTGATAGGGGACCGTAAAATATGAGGTCACGTGCGCTACCTCGTGACCTAAGCAACCATTTCAGACTGCTGCTGATCAGTAATCGTCAGTAGTGTTGGTCACAATGGGAAAAAAAAACGATGATATCTTTTCTAGGTTTGGTAAAGGGCTTATTGTAAGTGTCCGTTTGGCTGGAGCTACGATTTTGAACAATGACAGGTTTCTCAAAAGGTGAGATATCCCGTGCCTTTAATCAGAGGAAAATAAACCACTTTGCTTGTCAAAGAGGCGCCTAACTGTGGCATAATGACACAGGAACAAGATCGCCGTCGTCAGAAAAGGATTGTACGAAGAAACAGGACATGCTGTGTGCAGCAACTGACCGAAGCATTCATTTAAGATTCTTCCCGACCCATATTTCAGCGAATTATGCGCAGGTAATTAAAAAGGATCGGTATTGACAGTGGCATGCCTATATGGAAAACACTGATTATTGCGAAGAACGGGAAATTTCCTCTACAGTGGGTACAGGAACATCGCGATTGGACACTGAAAGACTAGAAAAAATCACATCGTCCAACGAGTCACGGTACCCCTTGTTTTATACCAACTGTACGAAGAGAGTTTGGCGAGAGCCGCATGAAGTAAAACATCTTGCTTGCTTTGTAAAGATGATGTCACGGTATAAGGCACGCTCTGTTGTTACTGAAGAGTTCCGCTGATATTGTTAAAAGGTCTTCTGTATTTAATGTCAATGTGCTTTTAGATGAGCTTTTGTTGTGTGTTTGAGTTATAAAAATTGCTGACAAGACATCTTCCTCCATAGCTACAGTTTGCATCTACGATTCACATGTCAGGACGCTGATATCACTCAGTGAGGTCACGATTGTTCGTCTGCGAGGAAGGTGAGATGAGCAAACCTTACTGTCGATTAACCTTCTTCGGATCCACGATTCACATGTTAGGACGGTGATGTCACTCAGTGACGTCACGATTATTCGCCTGCGAGGAAGGCAGGATGAGCAAACCTTACTTTCTGTTAACTTTGTTCGGATCTACGATTCACAGGTTAGAACGGTGATGTCACTCAGTGACGTCACGATTATTCGTCTGCCAGGAAGGCGGGATGAGCAAACCTTACTGTCTATTAACCTTGTTCAGATCTACGATTCACATCTTAGGACGATGATGTCACTCAGTGAGGTCACGATTGTTCGTCTGCGAGGAAGGTGGGATGATCAAACCTTACTGTCGATTAACCTTTTTCGGATCTACGATTCACATGTTAGGACGGTGATGTCACTCAGTAACGTCACGATTATTCATCTGCGAGGAAGGCGGGATGAGCAAACCTTACTTTCTGTTAACTTTGTTCGGATCTACGATTTACATGTTAGAACGGTGATGTCACTCAGTGACGTCACGATTATTCATCTGCGAGGAAGGCGGGATGAGCGAACCTTACTTTCTGTTAACTTTGTTCGGATCTACGATTTACATGTTAGAACGGTGATGTCACTCGGTGACGTCACGATTATTCGTCTGCGAGGAAGGCGGGAGGAGCAAACCTTACTGCCTATTAACCTTGCTCCAATCTAAGATTCACATGTTACGAAGGTAATGTCACTCAGTGACGTCACGATTATCCGTCTGCGAAGAAGATGGGATGAGCAAACTTTACTGCCTATTAAATTTGTTCGGATCTACGATTCACAAGTTAGGACGGTGATGTCACTCAGTGGTGGCACGATAATTCTTCTGCGCGTAAGGCGGGATGAGCAAACCTTACTGTCTATTAACCATGTTCGAATCAACGATTCACATGTCAGGAAAGTGATGTCACTCAGTAACGTCACGATTTTTCATCTGCAAGGAAAAAGAGATGTGCAAACTTTACTGTCTATTAACCTTGTTCGGGTCTACGATTCACATGTTAAGATGGCTATGTCGGTTAGTGACGTCACGATTATTCGTCTGCGAGGATGACGGGAGGAGCAAACCTTACTTGCTTGCAACTACGATTCACGTATTACGACGGGATGTCACTCGGTGACGTCACGATTATTCGTCTGCGAGGAAGGCTGAATGAGCAAACCTTACTGTCTATTAACCTTTTTCGGATCTACGATTCACATGTTAAGACGGTGATGTCACTCAGTGACATCATGATTATTTGTCTGCGAGGAAGGCGGGATGAGCAACGCTTACTTGTTCGCATCTACGATTCACATGCTAGGACGGGATGTTATTCAGTGATGTCACGATTATTCTTTTTTTTTTTTTTTTTTTTTTTGATTGGAGGTTTAACGACCACCGTAAGCAACTCAATGGGCTATACGCAGTAGCCTGTCATTAATTTAGGGTCACTGATTCCAGGAAAGGGAGAGAGCCAGTGCCGTAAGACAAACACAGCATCCATGCCTCACCGGTATTCGAACCCGGACCCCGTCCGGACGAATGATCAGAGGCTATCGCTTAGACCACTGCGCCGCCCCGGTGGCGCAGTGCTCTAAGCGAAACGAGAAACTGAACTGTGAAGAGCTTTTTAACTCTTTCGTGTGACGCCCCAATAATTTCTGATCATTCGTCCGACATGGGTCCGGGTTTGAATTCCGGGGAAGTATGGATGTTGTGTTTGTCTTACGGCACTGGTTCTCTCCCTTCTCTGGAACCAGTGACTCTAAATTAGGGACGGGCGACTGCTTATAGCCCATTGTGTTGCTCACGGTGGTCGTTAAACCTCCAATCAAAAAAAAAAAAAAAAAAAAATTTTTTTTTAGATATTACATCAACAGTAGAAATGTATACAAAACCGTCCCAGAAGCACAGTAGTTAAAGCGCTGGCTCATGACTATTCGTCCGTGAAGAGTCTGGGTTCGAAACCAGAAGAGGCGTGGACGTTGTGTGTGTCTCACGGCACTGGCTCTCTCCCTTCCCTGGAACCAGTGGCCCTAAATTAGGGACGGGCGACTGCTTTATAGCCCATCACGTTGCTCAAGGTAAAAAAAATGCATACAAAATGCGTTTTAAATTGTCGTATTTTATTTGGGATACAGTGTTCGAAAATATAAAGAAACAATCTATGATTATAAGCGCAATGGTGTACGTGCTAGCCACAGTCAGGGATGATTCTTGCGCTAACGCCTCGCGATGACATCTGAGAAGCCACTGTTCTGCCAGTGGCGTATTGACAAATAATGGCCAGCTGCTCCAACCAGATTTCGCTCACGTCGCAGGAGAATGGAACGCCAAAATGGTTTCATACCCCCTGCCAGTCATCTGCCCATTCAAGGTCATCAGGAGACCTGCTGAAAACCACGATGTAACAGCCCAGAGCCTGACAGAACCACGACCATGCTACACTGTTGGGAGCAGGCAGTCTGCGTTGTACGCTTCTAACGGTGTTCTCCACATGTAAACAAGTCCAGCGGTGGGTAGTATTGTGAATGTGATTTCATCTGACCACATTACAGGCTTCCATGCATCGGCATTCCACGTTGTATGCTCCCGGTACCACTGCGGTTACCGCTGTGCATTCACCCGGATCACCAGAGGTTTTGCAATAGCAGCTCTGCCATGAATAGCTTGTTTATGCAGTTCCCTGTGAACTGTTTTCATTGATACTGGTGTCTGGAGATGCATTCACCCAGGTCATCAGAGGTTTTGCAATAGCAGCTCTGCCATGAATATCTTATTTATGCAGTTCCATGTGCACTGTTTTCATTGATACTGGGGTCTGGAGATGCATTCACCCAGGTCATCAGAGGTTTTGCAATAGCAGCTCTGCCATGAATAGCTTGTTTATGCAGTTCCCTGTGCACTGTTTTCATTGATACTGGGGTCTGGAGATGCATTCACCCAGGTCATCAGAGGTTTTGCAATAGCAGCTATGCCATGAATAGCTTGTTTATGCAGTTCCCTGTGCACTGTTTTCATTGATACTGGGGTCTGGAGATGCATTCACCCAGGTCATCAGAGGTTTTGCAATAGCAGCTATGCCATGAATAGCTTGTTTATGCAGTTCCCTGTGCACTGTTTTCATTGATATTGGGGTCTGGAGATACATTCACCCAGGTCATCAGAGGTTTTGCAATAGCAGCTCTGCCATGAATAGCTTGTTTATGCAGTTCCCTGTGCACTGTTTTCATTGATACTGGGGTCTGGAGATGCATTCACCCAGGTCATCAGAGGTTTTGCAATAGCAGCTCTGCCATGGATATCTAGTTCATGCAGTTCCCTGTGCACTGTTTTCATTGATATTGGGGTCTGGAGATACAGATTGAGCTCCGCACTAATTTTTGGCGCCATGGTCTTCTTATTACGGGTAACAAACCTCTTTAATGCTCTCCTGTCTCTATCAATCAGGGTCGTCTTCTTCCCGCTCTTGTGTTTCGCAGACCAGGTTTTGACACGAACACCGTGTTCTGTCGTCACGCTAGACACAGTAGCTCTATATAAACCCCACTAACCTGGCGACTGTGGTCACGGGGGCACCAACAACCCGGCCAGTAAAAATTAGCCCCCTTTCGAAGACCGTTAGATCGCTCATTTCATTGTCACCCTGAAAGAAATTTTGCAACAAGACACTCTAAATGCGCATAAACAGGACCTTGAGGGAATTCATATTAGCAGTTCATATTCCGACTTAGAAATCGATCGGAAAAGGCTACTTTTTATGTGCATTATTTCAAAAACTTGGAAATATTTTAGTTGGATAATGCTTACCTGGGCATTCCGTTTCTAGCGATGATTCACTTTTCTCGCACGTTTCGGGTCTTCGTTGAAGCTATTGTCCGTTGTATGTGCAGCTACCATTCACATCCAACACACTGCTTACTTTGGGTAGATTCAGTAGATCTTCGCTTTAGGATTCAACAACATCAATTCTTTGCCGTTATTAGTGCTCTAAATTTTTCTCCCAGTCTTTGGGCATCCTCAGGAGCGTGACGACTTTTCCACCGATGTTCGTGGTTTATTTCTCGTCAATGGAGACCGATACCCCACGTTGCCATTCGTCGGATACGCTGTACTAGATACTTTTCTTAATGAAACCTAGCCGGCGCCATCTATGTTTCACTAATTCTACCTCTCCCCCTCTTCAAATGGTCGTTGATGTCGTCTTTCCGTATTCTTTTTCTTTTCATTTCCTATCCCTGTTCCCAAAACTGCGCAGTAGTAAACTTGATTCGCAGTAGTAAATTTGATTTTCTGCGCAGTAGTAAACTTGATTCGCAGTAGTAAACTTGATTTTCTGCGCAGTAGTAAACTTGATTCGAAGAGCCTATACGCACACTTCTAACAATAGGCTAAAGAATCAAGAGCTTGATTTTATCTTGAAAATATCACAAGATTATGGTTACCCTTATAAGCTTATTAAAAATGGATATATATGAATAAAAAAACATATGGCTAAGAGAAATGAAGACCAAGAAATTAACAATCAAAGAAAGGCGAGAAAAAATAAAATAAAATATATAGGTGCATTCCCTTACTTGGAAGGTGTCAGTAAATAAATTAATAGCAGTGCCAAATCTGACTTACAACTCAGGGCTTTACAGAGGAAAGGGCGAGTCCGTCCCTTTGAGGAACTGAATGCCGACCCGTGTCTGAAAGGGTGGGTAGAAAACGTGTTGGCAACTTGTTTCTACGTCATCGCGCTGGCCTGCTCCCTGAACTTCGTTTGTCAACTTACCTACAAGTCCAAATTTTCCTTTGTTATGGTTTTGCACGCCCGCGCCTTTTCTTGGTTTATATATATAGCATTTGTTTCACGTTGTGTTTTACTTAAGTTGTACACTCAGTGTTGATTTTTATTTCCTTTTTTTTTTTTAACGGAATGCCATCATGTGCTGATGTGGCCTGCTGAAATACGCATATAAACACGAAAGGACAGGGCATAATTTTCCGCGTCCTTTCGTGTTTAAAAGAACGATCTTTATCGGGTTCCGATAAAGATCCACCTTTAGGAACTATTTTAAAATACTGCCCCGAAACTAATTCTGTTCAAGATAATTGGGTAAAACTAATAATATCTGCTGGCTGTTCGACAATACCATCATGTTTTTGGGAAAATATTATTAAACAGTTTGAAAAGATTTTCTGCGCAGTTCTCAACAGGACATTTAAAAAAGGTAAAGGTGTTATTAGGGAACTCATAAATGATCTAGAAAAACGTTTTCTATCTGCCAACAAAGATGCTATTTGTCGGTTTTGCAGAATACAAACATTTATTCGGATTCGTTTCCTGAACAGAAATTCATTAATAGTGCGGCGCAGCAAAGTTCTGCAGAAAATAAAGAAATTACACTGCTGGCCACCCAAAATGCAACACCAAGAAGTACACGAGATAGCAAAGCCAGATTTACTGGACACATAACAACAGATACAAAGATGAAACAATTGAGCTTACAGGCCCGTGCGACTTGCGGAACACGCAGACATCAATAGTTCACGTGGACCCCATAGCTGGCAATAACGGCCGCTACACGCCGCGGCATCGAACGAAAGAGACTTTGGATGTGGGCTTGGGGTATGTCGGTCCAGGCTGCTTCCACACGTTGCCAAAGTTCATCAGGCGTAGCCATGGGTGGAGCTTTCAGGGGCCAATAGATTCCGATCAGCGACCAGACGTGTTCGATGGGCGACATATCGGGAGAACAGGCGGACCACGGCAGCAGTGACACCTGCTGGGCCGTGAAGAATTGTTGCACGATGCGTGCCACGTGCGGGCGCGCATTGTCCTGTTGAAGCGTGGCCGCTGGCAGGTCCTGCAGGTAAGGGGGGAATACAGGCTCCAAAACGTCGGAGATGTAGCGGTGGCTGTTGAGTGTACCGGCGATGCGTACCAGAGGGGTAAGGGTGACATATCCAATTGCGCCCTAAACCATAACGCCAAGCGACGGACCGGTATGGCGATGCATAATGCGGCGTCATACAGTCTCTCGCCGCGGTGCCGCCACACGCGGATCCGACCTTCGTGGCGTTGCAGGCAGAAGCGGGATTCGTCGGAGAAGACAATGTCGTGCCATTCCGTAGTCGAGGTGCGGCGTTCAACGGCCCACTGCCGCCGCACTCGCCGGTGGTGTAACGTCAATGGTAATCGGAGTAATGGGCGCCGTGCGACAAGTCCCCACTCCTGTAGACGACGTCGAACGGTACGTGCTGACACAGGTTGTTGCGCAACACACCCTAATTCTTGCGCTAACGTTCGTGATGTGGCGGTGCGAGCCGTCAATGCCCGCAGCACAACATGCCGGTCCTTTCGATCGGTGGTGTGCCGCGGCTGCGGCAATCGCTCACGTCGGTCTGTCCGTCCCTCCTACAACCACCGAATCCATACTCAACTCATTGTGACTGGATATCGTCTCACACGGGCGCCGATGTCTCGGTACGATAAACCGCTGTCACGATAAGCTATTATTCGTCCTATGTCGAACTCCGAAACGTGCTGGAATGACTGCCGTATTCTGCGACGAGGCATCAGGAAGCTTCCCACGCACAGGTCCGGCAGCACAAAACACTTCCACTACCTACACCCCGCTTTCTGTGCACCCTTTTATAGTGCTGTTCGGTGGCGTGCCGGGCGCTCATGATTTGCATATGCCCTGCAATGCTAATCGTTTGCATATCCTCTCGCGGGCGACGCATGCTGCGAATTCCAGGCCAATCGGATGCTTCCTTCTTGGCGTTGCATTTTGGTTGGCCAGCAGTGTAATTGACGCAAACGCAGTAAGAAAAAACATAAGTTTCTTTTTTTCATTTGGGCAATGAAGAAAACAGTTTTACATTTTGCACAATGCAGAAAACATTTTCCAGTTTGTGCAATAACGAACATACCTTCAATTCATGAAGTACATTTTTTTTCACCACTTTTTAAACTCAGTGACCTTCAGAAATCATGATGGATGCAAAATGTAAGTAAATTTTTATTTTATGCATTAACAGAGTGTTTGAACTACTTTTGCGCAGTTTGAAGAGCTCAGTAACTTTCTGAGTCTTAACAGTTTTAAACAACTAATGTTTGTGACAGAGAGAAAAAGGTTGTAAACCACTAAACGTTTCTAAAGAATTACTAAAAAAAAAAAAAAAGAAAAGAAACGATACACTGAGTTTTTGACATCAGAAAAATATAGTTAGTATAACTAAGCAAAATACTTTTTTGAGAAAAAGCATTCATGGCAGAAATTTTTCGTTTAAAATTATCGCATTTATACTATTACATCAATGTTTTCTGGTTTTAGTACCCAACATCCTTAACTTTTGTTTTCGAAAAAGACAATTTCTAATATCTGAGCGCGCATTGCAATTGATGACACACTGTAATACACTGCCGGACAATTGCTAAGGACGGATGACAATAGCAACGATAGCAACCATAAAGCCGCCCCGGTGGCGCAGTGGTCTAAGCGATGGCCTCTGATCATTCGTCCGAAAGGGGTCCGGGTTCGAATCCCGATGCGGCATGGATGTTGTGTTTGTCTTACGGCACTGGCTCTCTCCCTTCCCTGGAACCAGTTACCCTAAATTAGGGACGGGCGACTGCTTATAGCCCATTGAGTTGCTCACGGTGGTCGTTAAACCTCCGATCAAAAAAAAAAAAAAAAAGCAACCATAAAATGGAAGGCAGGAAAATGTGGAAATTATAATAAGTGCGGGATACAGTAAGACGTGTTGTGCGTATGCAAATTTTGGATTGCCGAACTTGTTCGTGACGTCATAGCGCTGATAAGAGATATAAAGGATTTGACGCGTATTGACCTTTGTTGTTCAAACGCAAAGTTGAAAGGGAAAGAATCAATTGACGAACTTGCAATTTTCAGTATGTCTTCCCGACATGACCTAGATGATTTTACGCGTGGCCGTATAATTGGCAAGATTGAAGAAGGGCGAAAAATAACAGTTGTTGCCAGGGAGTTCGACGTCAGCCACAGCGTTGTTTTAAAGCTTTGGAAATCATTTCAAACAAATGGAGAGTGTAGCAAACGTCACGGGGGTGGTCGTGTTCGCAGTACGACACCTGCAGAAGATCGGTACATAGTGCTATCAACAAAAAGACACCAGCGCAGCACAGCTAGTGAGGTAGCAAATCAGTTTATGGCTGCTACTGGCAAGCGGATCTCCCGAAAAACTGTCGCCAGACGTTTGCATGAAGGAGGACTATACGCCCGCCGTCCTGTTGTGTGCATCCCATTGTCCAGACGTCACCGTACCGCCCGTTTGCAATGGTGCCATCAACATCGCAATTGGACTGATAACGACTGGTCTGCTGTCCTCTTCTCAGATGAGAGTAGATACAGTCTATCGTCTGATTGTCGACGACAACTGATCTGGCGTGATAGTGGTACTGCATATTGTCCAGCAAACATACAGGAAAGGGACCGATATCCGACATGTAGTGTCATGGTATGGGCTGGCATCATGATCAATGGCCGTACGTCCCTCTATGTGCTTCCAACTGGGACTATGACTGGCCAACGATACATTAATGATGTTCTGCTACCTCATGTTCGCATGTTCCGTGGTGCTGTTGGTGATAGATTCATTTTCATGGACGACAACGCAACATGTCATCGAACAGTCGCTGTCCAGGAGTGTCTTGAGAGCGAGGATATTCAACGCCTCGTATGGCCAGCACGTTCTCCAGATCTGAATCCCATTGAAAATGTGTATGATGCTTTGGGGAGGAGTCTTGCTGGTCGCCAATGCCCTCCAATAAACAAGGACACCCTCATCCGTGCACTGACAGAGGAATGGGATAAATTACCCCAACAGCTGCTTGATAATGTTGTGCAAAGCATGACACGACGTGTGGAATCTTGCATCGCCCTCCATGGTGGCCATATCCCGTATTGACATCTTACGCCGGAACGCCTGCGGACGGTAATTGCATTTTTTTCACGTTTACGTATTCTGCACAAAATGGCCTGTTTGTCCCTTGAACACGTTCCAAAGCCTTCTGGATTTCAGAGCACAATAAATTGTCTTTCTTGTAATGTCCTGGCATTCTGACATTATTTTATTTCACTTGGCATCCAACCACACTTACTTTTTTATGCGCTATATAGCCGTTTATGATCCGTCCTTAGCAATTGTCCAGCAGTGTATGTTAAATACGGTAAAAACTTTGACTGAAAGTGCCTTTCCTATGGTGCTTCTTTAGAGCACAGCTCTCCGTGACTCTTGGCTTCCGAAGAGCTAGCGCAGCTACGTCATCAAGCTCAGCGGCGTGCATCAGGGGTTGAAGCGCTAAGGACTGTCCCTTTCCTATCAAGCCCTGCTTATAACTAGGAAGTTCAGTGAACACGTTGAAAAATCTGACTATTTACAAAAAAACTGAGAGCAAAATATTAGAGGAATCAGGGTCTTACCAAATTCCCATTGCACACATAACCCCAATATCATACATAGAGAGTAGTAAAAACAGGTTAAAAAAAACTAAAACAACAGATATCTAACTGGCAAAAAAAAAAAAAAAAAAAGAAGCAAAAACTGTATTAGTGCAATTCTGTAATGACCACCGAACATTCCCAAAATTCGAAGAAATTAAAATGCTAAAAAGGAATACAAAATCAGAGAGACAAATGAAAATGGAAGAATCGATCCTAATTTCTAAAATTAAAACAAGGGTGTGTAGCCAGAATGACCCTAATACATTATCTAGCCTTTTGGAAAGAGATAATAAGACAAGAAAAAGAACAACAAAAGAAAAAAAGACAAGGGAACAGGGATAGGAAATGAAAAGAAGAAGAGTACGGGAAGACGACATCAACGACCATCTGAAGAGGGGGGGATGGTAGAATTAGTGAAATATAGATGGCGCCGGTTAGGTTTCATTAAGAAAAGTATCTAATACAGTGTATCCGACGAATGGCAACGTGTGGTATCGGACTCCATTGACGAGAAATAAACCACGAACATCGGTGGAGAAGTCGTCACGCTCCTGAAGATGCCCAAAGACCGAGCAAAAAATTAGAGCAATAATAACGGTAAAGAATTGAAGTTGTTGAATCTTAAAGTGAAGATCTATATACTGAATCTACCCAAAATAAACACTGTATTGGATGTGAATGGTTAGCTGAACATACAACGGACAATAGCACAATAGCTTCAACGAAGACCCGAAACGTGCGAGAAAAGTGAATCATCGCTAGAAACAGATTGCCTAGATAAGCATTATCCAACTAGAATATTTCCAAGACCTTGAGGTTCTAAACAAAGCTATTACAACTAAAAAGTGGTAGACACCTTTGCGTATTGCGACGTATTCAGCTGCATACGTCTCTGAGCCTGGTATTGACATTATTCAGCCTAACCCCTCTGTACTTCGAGCTGCATACTTTGCTAACGAAAGTCAGAGGCTTTTCATTGAGTAAGTTAAATTGATAATATTTAATAGGATAATCCCTTTTCAGCAAAGAGAAGAGAAGACGCGCTCGTATTAATCTAAATTATTAAAATAGAGCTTGCTTTTATTAATGAGCTATCATTTTTTCAACCAAAAAAGATTCGTCATGCTTTTCTCAGGGATTATTCTTAATAAAATATTCTTTTGTTATCCTAAGAAGAGCAATCATGTGCACTTCAGTAAAATATGCATAGATCGTTATTAATAACGTATTCACTTTTTCAGCCACAAAAGAAGTCATAAGAATCTCATCGATAATTACTATGATAAATATCGATTGTCATTGATAATATTTTTTAAATGCCGATCTAATTCCTTTTTCTTTTTCAGTCAGAAAAGGGCAGTCGTACTAATATTTCTGAAAAGGCCAGAAATTGTTGTTTATTCTCATCGACCGCAATACGAGGTATGTGTGATTTTTGTTTTATTACAACTTGTAACGTACCAGGAGATGTGACGTACCTGCCCGAAGGACGCACACGACATAAAGGCAGATAGGATACCAGAATAAAACGTCCGCGTAGCTCAATTGGTAGAGTGACTTATTCCGGAATGAGGGGATCCGGGTTCGAATCCTGGCGTGGACAGAAATGACGGAGAAATTTACTTCGTTATAATGGCGCCCGAACTATCCGGATGACCCGACCGTTCAAAATCTCGCAATGGTGTGATGTTCTTTCCACACCGCGAGATAGGAAAAATAAGAGAATCCCTTCTCCAGCATTTCGAAAAAAAAAAAAAAAAAAAAAAAAATAAGGGGGAGATGATGTAACGTACCAGGAGATGTGACGTACCTGCCCGAAGGACACACACGACATAAATGCAGATAGGAATCAGAATAAAACGTCCGCGTAGCTCAATTGGTAGAGTGACTTATTCCGGAATGAGGGGACCCGGGTTCGAATCCTGGCGTGGACAGAAATGACGGAGAAATTTACTTCGTTATAATGGCGCCCGAACTATCCGGATGACCCGACCGTTCAAAATCTCGCAATGGTGTGATGTTCTTTCCACACCGCGAGATAGGAAAAATAAGAGAATCCCTTCTCCAGCACTTCGAAAAAAAAAAAAAAAAAATAAGGGGGAGATGATGTAACGTACCAGGAGATGTGACGTACCTGCCCGAAGGACGCACACGACATAAATGCAGATAATAATCAGAATAAAACGTCCGCGTAGCTCAATTGGTAGAGTGACTTATTCCGGAATGAGGGGACCCGGGTTCGAATCCTGGCGCGGATAGAAATGACGGAGAAATTCACTTCGTGATAAACTCTAAATTAAATTGTTGGGGTGATGCAGTTCATGCCGGCTTTTTTCACCGCACTACAGGAATGTATTACATCAGAAAGGAAAATGCAATCAATCAACTATGTATCCCCCCTCTCATTATTTATGATGGTGTCCCAACGTCTGGATAGGTCTATAATGCCACTCTTGAAAAAACGTGAAGGTTTTGCTGTGAACATCATCAAGGAAATTCTGGAGATCAACATCATTGTTGAACGTTCTGTCACGGAGTGCACTCGACAGAGATCGGAACAGGTGATAGTCTGCTCCGATCTCTGTCGAGTGCACTCCGTGGCAGAACGTTCAACATCAAGGAAATTCCGGAGATCAACATCATTGTTGAACGTTCTGCCACGGAGTGCACTCGACAGAGATCGGAACAGGTGATAGTCTGCTCCAATCTCTGTGGAATGCATTCCGGGGCAGAACGTTCAACAATGATGCTGATCTCCAGAATTTCCTTGATGATTTCTTCGCAGATGATCCCTCCACATCCGGCCTATTCCGGGGAAAAGGCCGGATGTGGAAAGATCTCCCATTTCATGTCCTGAATGGTCATTTTGGTGATGTTTGCACTGTGAGGGCGAGCGTTATCATGTTGGAGAAGGACATCATGGCGCCGATGCGGCCGTTTTTGTTGAATTGCTCCCTCCACACGGCGGAGTTGCTCTCAATAGAGTGCAGCGTTGATAGTTCGATTCCTCGGCAGCATTTCCCAACGAATAATGCCTTCCATATGCTACCAGACACACAACATGATCTTCGCAGGATGAAGGTCATGTTTTGGATGTGGTGTGGACGTTTTGCTTGGGCTTAACTATTCCCTCCGATGCCTGAAATTCACGTACAGGCACCACTTTTTATCTCCAGTAACAATACGTGACAGAAAGGGGTTGTGTTGCTGAGAACATTCGCGATAATGGGCGAGCAAGGAACCACATATAGCAACACGCTGATTCCTGTTGGCCTCGGTGAGAGAGTGAGGCACCCAAGACACCAATTTATGGACCTTTACCTTACGTTCCAGGTGCCGCACCACTTTGGCCTGATCACAGTCCATCTCAGTGGCCAATGCGCGTGTGGTCTGACGCGGATGAGATGGTTCAAACGATCCTCATCAAAGTGAGATGGACGATCTGAGCGTGGAGAGTAGCTGAGGTCAAAATTGCCACCTCGGAACCGCTCAAACCATTTGCGGGCTGTCCTCGGAGCAATAGCACCCCCCCCCCCCCACACACACACAGCACAAATCTGTCGAGTGACCTCGGCGGCTGTGGATCCCTTGTTAAACTCGTAGAGGAGC
This sequence comes from Macrothele yani, assembly GCA_039090855.1. NCBI lineage: Eukaryota > Metazoa > Arthropoda > Arachnida > Araneae > Macrothelidae > Macrothele > Macrothele yani. The sequence goes on from CM077019.1 coordinate 40,890,998, forward strand.
AGATGTCGGAAATGTTCATTCCTCTCTACTTGACACTTCATACTTACGGACCTGAAAACCAAAAACCATTAGCCGCAATCCCACAACGCGATATGATTTAGATAAACGATATTACTGGGAAACACTCGTTAAATAAAACGGCATGAACTTATGCAGCAACCCAATATTTACACATGTACAATATAATATTGTTACTCCTGGAAAAAACACTTGAGTTTGTGATATACAGTACCGTTTGTGAAAATTGCAACACCATGAAGGACTGCTGGTATTAACTTGAAATTCACAGGATATGTACAACAGGTCGGGACATGCAAATGATCAGAATCTCAGTGAAAATGCGCATGCGGTTTCGGAGCAGCGCCCACTAAACTGTTCGGTCTTGGGTATAAAGGGCTAACTCAAACAAGATGTTGCAATTAGTGAAGAGCGACATCGAGTCGAAAGGGTGGTGTTCCGAAGCCGCATGTGTCGTTGAGTGCCCTCAATGACTAATGACAGTTAGATAAGACGACTAATGACACTTCATGTCATTTGATATGCCCTCAATTACTAATGACAGTACATAATGTCCTTGATTGCCCTCTGATGTGTCAGTAGTCTTGAGTGCCCTCTGAACTGTCAGTAGTCTTGAGTGCCCTCTGAACTGTCTGCTCTTCGGTATAAGAGTTCGCTCAAACGAGATGTAATCAGTGAAGAGTCGACATTAAGTCCAAAGGGTGGTCTTCCGAAACTGCATGAGTCATTGAGTGCCCTATGAACTGCCATTAGTCATTGAGTGCCCTATGAACTGTCATTAGTCATTGAGTGCCCTCAGTGACTAATGTCAGTTCATAGGATTCATCTTATGAACTGACATAAGATAAGATGACTAATGACAGATTATAGTGTCAGTTCATATGCCCTCAATGACTAATGACAGTTCATAATGTCATTCAGTGCCCTGTGAACTGTCTGGTCTTAGGTATAAGAGTTCGCTCAAACGAGATGTTGCAATCAGTGAAGAGTCGACATTGAGTCGAAAGGGTGGTGTTCCGAAACCGCATTAGTCATTGAGTGCCCTGAATGACTAATGACAGTTCACAATGTCAGTTTTTTTTTATTTGAGGTTTAATTTACCACCGTGAGCAACTCAATGGGCTATAGGTGGTCGTCCGTCCCTAATTTAGAGCCACTGGTTCCAAGGAAGGGAGAAAGCCAATGCCGTCCGACAAACACAACATCCATGCCTCACCGGGATTCGAACCCGGACCCCTTTTGGACGAATGATAAGAAGCCATCGCTTAGACCACTGCGCCATCGGGACGGCAATGTCAGTTCATATGCCTTCAATGACTAACGACAGTTCATATGCCCTCAACGACTAATGACAGTTCATAATGTCATTCAGTACCCTCAGAACTGTCATTAGCGATTGAGGGCACTCAATGACTGACAGTTCTTAAGATTCATCTTATGAACTGACATAAGATAATGTGACTCATTTTTTTGACATATGAACTGACATTATGACAGTTCCTATCAGTTCATATGCCCTCAATTACTAATGACAGTTCATATTGTCATTCAGTGTCCTCTGAACTGTCTGCTCGTAGATATAAGAGTTCGCTCAAACGAGATGTTGCAATCAGTGAAGAGTTGACATTGAGTCGAAAGGGTGGTGTTCCGAAACCGCATGAGTCATTGACTGCCCTCTGAGCTGTCATTAGTCATTCAGTGCCCTCAATGACTAATGACAGTTCACAATATCAGTTTTTTTTATTTGAGATTTAATGACCACCGTGAGCAACTCAATGGGCTACAGGTGGTCGTCCGTCCTTAATTTAGAGCCACTGGTTCCAAGGAAGGGAGAGAGCCAGTGACGTAAGACAAACACAATATCCAGGCCTCACCGGGATTCGAACCCGGACCTCTTTCGGACAAATGATCAGAGGCCATCGCTTAGACCACTGCGCCACAGGGACGGCAATGTCAGTTCATACGCCCTCATTGACTAACGACAGTTCATATGCCCTCAACGACTAATGACAGTTCATATGCCCTCAATGACTAATGATAGTTCATAATGTCCTTGAGTGCGCTCTGAAATGTCAATAGTCATTGAGTGCCCTTTGTACTGTCTGGTCTTGGGTATAAGAGTTCGCTCAAACCAGATGTTGCAATCAGTGAAGAGTCGACATTGACTCGAAGGGGTGTTTCTTATGTCTCACTATGCCCCTCGTCGAAGAAGGTCGCATCATGAACACCTGACAGACTTTGCGGGATTAAGGATTGTCGTGATGAGAGAGAGCTGGATTTTCATACTGCAAAATTGCCGCTCGTACAGAACGAAACGCCAATACAGTGACGGGATCGTGGCGTCAGTGCACAGACGAGGCTCGGACGCACAGAAATCCGGGAAACGGGCCGCGAAATCGTACGACTGCACGGGAAAACAGATACCTCTACCGCATGGCAGTGACATCCACGGTGTTAATGGAACACTGTCACAAGTCAGGCTTTGTCCTCCAGCCCAGTTCGACGTGGTCTGCTTAACAGAGGACTGGTCGCTAGCAGCCACGGTTGCACATTCCTTTGACCCTCAACCACAGTAGCCTCAGACTGCAATGAGGTCTCTTACAGAGACATCGGCGCGCTGATTGGAAATAGGTTCTGCTTTCTGACGAGTCACGGTTCAACTTGATTTAATTCGCGATCTCGCCTGACTCAAATTGAGGGAACACTCAACAGCAAGCGACACACTCGCGGATATCTTTGAGGCAGAAGTGATACCCTTCCTTCAGAGTTGTCTTAGCGCTATATTCCAGCAGGGCAATGCTCGGCCACATGTGGCCAGGAATATCAAGACCTCTTCTATACACAGAAGATATCGCTTCCTCTCTGTCCTGCACGTTCGGCGGATATGTCCCAGATCGAACATCTCTGGGAAATGGTAGCTAAGCGACTCGCCCGCCAAGCGCCTCCGCTAGTCACCACAAATGAACTCTGGTCTCGCATAGAAGCACTCTGGCAGGCTATTCCCCAGAATGATATCAAACACCTCTTCCATTCAATGCCACGGGCTGTTATTGTTGCTCGATGTGGTTTCACACGATACAGACTTTTGAAGCGAAAAAATCTTGTACAGATGTACAAATAAGCACACCGGACAAACATTAGTCACCCCTAACAGAAATGACATTCCGAATTACCGGTTGTACACAGGGATCCGTGATAGCATTGTTGGGAGATAAACAGCACTGATGTGTTCTGCAGGAGTATTTCTGTCTCGTGCAGTGGCGAAGAGCAACGTGTGTGTTGAATTTAGTTCTGCATTACTGAGTAGCTGAGTAGCAAAAAGGAGCCATCGTGTTTGGCACAATTTGTTGGTGTGTCGAAGCGTACGGTCCAGTGGGTCTAAAATCAGTGGTGTATTTCGCACTCAACTGAAAATCGGCGACGCAGCAGTGGACGGAAGAAGGTTCTCACCAACAGGGACCTCCGCCATGTTTCACGCCTAGCAACTGCAAACCGGTTTCAAACCAGGCAACTCCAAACAGTCAATGAACGTCCACTCCAACCAATTTGCGAAAGGTCATTGCGACGAGAACTGCACGCGATGGACATCTGGAGCAGAGTACCACGGAAGAGACCTCTTTTAACAGCAATTCATAAAGTCGCACGTTATTAATGGGCTCAGGCGCACCAAAACATTACTGTGGAGGATTGGATAGGAGTAATTTGGTCTGACGAGTCTCGTTTTTGTTTGTACACCAATGATGGGAGGCAACGAGTGCGTCGTGGGCCCAGTGAAGCCTTTATTTCTGATTGCGCCAAAGTTGTTGTTCAAGCAGCAGGAGGGTCTGTGATGTTTTGTGGATGTTTTTCATACCATGAAATGGGTTCTCTCGTTGCAGAGACTATGAATTTGAACCAGCATGCGTACTTCCGCATTCTGAATGACGAAGTGTTGCCCTTTGCCCTACATCTCCAGGAGCATCATCGCATTGCCACTCCTGTCTTCCAAGACGACAACTGTCTTTTGCACAGGGCTGAAACTGTGTCTGAGTGGAACGACGAACAATCAGCAGCAATGTCTCACCTCGACTTGCCCGCCAAATCCCCAGATTTAAACCTTATTGAAAATCTGTGTGATCATTTGTAACGGAAGGTGAAACGCCGGAATAGACACCCACGTACCCTGGCGGAACGTCGGAACCAATCGACGCACGAGTGGCTGCAAATCGATGTTCAATACATCCACAACCTCGTGGAGTCTCTATCACACCGGATTCATGCTGTTATCAAAGCAAGAGGCGCCGTCGTCCGTTATTAGGTAAGTTCTGACAGGGGTGACAAATTTTTTGTCTGGTGTGTTTATAATCAGTTACCTCCTGTAACATGAGGAATCTGTGGTCTAAATTGCATTTGAACCGAGCGATTTTTTCTTGGTGTTGCATTTTTCACAAACGGTAGTGTAGAAATGCACGAACCTTGAAACAAGCAGTGCTCAATGCTCATATGTCAAAGTATTATCTCGGCCAGTGCTTTCCTGCATTTTAAAATCGCGACACACCTAGCCTTAATGAGCATGACAGGTGGACAGACTAATTTTTAAATTAATCTTTTTACTACTTCTTTAATTTATTAGTGTACGTAATTTTACAAGTGATCTAGTTTTAAAACTTAATTATTTTACCGCTGTTTTCCAATTTATTGTTCATATAATTTATGAAAAAAAAATTGATCTAGTTAACCATTTAATGACCATAACGCCCAAACATATAAACGGTCATAGCCGCCCCGGTGGCGCAGTGGTCTAAGCGATGGCCTCTGATCATTCGTCTGACAGGTGTCCGGCTTCGAATCCCGGTGAGGCATGGATGTTGTGTTTGTCTTACGGCACTGGCTCTCTCCCTTCCCTGGAACCAGTGACCCTAAATTAGGGACGGGCGACTGCTTATAGCCCATTGAGTTGCTCACGGTGGTCGGTCGTTAAACCTCCAATTGCCGCCCCGGTGGCGCAGCGATGGCTTTTGGTCACTCGTCCAAGAAGGGTCCGGATTCGAATCCCGGTGAGACATGGATGTTGTGTTTGTTTTACGGCCCTGACTCTTTCCCTTCCCTGGAAACAGTGACCCTAAATCAGGGACAGGCGACTGCTTACAGCCCACTGAGTTGCTCACGGAGGTCGTTAAACCTCCAATTGCCGCCCCGGTGGCGCAGTGGTCTAAGCGATGGCTACTGGTCACTCGTCCGAGAAGGGTCCGGGTTCGAATCCCGGTGAGACATGGATGTTGTGTTTGTTTTACGGCACTGGCTCTTTCCCTTCCCTGGAACCAGTGACCCTAAATTAGGGACGGGCGACTGCTTACAGCCCATTGAGTTGCTCACAGTGGTCGCTAAACCTCCAATTGCCGCCCCGGTGGCGCAGTGGTCTAAGCGCTGGCTTCTGGTCACTCGTCCAAGACGGGTCTGGGTTCGGATCCCGGTGAGACATGGATGTTGTGTTTGTTTTACGGCACTGTCTCTATTTCTTTCCTAGAACCAGTGACCCTAAATTTGGGACGGGCGACTGCTTATACAGCCCATTGAGTTGCTCACAGTGGTCGCTAAGCCTCCAATTGCCGCCCCGGTGGCACAGTGGTCTAAGCGCTGGCTTCTGGTCACTCGTCCGAGAAGGCTCCGGGTTTGAATTCCGGTGAGACATGGATGTTGTGTTTGTTTTACGGCACTGGCTCTTTCCCTTCCCTGGAACCAGTGACTCTAAATTAGGGGCGGGCGACTGCTTATAGCCCATTGAGATGCTCACGGTGGTAGTTAAACACCCAATTGCCGCACCGGTGGCGCAGTGCTCAAAGCTACAGCTTCTGATCGTTCGCATAATGGAGGGGTCTGGGTTCGAATCCCGATAAGGCATGGATGTCTGTGTTTGTCTTCCGGCACTGTCTCTCTCTGTTATTTGCAAATCTGGCATGCTGTATCACATGTTCGATCTGTGCCGCCCCGGTGGCTGCAGACCAAAGGCAAACTCTAATATAGATTTCGTTTGTTAACAAATTTCAAACATTCTTGGTACTTTAGTGTACACTATACTGGTTGTGTATCAATTGAATTTTTATGTTGCACAATGTATATTACTCTGTTTCGTACCTGATTCTGAAATACTCTTATTTTAGGACATAGAAGTCTTTAGTTTTCTTGGTGGTTACGTCGGCATGTGGCTTGGAATTTCTTTGATAGCCGTGTTCGACTTTTTCGAAAGTCTCACTCTCATCTTAAATCACTGGGTGCGCAGAAGGATTGCTAAATAAAGAATGACGAAGATCCAACTTAGGAATAATGCTGTTGTACCATTTTTTTATTAAATAAATAAAAGCATTATGACTTCATATTCATAAAATAAAAATATTCTAGTGTTAAAGCAACTGGTAGTACAATATCAACAACGTGGTAATAATGCATGGGGTCAAAAATTATATACACTTCGAAGATCAGTAAGTAGAACGGGTGTGAATGGAATTTTTTTCGGGGTGAGGGAGAGGGGCTACCGAAAATGGAAGATCTTGAAATCCAACACGACAGAATAAAAGTTAATAAAAAGTAGAAAAAAAAAAATTAAAGATTTATTTTCTAATGTAAGTAGATGCATTTTCATTAAAGCATTTTTTCTAATATAAGTCGCCTTTTAACAGAGAAAACACTTTCAGGGTGGGGGCGAGGCCCACTCTAAATACGACCCTGCAATTTAGGTTTCATAAAAATTACAACAATAAAAAAAAAAAAACTAAACCGAGGAGCCATTACATTATCAGCACCTCCAGCCTAAAGAAATGAGCTGGAGACCGAACGGTGGCGTAGATGATCATGATCATATGTAGAGGATTTTAGGAAGGGACTGTCTGACCCCAGGTCTTAAACAACCCTTAGAAATAGGAAGCTAGGATATTTGAACTAGAGTGCCGATAGGAAAGCGACAGGGAAGCGAAATAGAAAGGGGAGGAAGACGCCCTTATTTATTACCGGGGGCCAGTACCCGGGGTCCGGTGGCTTAACGTGCCCATCCGACGCATGGCGGATATTTAGTGGATCGTTCGTGCCTGCCTGGAATCCAACCTGAGGTCCTTTCCGCGGCAGTCACGAACGTTGCCCACTAGGCTACCCGCAGCCATGTGGCGCAGATGAAGTTCACAGAGCAGTATATATACAATCCGAGGACCACCTTTCGGTTAGTAGAGTGTACGGAGTCAGAATGGGAAAAGCTGCCGATTTATCGGAGTTTGATAAAGGACAGATTGTGATGGAACGGCGCCTCGGAGCTACGATCTCGAAAATGGCGCCGCTTGTGGGTTGTTCATGTGACGCTGTAGTGAGTACGTATCAAAAGTGGTGCACAGATGGCCAAACGACGAACGGTAGCGTCGTCCAGCCGTTTGTCGTCCGCAGCTGATTGATGCCAAAGGGAAGAGGAGACTGTCGCGCATTGTTCACAGCGACCGCACGGCCACAGTGCGACAAATCACCAGCAGCTACAACAGTTGTGATCAGGGCAATGTGTCACAGAAACACAGTTCATCTCAGACTTCTGCGCACGGTCCTGCGCAGCCGAAGACCCAGCTAGGTCCACGCGCGCACTGCATATCATCGCCAACAACGCATGAAATGGGCCCAAAATCATAGAGATTGGGAAAAAGTGGCCTGGTCTGACAAATCAGGATTCCTGGTGCATCACGTAGACGTTCGACCGCCGATTACCTACGGAGGCTATGGAACTTGGATGCACTGTTAGGCGGAAACAGGCCAGTGGCGTCGGTGTTATGCAGTGGGCTATGTTTTCTTGGGACATTTTAGGCCCTATTATCCCAATAGCCCAATCCGTGACAACTGTGCTGTATCTGAACATCGTAGCGGACTAATTTCACCCATTCATGGCAACTGTGTGTCCCTGTTGGTGATGGTCATTACCAACAGTGGCGGCTCGTGGCAACTGAAACAGGTGGGCCCAGTAGCCGAAGTCAAACAATGAAATAAAAAAAACTGTCATTATTAGGCCAACTATTCAGACCCCCATCCTACCCCCAAGATTCCTTTACTCTGCCTCTGTTTACCCCCTTGACTCACAATAATTCCCAAATCAGGTAGGAATGTGTCAACTATTGTATTGCACACGAAAAAAAATTTCTCAGAATAGAATGCATAATTATTAACAGAAAAATGTTAAAACTCCTTAAATAAATTTTTTACCTTAAAACATATGAGCATTAATTTGCTAGTTGTGCTTTGTGTTTTTTCAGATTTCTCAACTGAGGAATAATCACAGGATTCGCAGGATAAAAAAATGTAGTGAAAAAATAATAACTCCCAATATATGCAGGGAGGGAATGTTTCATGAATTTCGCCCCATATGGAATGAGTACAATGCTGCCATTAGCATTATTTGAAAGGTTTAACCTTTTTTTTTTAAGAACTTGTGAAACCTAAAAGCATATATGTACTCATGTGTAAATTATAGAGGTTTTCTCATTTATTTATTTATTTTTAACATAGAAAATCCTCTCAGTTAAAACTGAAGTTAGTTCTGCAAAGCGCTTTGTAAACTTCGTCCTCTTGGAAACTCAAATTCTTGGGCTGATAAGCACCGAGTTTTTTTAAATGAAGCTTTTCGACTCAAATTCTTGGGCTGATGAGCACTGTGTTTTTTTAAATGAAGCTCAAACTAAAAATTCTTGGGGTGATAAGCACTGAGTTTTTTAAGTGAAGCTTTTCTTCCAGATTTAAAGCAAAGAACGGAGATTTTGACAAAATATCCACTCCAATGTAATCGACAAGCAAAAAAGTCAAGACACAAAGGAACAACACATCACTGAGAGAGACACACACACAAAAAAAAAAAACAACTGAACTTTGAGCTTGGCCGGGGTAAGCTTCTCTGTCAACCCACGGCGTTAAGGAAATGGATACTCTCCTGGCCAATCAAATTAGCGCGGGGCCAGATTTTTCTGCACACGCGTTAAGGCAGTGTTGTATGTAGGTCATCATACTGAATGAGACTGGGAGGAAATCGTCTCCTCATCGCTTGCGTAGTGATGTTACTGGGGCCTGTTGGAGTTGGCTCCAATAACCTCATACTCTGAACGTAATCTCTTTCCTCAGAGAATAGTTTTTCGTTTTTAAAGGAAACTTTTCCCTTAGGTAATGGTTTTTGAATGGAAAGGTTTCTCACCATGTAGTTAAGAGAGAGAATAAGAATCAGGGCTAAATAAAATTTATTTCTAAAAATTGAAATTTTTAGGTGGGGCCCGGCCCCTAATGACGAACCGCCCCTGATTACCAACATGATAATGTGCTATGCCACACTGCAAGAATCGTCAAGGAGTGGTTCGAGGAACATGGTGATGGCTTTCTGTTAATGCCCTGGCCTCCCAAATTCACCTGCCATGAACCCAATCGAATATTTGTCGTTCGCCTTGAATTACGGATTCGCGCTAAATCACCACCACCCTGAATTGTACGGGAACTGGAGGACGTGCTGTCGACATTACGGTACCAGATACCCCAGGATACCTATAGCCACCTCATCAAATCGATGCCTTGCCGAGTGGCCTCTGTTTTGTGGGCTAAAAGGAGTTCTACAGCTTATTACGTAGGTGGTCAAAATTTAACGGCTCATCGGTCTACACTGAAGAGCAATTGCATTAGAGACAGCTGGCGTTATGCAAATGTGGCGCTGTAGGCGGCCCTGTACACGGAAACCACATAACACTTGCAGTGATCCGGCAATATAAGGAGTGATGCAACGGGAATCCGTAAGAGTCGGACGCAGTATGGGTAAGACGAAGGATCTAAGCGCATTTGATCGTGGGCAAATCGTCGGGGCCCGACGAATGGGTCACTCCCTCTCGGAAGTCGTGCAAGGCACTGGGATTTTTACAAGCCACTGTGTCACGGGTGCATCATGAGAACATCGAATCCGGTAAAACCATCCCTGCAAGAGCCAACTGCCATGGACAACAGCGTGTGGATGAGAGGGGTCATCGTCGGCTAGCTCGCATTGTAACAGCGGATAGACGGGCCACAGTGCAAGAAATCACTCGGCAATTTAACGCTGGTGCACAAAAACGTGTAAGCAACCACACCATTTATAACCATCTCCTCGCTATGGGGTACAGAAGCCATCGTCCCACGAGGGTACCGCTGCTGACCGCGCATCACAGGGTGCAAAGATTAGCATCGGCGCGGGAACATCGCCACTGGACCCTAGACATGTGAAACAATGTTGCCTGGACTGATGAGTCGAGATTCACGTTGGTACATGCGGATGGCAGGATACGAGTACGGCGCAAACCACATGAAGCGATGGATCCTTCTTGCCAGCAGGGTACTCTTCAAGCTGGTGGGGGTGTCTGGGGACTGTTTACGTGGACTGAAATGGGACCCCTGGTACGTGTGACATCGTCCCTCACAGGTCAACGTTACCGGGATATCCTGTCCTGAACGACCATTTGCTCCCGTTTGTGCGTCTTCAACATCCCACTGGGGAACTCATCCTGCAACAAGACAATGATGCTCCGTAATTGTATCCGAATGGTTGGATGAACACTCCACCGACGTGACCTCGCTGCCTTGACCAGCTAGGTCACCTGACCTCAATTCCATCGAGCACATATGTGATGTCATCGAGAGAGATGACCCCCTCCATCAAATCTTCGTGAACTGTGGGAGCTTGTTCAGGGGTCGTGGATCCGTATGGCTTCCCAACGCTTCCGGTGTCTTGTCGAGTCCATGCCGAGACGAATCGCCGCCGTCATCAAGGTGATAGGTGGTGCTACACGTTACCAGACAGGTATCTCTAATTCAATTGCTCATAAGGGTATATTGGTTGAGGCAGGAATTCGACAATTAAAACAAGAAAGCGCTCTTTCCACTGCACCACCAAAGGAACAAATGTCTCTTTTTAGATTTCGTTAGATAGATGGATGCCCCAAAACGACGAAGAAACGCAGCAGATAGTTTACCAAATGCATTTCATTTTCATTCGATTTATTGTCCGTAATGAATGAATTAAATCCTTCCAAGTGTGCTGGAACTGATGGTGTTCACCCAAACGTAGTGAAATTTGTATCTTCTGAATTACTAATTCCACTAACACATATTTTAATAGTGTTCTAAGCACATGTATTATTTCTGAGCCTCTAAAACTCAGTAGAGTCAGTGTAGTAAATAGTAACACTATATTAGTGATCCGATTTATTGGCGTAGGAAATAGACACATAAGCGTTTCCAAGCTTTCGCACATCAACCAGATGGCTTTTTCAAAGAAGTTAGACAGAAACTGCAAACAGAATAATAAAACACTTTAACAATTTGAACGCGGGAACTTGACTTGACAATAAATAGATACGACGTTATATTCATTTGTGCACGAAATATCCTGGTAGGGAGAAGGCGTTACTTGAAGAATTGGTTCCAAATTCGTGGCAACTCCAATGAGACGCTATCATTGCAAGTGTCGCTGTTGGATAATGATCTCCAAGGTTTCCCGAATGGCTGTACCTTTAGGGATAGAGTAGGTAGCTAATTTCTTTACACTGAAGAGCAACTGAATTCGAGATATCTGTCTAGTAACGTGTAGCACCACCTTTCGCCCTGATGACGACGGCGATTCGTCTCGGCAATTTTTTTTTATTGATTGGAGGTTTAACGACCACCGTGAGCAACTCAGTCGCCCGTCCCTAATTTAGGGTCACTGGTTCCAGGGAAGGGAGAGAGCCAGTGCCGTAAGACAAACACAACATCCATGCCTCACCGGAATTCGAACCCAGACCCCGTTCGGACGAATGATCAGAGGCCATCGCTTAGACCACTGCGCCACCGGGGCGGCTCGCCTCGGCATGGACTCGACAAGACACCGGAAGCGTCGGGAAGCCATACGGATACACGACCCCTGAACAAGCTCCCACAGTTCACGAAGATTTGATGGAGAGGGGTCAGAGCCACGAACATCTCTCCCGATGGCATCCCAGATGTGCTCGATGGGATTGATGCCAGATGACTTAGCTGGCCAAGGAAGCGAGGTCACGTCGGTGGAGTTTTCACCCAACCATTCGGATACAATTCGGGAGCGATGGCACGGTGCATTGTCTTGTTGCAGGATGAGGTCCCCAGTGTGATGTTGAAAACGCACAAACGGGAGCATATGGTCGTCCAGGATATGCCGGTAACGTTGAACTGTGAGGTTCGATGTTACACGTACCAGGGGTCCCATTTCAGTCCCCAGACGAGAATGCCACCCCCACAAGTTTGAAGAGTACCCTGCTGGCAAGAAGGATCCATCGCTTCATGTGGTTTGCGCCGTACTCGTATCCTGCCATCCGCATGTATCAACGTGAATCTCGACTCATCAGTCCAGGCAACATTTTTCCACATGTCTAGGGTCCAGTGGCGATGTTCCCGCGCCCATGCTAATCTTTGCACCCTGTGATGCGCGATCAGCAGCGGTACCCTCGTGGGACGATGGCTTCTGTATTTCATGCGAGGAGATGGTTCTGCATGATGTGGCTGCTTACACGTTTTTGTGCACCACTGTCAAATTGCCGAGTGATTTCTTGCACTGTGGCCCGTCTATCCGCTGTTACAATGCGAGCTAGCAGACGATTACCCCGCTCATCCACACGCTGTTGTCCACGGCAGTTGGCTCTTGCAGGGGATGATTTTACCGGATTCGATGTACTCACGGTACCCCCGTGACACGGTGGCTCGTGAAAATTCCAGTGCCTACACGACTTCCGAGATGGAGTGAACCATTCGTCGGGCCCCGAGAATTTGCCCACCACAAAATGCGCTTAGATCCTTCGTCTTACCCATACTGTGTCCGACTCTTACTGATTCCCGTCGCATCACTCCTTGTATTGTCGGTTCGCTGCATACGTTATGTCGTTTCCGTTTACAGGGCCGCCCACAGTGCAATATTTGCATAACGCCAGCTGTCTCTAATTCAATTGCTCCTCAGTGTATACACTGCCTGACAGAGAAAATGCCACACCACGAAGATGTGAACGCAACGCCATGCAAATTGCAGGGTGGGTGCACACATACAAGTTATGCAAATGATTGCATTTACAGGCCAATCGCACCAACGGCGAGCGGGATATAAGCTGGCAACTAGACCGAGAGGCCATCAGTCGAGAAGTCGTCATGGCCGCGAGAAGTGAGTGGTTCTGCTGTAACCATGTTTGGAGAACGAACAAGGTGTGTCAATGCCGTTAAGATGTCGTCGTATGCCATTTCGTTAAACGGATGAGTTCACGAGAGATGTCATCGTAGGCCTTCGTACCGCCAGATGGTCGTATTGCGGAAGAAACGCAACGTGATGCCACAACCGTCCGTCACATTTGGAGACATTGGTCCCTGGAAGATTCTGTACAACGTCGTCGGGAGATCGGAGCTCGGAGACGAACGTCCGAGCGTACCAATCGTCGCATCCCACGTCATGCCGTAGCGGACCCAACAAGCCACAACGGGTGACATTTTGCGTAGTGTAAGGGGAGGCTTAGATGCTTCCGTGGTCAGCACGATCCCCCAACCTCTCGCCCATCGAACATCTGTCAAACACCATGGGACGTAATTTGAGTATCTTCCCACCCCCGCAAAATGAAGGTGAACTGTGGACTCGGATCAACACCATGTGGTCCACGATAACCCAGGATTCTATTCGGACTCTCATTGCCAAGTCGGATTCAAAGCTGTATCGACCAAAATGGGGCCACACTCCTTATTGATCATCCTGCATATTCGGCAACTGGAGCCTAGTCTGTATGTGACAATTAAATAATTTGTTTAGGACCTACTTGGCTATCTGTGTGTGGAGTTTGATCTGTCAGGCAGACCAAACTCTGATCATTCGTTCGAGATGAGCCTGTGTCGTCCCTCACTAATTTAGGGTCACTGGTTCCAGGGAAGGGAGAGAGCCAGCGCCGTAAGACAAACACAACATCCATGCCTCACTGGGATTCGAACCCGGAACGATTTCGGACGAATGATCAGAGGCCATCGCTTACACCACTGCGCGCACCGGGGCGGTGTACGACCCCGCTTCTGAAATAATGTATCAGTGCTGTGATATTGCGATCACTTCTTAAAACTCTTCCTGCACAACAAACGTGCCATGTTTTATTACAAAGGGTCTTTTGCTCTGAGGTGCGTCAATTTTTTTTTCCTGAGACGACCTGGTATTAAGTTCCATGTGAATGATGAAGCAGCGACTCAGCATCATCCAACAATAATTCTGAAGATGATCAAAAGGCATTTTTGAAATTATTATTCAATAACGTTAGCTTCAAAAATTATCTCATAGATGTATATAAGTAAATTGCATAAACCAGTTAGGGATATCACAAAAAATAAGGAGATCAAAAACACGTAAAACAACCATATGCATTTAATTATACACAACATACGATGCAGAATACAAAACAAACCTGAAATAGTCAGGCAAAAAAAAAAAGGTGCAGCGAGACACTTTCAGGTTCAAACGAGAGAACACCTCATTGACCCAGAAGGATAAGAAGAACGTGAGGCTTACCTCGGTCAGTTAGAATGTGACACTTTGGTTTTCACAAATGCTTGGTATCTCTGTGGTATACTGCAGATGAGACAATTCAGCTTGGTGTGAGGTAGCGCCTCCAACAGATGATGTAAGAGGTCACGAAGTTCTGAAAAAGTCATACATAGGAGCCTAGTAATATCTGTCCAAGCACCTCTGCAGTGCAACCCAGATGTGCTCACTAGGATTAATGTCGGGTATCTTGGAGGTAGAGGTAAACGTGAAATACCGCAAACTTCGAGTTTGCGAACGACGATTCGAGCTCGATGTGCTTAGACATTATCATCCCGTTGCACTGTTGAAATGTGTCACAGCACTCCTAATGATGTGTTCTCAGTACACAATAGTGTTCATGTGCCCTTGACAGACATACACATCCGTGCAGCCAACAACAAAACAAATTCCACCTAATCTCAGATACTCTACCCTGCTTCCCGTCAAACAATCAGAATTGTCTTACACGTGAACCAACGACTTTGTCGAACTTATTGACATGCAGCAATATGGGTATTCCACTTGAATTCACCATACAAAATTTGCAGTATTCAGCATGCGTGTAATAGGCAGGATGTTTTTCATGTCTATCCTTCCAGGATGGCTGTTGAAACAGCATTTGTACCACATGCATATAGTCTTGTCTTGTGCCTGGCGCTCTTTGGCCAACCATGGCCCTTGCGCCATAAAAATCAAACAAACAACCAACCATGCATATGGTTGCATGGTATATCAATTTCGACCTAGCTAGGAGTGCTTTGTGTATCACTTCTTTGCATTCACAGTTTTTTGTGTTGCTGAGTGGTTAACAACCTCACCGAACCACCTCCCAACTGTATGGTGAAACGTCAAAACATCAAGTTTCATAGCACCTCTTTCTGTTTAGGGAAGTTTGAATGGCAATTTTCCATGCAAACACATTCTACTCTACAACTCTGAACTTGCAACACATCTGCTGACAGCAATTTTTCACGTTTTTTCTATAAGTTCTGCATTTTAGGGCACTGGGAAGAGAAGCTTATACCCACTATGCTCTTACCCACTTATACCTCACCTCACCACCTCCCAACAGTATGGTAAAACGTCACAACATCAAGTTTCATAGCACCTCTTTCTGTTTAGGGAAGTTTGAATGGTAATTTTTCATGCAACACATTCTACTCTACAACTCTGAACTTGCAACACATCTGCAGACAGCAATTTTTCACGTTTTTTTCTATAAGTTCTGCATTTTGGGGCAGTGGGAAGCTAATACCCACTATGCTCCTACCCACTTATACCTCATATACCCCACTATAAATTCAGGAAGAATGTACCCACTTTCCTATATGATTGACTTATTCTCATATTGGTTGGCTTTCTAGTTTTTAAGTAATTGTTCTCACCCTGTATTCTATGAGACTCAGAGGTTAGTCCTAAAAGACACAGTACAGCTGAACACGATGATGGTGCTACTATTAAACAGCCATCTATCAAATCAAAGTTAATGATGGTGTTACATTTTATTTATTGTTGATGCATCAAATACCTCCATTTACAGCGATCTTGGCACACAACTTGAGCTTCACTGACATCAACCACGTCTCACACAGAAACTTCTGTACTTCATAATTACTGTCTTTTTTCCACACAGGCATTTCTGAACCTGGCCCTCCCATGATTTCCTCTTTCTTTCCTGCAAACTTAGGCTGAATAAATTCTCGTAGTGAGCATCTCATCACTCATTCTTTCAACATGGCCAAACCACCTCAGCAAATCTGCCTGGAAACAAAATTTTGCTTCACATTATGTATCTGCAACACATCTTCACCATACAAATGATCAGAACCACTCATATTGCATCTCTACAGCACACGACTTCTGTCTCTTCTGCAGTATCCTTTACTCATAATCAAACATAATATACTAAAATGCTCAATGTCAGTAATCAAGAATATGCATAAAAGTCAGTAAACAGAATATAGGTAGTCCAAAAGTGAATGCACACTTTGTACATTAGTGAAAGTACATACAGCAACAACTTGGAAACCTGAATTAAACACATAGTATATAAAATGCAGTCATGATGTGGAATTTGTCCAGGACCCTTAGTTGAAGTATTAAAAAGTTATACATGCTCAAGTCACGTCACATGCACAAAATTATGAAGACCATTTCAGGGAGCACAAATCTGCTCTATTTTTGGCATCACTAGCAGCTCAGGTAAAGCTACTTTTGGAGTTTAATGACCACTGTGAGCAACTCAATGGGCTATAAGCAGTTGTCCGTCCCTAATTTAGGGTCACTGGTTCCAGGGCAGGGAGAGAGCCAGTGCTGTAAGACAAACACAACATCCGTGCCTCACCGCGATTCGAACCCGAACCCATCTTGGACGAATGATCAGAAGCCAGAGCTTAGACCATTGCGCCACTGGGGCAGCCCTAACTGTTTCAGAATACATGATCAAATTTATCATCGAGTTAGATTGCATGCAAAACTGATAAACAAACTCACACGACATAGTAAATTGTTGCTCCAGTGCCAAATATAATTCGGTTCACTTCAAGTAGGGTTACCTGACCCTTAAAAAGAACCATTCAAAAATTCTAAAATATACCCACAAAAAGTCCTGTCATCAGAGAGCAAAAACAAATTAAAGAGGAAGTTCACACATTTTAAGAACGCTTTTGATAAGAAATTACAGAAAATAAAAGAAGTCCGAAGAACAGCAGCTGGTAACAGTGTGTTAGATGAACACGAAAGAAACATCTGTTGCAGTTAAATATTGTCTGTTAAGAAAATGGTGCACATAAACAAGTTGTGGATAGGTTATGTTTTTGCTCTTTACAAAGAGAAATATTCATATTCTGTAATTAAAAGAAGCTGTGAAAATCATGGAATTAGCATTTCTAAATGTAAAATCAGCAATATTATTAATAATAGAGCAGAAAATCATCAAGTATTGCATTTAATAGGAAAAATAACACTAAACGAATATCCAAAGTAGGTATGTCCTTTTATGACTATTTCAAAAGTAAGGTCTTTGGTCTTAAAAGAAAATCCACCGAGCCAAAGAGCAATCACTAAGTCATTAAAAATATCTGTATCGACTGTAAACAAGGTAATAAACAAATATGTGAATCTGAACAAAAAGAAAAAAAAAATGTTCATTGTCATTTGCCTCAGCATGTGGCTGGGGGTAGAACACGGTGGACTTTATGAAAATCCATTTAACTGGAGAGAGGTGGACTATGATGAAGAATGGATCTACTAAAATGACTGTAACAAAAAAACAGTCGATTTACTATCACAAAAGAGAAGAAAATGTCTTACAAAGTTGTTTCCAAGAATCCAAAAAAGTTTCAGTTAAGGATTCATGATGACTGATGGTTTCTCGTACAATGGAAAATTAAAGTTAAGAAAAGTTGAAAAGAATGTTAAAATAAATTCTACATATTACCAAAATAATGTTGCAATTCTTATATTTAAAGGGGAAATACCATTTTTTATCCATAGAGCAGAGCACATTTAAAGAGACGGGGGTGGGGGTGGACAGTATTTTGGGGCCACAGAGGTAATTGGCACACCTAGGATTTCACTATGGGTGGATGAATAAAAATACCCATGAGAAAATGTTCCCAAAATATGAGGAGGAAGCAATAAAAATATCCCCACTGTGTTGGAGTGTGTATCCCATGATTCATGAATAAATCAATGGTAGCAAGAAAAAAGAAAATGTAAAAGTGCATGGTTGAAAAATTGATACCAGTTTAGTGATACCAGTTTAGTTCTCCATACATTAGCATTATTAATAACATCTATGTAAATGCAAGTGCAAAGGTTCAGATATTTGAGGATACAGCACAAATAAGAATTGGAAAGGGACTGAGACCAGGTGACACCATAATCTCCCAAGCTCTTTAATGCCACATTACAAAATGTCTTTCAATCATTGAACTGGGAAAACAAAGGGATAAAGATTAATGGAGATTACTTAACTCACCTTCATTTTGCTGATGATGTAGACATCTTTGCAATTACCCCTTCAGAGATGCAGAGTCTGATCCAAGAGCTTGCTGACAAGAGTAAAGAAGTGGGATTAAAAATGAAGTTTCAGAAGACAAAAGTGATGTACAATACTATTACAAGAAATGAAGATTTATCGAGTGATAGAGAAAAACTTGAGGCAACCGATTCCTACATTTATCTTGGGCAGCAGATATCAAGTGTGGGTCACATTGATGAAGAAATTAATTGGCATATAAAACTTGATTGGAGAGCTTTTGGAAGAAACAGTACAATTTTTAAGAGCAGTATGCCATTATGTCTCAAAAGAAAAGTGTTTAATCAATCATCCTACCGGTGCTTACGTATGGAGCAGAGGCATGGACCTTAACTAAAAAAGACGTACAAAGACTGCAGACAACTCAAAGCAGCATGGAGAGATGCATGCTTGGTGTAACCAGGAAAGATAAGAAGAGGAACTTGTGGATAAGGAAAATGACAGGAGTAAACGACATCATGACCAGAGTGAAATCACTGAAATGGTAATGGGCTGGACATGTTGCCAGAAGAACGGACCACCGATGGACAACTGAATTTTTTTTTTTTTTATTGGAGGTTTAACAACCACCGTGAGCAACTCAATGGGCTATAATCAGTCGCCCGTCCCTAATTTACGGTCACTGGTTCCAGTGAAGGGAGAGAGCCAGTGCCGTAAGACAAACACAACATCCATGCCTCACCGGGATTCGAACCCGGACTCCGCTCGAACGAATGATCAGAGGCCATCGCTTAGACCACTGCGCCACCAGGGCGGCACTGAAATTTTAAGACTGGATTCCGAGGGACAGGAAAAGACCCAGAAGAAGACCCCATGGGAGATGGAAGAATGAAATTCGAAAGTATGCTGGAGTGACATGGAGGAGACAGGCCCAAGACAGATAATTGTGGAAGAAATTTGGGGAGAGACCTTCAGCCAGCAGTGGATTGATAATGGTTGTTGTTGATGATGATGATGATGATATAAATAATGGAAAAACCAAAGTGATGGATTTTAAGCAAACTGTTAATATTGAATGCACGATCAGTCTAGGTACTTTGATACACCAGGTCAATGAATTTGTGTATCTGGAAAGCATGTTTGACAGACAAAACAAATCACATGATGAAATTAGCGAGTAAAATCATTTTTGAAAGTCACAGCCATGTTATGAGGTTTTTAAAGGTCACAGTAATTGTTCCTATTCTGATGTATGGCTGATAACCTTGGGTACTGCAGAAGAAAGAATTTGTGTGTTGGAGAGATGCGTTACCGGGGGGGGGCATGTTCTGATCATGTGAGGAACAAACATGTGTTGCAGATGTGCACTGTGAAGCCAAATGTTGTTTAGTAAGGTGGAGACAAGTATTCTGAGGTGGTTTGGCCATGTTAAAAGAATGGGTAGCGAGATGCCCCGCTTAAAGAAAATTTATTCAGCTCAAGTTGCAGGAAAGAAACTTAGAGAAAGAAGAGATTCAAAAGAAAGAAATCAGGGGAGGATCAGATTCAGGAATGCCTGTAAAAGAAAAAGGTAATGATTATGAAGTACAAAAGGTATTGTGCGAGACACGTGATGGATGTCAGTGAAGCTCAAGTTGTGTGCCATGTTCGCTGTAAATGAAGATGTTCGATACATCAACAGTAAGTAAAATCTAGCACTATACCTATTAGATGATTTTTCTTTGAGGAACTAACCCTCTGAATCTTAGAAAACAACTAGGTGGTAAGTATTATAGTATATTGCCATTTTTGGATGTACTAAAAATATAATTCTTAGACTTACTTGCCTTGACACTTTTTCATTATTAAAAGCACATCTTGATCATTGCTACACGTGAAACAACACAGAAGCCACTACAGTGGACTCCACCAGTCAAAATCAATGTCTGTTAAATTACGCCAAGTGTGAATATACCAGACAGAAGTTATGTTTGTTAGACTAATCCTAAAACTGCCAGCTGACACTGCAGTTTTTGGCTGATTATCCAAACTGAACCCAAGTTTAAGTCCTGAAGGAGACACTGGTGGTGTTTTTGTTCTACGGAATTAGCAGCCCTAAATTATGAACAGAGTGATTCTTGGATAGCGTTAGACCGGGGATTCCCAACTGGTGTGCCGCAAAATTTTGGAAATGTGCCGTGAAATTTCGTCATCTGAATAAAAAAAACACTATTACTCGAATCAGTCTGGTTCATTCAACGCTACCATAATTCTGTTTCACGATAGTCAACTTGTGCTTCACAACACAAGTGCGAAAGTGAGACCAATTGATCATGTGGATTCTTTATGGCTAAGCACGACAGAACATTACCCATCTAAATTAAAAAAAAAAAAAAAAAAAAAAAGCTATTACGTAGTTGCTACCTTTCACAACATCGCACTTGTGTGAGCAGGCATTTTCAGCATTGAACAATATGAAATCAAGTTGCAGGGTTCGTCGGTCTAACGTTGAAGTTGATCTATGAGTTGCATATTCAAGCATTCCGCACAAGATTGACAAGATTTGTAAGCTACATCAATCCAAAGTGTCGCATTGGGGGAACTATTTTTATTTCAAAATAAATAAAGTCCTTAATTTTTTTTTGTAATAAAGTAATAAATGCATCTAGTGATTAATAATTTTAATTCAAACTTAAATTTAATAGAAACCTTAGGCCTTAGACGGTCATGATGGCTATTAAACAAAAAAACAAAACAAACATTCTGCTTAGGTTCAGAAAGAAAAAAATGAAATCGGTGTAAAAATACTATGGATAGGAAATTTACGAAATGGAAGGAGATGAAAGCAACTGTAACAAACCTAAGCTAGGCAAGAGTTTCTAAGTCAGATAAGAATGTGATATTCCAAAGCAATAAAAATACAGCAAACTAATAATACGCCCATAAACTAAAACACGAGGGGCAGTAAAAAAAGTTAGTTGCATGTGCCTACAATTCTTTTTGCATAAAAGATATTTGGATGCGATGTGGGGGAGCCACTTTTACTTCCTCCTCGAAGCCGAATGTTTTTTTGTTTTTTTGTCGAAGTGGCAGGAACACTTCAAGCATTCAATCCAAAGTTGACAAGATTTGTAAGCTACATCAATCCCAAGTGTCACATTCATGGAACTATTTTGATTTCAAAATAAAGTCTTTAAATTTTTTCTTTGTTTTGTAATTTGTAATAAGTTTTGCAATAAAGTAATAAATGCAGTTTTTAGTTTTTATTAACTGCATCTAGCTAGCCATTAATAATTTTAATTCAAACTTAAATTTAATAGAAACCTTTGGCCTTAAACATCATGATGGCTATTAAACACAAAAACAAAACAAACATTCTGCTTAAGTTTTTTTTTTTTTTTTTTGGATTGGAAGTTTAACGACCACCGTGAGCAATTCAATGGGCTATAAGCAGTCGCCCGTCGCCAATTTAGGATCACTGGCTCCAGGGAAGGAAGAGAGCCAGTACCGTAAGACAAACACAACATCCATGCCTCGCCAGGATTCAAACCCGGACCGCTTTTGGACGAATGATCAGAGGCCGTCGCTTAGACAACTTCACCACCGGAGCAGCAATTGAAGGTTTAACAACCACAGTGAGCAACTCAATAGGCTATAAGCAGTCGCCCGTCCCTAACTTAGGGTCACTGGTTCCAGGGAAGTGAGAGAGCCAGTGCCGTAAGATAAACACAACATCCATGCCTCACCGGGATTCGAACCCGGACCCCTTTCGGACGAATGATCAGAGGCCATCGCTTAGACAACTGCGCCACCGGAGCGGCAATTGAAGGTTTAACAACCACAGTGAGCAACTCAATGGGCTATAAGCAGTCGCCCATCCCTAACTTAGGGTCACTGGTTCCAGGGAAAAGAGAGAGCCAGTGCCGTAAGACAAACACAACATCCATGCTTCGCCAGGGTTCAAACTCGGACCTCTTCTGGACGAATGATCAGAGGCTATCGCTTAGACCACTGTGCCACCTGCTAAGTTCAGAAAGAAAGAAAAATTAAATTGGTGTAAAAATACTACGGATAGGAAATTTTAAAAATGGAAGGATATAAAAGCAACTGTAACAACCCTAAGCTAGGCAAGAGTTTCAAAGTCAGATAAGAATGTGATATTCCAAAGCAATAAAAATACAGCAAATCAATATTAAGCCCATAAACTAAAACACGAGGGGCAGTAAAAACAAGTGAGTTGCATGTGCCCAAAATTCTTTTTGCATAAAAGATATTTGGATGTGATGTGGGGGCGCCACTTGTACTTTCTCCTTGAAGCCTCCGTGTCAACTTCGTCGAAGTAGCAGGAACAGTTTGTCTGTTAGCACTCGTGAAAGATGTGTCCGTTAGAAGTAGCGTCCAAATTTGAAATCTGGGCAGTGATCCGTTTCTTGTGGACCAAAAAGTTTGATCCCACCGAAATTCAACATCAATTAACTAAAATGTATGGTGACAAATCCTTTCCGTGGCAGGCGATCGCAAAATGGTGTTCGTTGTTCAAGAAAGGATGCACCAATATTGAAGGTGATTATCGGGAGGGAAGGCCGTCAACTTCGGCAATGAATGAAAACGTGGACCTTGTTAATGAGTTGATTCATGCAAACAGGCGAATCACAGTGGATGAGATCGTGGATGAAATGAATATTTTGCATGGAAGTGTTCACCACATCATCACCAAGCATCTTGAGTTTCGAAAAGTGTGTGTTCGATGAGTGCCTCGAATTCAAGTGTGCACCACATCATAACCAAGCGTCTTGAGTTTCGAAAAGTTTGTGCTCGATTGATGCCTCACTTACTCACAGAACAACACACGATGCAAGGTTTTCAAGCAGCTCTCGCTTTTTGGATCATTATCACAGAGAAGGAAATGAATTTTTGGACCATATTGTGTCTGGAGACGAGGCTTGGGTCACCAGAAATGAAGCAGACTTCATGTAAATGGAAATATTCACATTCGCCACCTCCGAAAAAGTGCCGAATCGTTTGTTCTGCTCAGCCTTTTCTTTGGCAATCAAAGGTGTTGTGCATTATAAATTCATACAAAAGGGCATCGTATTGTGAAACCCTCAAGAGGATACAATAAAAGGAGATTAAAGATCGATGGCCAAGAAAACTGCCAAGCGGCATTGTCCTTCTGCACGACAATGCACCACCACATTCCACATGCCTCACGAAAGCCCTCCTTGACAAATTCAAATGGGAGGTACGGGAACACACTCCCCACAGTCCAGACCTTTTGCCTTGTGATTTCTACGAGTTCGGCCCCACAATTTTTTGACCGTGCGAAGTGGAAATATCACTCCAATGAAGACGTCCAAAGTGTGACGGGAGAATGGTTATAGCAATTAACATCGATTCAAATTGTTAAGATCCAATAATTTGAATATCACTACGTGGCTTATAAAATGAACTACAACGAGAAATCATAATATCTCGCTATTCTTCCAGTTTTTTACTTTTTGTTAAAAAGAAACATGAACAACAAAGAATAGCGAGATATTGGGTGTACAAATAGGTTTACATCGTTTGTGAATAGATGGCATAACCAGCACAGATTTCGTGTAATTGCGAAGGACAACGCGTGCATAAGAAAGTCCTTGCAACAATAATTAGTGGAGGACAGTTCGTTGCAGTGTGAACATCATTGTTTGTCAGTATATTGAAAATGTCGAATTTCGTGCCAAAAAAAACACCCTGTGCGGGAAGTTTTGCTGCATTACTTCTTTTTAAAGAAAACTGCTGCCAAAATTCACTGTTTGCTTGTGGAAGCTTATGGTGAACCCGCTCTAGCTGAAAGCATGTGTAGACAGAGGTTCCGACAATTCAAAGGGAATGATTTTGACGTGGAAGACAAAGAACATGAAGGTGCACCAAAAAAAAAAAAAAAATTGAAGATGCTGCTTTGGAAGCATTATGGGATAAAATCTGAATGAGCTGTTGCAACCGTGGCAGAGCATCAACGCTGAACGTTATCAACAACTAATCAATCTGAGGCGTGCATTGAGAGCAAAACGTCCGGAATATGCGAGAAAACATGACAAGGTTGTTCTCCAGCATGACAATGCCAGACCTCATGTCGTGATACAGGTCAAGGAAACTGTAGAAGCGCTTGGCTGGGATGTGTTACCCCACCCGCCGTATTCACCAGATATCGCGACATCAGATTACCATTTGTTTCGATCCCTGCAGAGCGCCCTTTCTGGAGAGCGGTTCAGTTCTTATGAGGAGATCCAAAATTGGCTTGATAACTGGATTGCTTCCAAACACAACCGGACTTCTTCTATCGCAGAATCCACTCATTGCCTGAAAAGTGGGGGAAGGTTGTATGTTGCGAAGGCAATTATTTTGAATAAAATAATCATTATCTATTACAAACTGTTACCTATTTCGACCAAAAATCGATGTAAACTTACTAGTACACCCAATATTATGATGATTTCTCGTCGTAGTTCATGGTTACAGCAAGTTGGATGACAAGTTTTTCACGAAGGGATAGACAAACTCGTGCCACGCTGCGACAAATGTTTTAATAAACTAGGCCAGAGGTTCCTAATCAGGGTGTTGCCGGTTTTGGTTCGGAGCGTCGTGACTATAAGGAAAAACTAAGACTTATAATTTATAGTGAAACGCAATATGCAGATTTTGGCACATTTATCTCAACTCAATGTTCAATTTGACGAATATTTTTCTCCACAAACCAGTGGCATAGCCAGAAATTTCTTAAGGGGGAAGGGAGGTCCATGGGTTTGGTTCATTGGTGAAAGCCCCATATACATTGCTTTAAATTCATACTAAATCTCCCCTCAAGCGAGGGTGGGGGTACGGACCCGAGGACCGCCCCATTGGCTACGCCTATGCCACAAACATATGAACACATGTGGGTTACAGATCCGTTTACAGAAGATCCACCATCAACCTTCACTACTGCTGGGCAGTAACACTTAATATACATTTCTGCAGACTCCATACTGAAAATGACATTCTCTTCCAGAACTCTGCCAGTTTTGGAACAATGTGGCAAAGCAGTACCAAGAATTGAGTAAGAAAGACGTGAGAGTAATTCTCCTTTTGGAACATCTTACCTTTGTGAGGCAGGATTTTCAGCTCTAGCGGTGATCAAATCCAGATATAGAAGCATAGTTAATGTTGAGAAGGAGATACGCGCAGCTGTATCAAACATTGTCCCCAGATTCAATGTTTTGTGTGACGAGAAACTAGCCTCCCCATTCCATTAAGACACAAATACCTTTGTTAGGTAGTTTCTAAAGTTACTGTAAAAATGTAAAAGGCAAAAGAAGAGTGTTACCATTGTGAAAATATGCCTATCTCATCAATTTCTTCTTATTGAGCTCTGTAATTTTATTCTAATTTTGTATTTTCACATTAAAAAGAATACAAGCTAGTGATGTAAATTACTATTTTCTTTATTAAAAAAATACCACAAACTCGAATTTGGGCAATTTGTTTTTTAATTTTGGGTACAGGGGTGTCGTACGGAAAATGTGACATGTAAAGGGCGGCGCGGTCTCAAAAAGTTTGGGAACCCCTGAACTAGGCACTGACATCGAAAAAATAGCTCTTCTATTGTATTTCCTACTTAAGAATAAATATTTCACAAAATGTTTTTTTTTTTTTTTGCGTGTGAGTGCAACTAACTTTTTGACTGCCCTACATAGTAATTAATAACCTCTGCAAGAGATCTTGTACATGGAAACTCTTAAGGCAAATAAAAACCAAAGGAATACAAAACATTCTCTTACAACACAGGTGACTACAGGTGGCATGGCATGTGACTTTAGGTAGGTAAACAACCAATCAGGAAACATGAGAGCATTCGATTATTACTATTTTTTCTTTGAGGGTTTTAAATGACCGCTATGAGTCAGTAGCAGATCCAGTGGAGAAGAAACCCCAAAATTATGGTAATGAAAACAAATTTCGGTAAAAGTTTTCATAAACAATTAAAATTTGCGGTGAATTTGGAAATCAAATGTTATGTTCTAGCTTCAGAAAGGGAGAAACAGAAAGAAAAAAACCTAGAGTTTCAAAACAGAGGAAGCTGAGAGTAGACGGCAAAAGAGATTTTGACTAATCGTGAAAAGCAATGGGTGTGCTGCATTTAACGTAACATTTCCACAAATGTCTGAGAGGAAGTTGCTATTAAGACAATGAATGGTACAGGAATGACTTGATGAAGAGAAGTAAATGGAAGTTCCTTTCAAAAAAGGTAGCAATCGTGCATTGAGAAAGAACAAACGAATATTTTAAAGAGACACTACCAGTCTTATTGCACAGGAATGATTTCATGGCTCGAGCTAGAAGTCATTATGTTAAATTAAGCCCCCTAAATAGAAGGGCCCAAATTTATTTTGAAAGATTCTACCCAAACTTGATATTTAAATACACTCATACTCAAAAATTGATGCTAGTGAATCACAGGAAAATGTTGCACTACACAAAGTGATTTGTTATACAAACTACTCCATACTTCTTCAGGAATGAAGAAAGTCCATTTGTTGCTCCAGCAGACAGATGGTGGTGCTAAGAGCACGACATACAATGCATAGCATGCAGCGGGTTATGAAATAAGTCAGAGCAGGTGTGCATTTCAGGGGTGTGACACTGTTGTATACCAAATGAATATGGTTGAGCAAACAAATATTAATGATGTTAACACGGCACAGAATCATCCGTCGTCTTGAGGCTGCCCAAACACTGATGGCAGCGTCCCAGGAGCTGCATGTCCCACAAAGTGGGATTTTCAGACTCTAGCAGCAGTCCCAACAGGATAAAAATGTGTCTTCAGCAAAGATGTCTGCGGGTTACAATGCAACAAGACAGTCGGTCTCTTGTCACCAACTGCCAAACAGCACAGGAAGAATACAACAGGGGACCTTGCCAGAGACCTTTCAGCTGCAACCGGGGACCTTGCCAGAGACCTTTCAGCTGCAACAGGGGACCTTGCCAGAGACCTTTCAGCTGGAACAGGGGACCTTGCCAGAGACCTTTTAGCTGCAACAGGAGACCTTGCCAGAGACCTTTCAGCTGCAACAGGGGACCTTGCCAGAGACCTTTCAGCTACAACAGGGGACCTTGCCAGAGACCTTCCAGCTGCAACAGGGGACCTTGCCAGAGACTTTTCAGCTGCAACAGGGGACCTTGCCAGAGAACTTTCAGCCGCAACCAGGGACCTTGCCAGAGACCTTTCAGCTGCAACAGGGGACCTTGCCAGAGACCTTTCAGCTACAACAGGGGACCTTGCCAGAGACCTTCCAGCTGCAACAGGGGACCTTGCCAGAGACTTTTCAGCTGCAACAGGGGACCTTGCCAGAGAACTTTCAGCCGCAACCAGGGACCTTGCCAGAGACCTTTCAGCTGCAACAGGGGACCTTGCCAGAGACTTTTCAGCTGCAACAGGAGACCTTGCCAGAGACCTTTCAGCTGCAACAGGGGACCTTGCCAGAGACCTTTCAGCTGCAACAGGGGACCTTGCCAGAGACCTTCCAGCTGCAACAGGGGACCTTGCCAGAGACCTTCCAGCTGCAACAGGGGACCTTGCCAGAGACCTTTCAGCTGCAACAGGGGACCTTGCCAGAGACCTTTTAGCTGCAACAGGAGACCTTGCCAGAGACCTTTCAGCTGCAACAGGGGACCTTGCCAGAGACCTTTCAGCTGCAACAGGGGACCTTGCCAGAGACCTTCCAGCTGCAACAGGGGACCTTGCCAGAGAACTTTCAGCCGCAACCAGGGACCTTGCCAGAGACCTTTCAGCTGCTACAGGGACTATGGTTTCAAAGTACACTATGTACAAAGGATTAAGTGAGTACGGCTTGTATGCCCATAGGCCTGCCAGATGCATCCATTAACTGCAGCACATTGAAGAGCCCATGTAGCCTGGTGCAGAGAACATCGTGCTTGGGCAGCAGACAAATGGACCGGTGTTTTGTTTACTGATGAATCCAGGTTTAGTCTGCACAATGATTCATGCTGTGTCTTCTTCTGGTGAGCACTTGGGACTCCGTACAACACCTCCAATATCCTTGAACATCATTTTGGCAATGTGGGATTCTAGTGTGGAGCAAAATGATGTTGGGTTCACATACACACCTACATGTTATCAAAAGAGGAACCGTGATGGGCTAGACATACTGCAATGTCATTCCGCAACAATATGTCTGGCTATTCAGGGGTGCAATGGGACCTGAGTTTGATTTTGTAGGAATACCTAGAAAGTGACGATATCACCCTTTTACAGTGGTCAGCTTGCTCTCCTGATTTAAACCCAACTGGGAAAACTTGGGAGACATATTGCAGGATGCCATCCACCTCCTAGAAGTCTTCTGAAACTTTCGACAGCATCAGAGTTATATAAAAAAAGAAGTGTTGGAGTACACAATGATTGAAACGGAAAACTTGCTGCAAACCCGCAAAGCGCGAACCACGATAACAATAGAATAAGATAATTTAAGCATTTAATAAAACAAATAATTATTAGAACATTACAGATTCCAATGAGGACAAAATAAATACATTACAACTGAATGTGCAGCAATGTGTGTAAAATGAACCTTTATAGCAAAGTATTAAAAGATTGGACTATGAACCTCAAAAACAAGACTAATTAAAGAAAGTATAAGTTTGTTGACGACTGCTTTAGGATTAACACCCGCATCAGTGGTCAGTATATGAATGTGCTGTAATAAACAAATATATCATAATTGTGTACAGATTTAACAAGTAAAATACGCACCTTTTGCACCACAATATCTGCAAACATTTCTAGCATGTGTTACAACACGTGCTAAAGAACGTGTTACAACACGTGCTAGGAAATATGTGTTACAGCACGTGCTAGAAATGTTTGCAGATATTGTGGTGCAAAAGGTGGGCACTTTACTTACTAAATTTGTATGCAATTATGATATATGTAATTAAAGAAAGTTCTTATATCCAGAAAAGAAGTTCAATTAATGAACCTTCAAAAATAATAAATAGCATTTTTAACAACTTAATTCAAAAATAGTAGACTTACAAAATACATAAGGAAAAGATTTTAATTTATTAATTGGCAACTGCAAGAGAAACCTGGCCGTAACATTTAAATATTTCTCTATAAACAAAACTTTTGATACGGTTCCTATACATTGAGAACAGGCCTTGATGAAATCTAGAGGCCAGAAAAGTCTGTAAAAACAGAACTCAGAAGATGTAAAAAATAAGTGAGAATTCAAATTAAAATTGTAAGTATATTAATCTGAGTAAAGCCTTAAGTGTTTTAATTGCTGTAAATTAGCATTTTTATTTATTTTTTAATCTACAAGCAAAAACTATCTGCAAAATTTGCTAATAATTTAGAAACTATCCACGTACAGCGTGTGCACGTTCGTCTACATTCTGCTACTCTGGACAGCATTAGGGCAAGAGTGGGACTCCGTACCTCAAACACAGTTCGATAATCTAGTGTCCAGTACGCCCACATGCTGCACTGCATGTGTCGCTGTGGCAGGCCAACGTACAGCATATTGACCACTTTCACCATAAATATTTGTGTTCTGCACAAAATGTGCATTGCAAATCAGCTCCAGGCAGCTGCTTTTCTTTATTTTGACCACTACAACACATCCCCTAGTGTGTGTGTGTGTTTTTTTTTTTTTTTTTGTTCCAAATTTTTGTTTAGTTCAATATGCTATATATCTAGAACATTTTAGTTGCAGTTCTAAGGGTGGAAGAGTAGAAACTCACATTATGCTTAATTTTTCAGCATGAGTGTACCATGGAGCTTGTTTCCTTGCAAAGCAGGCAACTGAATGTCAAGGAAAGAGCATTGATTTTGCATCTGTTTTTCCCACTTTGGAACTTAAAACTTTTGCACATTTTTTTTTCCCGACGGTAAAGTTCTAAAAAGCCATGCAATGCTAGGGAGGGATAGTTCTTCCACTCTGTGCATGTGTCGAGATACAGACCTATCCACACAGTCTCTGTACTCATCTTTTTCTTTTATTAGGGGTATGCAAAAGTTTCCGCCACCTCCACTGGCAGGCACTGTAGGGGCCTAACTGGCGGCCGACAACCCGTGCTGTCAGTTTGTGCATGAAGCCAAGCATGGCGGCCGATAAAGTTCATTTGTGGCACTGTTTGTTATTCATGTTTAATTTAGGGAAAAGTGCGAGTGAAGCATACGGTTCAATATGTCAGGTGTATGGCGAAACGGTTATGGATAAGCGAACATGTCAAGAATGGTTTGCCAGGTTTAAGAAAGGTGATCTAAGCTTGGAAGAACAGCCATGTGCAGGTAGTCTGCAAAGAACTCGCAGGAGAGGAGCTTTAATCCCTGTTGCAAGAGGATGCCACACAATCAACTACGCAACTGGCGAAATGTTTGAAATTGGCTCAATGGACAGTGGATGGCACCTACAGGACTTGGGGAAGATCCACATACTTTAATGGAGCGTAATATTGGTTAATGATTGGGCATGTGCATGTCGTTGCTGAAGAGGTTTCAAAGGAAGAATTTCTTGTGGAAGGTTGTCACCCGGGATGAAAAATGGGTCTATTGCGACAACCTTGTATGCAAGCGATTCTGGGTTGACCCAGGCCAGCCATCAACATCCACTGCAAGCATGGTGGAATATGCACGAAGTGCTGTACTTCGAACTGTTGAAATCGGGTGAAACAATCACTGCAGAATGATATAGCGATCAGTTAATGAGACTGAATGCTGCAATCAAGCAAAAACTCCCATGGACAAGCAAAGAACGCTGCCCAGTCATCCTGATACATGATATGCGAGACCACATGTCGGTGTCACCATAAAATCTACCCTTGAAAAGTTACACTGGGAGGTTTTACCGCACCCTGCTTACTCCCTGGACATTGCACCCTCAGACTTTTATCTGTTTTGCTCTACGCAACATGCCCTAACCCAACAGTGGTTCACCACAGTTCCAGAGGTGGAAAATTTTGTCACTGCCCTCTTCAGCTCAAAACCTGAGTCCTATCACAGGGGCATTCACTTGCCGCCTGAAAAATGGTAAAAGGTCATTGATGCTAACAGCCAATACTTTGTTGAATAAACATGAACTGGTTTCCCGCTTATTCCTGTCTCCTTTCTCCTTAAAACAGCGGAAACTTTTACATAGGCCTAATAGAGCAGAGCAACCACCCACCCTAAGGTAAGCTCCAAGATCCGCATATGCCATGAGCAACTCGTAGGGCTATAATAAAACAGTTGCCATTTCCTCATTTAGGGCCACTACTTCACAAGACAATCAGACCTTTTGGTGGCAGAGAGCATTTGATAAAGATATGTTCACCCATCTGAGCAAGATCATTGGCATAAATTTGATAGGGGGCAAATCTCTGGATGGTGCTTAAAATGTTTTGGCTATTGTCACACCATTACCTTACTGCAGATACTCCAAACAAACCAGTCTTTTAGAATAACTCTTAAGCCTTTTATCCTTCTGTTTATAAATTAAGTGTTTCCAGGTACACTTTATTTTTCAATATAATGCAACACATATAATAAAGCAGCAATTTTGACAAAGACATATGCCTGGTCTCATGATTGGTAGAATCACATGAGGTCAATCTAATGAATATTGATTTTGTCTGGTAGATTCAGCTTTATAGGCTTCTGAATTGTTTTGTGTTCATGGCAATGATCAACTTCTTTTAATACTGCAAAAAAAAAAAAAAAAAAAAACTTAAAGCAAAACAAGAGCAAAATTTTTAAGAATTTTATTTTTAAAACATCTAAAATTAATGAATGCAATTAATAGAAATAAGATATATATTACCAGGGCATTTTAGTGACGTAACTTAGGAGAGAGAAAAAATAAAGGTTGAGAGTATTTTTTATTTGGTATAATGTACTTACCTTACATATTTTTGCCAAACAGAAATTTTATTAGGTTACTTGCAAAACATTTTAAAAACATATGGATGGGAAGAGAGAGATTCAAGAATATTTTAAACCTATGTATTCATGGGAATCTAATGATCATGAGTACTAAATATCAATATGATACAATTTAATTAAATTTTAAACATAGCTAAACTAGTGTAAAGTATGCTAGGACACAACCAGCTGATATATAATTCAAGTCTGGCTTTCTCTGGTAATTAAAAATTGTTAGAAAAAATATTTAAATAAAGGGTAGTAGTTTGACTATTTTGTAGTATCTAGTGGTGCAGTTAGTTGAAATATAATTTTTTTTGTTTAGTTTTTTTTTCAAACAAGTGAAAATTATGAGAAAGAAAACAGGAATTGCTACAAAAAATACTTTCATCTATTATCACAGAACAACCATAAATGTTAATAAATTTGCATAAAAATGTGAGTGGAATTGTGGCATAAAGATGTGAAGTTATTTTCAAAAGCTTAAAAAAGCATATTTTTTATCATTACACTGAAAATCAATATCAACAAAAATTTAACACAGTTTTATTTCTAGTGGAAATAATTTTTCACTTGAAACAAAAAAATAGTGAGAAAAAAAAAAAAGGAAATTTGAAAAGTAATTTTATCTATTATCTTTTAAGAACCATCGATGTTAATAAATTTGCAACAGACATGCACAAAAAATGTGAATGGAATTGTGTGATAAAAATTATCTGGTTACTTTCAAAAGCAATTTTTGATCATGACATTGAGAATAAATATTTAAAATGTTAAGCAACTTTTTAGTTGAAATATGATTTTTTTTTGTCTGGTTGGAATTTGGGATGAAAATTTTGTTATTTTCAAAAGTTCAGAAAAATATGTTTTGATCTCACACTGAAGAAACAATACTAAAAGAAATTACACAATTTCATTTCTTGTTGAAATTATGTATACAGGGGTTGTGCAAAATAATGGAAACACCTCGCTGAAAACAGTGACTTTGGTATGTGCTGCGTTTTGAGTAAAACAAACATGTAGCTATAATTTCTTTTGCAAAAAAAAAAGTGTTGCTTATAGTCTCAAGGGTCTGTCTGATTGCATTGTAAATCGGTGTTTGCATAATTTCGTTCCAGGTGAAGGCGCAATGATTGACCAGTCGAAGTTCCGAACAGGGCAGATTGTAGGAGCGTGTCTGGTTCGTGTGTCAGTAACCACAGTGGCACAGGTTTTTTTTTTTTTTTTTTTTGATTGGAGGTTTAACGACCACCGTGAGCAACTCAATGGGCTATAAGCAGTCGCCCGTCCCTAATTTAGGGTCACTGGTTCCAGGGAAGGGAGAGAACCAGTGCCGTAAGACAAACACAACATCCATGCCTCACCGGGATTCGAACCCGGACCCCGTTCGGACGAATGATCAGAGGCCATCGCTTAGACCACTGCGACACCGGGGCGGCCACACACACAGGTATTGGGGGTATATCGAGAGGTACCATGCCGAAGGTCATGACAGCACACAATGTTAAGGGCACATCATCATCTGCGAGACACAACTGTGGAATGAAAAACCAAACTCACTGCGAGAGACAGGAGGACATTAAAGAGGATTGAAGACCAAGGCGACGAAAGTGACTGCTGAGCTTAATGCACATCTCCAAAAACCCAGTGTCGACCCATACCGAGTGAAGGGAATTGCATAAGCACAATATTTACAGCAGAGCTGCGATAAACCCCTGGTGTCACAGGTGAATATGAAACGAAGACTACAGTGGTGCCATGAACATAAAACGTGGACTGCATATCGCTGGAAACAAGTCTTATTTTTCAATGAATCAAGTTTCTCACTATTACCCACCACACGACGGGTTTACGTGTGGAGAACCCCAGCAGAAGCTTACAACCCAGCCCGTCTCCTTCGTACAGTGAAGCATGTGGGGCGGTTCCGCAATGGTTTGGGCCATGATCTCGTGGTTTGCAGTAGGTCCCATTCTCACCTTACCCGGACGGATCACTAGCGGTGACTTTGTCACTCTTCTGGCCGACCATGTGCATTCAATGGCGCAGACATTGTTTCCGTCAGGAGATTGCACCTTTCAAGATGATGATTCACAGAAGTCGAACTGTTCAATCATGGTTTGAGGAACATCAGGATGAAGTTGCATAGCTTCCCTGGCCTGCACAGTCACCGGACTTAAACATCATTGAGTACCTATGGTCTGTGTTGGAAAACAGAGTGCATTCCCATTATCCTCCTCCGGCGTCTCTCAAGGAATTGGAGCAGCTTCTGCAGGAAGAATGGTACAACATACCACTTACCACCATCCAGAACTTTTATGCATGCATTCCAAGGAGGATGCAAGCAGTTTTTAATGCCAAGGGTGCTCCCACACCATATTAGGTGCGTTAACACCTATTGTTTCAAGGTGTTTCCATTATTTTGGACAACCCCTGTATATGTGTGTGTGTATATATATATATATATATATATATATATTGTAAATAGGAAAAATTTGAACTGTTAAAAAGTACTTTAATCAATAAATCCACAAGAGACACGTAAAAATGAGATTGTGGGGTAAAATTGTAGTTGTTTTCAAAAGTTAGAAGAAAAATGGGTCATTCCATGCGAAATCAACAAATATTAACGTTTTTGGTTATCTCATAGTCATAGATTTTGCTGCAACTTTAATCATGGATAGTATATACAGAGAGATGACAGAACCCGGAATTTCAATTTTTTTCAATGAATAGTGGGGAGATTTTGCCCTCTGAACCTTCATTCAAGGTCATATTTTTGAAAAAACTGGTGCTCATTGTTTTATTAATAAAATTGCTTGTATTTCTCTGAAACAAATCATTGAAGTGTCATTTTAAAGGTAAGATTGTCATCTTTCTAAAAAAAGTAAGTCAGTTGAAAAAAATTAACATTTTTGAACTTTTTTTTTTTATTTATTTTTTCAAATAAAAAAAATTGAAAATCAAAAATTTATATCTTTGACTTGCAAATGACACCAGCCATAGGACGTGGCCTATTTGAAGAATTAGAACTACTTTGTCTCCACAATTAATTTCAGGTTCATACTCCAAAATTTCTTTGCGCTTTGGGTTTCCGAATTTCAAAGAAATTGAAAATTGCCAATTTTTATCCCACAAAAACTTGATGTGGGCAAGGTGATAAAAATTCGAAAACTGTTTCAATGAAGAGACCTATGTGTATAGATACACACATGAAAATATCATTTTGAATCTCTGGCTGCTTCTATTTAAAAAAAAAAAAAAGAGTGTGAGGGACTAGAGAGAGGCTCAGAATTCATTACCAATCGAAAAATCCGGGCTCGGGCTCGGGCTCGGAATTACAAGTCTTGAATTTCATTACTGTCATTAATTCAACGTGTGTAATTCCGAGCTCGGTTGAATTACACGTGTTGAATTTCATTGCGGATTTGTTACCATGGTGGAAGGATTTTCAATTTCCTAAGCTGGCTACCATTGTAAGACAAATTTTGCTTAGCAAGACTTGCATTATGCATTGCCCAAAGCTATGGCCCAAGCAAGGATTAGTTGGAAGTCTGGTATAAAAAAACTGGGAAAAAATCACATTCCCATTTTTTGTATTTTATTAAAAATCAAGAATCTTATCTTTAAAATGATGTATTAATTTCCAAAATTGTGCAGTTAGAAGTATTATTTATTTTTTAAAATTTCCTCACTCCTGCAATTTTTGGGGTGACGTTGGTTTTTAGTGCAGCAGGTCGAGTTTTAGAGAAAAGAAGATCAAGTTGAAGCGCTGAGGCATTAGATGCAATTCTCTCTCTCTCTTTTCATGATGAACTTGATCTGGAAACTGCACACACATATGATAATATTGTGATTATTATACTATTAAGCGCAAAGCTTTGTTAATGTTACAAAATGCAGAATAATCTGTTCTGGAATGCTTTTATGTTTTTTTGTTTTGTTTTTAATTTTGGAAATTTCCCTACATTCTTTTTTTTTTATATTGTACTACATCACTAAACTACCTTTACCAATTAGCATATATGTAAATTTTATTGCAAAGATTAGTTTTTCTAGTCAAAATTTCAAACACTTGCAACTGTCTGTACGGCATTGTATGTTTTATAATGCAATTTATTCAAAATAAAAGTTAATTTAGAAATCTAAAAGAAATAACGAATGGAATATTTTGTTTCTAAACGATTCTTTTTCTTCAGCTTTTACCGAAATTACTGATTCCCCTGATACGGTCAAAGGGCACATTTGATTATTTATTTTCAAATCTACATTTTAGAACATTTGGCTTTATGCGTAGTATTTCTAAAAACATTAATATTGCGAAGTGGATTAACTGAACAAAACTTTTTAAACTAATGATTTTTAAACTAATCCTTGATTGGGCCATATCTTTGGCCAGTGTATAATGCATAAATGCAAGCCTTGATAAGCAAAATTTTCCAAGAATCCGGGCCCGAGCTCAGCAAACACATGTAATCAAAGAAAATTGGTAGGGCCCAGGCTCTAGGCCTTTAGACCTGGGCTCCTAAAATTGAGCCCGAACTCATCTCTACGAGGGACATTCCCATTGAATTTCTGTGATTTCAAAGGACAATACCCTGCCTTCTCATTGGCTTTTAATGCTAATAATTTTTATCCTGGTTGTTGAGCCCGAACTCATCTCTACGAGGGACATTCCCATTGAATTTCTGTGATTTCAAAGGACAATACCCTGCCTTCTCATTGGCTTTTAATGCTAATAATTTTTATCCTGGTTGTTGAGCCCGAACTCATCTCTACGAGGGACATTCCCATTGAATTTCTGTGATTTCAAAGGACAATACCCTGCCTTCTCATTGGCTTTTAATGCTAATAATTTTTATCCTGGTTGTTGAGCCCGAACTCATCTCTACGAGGGACATTCCCATTGAATTTCTGTGATTTCAAAGGACAATACCCTGCCTTCTCATTGGCTTTTAATGCTAATAATTTTTATCCTGGTTGTTGAGCCCGAACTCATCTCTAAGAGGGACATTCCCATTGAATTTCTGTGATTTCAAAGGACAATATCCTGCCTTCTCATTGGCTTTTAATGCTAATAATTTTTATCCTGGTTGTACACCTGGAAGTGTTTTGCCATCACTATGAATTTCATTGAAATATTTCTATAAATACACTGTTTAAGGTTGCCACCTTAAAAAAAAAATGGGTATATGTAAATTGATATTCTCTTTCTTATTGTTTATCTAACTATGCATGTGCAACTAGTTTGAAAGGATTTAAATGTAATATAGACAAACATAACTCACTGTGTAAGATATTAAAACTATGATGTACAAAATGAGGTACTGTAAAATAACTAACTATGATGCAGTGGCATTGTAAGGTGACAAAATAAAATTAGATAAATGCCTTTGCACAGACACGGCGATAAAAAGCAGCCAAGACAAATAATTCCAGTTTAGTAAACAGTCACAATTTCTATCGATCCTTTTTGTGGCATTAAATTGTGAAAAAAACCAAAAAACTATAAATTTCTTTCTAAACATATATATAGTGTGTGTAAGTCAGATTTCACTGTCCTAAAATCTATGAACTACAAGAACTAAAAGGCTTGAGCTTTATCAAAGATAAAGTTAATACTATCTTGCAGTGTTTTTGGCAGAATATATTGCCTGCCAGTAACTGTGTCAAGTAAAATGTTTATCATAAGTATTTGATCCAATTTCCCCAAGCTTTTCTCATTTGTCCAGTAAAAAAATGTAGCTGGACCAGGAGGTTTTAGGAAAGTCACATGAACATCCTTATTTTTAGAAGAAACATCATTAACAAATGCTAAGTACCACTTATTATCATACGCACATGCAAGGTATGATGACTTGTATATGTCATCAAGCATAAACATTTAGTTTACCTTGTAGTTCTGCAGAACACATACTTCTAAGGCTTTCAGAAGATGATGAAACCTGAAATAGTCTTAATTTTCCTATTGCTGCATGTACAAATTTATGGTACTTTCGAGTTTGTGGAATGGCAATTGCACTTTGAAATTTCCTTTTCATCTCTTTTTCAGTAGTAGTAATATCTTCTGAAGAAACAAAAAAGAATGTAATCCCTTTAATTTCTTGATTTGCAAATTCATATAACTGCATTGGAGTTAATATTTGATTATTTTCTGGATGCTGCAAAGTAGCTTTACGAGCAAGTCTTTCCACAGTCCCACCACCAATACCATCACATGGACTTTTACCCTGGATGGTTGCAAAAAAGTGCCATTCCGCAGCTATTCCAAAATCCTGAAGGTGACAAGACACTTCTTAGGATGGCTCTCTCCAAAATGATTTAACACAAAAGATTTTAAGCAATAATTTTTTTAGCACTGTTGCAAACTGTTTTCTGTGCAAACTAGTCTCTTGCATAAACATTGTTTTTACTTGTTTACAGTATAGACTATTTTTAACTCTAATTTTTTCCTTTGAAACATTTTTTTAGATTTTCTGAAAAGAAATTGTAACATTTTGAAATATTTTTTCGAAGTTAAGAAGAGTTGAAATCTGTGTATTCTAAAGCACATATATGATTTAAGGGCATAATCTGCTACATGATCTGAATACATAGGCTTTTTTTGACAGGAATCCAGTAATTTTGTCCAGCATTAGTACATGAAGCAATTTCTGTTAATCAGTTTTCGTAGCATGCTCTTGCTACCAAATTTATATACATATAAAAAACTGGTACCAAATTCATATTAAAATAAGTGGGTTATTTAGGTTTTCCTGGCATAAATAATTTTTTTATATAAATTTAGTACCAGTAACACAATGATTATGTTGAAATATATTCCTGAAATTAATAGTGATAGCATAGAACTACCAGGTGTATAAAGAGGATAAAAATTATTAGCATAAAAACCCTATGGGAATGTGGTTGGCACTTCCTAAATCACAGAAATTCAATGAGAACGTCCCTCACATTTATTAAAAAAAAAAAAAAAAAAATAGAAACGGTTAGAGGTGCAAAATGAAACTTCAAGGTGCAAATCCAGACACATTGGTCCCTTCATTGACACAATTTTAAAATTTTTATCACCTTGCCCACATCAAGTTTTTGTGGTGTAAAAATTGGCAATTTTCAATTTCTTTGAAATTCGGAAACCCAAAGCGCAAAGAAATTTTGGAGTATGAACCTGAAATTAATTGTGGAGACAAAGTAGTTCTAATTCTTCAAATAGGCCACGTCCTATGGCTGGTGTCATTTGCAAGTCAAAGATATAAATTTTTTATTTAAAAAAAAAAAAAATTTTAATTTGAAAAAAAAATTACTAAAAAATGTTTAAAAATTAAAAAAAAATTCAACTGACTTACTTTTGCAAAAAGATGGCATCTTACCTTTAAAATGATACTTGAATGATTTGTTTAGGAGAAATACAAGCAATTTTATTAATAAAACAATGAGCACCACTTTTTTCAAAAATATGACCTTGAATGAAGATTTAGAGGGCAAAATCCTTCCCCCTCTATTAATTGAAAAAAATGAAATTTTGGATTTTGTCTTTTCTATATATATACTATCAATGATTAAAATCACAGCAAAATCCACGAGGTAAACCCCATTTGTTGATTTCGCAAGGAATGACCCAAATTTGATCACACCGCAAATCAATATTGAAAGTTTCGCACAATATATGTCTAGCTGAAGTGCAATTTTTCCCGGATTTTTTTTTTTTTTAAATAAAAATTGCAAGAAAAAGAAGGAATTG